>OX346257.1:20200661-21435661 GCA_947049275.1 Epinotia bilunana
CCCATTTAGCAATCGGAGCGGGCTAACGAGCCGTAGCCCTCCGCCCATGCCATCTCCCTTGCCCGCGCCCGCGCCCTCAACACAGGAAGAAGCTCCTCCAAAAATTTTATCTACAGGGGACCTCCAGGGCTGGATGCAGTCGATCGAGCAGCATCTGAATGAAGTGTGCACTATCTCCTCTGAAGGGAAATTAAACTCGGATCAAAAAAATAGAGTGAGTACTTTATGCCGCAAAGTGGGTCATTTCACATCCCTATTAGCTGTCGAATACCAGGCTCTGAAACAGAAAGCTATCCAAAACTACCATTCGTTCAACTTTCTTCAGGAGAAACAAGATCTTTCCCAGCGCATCCAGGAACTTAAACAGTGTATAGAGGAGTCCACAAAGCCTTCCGCAGAACCTGTTACATTTGCCGACTTGCTTAAGAAAAATACTAGATTCGTTCAGCCCTCTAACATTAGCTCGGTAGCAATATATCCTACGGACAAGCAAAAATCAAGCGAGGAGACTAAATCACTTGTCCAGCAGTTAATCAGACCTGAGGAAATGAAGCTGCACGTAAGAGGACTGCGCAAGGTTAAGAACGGCGGAGTGGTAATTAGCACGGACTCCAAAGACGACGTCCTTAAACTGAAACAGTCGACGCAGTTAACAACATCTGGACTCACGGTGGACGAGCCGCAAAAACGGAAGCCCAGAATCGTAGTCATCGGTGTCCCTGCAACTATGGAGGAAGCGGAAGTGTTCAAGTGCATTTACCACCAAAACCTGGCCGATAAATTGCGTGATACGACACTTGAAAAATTTCTGTCCTCGACTAAGCTGAGCCATAAATCGGGAAAGAAGAACTCTGAGACCTGCAACTATGTAATCGAAGTCCCTGCACCCATTCGTAAGGCCTTAATCTCAAACGACAGAGTATTTGTAAACTGGTCGTCATGCCCCGTCAGGGACTTTACCCTAGTGACGAGGTGCTTCAAATGTCAGCAGTACGGTCATGCAGCAAAGTCATGCAAGATGGAGGTCAACATCTGTGGGCATTGCGGCGTTGTAGGTCACTCAATAAAGGAATGCACAAAGATAGCCGACTCACCAAAATGTGCAACATGTATGCACTTTAAAAAGCCGTGTGACCACGGGACTGGCAATGCCGAATGCCCAGCTAGAAAACTAGCCGAAAAAAGGTACCTTAACTCTCAGATTATGAAGGCGCCTAAGAATGCCACCTTAATTTAAAACTTTCGTAGAACTGTTTGTCTCATTAGCTTAGATCTTATGAGTAATAATTTAATTTCTGACCTAGATAACTTCTCTGTATCTGATTCTTTAGTTTGCGAGGTTGAACACTGCAAGCAATATATTGATTCTTCCCGCCTTCCGCTAACCATACTAACACAAAATATACGAAGTATATTTAAAAAAATTGATAACGTTAGTGTTTTTCTACAAAGACTTGGAATGAGCTGCGATGTCATTGTTCTGACAGAGTGTTGGTTAAATAAACAATCCAATTTGCCAAACATGTCCGGTTATGACATGTACCAAGTTAAATCACAACCAAAACGATGGAGTAGTTGTTTATGCCAGATGTAATTTGGAAATTAGTGTTGAGGAGCCAAACATATCAGAGTGCAATCGACTGTTAATTAAAATTAGAACAGACTTTGCCATACTGGCATTGTATAGACCGCCGTGTTTTAGAAATGTTAATACATTTATTGACTCTTTAGACGAGACGTTACGAAGTTTATCATCATTTAAAAATCGTATAGTAATAGGTGATATTAATATCAACATTCTTCCAGAAAATACTGACACCGCAGCTCAGAGCTACCTCAACTTATGCTCGTTTCACGGCTTGCTTCCCGCGCACACGCTTCTCACTCACCAAAGCGGCTCCTGCTTAGACCATATCATGCTTAAATCTAATCTCCCAGCACTAGCATTAGTTACTAATGCTGCCCTACTTTCAATATTTCGTAAATTACCATATACAGCACGCACGCCAATAATTTCTAAATTAAATGTAAACAAACTTGAACGTGATCTATGTAACATTGAATGTGGCCCAGTTTACAATTCCGCTGATGCAAACACTAGCATGTCATACCTTATTCAAAAAGTCCAGCAAGCAATATTGAGTAATACCGTAAACCTACGTGTTAGTAGTAAATATTTTAACATTAAACCTTGGATTACACCCGGACTTATCCGTTGCATGAAACACAGGGACAAACTGCATCTTAAAGCTAAATCAAATCCAGACAATTTAGTACTACAATTATCGTACAAAAGATATCGTAATTTTTGTAATGACTTACTCAAAAAAGTTAAATCTAACTACGACAAAAAACAACTCGAATTGGCCGGAACAAACAGTAAACTAGTCTGGAAGTATATTAAAAACGTTACATACTCAGCAAAACAACGTGAATCATGTTCAAGTTTGTCACAAGTTTGCTCATCACCTTTAACATCTGCTAATTGCGCAAATGACTTTTTTGTAAACATAGGAAGAAAATTAGCTGAAAAAGTCCAGCGCAACCTGCCTTTACCCCTCCCTAATAGTTTTTCAAACCACAATAGTACATTAAAATCATTTGTGCTGATAAATACTGACGAACGAGAGGTGGAACGGATAATTATGTGCTTAAAAAATGAGTCGGCTACGGGTTGGGATGGTATATCTAATAAAATACTCAAGCAATTCAGACACATACTGGTTCCTCCTCTTACCTTCATTTTCCTAAAATGCCTTTCAGAAGGTATATTTCCTAAATGTCTGAAAAAAGCTATTGTGGTTCCTGTATACAAATCTGGTAGCAAAGACCAGGTGTCAAATTATAGACCTATCTCTATACTACCTTCGACGTCTAAAATATTAGAAAAAATCATCAATAATAGGCTTGTCCAATATTTAGAGAGCCACGGTATTTTGTCTAGAAGTCAGTTTGGATTTAGGTCGAAACTATCAACTGCCGACGCCGTACACGAATTGACCGACTACTTAGTGCAAGAACTAGACAAGGGTAATCAGACTTTGGGAATCTTCCTTGACCTTGCTAAAGCTTTCGATACCGTCTCCGTTCCCATCCTGCTTCACAAGCTTGAATTATTAGGAATTAGAGGTACGCAGCTCAAGCTATTTGCAGACTATTTAGATGGTCGCACGCAACGCACAAAACTAGACAATGTCATGAATTCTGACCTTAATAATGCCTCTTTTGGGGTCCCACAGGGAAGTATTCTAGGTCCTACGCTGTTCTTAATTTATATAAATGACCTTTGTAATCTTAAAATCGACTGTGGAAAAATAATTTCATACGCTGCTGACACTGTCCTATTTTTTTCTGCAAACTCAGTAGAGCAAGTCTATGAATATGCACAGCGCGGCTTTAATATTGTAAGTAGCTGGCTTCTACATCACCTACTAACCTGAATTCGGATAAAACCAATGTTATAAAGTTCTCCATGCGCAAATCGAAACTAGCTCCGACTAACCTTAACCTCTATGCTCACAATTGTAAACATCCCACAAATAACCAGTGTGCATGTCCGGGTATTGCTACCACAAGCAAAATAAAGTATTTAGGAATCATAATTGATGAGACCCTCTCCTTTCGGCATCATGTGGAAGCGTTGTGCACTAGAGTTCGTAAGTTAATATTTATTTTAAAAAAATTACGTACGATTGCAGACTCGCACATAATCAAACAAGTTTACTTTGCGTTATGTCAATCTGTATTAATTTACTGCATCTCTACGTGGGGTGGCTTGGCTAAAACCACTTTACTAAACCTAGAAAGAGCCCAGAGAGCAATCCTTAAGGTTTCTACTTTCCGCCCCTATCAATTCCCCACTAACCTTCTGTATAAATTATCTGAAGTTTTAACAGTTCGCCAATTGTTTATATTGCACACAGTTCTAAAACAGCACGCTGTAACCCCTTACAATACTGATCATGCCAGTAAAAGGCGTAAAGATTTTGTTTGTCCTAAATATACGCAAAAACGACACGCTTTCTCTTCTACATTTTTTCTTTTCCTAGGTCCACTTCTTTACAATAGACTTAATGCGCGGCTAGGTTTATATCCTCTAAACTACATGAAATGTAAATCAACGCTACGAGAAGCCCTACAGAATATGTCTTATGAAGATACAGAGAAATTATTTATCGTTTTAAAATAAAAATTTATTTTTTATATCTTCATAGTTAGCGCCTAGGTTATATATAAGTTCCTAACTATTTTATACTAGCCAATAAGAATGATATTGTATTATATTATGAATAACTTGATTTTCAATTATTACTTCTTTTTTGCCTGAAACACAGGGTATCCTAGCTCAGGCACATGTGTTATTTATCTCTAATAGTAAGCTCCTAGTCTATAGTAAAACTGATGTACTTTATGTTTTCTCAATAAATTATGTTTATGTTTATGTGTGCGTGTGTAGCTTTTTCTCAGCTATTACTACATTCGAATCGTATGTCCTATATTCATATCCTCTGCACTATCGCATCGACGACGGCTCCGGCTGGTTTTCGGTTAGCTAACCACTTTTGGGTACTAAATACTTCCGTCTATATTCAACAAGCACCTAAGACATCAGTAGTTAGCTAGATTGGAGGTCCTCAGACGGTTTGATAACTTCTGTCGAATAAGGGAGCGACCACACCGGTTCTTAACGCTGCGTATACGCGTTGATGTGTCGTATGTGTCACGTATTCTTCATACATTTTACTGCGTTTTACGGTACGTTAGCGTATTTTGAGCAGCGGTGTGGTCGCACCTTAATACTCGTGGAACTTGGTAATCCTTCTAGGTCGGTCAGATGGCAGTGGTTTCCGCAAAAAATCACACCGATTCTAGGAATTAGGTAGCCATGCCTATCTCCGGCTCCAGAAGGATGTAACCGGGACAACGCTGAGGCAAGAAACCTTTCATTTCATTAATGTGCTACTGAAGCGGAAAATGGATTTGAAAGAATCCGTAAATGTTATAACGCCATGATAATGCTAATCATTTTATACACTGAAAAAAAAGTTTACGATCCCTGCTACCTCAAATATTGCCAGCTGTACCTCAATTATATGCAACTAAAAATCAGAGTGTGCGAGAAACTAGAAATCTACAATAAGCGAAGCTAAGTTAGCGAGCAATGCAGGACAAGATGGCGTTTTGACAATACTAAATAATATTATTTGCATCGAAAAGTACGATACTCACACAACTCGACGTAACTGGAAATTAATTACGATACGTATGGAGCTCTTGTTGCGTCTGTTAATGTGTTTAATGAATTAGCCATACTTATCACGAAGTCCCCACGAGACTACAGGGCAAACGTGCGAGAGTATCTTGTGGGATTTACCGGTCAACGCTCCGTAGTTACCTATGTTGTGTTAAGGTGGTTCGATTTCCATACAAAACGTTATTTGACATTCACAGGCTAACGACGTGATTTTTTAAGAAACCTATGTAAGTAACTTTCACTTAACTTTCAAAAGTCAATTTATGAAAGTTAGTTACAAGTTTCTTACAAAATCACGCTGTTAGCCTGCGAATGTCAAATAATGTTTTGTATGGAAAACGAACCACCTTAAGTAACCAAAGGGAATACAGAGAAAGTCGCTGCAGCATCCAGTTAAATACCATACCGGCCTAAGCGTGTGTTCGGAAATAATACCTTTTACTAACTATGCATGACTTTACGATTTGATTAATGTAATTTTTTATTCTACCTACAAATAACGACGGTAAATTTTATGTTAATGATTTTAAGATTTTGAAAAGATGAATAAGGACTTTTATATTTTCGTATTATTATAATAATTGTTGTGCTAATAATATCTCATATCAGCCGAAAGACGTCCACTGCTAGACATAGGCCTCCCCCAAAGAGTGCCACAATGACCGGTCCTGCGCCACCCGCATCCAGCGGACTCTAGCGACCTTTACCAGGTCATCAGTCCACCTTGAACCGCACTTAGGCCCCCCCTACCCACGCTGCGCCTTCCGGTATATCTCATATAATGTCAACTATTGTTAGATTTGTAAGCACAATAATTTTTACTTACCTCAGATTTATATTAAAGTTGTCGTCAAATTAATCCGACCTCCAATACAAATAATCATTATTTATTATATTTTTAAAAACTAAGTTATAGCATATAATTTACTTTTAATTAATAATATTTAAAAAAGTAATTGTATAGGTGCTATCATGCCTTTCCATTTAGGGTATAACAAGGGTATACTGCCTTTTCGGCGAAATATGTTTTGCTTTTGGAGGTTTTTTAATCGATCTCGCAAAAAAGGGGAGAGGATTTAGATGAAACTTTCGCACAGCTTAAAACATAAGATATTTTTTAACCCGTTTCCACTCTTCCCCCTTGCAGGAATGAAATCGGGTATGGAAATCGGGTATTGAAATCGGGTATGGAAATTGTTACGGGGAAAACTAGTTACTTATAAATACCACCGGTTAAGAAAATAGGTAGCTATTCCATATATTTATAACGTCATTAGAAATCAAAAATAACAACATATTTCACCTATTTATACGCAGACAAGTGATCGATGTGACGACAAAATGTTCTCTATTCTGCCAGCACTAAGCCAAGTGATTTATTATCTGGTCGATTATTCAACGAGTGTATTGGTGTAATCAGTCTTCGAAAAATTGTAGCTTGATATATTGATGGGTGAGTAATGGAATGCATTAAGTAATAGGGCGCGCATCATTGATTAGATTCTATTTTATTTCTTCGTAGACATTGTAATTTAGGAATTAATGTCGTGTCAAGGATACCTCGGCTGCCCCTTGGCCTAATAATCATAGACAATTGGGTTTTATCAAATTGATGTTTCAAAAAGGGATGGCTCGTCTCTTAGAAGACAATTGATCAATTGTTTGAATGTGTGGGTGCCGATGCCTCTGCCATCCTGTCATATTAACACGTGTCGCAGCTATTCTATAAAAGTTTCTACAGTCTAAGTATAGTCGAAGAATTAAAAGGCTCGCCATTTTACTTTATTTAATGATGTTACGTCCAAAAGTGACGAACGTTTTCATTCCGAGACTATATAATTTTGATAATTTTGTTACCATAAATTTTTGGAGTTTGATCAACTTTATTTAAATGATTGATATATAGGGATCGAGTCTCGGTTCGTACCAATGAGTTTTTCGGAACCGTGAAGGAAAACATCGTGAGGAAACCGGTCTAATCTCGATGTATGTGCCTATGCCGAGAGTAACGCTAGGAGGCATATATTTAGGGTTCAAGCAGATATATATCTCCTCCTATGCCATTTTCCTCTTGTATTTAAGTAAAGTCCATACAGAGTGTATCAATACAAATGAAAAAGAAAATCGCGTAAAAAAAAAACTTAGTTTTTTCTGATCAGCATACGATAGGTACCTGTTATGCCCTTGATCGGTTCACACCCCATTTTTGGTACACTCTGTATATAGTTAAAGTAAGCCACGGTAATAAAAAGAGTTGTATCTATCAAACCCCGCAATGTAGTTAAACTTGCATGCAATTTCTTGCATGTGTAATTTGCGCTTAAGGAACGAGATTATAATCAAGAATTTGTAATTTCGTTTTCTTAATTGGGTATGAAAGAAGAATAAATTTTCTCTATTTCCTAATTGGTTTTTAATCAAGAATTTATTAGCCGTTTTAGTAATCGAGTTTCGTATTCAACACCCAAATAAGAATTTTATTCTTTGTTCGTAATTAACTGGCTTCGAAATGTGAGTAATTTTTCACTGCTTTGTAATGAATTATTAATATAAAAAAAACCGTGTTCGTAATAAACTGGCTACGAAAGAAGAATATTATTTGCTGTTCTATAATTTATTTATTTAAAAAACCAACAGTTAAACATATCGAAGGTGGAAAGGCAAAACCACTGAAGCGATTTTTTTAGATTTTTACAGGAGACCGTTTTTAAGTTAAGTTAAAAAGCATAATTTTGTTACAATTTCTGTTTGATAATGGTCACGGATATTAGTTGTCGATTTAAGCCATTTAGCGAGCTTAGTTTTTGTCCAATTTCAGCTCGATAAATGCCGCTTATGTTGTTTTTGATATTTTTCAGACTTATGTACCTAAAAGTATTAATGGGCTTTATTTGATTCTAAAATTATGAAAGAATCAGTAATCTAACTGTAAATGTATGTATAATATCATACAATATTTCCGTAACAGAACAACATTTTATCAGTTCATATTGTAATTATGTTTGGCCCAGGAAGGGGTCGTGTTGGACTAAAATCGGCATAAATTAAAAACGATGAGACTGCTGCATGCATTCAAATTCACAACCGTCGTTGTTGTTCTTAGCTTTGTTTTTACCTGGAACCGAGTTTTTGTCGGCTTTCATACTAAGAAAAACGGTTCGAACTCGCAGCCTTCAAAAAAGAAGATTTACCATTGGTCGTCGTGGAAGAGTAAACATATAGCCAGCTTTTTGCGAGAAAATACAGAAAAAACGATGTTACGTATACAATTGCTAGAAGTGTCACTGAAAATTCAATTTCACGTGTTCAGCTGGTCGATTACGTAACGCATTGTACGTGCGTGATGTAGGTCTAAAAGGTTACTTTTTAACCGACTTCAAAAAGGAGGAGGTTTCTCAATTCGACCGTATATATGTATATATTTTTTTTATATATGTGCGCGGATAACTTCGTCGTTTATGAACCGATTTTGATTATTCTTTTTTTGTTGGAAAGGGAGTATCCCAAGGGTGGTCCCATGGTAAGGAAACCAGGATCTGATGGTGGAATCCTGAAGAAATTGAGGGAAACTCTCGAAAAAATTGTCTTTCCGACTAGTGTGTTCCTTAATATTATTCAATATAAAGAATTTTATAGCCCTATTATTTTCCCTCATAATCAACGCATTTGCTCTCGGAAATCAGTTCATGTGGTAAATTGGAAAATAAATGTGGAAATGTTCTAGTGGCTTGGCGGAGTACTAAATTGAAGTCGGTTAAAACTTTGTTTTTAAAGTAAATTATTGTAGTCACACACTCGTTCGAAAAGTTACGTGTTTACCACTCTGGTCGCGTGTCTGTTCAAGCGTGAATTAATGTATGTTGTAATTATTTATTATGTCCTAAAGCGCATGATGAAAACATGTAGGCACCTGAAAAGCCCTCTAATCCAAAAGAACCCAACTAACAAAAGACTGGTGATAAATACTGCCGGACCACGTACAGGGTTCGCTCTGAATTAACTGACGGTAAATTTTCACTTGCACCAGTAGCAAGGGTGCTCCTGATTTAACCATAGATATGAAATAAGGATCGCTAGTGCCAAAAAAATAGAAGCTGAAAACTGGGACTTTACGTCAATCATGCTAAAAACGAAGCTGATGTTTGTTTACAGAGACCATCCACCTCCCCGTAGATTGGAGCTCCAGGTGTGTCGATACCTTCACCTACCTCGGCTCACTTCTATCTAACGATGGTAGCTGTGACAAGGAGATCGTTCGGAGGATTCACATAGTCAGGGGGGCAATGAGCCAGCTAGATAAGATATGGAGGGATCGTGCGATCCAGAGACAAACAAAGATCAGGCTTGTACTCTCCCTCGTGTTCTCTATCTTTCTATACGGCACAGAAAACTGGACTATCGTCAAAATGAAAAGCCGCATCGATGCTTTTGAGATGTGGTGTTGGCGTCGACTTCTACGGATACCTTGGACTGCTATGCGAACCAATCCACTACCGAAGAGATGCACATACATAGTCGACTATCCACAATATGTCAATACCGTATTCTCACATACTTTGGACACCTGTCACGACGTTCTTCGGATAGCCTGGAGAGGATTATTACGACGGGAAAAGTTGTGGCCCAGACGCCTCGAGGCAGACCACCCGCTAGATGGAGCACACAATCACTGCACTCTTGCAACTACACCTGCACGAGGCCATACATAAAGCGGGTGATAGGAGCCTTTGGAGAAGTCTGGTCAGCAAAGAGAGAACATGATCCTCAGGATTGAGGGAAGGGGGGATGATTAGTTCCAAAACTATGGAGCCGAATGAAGTATAAGCTATCATAACATATTCGTTTTGTAGTCGCAGTGATCGTCAAGTGTGGTATAGTATTCTAATCGCGTTGTCATTACATTTATGACTCACGGAGGAAAACGTGTGAGTAAAAAAAAAGGTGTTTTCCTTTACCGACTAACGGTAGATGTAGGTAGCTAGTCCCTGGGTGACCGAGCTCTGCTCGGGTGAAATAGTGAAAATACATGACACCCAGACATGACAGCTAGCTAGATAGATTTTTCGCTTCCTTAAACCCCTACATTTCAAATTTAATTGAAATCGTTAGAACCCCTTTCGAGAACGTGATTTTAAATATGTATAAGTAGGTACGTACAATATTTAGTATTGCTCGTTTAATTGTATAGGAATATTAGCTATCCTTATAATTACTTATGGATACCGGCTCTAAGCACCTCGGTTCATGTAGGCCAAGCAAACCACGCACTCAGAGACTGAATGGCCGCTGGAGTCCGCTTAAGCAATCAATTTTACCCTTGTCGGTGCTTAATTTACCTTCAACCTGACACAAAGTTGGAACATTTGTGTAATACTCTTGTGCTCGATTTCAATGATTTTCATTGAGAGAAATGGAACTTTATAGAAACAGGACTTTAAAGGGATTAATTGGACTGTAAAGGAGTGAGTAAGGCCAATGCGTTAAAGCATCATTTGCATAGATGGCGCTGAAGGTACCCGTCTAGAAACAAAAGGCTTATTTATTTCTCCTCCTCTATCTATATACAGGAGGAGAAATTCGGCAGCATAATTGGTATACACAAGGGACTGGAAACCCAGAGACAATGAGTTCGATTCTCGGTTTGCTACGTTAGTTTGAATTTTTCTTCGTGCTTTGTAGCAAATGTATAATACTAATTAGGATTACGAAACATGAAAATGTTTCAGTAAAGTCAATTGAGACAGATATCTAGATACAATTTAAGGGCTAATAAACTGAATAATAAAATTACCTTTAAGATTTATAATTTATTCAGCGGCAACGAAAATCTATCCGTCCTTCTTGCTCTTGCTGATCTTGCGTTTGATGCGTTCTATGTACGCAGCCACTATGTTGGACAACAGCGGGAGTGAGAGAGACTTCTCGTCGTCTCTGACGCCTACTTCTGCGCAGAGATCGATGCGCTTACGCCGTTCTGGCGGCATGGCAGCTTCTGATACCATTACTGAGGCTGAAAATAAGAACATCGTATTTATGTATCACTAGCTTCTGCCCGCGACTCCGTCCGCGTGGAACTCGTTTATATCGTAGCTCGATACAAAATTTCATCCCCCATTTCACCCCCTCAGGGGGTGATTTCCGGGATAAAAACTATCCTATGTCCTTCCCCGGGATTCAAACTATACCCATACCAAATTTCATCTCAATCGGTTTAGCGGTTTAAGCGTGAAGAGGTAACAGACAGACAGACAGACACACTTTCGCATTTAGTATGGATTAAGCTGCCTTCGATGTAAATCAACTGGAACTTGTGCAATGCAATTGTTTATGATTTTAAAAGCCAGTAAGTACTATATTATTATTGTCAACTATTTATTTACGCGGTCGCGAATGTACTAGTACTGATACTTAACTTTTCAGATTTTAATGTTGTCAAAAAAATAAGTCCAGTCCGACTTGGCAAGGTTGAATAGGAACTCCATTCAGAAGCTTCCAGATCCATATCCACAATTTAAGTATCAGAGTATAAGTGTGCGTCATGGAGTTATACGTACACATCACTTAATATTCAGCTGGAAAACGTGAAGACAGGCAAGATAGTGTTTTGTGTTGGTTTAACAGGGCCGTACTCGTGGTTACACAAAATGCTCTGTACGCTACGGATTTCGACAATGATGTTATATAAAAAAATCGGCCAAGTACGTGTCGGGCCACGCGCCGTGTAGGGTTGCGCAGTTGCTTGTCTTTCTTAGTTATATCGACACGCGCGCGCCAACTAAATGGTTGCGTCGCCCGAATTTGTACCAAAGTTGGCCTTTCTAAGTACATTTTAAGTTGGTCGACTATTACTCGGTAACTAGTTATGCCCACTTAGCCGTGATAGTTTTCCTTTTAAATTCATGATATGTACTACTGTCACGTTTTTTTTTCACATTCCCAGTAGCAGATATTTAGTGTAGTGCAGGGGAGGAACCCCAAAAAATTTTTTTTCCGACATTTTATTCTTTTGTTTTGTTGGCGTGATTGATTTATATACCCATGCCGAATTACACTTTCTATTAGTAATGGTTACTGAGCTAAACCGAAGACGGACGGATGGACAGACGGACATGGCGAAACTATAAGGGTTCCTTGTTGAATACGGAACCCTATAAAGAGGAGATACGTTGTCTATACGAAATTCCGTGTTTAAAAATGGCCACCAGATTTGACAGAAAACGTTTCCATTGACGACGCGAAACTGAGGCAAGTTGGTGTAATTGGCTCAGTTTTGTGCCACTTTTGGAGCGTTTATAACAGATCTACTTCTTTTTAATATTACATGAAAAAAAAACATCATTGGATTTCGAAATAATATCAGATTGTAATTTTTCATTATCTAGATACCTGTGTACAAGTATCCGTTCCACTCAAGGTACTCCAATACGAGCTCATTGGTAAGCAGGACGGCGTCTGTCGGCGCAGGCGCACTCGGACGTTGTGAGCCAGTGTTTAGGTAATCTTGTCGCTCCTTTAGGATCTGCGTCACCTTGGCTCGAGTCTAGAAGAATAATTATGAAGAATTTAATTATAATAATAAAATAATAATAAGTCAGCCTATATACGTCCCACTGCTGGGCACAGGCCTCTCATGGATGAGAGAAAACGGGCAATAGACCCCACGCTGGCCCAGTGAGGGTTGGGGACTTCACATACAACTTCGAATTTCTTCGCAGTTGCACCGCACCTCACGACCGTCAGGATGAATCCTGTCTTCATACGCACATACAAACAAAACGATATAAACGAGTACCATACGGACGGAGTCGCGTGCAGAAGCTGCTTAGAAAATATATGACAAAATATACATAGGAATTGCTAGGTACCTATTGCTTGAACGAGGTATTTTGTATTAATAATCCACAAAAAAATTGCAAGAATCACGATACATTATATTTATGTCAATATTTACGTATAGCCATACCTCTGCGTGTATTTTATCAAGATGTCCGCTCTCCTTTAACAATTTCTTAATCGCTCCCAAAAGATCTTTTTCTGATGTTTCTGACTTTACGTTCATTGTGAAATATTTATGTAAAATTATCAATAATATTTGTATGATGTCAACATTGACAGGCCTGCCTTGATTGACATTGACATATTTTTTTCATCTAGTCATATACAATTATTAGCAAAGAGTTTGGTAGACCACACATTTATTCGAGTTACAGATACCATTTTTATATAAGCTTTTATTTAACTTGTAATGTAGTAAATGTTTGTTCGGGTGGAATCTAGCAACTCGATTTTGAAGCAGGTATCTTCAACCGATTGAGCTGACATTTTGGGTATAGTACAGGTACACAAGGATAAGTACCGTCGATATTGCCCAACATCGAAATCCTAGGGAGTTTGATGAAATTGGGTACGAATGGTCAGGACCTCGTAGAACAGCCGCTATCTTGGAAAATGTACTCCGTTCGTAAGAAATTCCCGTTTTGTTCGAAAACTACATGCTCTATAAAAATATAGTCTAAAGTAACATTAAAGCTGAATAAATTCTGCACAATACTGTAGCACACGAACTTGATGAGAAAACGTGTCTTCATGTAGAAAAATGCATCCACAAGTGAGATGTCCGTCCAGGGAAGATTCTCCGAATTTGAAGCTCGGGAGAATTTAAAATCCATTTCGATATTTTTCATTATTATAACAGCCAATGCAGCTTATTGAAATATATTTTTTTGTTGCAATTTCAGTGAATTTTAGATTCAGTTTAAATATTATTACATATTTTGCATTTAAATATGACAATAACGAAATATTGTAAGGTCCCTATTGACCAAAACCTTTAATAAAGTTGATGACCAAATCACGACACTAACTCGGAATAAACAGCGAAGCAAACAACCACAAATGCATCTGAACTTTAACTCCTTAAGTGATTCGATTTCAGTAATAGAAGTTTAAATTGAGAGACAATTCCGCAAAGGGCAGGGAGCTCGCGTGTCTCAAACGACTCTTCCAAATTCGACAAGGAATTTCCTTTATTCCCCATCTTATTTTCCGCTGTACCTCAAATATAAACTCCAATCATGATAGCAATAAAGTTCAAATTAGAACCAAAGCTACGATGATCAATGGGTTTGTGAAAATGATCGCGAATTGCAGTCGTAACAAGCAATATTTCAAAATCAAATCACTCCTTAAAATGGGGTGATTTAAAGTAATAAATTGGGCGATCGAAGCGGAGGATGACTGTGATGCGAGTAAGGGGAAAATGGCGCTTATGAATAATAATCATTCAAAATATTTAAGGGTTTGTGTTAGAAATTGTCTTAGTAAACATTCTTAGAGTACAAATCTCGAAGTCATGATTCTGTCCTGTGCTTACAAGTGTACAATAAACAAAACTAAAATAAACTCGCGGACAAAGAATACGGGTCGGTAAAATACCGTCATATTTCCTAAAATAGTGCGTAAGAGGTTGTACAGTTAATCCTGTCATGATCTTTATTTAATTTTACATATAAACTGCTAATAACAGTAAGAAATATAACGTTACCAGGTTTAAATCGGACTCGTAAAAACCCATGAAAATAAACAACGTTAACGGAGCGAGATATCGCAAAAATCGTGGTTTTTGGATATCGATATTTTTATGATAGGATCCAGGAAATTGCTAATACAGTTGGGTATTGTAAAGAATAGCATATTATGTAAATAAAACAAGTATTAAATATTTTAAAAAACCTATTGCAGTTATTTAGTTACTGGGGGCCAATTGCACCATATTCTGCATATCAATTACAACGCGCACGCTCGTTTTGTCTCTGCACCTCAGCGCGAGGAAGTACAACCATTGTATTTCTAGCTACGAAAATCGCTCCAACAACATAATCCTGTACTTCTTCTTCTTCTTGGTAGAATTCGAATAAAATCGTTTTCCCGGCCTTTGCCAGGGTCCGCTTTCCTCCACTGCACGACCCTGAGCGTCTTTCTTTGCTAGCCCGTTTTCGCGCATGTCATGTTCACGATACCATTACCTTAACGATTTCATTGTAATTTGGGCTGTTGGAAATTGTATAAGCGGAGATTACCCCAACACATACAAACTTATAAAGCTACAATCTCACAGACTTTTCCTGTTTTAAATATTAGTAAGTATAGATTATTCAAAAATCTGTTGAAATAATACCTACCCTATTACCTGTCTCTCCCTTAAGTTGCCTTTTATGTATTGTATGTATGTATATTGTATGTATGTATCTATGTATGATTGTATATATGTCTGCGTATTTTTTTAATTTATTAGGTATGTATTTTAATGTGTCCTGTTTAGTAATATTTTAAAGTTTCCTGTTTAGTGATATTTGAAAGATTGATGTGTTAGTATGCTCTTCTTGATGAGTTCCTGCACTACCTGTTTAAAATTCTAATTTAAATGTTTCCTGCTATATAAAGGTTGTCTAGAAGAGATCGCTTTAAAGCGATAAGACCGCCTGTTGTTACCATTATTTATTAAGCAATATTTTTTTGTAAGATGTTTCTCTCCTGTTGTGGTGCAATAAAGAGTGTTTATTATTATTATTTTTGTTTCTTTAAATTTCTCAGTATTTAGGTAAATACCGATGTAATGGGAAGCACGGGCCGAAGCCAAGTGCATCTCATATACCTATTAAGTTTTAATTAAGACAGAAGACCTTGATGATGATGATCTGAGGGAACATTTTGATGATGATGATGATCGGAGAGTTGTTCTTGGTTATGGTTTGACTCGGGTGGAAAAAGAGTGACTGATGGATGTGGTCGGGTTTGTACGTTCTGGAGTGAATCATTCTGTAGGAATTTTCTGACTATTCTGCAAGTGTTTAGGATTACTATTATTTCATATTTAATTATAACTTACCCTCGTTTAAAAATGAACAGTATCTTTGTACAGTGAGCATCATATAATTAGTAGCATCGTATCGTAACACCCTTATTCTTACAGTAAATAAGGACGTGTACCGAAATATTTAGCTACGTTGGCTGTTACCTAGTATATGATGCTGTACAAAGATAGTGTTAATTTTTAAACGAGGTTAAGCTATAATTAAATATGTAACTAAGTAATAAGTAAATACTAATGGTTATTTCAATACGTATGTGTTATACTCTGATGCTGACTGTACTTAGGCTGCGTTCACACTTACCAATTTTCTAGTGTTTATGTTTTGTTTAGTTTAATACGTCTTACCTCATTAGCGCCCTTACTTATGCCTTTACTTTCTTTCCTTCTATGCACACATGTTTAGAGTTATAGTCCAGATCTGAACCTTTATGCTTACATTGCTTTTCTGTATTTTCCTGTAACTTGTTTTGTGAGCCTAATAAATAGTACTTACCTCTTCAGTTCTACGAGTAAAACACGCATAAGTACACCTTATTTATACAACAGTATATACCTACATATTATACTATTATTATACTAAGATCTTGTTAGGGAAATCTCGTCACATGTGTATTATTTTATACAAAGAGGACAAGATTCACAAATTGGAGGGAAATTCTGCATAATTCCTAGAGCGGCTCCCTCCAGGCACTAAAAACGTCCATCACAATTGTATTTTAGTATGTTTTGCTTGTTTTGTACGTTTAGGTCGAAGTTTTCAGTAGAGTCAACACAAATGTAGCAGCACTTTCATTCAACTTGACCGCTGTGCTGCAACTTAAGTTCATTGTATATCTAAGCGCGACTAGGACTGAGTGCTTAGAAATACAAGAAATCAAATTGGAATGCGAAACTGTTAGATTGACCTCCAGCAAAGCCACGAATAGCGACGGAGCTCTAATCCTTAGCTTACGGGAACACTCTTTTATTACTGCTGGTTCTAGGGCTGAATGCCTCCCGAAGGCGAGAGACATTTCGGGAACAGGTACGTGTTTTGTTTTGTCTATACATTCATTTAATTGAGCAGTGTGAGCGTGGTTGAGGATCGGACCCTAATGTACAAACGACAACACTGTTAACTGACCATCCTGTGTTTATATAGAACCTTATTACAATCCACTTAAGGTGCACCGATGGTCAGTTAGCTGTGTTGTCGATAGTAAGTAAACGTATTTGACATACACGTAGCTAGGTCAATTCATCTAGGTAACTATCTAGGTTTTGCTCAAATCAACCTAGTATAACAGTCAGGCAAACAGTTGGTATTACAAACAGAAAACGTCCAATTCACAGGAACAAATTGATGTTGCTCATCACAGTATAATATTACCTATATTATACATATAGGATAGGAATTTCACCTTCTAACCAACAGTTTTATAGCGGGAATCATAACCAACTATACCTCATTCTATAAACATTCGAATTTTAAAAGACTGTCTCCGTCTCCGTTTCTTTGTTTATCTTGGATATTAAATGGAAATATTGTAGTAGTTTTACTTTTCCTTTTGTTAATTATTTAATGCGATGTTAGGTTAGGAATTGATACTGAAACAAAAGAAACAAAAGAAGGTCGCTTCGCGGAAGTTTTACTTAATATTTAGATTATTATTAAGTTCTTTCTAAACTTAAACCAATAAGGTCTGGGTTGGAAGGTCAGATGGCAGTCGCTTTCGTAAAACTAGTACCTATACCAAATCTTGGGATAAGGTGTCAAAGAGGAACCCGGGCTCCTTTGAACACAACCGGGAATAACGCTAGATGGATGTAGTGCTTCCCAAACACTGTTAGCGACGTGCTCGTATTTTACCAAAATATATTCCATTTATTGCATGCTATTTATTAAAGAAGGTAGACGTATGTTCGTCTATTAAATAAGGGTAGGTTTAACTGTGGCCGAGCGCCTATTCGTGTTTGTATGTGTGCGGAGTCATCGAGGCAGTCGGTCTATGCTATCCACGCGAGATTCCCGTACAGCCTTATTGTTTTTGTAGTTGTATCTAATGTACTATTTCGTGTGTGCGATTGCCGAAATATAAACTGTTAAACGTTCACAAGTGTTCACCATTTCAACCCGCGACACCCGATCCATAACAATAACAATACAATATTTTTGGTGTTTCAAAGTGCCTTAAAATCGCATGATTTTTATTCATTTTTCTAATTTTCAGTTGTCGCACGATTTCTTAAATCTTATCTGGAATATATAGACTAGCCGTCATTTTTTTTTTCACGACGCATACACATAATACACATAGTATCAAGAGATGTGAACTATCAGGAAGTGTTATTGACGTTTTTTCTTACCATCCGTAGGCTACGTTATGGGTGAACCCAAGCGGAAAATATAGCAAGAAATGAGTCAATATAAACATAACCGAGTTTACGCCGTCGGTTAGTTCATTTTCCGCCGCGCTAAACGACTGTAGCGATTTTGACAAATGACAAACGACGTGCCAAATGATTCGGCGTATCTCAGCTCGAAAATATTTTTTCTTCTTCCGACCCAGTTCTAAAAACGATGTATTTATCTTCATATGAAATATCAAACGTTAGCAAATGCCGAAATATAAAGGTTTATATTTAGGATAAACCCGTGACTTCGGTGTATAGAATTGCTGTGAAAATATTGAAATGGCTAATTTTACCGTAGTTCTGTTAGAAGAGAAATTGTAATCTAAATATTTTAGGTCTCTTAAAGTAACTGGTAGTATGAAGCGCTAGAAACACAGTACAGAACAGAATGTTCATTTGTTTCAAAGATATAAATTTACTACATTATGAACAGTCAATTCAATTCAAGTCTCGTTTAACGCTGCACCTTTTGTCTGCACATACCCGAGTAGGCAGCTAATGCATTAAAAGCCCTCACAGGTCCATTTAGTTCAACACTTCGCAATAGGGATGGCGACATCAAATAAAAAAAATGCAAAATATAGTAGTCACAAGGAGAAAAAACTAACACAAGACAGTAAATAACTACAAAGTTATTATGAGGGGCAAAGCGCACCTTTACATGAAACGATTGTCATTTGCTATGATGCTCAAGCGTTTTCTCTATTTATCAAGAAATATCAAAACAGGGGGCCTAGACAAGGTTACAATCGACAAGCGCTAACGCCAATAGAAAACTAATAAAATGTATGGGAATGACAGATGTTAACGAAAATTGTTTCGTCGGCATCTGTCATTGTAGGGGAAAATGTAGGGGACATTTTATCTATTTTCTATTGGCGTTAGCGCTTGTCGATTGTAACCTTGTCTACGGCCCCAGTTGTATCTTTGTAATTTTTTAAGATATTTAAATAGGATTTTCTTTATTAAGCATATTTATAGCCTTCTTTCTAATGGAGTAAATATAAAATTAGAGTCCACAACCCTATTGTGCCAATGACCAATCTTTCTATTCCCTGTGCCCTGGACCTTCTCCCATTTGGCCAGTTTTCCATTCCCTCCTAAGCAGGTTTTAAGCATTGAACCCTCTGGTTCGTTCTATGTTCTGAGTGCAGTTTAGGAATGCAGTCAGACACAAATGTATTTCTCTCACTCAAGTGTAGGAAAAACTAAAAACTCTCACCAGCTTATACTCGATCAGTCCATGGCAGGAGGAAGCGTCTGAATCTCGTGCCAATGACCAGTCTTTGTATTCTCTGTCCCGTGGACCTTCTCCCATTTGGCCAGTTCGCCATTCCCTCCTAAGCATTGAACCCTCTGGTTCGTTCTATGTTCTGAGTGCAGTCTAGTAATGCTGTCAGATACAAATGTAGCGTAGTTAAGCATTGCGAGCGCGTTTGGTTTTCGTTATTTATTAGTTACTTAGTAAATGCAGGTGTACTGAAGAAGTTACTGGAAGAGATTTTAATCAATGCTACAGAGGATGAAGATTTTGTAGAATGACATCGGATTCTAAAATGTTCTAAAGCAAAATCAAAATAATTATTTAGCAAATAGGCGACAAGGGCACTTTTACTAGTCAAAATGTATATCTATAGACGTTAAATAGTATGAGTACCTACATCATTCAATAATATTAACTACCTTAAAGTTTACATGTCAAAAACAGTAAGAGAAAAAAAAAACTATATTTCTTAGAGACGTATAAGGCCTCCAAGCGTCAAAATTAAAATGAATATAATATTAATAAACTAAGTAATAGAATCAAATGAAAACATAGTGAAATATTTCATGTCAATTCCGCAGAACAGTGGTATATAGTTATAGGTACCTACTTATCGTCCTTGCAACTTGAACATAAACTGACCGGACAATCACAATCAACAGCAGTACGGTCGACGTCAAAAATATGTATACATTTTTCGCCTTATTACAATGGAATAAGGTGCAAACGTGTATATATATCTTTGAACTCGACCGTACAAGGGCACTTTTGCTATTAGTGATTTAGTTTTGATGAACGAGGATCTATTTTGCAGCTAACAAATTATTTCAGTTTAATTCTTATTTCATTTTGATATAATTGCGTCTCGCTTCAATGTGATTCACTTAATCAATGAAATTCATGAATATTGATTCATGTTCTTATACATTCGCTACTAGCGCCTATAGCTTTAAAAATTGCAAATGTGCATTATTTCAAACATACTAGCAACATACTTTATACTAGGAAGCTAAATTCGGTTGAGTGTTTCTATTAGCTAATGTAACGTGTCAATGCCATTTTATTCTTTGTTTCATTTTATTCTCAATTATTTCATCTTCTTCTTCTGCTTATTTAAGAGCTAAGTTCTTGTCCGTGTAGCTCAAAGTAGGCCCTCCATCGACTCCGATCCAAGACAACCTCTTTGACATCTCGACACGACCTGCCATGAACTCTTTTTGAGGTGCTCTATGTAGTTTTTTCTAGGTCTTCCTCTTCCTCGCTTCTTCTCTATCTTTCCTTCAATTATATTGAGTATGTACTTGCCGTGTCGTATGAGGTGCCCTATCATCTTCCCTCTTCTATTTCCTAAGTTTCTCATTAACTACCTGGTTTGCCTCACTCTATTCAGCACTTCTTCATTGGTTACCCTCTTTCTCCAGCTAATTTTCTCCATTCGCCTCCAATGCCACATCTCGAACGCTTCTAATATCTCCGCATCTTTCTGGGATAAGTCACGAAAAACTCATTGGTACGAGCCGGGATTCGACCCCACGACCGACACCCCGCTCAATACAGCCGCATGCCTGAACCACGAGGCTATTGTAGCAGCCTCTTGGTTTATCTAGTCTATCAATATTGTAAGTTTTACTTATTTCGACTACTTCTTTTAAAAATATAGTAATACGAATGCTTATTTCAAAATCGTTTTCCTTGAAATCGCATCGTCATGCATTGCATATATAGCATGATTTTCTTATCTTATCTGGAATAGGGTCTGGACATAGTGGAGACGGGTCGAGAGATCACTGTGTACTGACTGTCCGCAGCCGGCTATTCATATCCACACTGAAGACTAGAGACTGGAAGTAAATCTGACTGTACATATCGCTTACCAATATCATACTAGGGTCAATCAACTATTTCTTGTTTTTCTGTCCCGTTAGCCAGGACACAAAATGATAGTTTCCTAGCAAATACCTAATGTTACAATGGACTTCTAACATGCTTAGAAAGAAGATGTTCCATGAAAAAGGGGTTAAAAATTACAAGATTTTGTTAGGCCAATTTCAACATTTGCTGTATGTAAATCTATCTAACTGCATATTTCAAAACTGCACCCGCGTGTCATAGATATCCCACACGGAAAAAAATAAAGCCTATGACTATCTCGAAAGTCCATTTTATATAGGAACTGATGTAAGATTTTTTGACATCAAATGAGTAGTTACGGTGATTACCCCTTACATACAAACTAACAATTCTCTTAATAATATCAGTATCGACTAGCTGCCTGCGCGACTCCTCCCGCGTTCGGCAATGCTCGTAAACCCACGCGATAAGATATAGCCTTAGGCTTATTATTATGTGAACTTATTATTCATTTGAAAGTTTACGTAAACGAATTTAAAAAAATTGATATTAACTTCCGATTAATCCATGTATACGAGTACAAACTTACAAAATTATAATCTCACTTTCCCTCTATTGATATAAACGAGCGAGCGAGGAGATCGAAGTTTTCTGTTTAGGCTTGGGCAAAAAAAAAATCGTATGTCCGGCTGTCCGGTTCTCCTCTACACATGGCATTTCTCACCCAATTCTCGTGAAATTTTTGCAAATAAAAAAACGGAAAATAGGGGTGTAGACTCGAAAAATATTATTACTCCAAAAGAAAGAAGGCATAAAAATATGCCTAGTGACGAAAATCCCATTCAGATATCTCAAAGAATTACAAAGCTACAAACGTTTTAATATTGCTTGTTAGAGAGAGAAAACGCGGCGCCGCACACGATGAGCGCGGCACATTGCCGTCTATTAGTGACGTCACAATCTTCAAGCGTCATCGTTTCATATAAAGTTGCGTTTTGCGAAAAAGGGACAGAACAAACGCCTTCTTAAAACTTTGGACACATAACTTCGTGATTATTTAACCTTTTGCGTTGAGTTTTTCTCCATTTGACTACATTTTTAATCCTTTTTCGAGAAAATAGGACATTATTGATTATTTAATTCAGTGTCTACACCCCTATTACGAGTCGGACTCGCCCGCCGAGTGTCTTGTACTTAATTACAAAGGTATACCGGAGTTTGCCCCTTGATTTTCAATCAATAATAATTATAATAATATACTTTATTGCACCAAAACAAACAAATGCAGTACAATATAAGAACACACATAGATGATACAGTGAAGACGAGACGGGGGATCACTACACTATCTGCAGCCGGCTGTTTATATCCACGCTCACACACGGCTCACTATAGAGAAGGTCAATATTACTGGACATAATGCTTACCAATATCATACCAATGTGTAGCACGCGATCGTTTAGCACGCAGAGTGAATGTATCAGACAGAACAAGTGGTACGTTACACAATATCATCAGTATCATCATATAGGGAAGACCATTACCATCGACACATTCAATATAAAGCGGCATCTCAACTATCAGTTAAAGCAATGACGCGTAGTTTCAGCGTTCGAGAGGCAACCGGATGTCTCGCGATATTTGAGCTCCCGAAGCGTTGTGGAACCGCCCTGTGCAATCCATACTGCGCCAACTTGGTCTGGGGAGGAAATTGGAGGCGGGATGAAAAAAATGGTCGCCGGGTATTCTATTGAAACAGCTCTTTATTTTATAAGCAGCGTACACACTTTTAGGCAACCGCTGTTTTAATCGGCTGCCTCATGACAAAAAACAACTTTTTCGTACATTTTATCTATTTCCGCCTAGTCCAAGTTGGCTCAGTTCGGGTTGCACAGGGCGTTTCCACAACACTTCGGGAGCTTAACACGTTTGCAACCAAGAATCCGCCTGGTAGGCACTCGTAATGTTTGCTCAGATGCCGGCTCAGCCCGCTAGGCGGGCAGTAGTATGAACCTACACGCCTAGCGAGTTCTGTCGGTTTCTGGTGTATTGTTCCAATTTTAGTCCGGTCGCGAAAGTCTTAAAATACCGCCAGCTTTTCGGTTGCCTCTTGGATATTGCCACTACGCGTCATTGCTTGGAATATATACCCTATGCCATATATAAGAAAAAAATGTAAATGATACTGTAATTTACAGTCGATAACAAACAGCGCACACAAAGTAGGAATGAATAGTTACGGAAGAGAAAAATAGTATTCCTTTAGTCTGGTTTTAAAAATGGAAAGAGACTTAGCACGGTTAATTTCAATAGGCAAAGAATTCCACAATCGAACAGCTCGGAAAGTAAAAGAATTGATGTATAATTTAGTTAGATCTGGAACACTAAGAAGCAACTTGTGAGCAGACCTTGTAGAAGAAAGAAATTTAAAACGTTCCTTGAGGTAGCGAGGAGTTGCAGGTTTAAAAATAATTCCATAAAGGAGGGCGAGAATGTAAGAGTCACGTATGGATCAGATAGGAAGCCAGTGAGTTGCGAACGGAAACTGGATACGTGGTCATATTTGACCACCACACGTTTTTTCAGATTTTTTAAGTGAAGTAGCTTAGGAAGTCATTGGCTCATTGGACGCAGTGGGTCGTCTCCACGCTAAGGATCGCTGCGCTATCTGCAGCTGGCTATTTATATCCGCGTTCATACATTGGAGATCAATTATAACTGGAAACATCGCTTACCAATATAATATATCTATGTGTTGCGTACTTATTCTTTACATGTCAGCTCAGCATGCGTGAATGGGCGCGGGTGACACAATGTTCTCAAATTGGAATATGAAATGTACGGATAATAAATACGGTAATCGATTGACGGATTGATTCGGAATTTCGAACTGAAGGAATTGTTCCCTCTTTCAATTTTATTAAGAAAAAGAATTTTGTAAAATTAACAATTCAAAGGATACTTTAAATAATTGAACTTGCATTCAAGTATTTGGATATAAGACGGGTTTGGATATAAGTTCGAAACCATTAGAGATCTTTACAAAGCCTCCTAAATGAAACTGCAACTTGCTTCTGATAGTGACAAATTAGACAAAGTATCTTAATATAAACTAATACGAAGAATGAAGATCTGATGTTTTATAAACAATTAAAATTGTTATGATTTCGTTATTTATTATATTTATTATATTTCGCTACCAAATACTCAAAAATATGTCCTACATTTTCTGGCCAATCACAATTACAGTTGGAATGCATAAATCTCACCTAACCATATTGGATTCTCTAGGATTTCGTCTTTTAGATAAATCAAGACTAAAAACTGCGCGTATACCTCTTTGATGATAAAAGAAGAATTTTTGTTTTATTCCATGACTTCAGAGTTCAATTTTAACTTTCGAAAACGCAATAAGAGCTTGCTGTCGTCGCTTTTGGTGCCATTTTACATATCTAAAGTAGCATCAGTCTTATTTTCTCCCAGCGATATGAAGGACGAATCTCTTCAGATTTACGAGCGCTCACCCATCGCTGGTCCAGCAAATACTCAAGTTGCAACATCAAATACAGAATAACGCTGCACCCGATCTGCAGCGGAAACTACCGAACGTTTTTCAAACTTGAAGCATTAGGTAAAGTCGGAGCTCAGTTACCCGCGAGCCGTCGGAGAGGGTGCACGTCACCCGCGCTCCCGTCCTCGCCTACGCGAAATTTACGTTAAGTGGCAGTGATAATTTAAGTGTTACTGGACGTGATGACATCGTACATGAGTGGCTTAGTTACATTGTAGGACGTTGTAAGGTCAGTATAAATATTAACTTTCATATGATTTTAATCACCATTTGCTACCCTTTGATTGTTATAAATCAACGTTTTGTTTATTCAACTTTTTGCGTCGAGGTTGGCTTAATTTGGGGCGGTTGTTTACATTCTTACTAAGCCCTATTTCAGCTAACACCTGGTTTGCAAGGATATTTTCCTTGTGGCGGTTCCAGTGTTTTTTCTGTATAATTAGGTAAATCTGATTTAGGGGCATCGTTAGGCGGCCGGTGCGGGTGGGTTCGGACGCTTAGAACCCGAAAGTTTTGATTGGTCAAACGGGTGATCGGCTTTTAGAGGGATTGGAAATTTGTTTCGGTACGCGGTACTTTACTTTATTAATCTTATTAATTCAGGCGTGATCTGACTTTAAGGGTAGGCACCTATTTTTTAAATGTAATATAATAAAAAGTAAGGGAGGGATACATATTATAAATCTTAAAATTAAATTAAAATTGTTGCTACACGTTGGACGGCTTTCAGTTCATGACCCCGCTCTACGGCGTAGCCTCGTAGCCCGTAGCACTTCTGCATTTTGTAGAACCGATTAAACACGTTGACATTTAGATCGGTTTTGATTTTTCCATTTATAAAATGGAACTTACATGTTCACCCTGGAAAAAGATGACAATGAAGTCTTAATTGACGACCGCTTTAGCCTAGTTGGTAGTGACCCTGCCTACGAAGCAAGAGGTCCTGGGTTCGAATCCCGGTAAGGGCATTTATTTGTGGGATGAGCACGAGTATTTGTTCCTGAGTCATGGATGTTTTCTATGTATTTAAGTATTTATTTATCTATATAAGTATGTTTATCGTCGTCTAGTACCCATAGTACAAGCTTTGCTTAGTTTGGGCCTAGGTCGATTTGTGTAAGATTGTCCCCTAATATTTAATTTAATTTTAAAAATTTGGTGTATTCGTTGGAATTAACTGTATAATGAAACACCTGATGATAAACGATCGTTCGACTAAACTTAAAGTAATTTTCTGACACTATAGAAAAAAATCTCCTGTAAAAACATAATGTAACGTGTAATGTATTGACACACATATTAATAAGGCTTTTATAATATTACGTCACTTTATTCCTGCAAGTAACTGACTGAATTAAACAACAATAACATCAAATACGGTACTTGACTGATATTCAAATCATCATCTTTTTATGAAACGTCAAAAGTGCTCTGTTAGTTTAACGTTTGTTTGGTAATAAAGACTATAGTGAGTGTTACATTTTTCTATGATCAAATAATATTTATATTTCTTTTAAATATATTTAAAGACTTAAAATAGCACAAATAAGTTGAAGATCGATTTTTCTAAGTATTTTTTTATTAAATTTACTGTTATTTTTTTGTACATTGTCACCTAACATGCTTGAAAATTGGCCCGGTTAACCCATTCAGGGGCCGTAGACAAGGTTACAATCAACCAGCGCTAACGCCAATAGAAAATAATAAAATGTAGGGGAATGACAGATACCGACGAAACACTTTTCGTTAAAATCATACATTTTATTAGTTTTCTATTGGCGTTAGCGCTTGTCGATAGTAACCTTGTCTAGGCCCCCTGGGCTAAGAATCGCTACGCGCTACGCTCGTAGCCGATCCCGTGGTTTTCCTCGTATGTAGCGGAAAGCGACTACGGCGGTCTGACGCATATGTGTCGTCATGGGCCTTGAATGTGTTAACGTCTTTAGGCATCAAAGTTAGCCTGTAAGGTTGTATAACAACTCGTAGGACAATGTATAATTGGTAGGTCTATACTGAAGTAAAATGAACAGTGATTTAAGACTGTCATGACGTGTCTAATTCTTAATTCCTTGTATTGCATTGTAATCATTGCATGCATATGTTACATAACGTTTTATTAGTAGCATTCGTTCACATGAACCCTGCTGATATGACTTCTTAAGCAATATGACATCTTAAAAATAAAATTTAAAATTTCATGCAACATATAACTATTTTATGTATGTGCCGTATTAACAATATAAATCAAGTTTCATAAAAATATATGTTTAATTTAATTATTCTATATAATCTTGGGACATTCTTAAATGGCATTTCTAATGGAATTGTTTATATTTTAATTAAAACATTATATTCTCATATTATCTCCGTTCTATTCATGTTCATTAATCATTTTATTCGGACCATGACGTGTCGATTAGGAATTCATCAGTGGAATAAAAACACTTTTTAATAAATATTTTTTTAAGGTGGTGTAAATACCTCATGTTTGGTTTGATTTTTTATTTCTTCCGGTATTTTATTGACAACCAGTATGCATCGATAATACGAACCGCTTCTGAACATTGCTAATTTAGCGAGTGGTAATCTGTAAACTGGTTTATATGATTCTTTTTGTTTAAATAAATTTGCGATCTTTCTAACAAAGTGCTGCTTCTAAAATAAAAATAGGAGGGTAGGGTAAGGACTTTGTGTTGTATAAAACACGGGCGATAGCTATTTGGTACCCGGATATTTGCTAGGATGCGAATGCATTTCTTCATGACAAATAAATGTTGGACGTCAGTGCTAGCTCCCCATAATATCACACCATACTGGAGCCTTGCATGTGCAAATGCGTAATAAGCCGATAATGCAGTCTTTAGGTTTGTATTGGCGTCCAGGATGCTCAATTAGGGTTTAAATGTGATGTTTCCAGTTTATACTAGAATCTATGTGAACACCTAACAATTTGAATTCATTTACTTCTTTTATACTTACTTTCTATATTTATTTATAAGGTAATTTCTAGCGGTATTTTCTGTATGGGTTTGAATTGTATTATTTAAGTTTCGGTAAGGTTAATTTCTAAAATATGGTCGTCTAACCATTTACAAACTGTTTTAGCTACTTCTGATAAGCTTTCGTTGCAATCCATACCATGGTTAAGTGGTATAGCGTATTTATTGCAATTTATTTAGAATTTCTTGGGTCTAAGTGTTTCTCTTTCAGAAGCCATACTGATTTTTATCTAGGATCTCATATTTTTCGAAGAAATGATTTACTCGTTTTTCCATAGCTTTTTCAAATAACTTAGTAGGTAAAAGTGCAATTGGCCTGGCGAGGTTTTGATGCCTCGTGGTTTTAGAACGGGTTTAATTTTTGCATACTTTCAAATCAGGAAAAATGCCCTTAGTAAACGATTCGTTTATCAAAAAGCGTAGCGACATTGCTAAGTCATTTGTACACAATTTAATTAAGATCGTTGCAATTATAGACGAAAATTACCTGAGCTCATTCTGTTTTTCATTTGGCGGATTAGTGTTAAAAGTTCAGCCTCTGTTATTTCGCTTAGCATTGGACAGTCAACACAGGGGGTAATCCCAGATCGGCCGGCCGCTTGTGTCCGCGTGCGCGCCGCTATCTACCGCTTCAGGCAACGATAGTAGCGGTGACTCGCCCACTGAGGCGAAGTGCTCATTTAGAGTATTAAATATTTGGTCATGCGTTTTTGAAATAGTAACTCGAATTTTTAAAATCATGTTTTTACACTGGGTTTTTCTATGTGGCTATCACATAGGTTGGACACATCAACTGTTACATTAAGCAGCCGATCACTGTTGTATCTTTCAAAATGTTCAAAACCCACGACCTAAAATAAATGATAGAAGTTAAATTAACGATTCAATCAATAACGTACTTTTTAGTTTCCTTCTATTAACAACACTGCATTACTTGTTACTAGAAAGTAGGCTATTACTCGGCGCTAGATTGATTCGATATAAGCCACACAATGCCCGTGCACCGATTTACTATAATTACAGGTTATTTAAATACGCGTATTATTAAAAGTTGTAAGGTTCATGTTCGCGTGACCGAGAAAGTAAACACGACTTGATATCGCCCTAATGGTAGCTGGGTCCGTTATAATTTGCGTCTGCGATTAAAATGATTAATCGCGCGATTAACTGTCTTTGTTACTCAGCATTCAGTTGTTTGTTTATGTCAGTCAAACTACGGGGCTCCTGGGAATTGCCGATTGTCAAAACAAGGGTCATGTCATATAGAAAGATACATTGTCATATCTAATCATTTTACAAAGTAATATACGCGTCGTATTCCCGCGTAAGGTTTTTGAAGTGAAAACTTCTTTAGCGGCGCTGTGCACTTTTTTGGATAGGGAAAAAATATTAAACTCGCCACAGGTCACGTGACTGGAGGGGGGATGATTTTTTTGCAAAATTAAAGTATTCAATATTTCACTTTTGCCGGCACTCCCGGAGTGCAACCCGGTCTTTTATTTACTCCGCGTGGTGTCGGATTAGAATTTCACCACCCCTATCTTCGCGTGGGTGTCGTACAAGTCGACTAAGGGAACAGGGTTGAAGTGTGTTGTGGGCAATGGAGCTAGCAACCTATCACTGCGTTATCACATTTTGCCGATCTTTAATGGCTGGCTAAAAGTGGCACTGGAAGCACCTACCACTTTTGGGAATAAAGGCGTGAATGTATGTATGTAATAAACGCGTAGAAATGTGACTACTTACTGGTCTCCAGTGCGCACGATTGGTTGCTGCGTTGACTGGTTAGTCAACGCATGGCAGCTTTTGGCGGGCCTAGGGAGTAGTGACCCTACGTACCTCTGAGTGCTCCTAGGGGTGTTTTGTGGTCAGGCTCCAGCTCAGGACCCACTGCCTCCGGTCTAGTCCAACCAACCGTCCAGAGTGGAGTTGCAAGAGCTATCTATATTCGCGAAGGTGGATGTCACATAACACATTCAATGCCAAGAAACACTACGCGCTACGCTCGTAGCCGATCAAGGGATCGGCTAGCTGCCGCCTGCTTAGTGGGAAAACCCCTAAGCAGCGGAAAGCGTTTACGCCCACGGCGGGTTCCTGGCAGTGAATGTGTTTGGTGAGTTGAATCTTCAAAGTCCAATACCACTTCTCTACTACCCAGCTATAGGTAATGCGGGCCATGTAGCAGAGGGAGGTCACCATCTGTCGGAGACAAAATTAGAGTTTGTGTAGGCAGGCGTCCCTTTGGCTCATCAATTAGTCCATTATCCTCACCTTGCTCGTTAAATAAGCGAGCGAAGGAAACGAAGTTCTTGGTTTCAGCTTGCGCAAAATTATTCCTTACTTTCGACGTCTGTATGGCTGTTTGTGAGCCAATTGTTCACGCAAAACGAACATGTTTTATAAACTCAAGTAGTATATCAGTATCAAATAATCATCATTCAAATTTGCCGCGCTGTCAAGTCATTCAAATCATTCACGAACAGCGCGATGGCTGCGCCCCCTAGCGAAGGTAGCTAAAACTTAAGTTAAAAAGATGGCTACTGTCATTTAGTCACGAGGAGACATGGTTTTTTCCGGGATCGAAAGGTGACGCGGTGTGTGCGCGCTTTTTGGGTTAATTAAACCTAAGGAACCAAAAGGTTCAGTTTCATGTAGTCCTGTGTGTGGTTTAAATAGTAAAAGGTAAAGAAAATATCATCAACATCATAGTTTAATTTATCAACTCAAACTTTTCCTGTGGCGCGTGCGCTGGGCAGCGCCACCACAGGTGGTGGCCCCCGAAAACCAGCGTCTACTCGTCAGGGCGGCGAGCGACGACGGGCGGTCCTCACCCATATCCCGGGCGGCTGGGGGAACGACCGCCAACATCAGCATTAAGTATCCACCAAGAGGCTAGGAAGAGACAACACCAATGAAGAATGATTTTAAAGTGTAATAAAATAAACAAATCAGCGTATATACTGCTGGGGACAGGCCTCCTCTCATGAATGAGAGGGAACTAGTCTAGTAGTAGATGAGAGGCAGTAGTCCCCACGCTGTCCCAGAGCGGTTTGGGGACTTCACATACACCTCTGGATTTCTTCGTAGATGTATGCAGGTTTCCTCATCTATTCTGATCTTCCATCACCGACATGCTACCGGTAAATAATAAATGATATTCCGTACATATGTTTCGTAAAACTCATTGGTACTACGAGCCGGGAGTTCGAAGCCACGCCGTCTGACAGCCGCATGCTTGAACCAGTAGGCTACCGTAGCTTTAAAAAAAAAAACGTAAATTTTACCATTAAAAAGGCAGGCTTGCGAATTATACAGCTTACACAGCCACTAGTGTTGGTTCCATCAACCAACGACAACCTTAAACGGGCGTGTATAGCGGAAGCTTTTACCGTGTTGTCCCGTGACACGGGCCGGGACAACATCCGGTCGGTGTACCCTTGCATTTCATTAAACTGTCGAAACCAACTCTGTTGCTCTTATTGGTACTAGTTTGGTACACCGGCTCCACAAACGCTTCATGTCAATACCCACTATAAGTGTTATGTAATATGCCAGGTAGGGGTGTAGCGTTTCAAGAAATGTTCAAGAATATTTTCGTTTTTTTTGGGAAATAGCGGGGAATATTTCCAAGGTGGCTATTTTCTCCATACAAATTGGGAGAATTCCAAGGGATGGCGTATTACTGTTCCCAGACAAAAACTCTGCTTTATCATGTGATATTTCATAATATCAATTCGATAATATTCCGGTAATTATTGACGTGTCACAACAATGAAATCGCGATAACTACTTTGCCTTCGTCGTCTGTTTGTTGTTAGTTGGTTATAACGTTATTAGGTTAGGTTACTTACTGATATAAACTCTTTTTAAATTAAATAAAAAATATCTATATAAAGAAATCGATGATGCATCGAAAACGCCTTGAAGAGCTTCTGGTCGATGAAGGCGCTAATGCTGGCCATACACCATGCTTCCTATCGTCCAATCGGCATGACGATGCCGATTGGATCAGTATGACGATGCCGATTGGATCAGTATGACGATGCCGATTGGATCAGTATGACGATGCCGATTGGACGATAGGAAGCATGGTGTATGGCCAGCGTAATGGAGGGTATAACTTCCTTTTATAAGCACAAGCTCGTCGACATCTGTATCCTGCCTATCCTAACCTATGACGCCCAAACAGGGTCACTAACCGAAGAAAAGTCCCGACTAAAGATTGCGAAAGCCAGCGAGCTATGGAACGCAAAATTGGTACTCGGACTTCATAGAATCGATCGGATAAGGAATACGCAGCAGCATTCCAAAACTGGCATCGTATGGCCGCTCACGACAGGACGCGGCTATGCGGTAGAACGAGACATAAATATGTCTTACTCCCTTTAACGCATAGTTGCGTCCTGGATGATGGGTCAGGATGGCCCATTGTGTGGAGTGGCCAGTAGATGTGGGCGCCAACACTGCCAAGTTAAAGTGGGTCATCCGACAGACCTCGGAGCGATGAGGCAAGTTAGCCACCGATTGAACCCACAAGATGGCTACTGAGGTAGGACCGTAATAAGCGATGTACGGATTGGCGAATGTTAGCACGACCGAGGCGGGTGGAGGAAAAGAGGAGAGGCCTTTGCCCAGCAGAGGGACACAATAGTAGGCTATTATAAAAAAATCTTAACTATTACATTATTAGTTATTTTTTTAATAAAATGTAAACATCCCAGTGTTTGACACCTCAATATATGAAAGTGTCACGTATTGGGCCAGTGGCGAGCACTGGGAAGTTTAGGTTTAACCTGTCGCATAATAAGTTCATGCTAATTCGTCATTTGATTTTTGCATGTTTTTTAAGCATAGGTAGGTAAAATATTTAGGTTAGACGAGCATGTCTAATTATTTTTGTGGGTCAATTAAGAAGTATGCTTTTAATATTACCTATTTTGTTGCCATTTTTTTCAGTAAGTAACTAAAAATGAACTTCTTAACTATTTTTAGTAATTAAAACTCCTTTATACTATTTATTCTTTTTGAATTCGAAAGAATCTCAAAACATTGTAAGTATTAGAAATTACTTTAAAAAAATAGTACCAAAAAAATATAAAAACCGTGATTAACGAGGGTTTTTTTCTTTTAAAACTCGACATAAATTGCAAAGTCAATTTGCTTCAGGTAGCGACTTATTCAAGAAAACAGTCATAAATTTAAACATACATAAATAATCAAAAACGCAACTAGTTACCATAGCAGTTAAATACAACTAAAATTAATAGAAAACACATCACTATTTCTACCACGGCGACGGCATGACATTAGTAATGCGACGCTTTGATCCTTTTGAGTTAATAGACTATCTAACGATGAAGAATCATCGCGCTATAGAGGTTTGTTAAAGTTGTATACATTTCAAAGCCCTAAACAAAATATATTAAGGACTAAATAAGATACATATATAATGTAAAAAACGTAAGGAATAATGGTTGTTAAAATAAGAATGGATAATTAGATTAATTAGTAACTTGGTACAGTCAGCATCATATAGTCCATAGCACGCATTTGACGACCGGTTAGCCTAGTGGGTAGTGATGCTGCCTACGAAGCTGAAGGTCCTGGGTTCGAATCCCGGTAAGGACAAATATTTGTGTGATGAGCATGAATATTTGTTTCTGAGTCTTGGATGTTTCTATGTATTTAAGTATTTATATCTATTAAATATATCGTCGTCTAGTACCCGTAACACAAGCCTTATTGAGCTTACTATGGGGCTAGTGCGATTTGTGTAAGATTGTCCCCTTATATTTATTTATTTATTTCATTTAAAAAATAAATAAAAAAAATAGCAACCAAAGTAGCCGAACATATAGTAAACCATCCTGAAACTTACAGTAATAAAGGCGTATACCGAAATATTTGTAGTAACTATATAATGGTGACTGTACATAAGGCCTAAGCCTAACATATCTTGATTCTAAAATCATACAAAAACCCGTTTCATATAAAAATTATTACCTTATTCAATTAACGTGTAACCAAACTCCCATAACCAATTCAATTACCAACTATTATCATTAAGAAAAAGTTTCACCGATTATTATACCTACGAACTATCGGTAAAGACCGGTTACACTACTTAACTATATCCAAAAGTTCTAATGGAAACCCAACCAAGGCGTGAAATAAGTAGTTAGAGGGGAAAGTTTTCTACATTGTTTCATACACGCAGTTATCCGATTTTTTTTAGGTAATACCGGGCCATTGTTGTGTTCGGCATAGGTTTAGCTTGATAAAATATGATTTGATAATCTGAGCACCTGCTAAAAACCTTTATTTATTCTTCCTTCTCCTCGCTTCCGAACGCAAATACTTTTAAAAATTATTTCACCGAGCTAACATGTCAAGACCAAGTTTAGTTCCGAACTTTACTAGAGAATACGAAAACGTTTTCAAACTTAGTATTAACCATTATTAACTTGTTTATTCGACGAGTGGCAAGGCGCGCCAGCCGGCGTAAAGATCGATACCACCACATGGATCACCTTTGCCACTTCATTAGTTGCTATATCAACGGAATCTTATCAGAATCTGTGACATAGTTTTGTACTTTTAAGTACATAATTGAGGAATTCCATAAGTCATCTGTGGTCTACATCATCAATTCCATTCCACCAAATTTATGACTTCCGGGTGTAAATACACGACTTATAATATAAAATGCCAAAATGACTACACGCGTACCTAATGTAATTGAGGAGTTCCCTCAATTCCTCATGGATCCTATCATCAAACAGTATTTTTGAAAAAAGTAGGACCCCAGGTGGGATGCATTTACTTCCAAACAAAAAAAAATACGAATCCGCTCATCAATGTCGGAGTTTTGAGGTAACAAACATTGAAAAAAAAAATTAAATAAAACAACAGAATTGAGAACCTCCTCAATTCAATATGGTAGTTGACTTATTTCAACGGTCGTTCGAAAAGTAACGCATTTAGCCCTCTGGGCAAAACCAACGCGCGAATCATATAAAAATTCGATTTGGATGTGAAAAAGATGAACTGAACTGAGGCCGATGTCAGCTCGGGGCGCGTGAAAGCCAGCGTGCAAAACCCATATGTGCCAGAATATTCCGTAATGGCATAATATTGCGGAGAACTTACTGTATAAACTACCAATGAAAAGTTACAATTACGCAGTTATATAGTTCTGCATTCTGCAGCAAAATTGCGTAATTGGGAAAACATCTGTGTGTCGGCTGCTACCGTTGTGGTGGATGAAAAGCACATTATACGAAATTTTGATGAAATTGAATCACGCGGTCACAGCACGGCTCATTGAGCTGGAATAAAAATCGAACACCGATAGTGTACATTTTTCGGTGTAATTTTATTGGAGAAACTCAAAAAAACTTCACGCTGCCGTTTACCAAAAACATGCGAGACATATGTGCAAAAAGTGATTGTTTAACCAACCAAAAATTAGGATATACCCTCACCTTTGGCTGACAGAAAATAGCGAGCCCGTTGAGCCCAAACCTGAAAGATTGGTAATTTAGAAGCGTAAATTACACCACATATCGTTGAATAGGTAATAAGGCGTAATCACATTACACATATCATATCACACACATTAAAGATATAATAGATGCGATTGAAGACAAATGATGTAATGAAGAAATCTGAAGCACACAGAACACTGAGAGCAATTGAAATATATTCAAAAACACTGGACATTGAACATTTATCGTATCAAAAATCAGTATTTTCGCCAACGCTATGCTGCATTAAAATGACAGACAGCGAAGCGTTAACCAAGGCCTAGCTCCATTAAAAGTTTAAAAATGTCGTGGACCGATCACTTTATTAAATCGCGGGTCATTACGCCTTGGTCGGTGATCGGCAAACTTTGATGTTTTCCTAATGCACCCGCATTTGTCAGTTAGCGAACCTCGGATCAAGGTTTAATGTTTTGTGAAATTTAGACACTTTATACTTCTTGCTTTAAGTTTGATGAAACTGTAATTTAGACGGTGTTAGGTAATCATGATGCGTCAGCAGGTTAAAAACTTTAGGATTGGTTTTATTTTCATCGGTTGGTAGGTATATTCTGAGGTGGATGCTGTCAAAGATAATAATGATTTATCAAAAGTGACCAAAAAATATGGAAACATTGGGAAGGTATGAACGATGAGGAAGTAGTGTATATCAGAATAGCATCTTGTTCATGTTTGGAGGGACCCAACTGAAAAATTCTTCCACCTTGCAGATGACCGCAGCCATTATATCACATTAGCGTGCTCTGCAGGTATGTAGGGTTGTGATCCTGTTGGTAAGGTCACCAGAGCACCCAAGGATGCACTGGGGATCTATATTTGCCTCTTGCTGTCGACTCAAAGAATCTTCAATTCAATAAAGGATGGGTAGCGCTCATGTGTCTCTCTGGAATCAAAGGCGTGCATAGACTATGGATTCCGTATAGCAGCAGTCGGGCTGTAAGTTTTTTGTCACCATAGTTTAAAAAAATGTAACAGCATCAGAAACAAATACGAAACCCTCAGCGGGCGAATCCGGCGCGTTCTTGATGAACGAGTCTGAGATTCATAGTAAAGTTTGGCATGCGTCCAAAGAATCACAAAAAGCACAAACAGACCATCTGAACCATTAGCCTAAAATAAATAAGTACACATAGAAGGACGAATGGAAAAATATATTCTACCCGACTCAGTTTGGAAGTTTTGTTGATATTATCTGCGGTTTAGCGCAAAATAGCTCGCGATGGTGGCAAATGAGATTAAAACAATGCAAAAAGAGATATAATTTTGCATTTGAATATATCAATTGAAAGTTAGAGCGTATATAACTGTAATTTATAGAGTGTACACAGAGAGAGAGAGACAGAGAGAGAGAGAGAGAGAGAGATTATATAGCCAGGTAAGGTTTTAATTAAAAATCTGGCAGGGACCGTGCCGCGAGTCGCACGAGGCACAAGTTTTGGTCGTTCCGATTAATTTCCAATGAAATTTCACTTCATCCAGCAATCTCGCGCTCCGGTAATAAGGAAATTCTTCTGTTCGCAGGTGCTGTTTGTCTTTGCAACCGAATAAGTTAAGTCAAACACTTAATTTTAAAAGGGGAGAGAAGTGACGATAGAGAAATGCGTATACCGTTGGCTAATAACATATCTACAAAAAATGATGACATTGGCAGCGATCGCTTACTTATTCGATTTTGTACCGATAGCATTACATTACAAATGTCACATTTGCTAATAATTGAAAAGTAAGTATTACCGTTATCACTCTATTTAAGTAAAAAAAACTCACGCACTGTTATCTAAAAAAAACGGCTTGTGTAAATAATCATTGATTTGCTTACTTAAAATTTAATCACTTTCTTAGTAATTCAGATATAGATTACACCATTGACAAATAACTTTCAGTTTTCAAAGCAAGCAAAATATACAAAACGTGATACCATTTTTTTGCATAACGTAAATACGGGGGAAACACGAAAACAAATCTGTATTATGATAAGATATTCTTAATATAATTTAGAATTCAGTATAGAATCTGAATTAACGAGGTAAATCTCTGCCCGAGATCTAATCCTGAAATGGATGGCCCCTTCACTTTTTGCATACAAATGTAAGGAAGAATTTGTGCCTTTATCGCGGCTTGTGCATAAAAAGTGGACATTATTAAATACAGGGAACGGCAAGCGGTGACGGCTTCTGCTGCTTCAAATGTTTCCCTATGCTTCTATAAAACTTACTTGGCCGCTTTCTCTCTTATTCTTCTTATTTCAGAGCTAAGCTCTTGTCGGTGTAGCTCAAAGTAGACCATCCATCTACTCCGACCCCAGGCAACCTCTTTGACATCTCGATACGACCTAATATCAACTCTCTTTTTGAGCTGCTCTATGTAGTTTATTCTAGGTCTTCCTCTTCCTCGCAGAGGGAGAGGGGAACCTTTATCTTTCGTTCGATTATATTGAGTATGAAGTTTTTATGTTGTATGAGGTGCCCTATCATCTTCTATTTTCAAAGTTTCTCATTAACTGCTTGGTTTGTCTCACTCAATTCAGCACTTCTTCATCGATTACCCTCTCTCCAGCTAATTTTCTCCATTCGCCTCCAACACCACACCTCGAACGCTTTTAAGATCTCTGCATCTTTCTGGGTCAAGGCTTGGCCGCTTTACTGAGTGCAAATTGAGGAAAAGCACCATATTCACAGCTTATCGCTTGCCCATGAATAGGCAAGTTAATAAGGTCTCGTTTATGGACAAGGGGGCATTGCGCGGCGCGGAACGGTTCCGCGAGTAGGTGATGAAAGCCTGTGAACTCGCTACGGTGGTTTCGCGAGTAGGAGAGGAAAACCTGTGACCGAGTTCTCCAATGTATATACAGATACCTTTCAAAAATATCTTCACATGTGTCTTATGTCAGTAACAATAAAGACTGTGCATAGATATTTATAAAATATATTGGAGAACTCGACTGTACCCAGTGTACCTGTGTAAGTAGTAGGAGCTTTTTAGGTTCCATACCAAAAAGGTAATAAAAGGAAACCTTATGGTGCGAGTTCGTCGTTTGTCTGTCTCTCTGTCACAACGTTAAATATCTCAAGAACAACTTATGCTATCAATTTGAAATTTGGAACAATTGTAAAGAATGCGTGTATATAAAAATGTTTTTTTTAAATAAACCTTTTCATTTTCTGTGAAAATTACGAATATGAGGGGGGTTAAAAATTTAGTCTTCATAGTTAGAAGATCAAGTGGACATACGAAGTTCACCAAGCGAAAATTTTGAAATTATTACTTACATATGATTAAGAGTAAGTAATATAAATAACACAGGAAAATAAAAAAAATACCTGTATATAGCGTATTTTTTATTTTTTAATCATTTCTTTAATTTCTATTTTAATTACTTTTGTATGTAATTTAATGTCTTTAATATGATATTGTTAAAGACACTTCTGTCAAATAAAAAAAAACATTATTGAAATCGGAACACGTGATAAAAAGAATCGCTAAGAAACAAACATACTTGGTTGCAAGTTATTTAGTACCAAAATGCAGATGGCGCTGTACAGAGCTAATTTCCACTATGAGCTGTTAAGATAGTTCAAGAATAAATGGGGTCGTGACGTGACGGGTATGGTGTATGGACGTTTGTAAGGAACCCTCGGTGCGCGAGTTTCTTGTTTGCCTTACATTTGTATGCAAAAAGTTGAGATTTCTGAGACTTTCAACCTGTAATAAAAAAATCTGATTTTGTGTAACCAAACTGGATTTAAATGATAAGGTTTGGGAGTGTTAGTGTGTCACGAGATGGAATTTAACACCATCTCGTGAAATGCGGAGTACAGTTTACAAAAGCTTATTCTGGCTTATATTATCACAAGTGGCTTTCATTTGACTCTTATCCAGACACTTTAAGTTAGTGGTTTATTCCTCTTAGCTGCCTTAGATTGAGGCTTTATATTTTATACTGAATTTAATCTAAAGATATATTCTTTAAGTTTCGTTTTTGTACAAATATATGCGTCTGTTATTAAAATATTTATAACCTTTAACTTATTTCATTGAAAAATACACAATCACCGTGTTGTATTTTTGCCTAATAACCACTAACATTTTCGTTCGTCTATAGTCAGTCAATAAAGTAGTCATCCACTTGTGAAGAGTCGAAAAGTGGTAAATGACTTGGCATGCTTACTAATATTATAAATACGAAAGTGTGTGGTTGTTTGTCCTTCTTTCACGTCGCAACGGAGAGTAGTATTGATGTGATTTTTTGTATGCCGATAGCTTAGAAGCTGGAGAGTGACATAGGCTACTTTTACCAGCGGGAAAACATCTAATTCCCACGGGGAAATCAATATGTTACATTTTCCTATAACCACGCGGGCGAAACCGCGGACATCAGCTAGTACTTTCAAACGTATTAATCTTCGAAATCTAGTAGATAGTAGCTCTAGTATATTATACATAAAGTACACGGGATAAAAATACTTGTACTTCTGAAATAGACACCCTTATCAGCAAAATAAGCAATAATATTTATTTTAATTCTTTTTTCAACACTACAAAATGCCGCAAACTGTTATAAAAGTGTCCAACAAGCTTTAGTAAAACCGCTCCCGTTATCTCATAAAAGTGTAGCCTAGAACCAATACAGCAAGATATTCAAATACCCAACAACAGTGTTCTAGCGCAAACAGGGGTAGAAGGAGGCTACATGCACACAATTTTTATCGATGCTTCATGCTGGCGTATGCTAACACATGGCCTGCACGCGAGAACTATGGTTTGGAGGAATGGTTCCGCTAATTTAATTTTATAATACATTTTATGCATGAATTAATTAATGACTGATCTATTGCGAAAAATGGTTTGCATTGAATGGTTGAAATATTGATACATAAAGAATAAAGGTACCAAGAATATAGGTCCATATTTGCAATCATTTAAATCTACATTTTGTTTATATTACACACCAAACACAATAATGATTAATGATATTTCTTGAACTTTCTACTGGTTGTAATATTTAGAACATACAACTCCCTTATCAAGTACAAATCTGGCACAACCGGGAATGACGTTCGAGTAACTACATATACGTATTAAAATAACAGTGCATTGCCATTTTTTACCTGCTTAAAGCGAAGAAATTCTATTGATAAATGGAAAATATTGCAAACATGAGTCATCAAAGTCCTCCGGCTTAGGGCAGACTCTATAAATAAACTCTTGTTCGCAATCAGCTTCTCACCACTATGCACAATATCCTATTAGTCGTTTTTCCAACTAGGAATTCAGTGAGAGGATTTGAAGGATACGTGATAAGTAAAGTAGGTATGTAGAATACACGAACATTCAATCCCAGAGCGTTTTCCCAGTCCCCCAAAGGGACCCGACAATCGCTTCCTTTGTACGGTAATATTATGTAAAACGCCGGTCAATACGTAGGTTATTTGATTCACCCCGGTCGGTCTGGATTTTTGCGCGGGAAATTGGATTCATCCGTTCACATAAATATAAGATTCTAGTTGTTTACTCTGTTTAAGGCAAAAATGCATATCGGGGCCATTTTACGGAAAGTTGTATGTACACTACTTTTTTTTTATTGATATTTTTGGGTATTTTCTACTCAGAATCGAGAGCACTTTCGAACCTAATAGGAGAAAAAAGGTGTCCCAAGATTTTTATTCCATTCCGTTACCGTTCCCAAACTAAGCTTGTATGGTGGTAACGGAACGGAAAACCGAAAATTATATGTAATATTATGGACAGTTTTTTTCTCCTATTAGGTTCGAAAGTGCTCTCAATTCTGAGTAGAAAAAACCCGATTATATCAAAATTAAAAAAAAAGTCGAGTGTACAACTTACCGTAAAATGGCCCATCGAAATATTTTATTTAATACCCACTTGTATTTGGAATTTGTTTTGGGATGGATTGAATTAATAGCTGCGCAATAAGCACGAGATGCGGGATAAATGTATCACCAAAGGTACTACAACACAATCACATCCAAAAACATTGCATAATGATACGAGTAACATATCGTGCGAAATGTAGCGTACGTTAGGTACATTCATGCGTAACTAATCTTTATTTCCAATGAAATAGGTACCACGTTGCCGTGTATAATGCGTACCGCAGGAAATGTGGAGCGTGCTTTCCGCAGCGAAAGAAAATGAATTTAATTTACGAAAAGAAAACCATTTCGCGCCATTGGGAGATACCGCACTAATGCAACATTCTCGCAATTCAGCATGCGATCTGCCACACACTATTACTGGAAATGCGTTAATCTAAGTGTCTGTTTACATATTAACGTTTGGATAATTTTGAAAGAACGCAGACTTTTGTAATGTATTTCCGATGATGTTTTGAAAATGACTCGGTGGTTAGAAGTGCAGTTTAATGTAGGTACTCATAATACCTATACACTTGGTTTTGTTTTGACGCGATGTCTATTGTCTTTGCAATCTCCTTTGAAATGAACATAATATCAATTGTTATAAATTCTAAGATTATTTTTTTGTTACTAAAGATGTATAGAATAGAATAGAATAGAAAAAAATATTGTTTAACCGTGTTACGTAGGTATTAAATATTACAAGTGTTAGGCCCCAACGGTTACCCATTTCGGGTGTACAATATTTGCTTAAAACTAAGGAAAACATAACTAATATTATTATACATTATTTTTCTTTTAAGACGAAGATTCAAAAAATATTTCAATGAATAGTAACCTTTCTTGCTTAACCATGTTTTTAAATTCCGTTTAAATTTTGTGTCATCCAACATTTTTAATTCATTAGGAAGCTGATTAAATCTCTGTGTGTAACGAGCGTAACATCTCAGACCTACTATAATCTGAATAGAATAGAATTTAATCATCATTCTAATATAACGAATCGATTCCATACAAAGTAAGTATATTCAACCAGCGGTCAAATTAAAGTGAATGAATAATTATTTGGCCACTGAATTATTTCTGCTGAGATCAAGATTCCAAAGAGAGTCACAATTTCATTTACAGTAAACCCCGCTGAGGAAGATTTTGCAGCGACCAGATCTTTGTCTACAAAAAAGGTGTCTTAAGTGGAAAAAAACGCTTTTCGTATATTTCACGTCCCTAATCGACCGAGCGAGCGAAGTGTCTATGCTTCAGCTTGGACGAAAAATCGTTTTCCTCATGTCCGGATGTTTGGATTTCCCCCTGTTCTCGCCTAGAGCTCACATCTCTCAACCGATTCTCATGAAATTTTGTAAGTTGGTTCAGTAATTATGCAGATTTTTTTTGTCGAGTCAGTTTTTCGAAATCTTGAAAAATGGCGGAGATATGGGTTGAAAACGTAAAAAATACAAGAAAGGGGCAGCGTTGACTACTGACTTGGTACAAATTTTATGTTCCGTCCACTGTATCTTGAACTCCGATTTCGATGCGCGAGGTCTACAGCTCACAGAGCCACTAGTGTTTATGTAGACACGACTCTATAAAGACTATATTACAACATTACTTAACATACTATGTTTATGAAATATACTGAACATAATTTGAAGTCTGTTTATTTTACAAATCACTAACATTGCAAGATCAATAAAAACTAAACAACGAACGGGTGACAATGATGAAATCTAGGTGTTGTTACGAAGAAATTAGCCGATCGCTCAGTCAGTGCTGCAAACTGATGTGTACAGGCGGAAGCGTTGGGTTTAAATGTATTATCCTTGAAAGATTTTATTTTTATATTAATGGGGGTTTAGGGACGTTTGTCGAGTCGAGCCAGGTTTTCTAACTGAGTGGTCATGTCCGTCCGCAACGCTCGCTCGTCCCCGCTTCCCTGTTCGGAGGTACGCATGGTTACTTCCCAATTTTTTTGCCCGCGTACATTCAGCATCATATAGTTAGTAGCAACCAAAGTAGCCAAATATATCGGAACACGTCTTTATTACTAAAGGAGTTAGGAAGTGTTACGATATATTTGGCTACTTTGGCTGCTACTGACTGTACAGGAGTCGGTAACATTGTAGGAAGACGCAGTGTGGGTTACTTTTAGTGTATTAAGAGGGACCCGATTCGTATCAACTTTAATAAAATGTATGAAAACATACTTCAAGTGGCGGGATCCTTTGTAAAATGGCATATTACGCGGAAAATCATATTAAATGTAATCGTATTAAAGGGGTTCTACTTTATCGGTTTGAGAATGTTATATGTTCTTGGATAGCTAGAGACTAATTTCGGTCTTTCACTCTCAAAGCGGTCATCCTCGGGAGCACTATCGATCTAACTCACACCCAGTACCGGACATACTGTTCACTTCTATAACACCAGATATTTTTATGGAGCAGGTTGAAAATAAGTTTATTTGGTATAAGCTATTCATTGTTTTTACTAAACGGGACTTAAATGCGCATAATTAACTTGTTTATTGACATCTTTGAGGTTTCCCCATGTTTCGGTTGTGTGAAAGTTTAGGTCCATTGTGATATCTGACTGTAAATCCTATCTTGAGGTGTATATTTACTTATGACTTATTATAAGTTATTATGGCCGACGATACTTTTTACACAGTCATGAACTACAAATTGAGAAGGTTCTAATGAGCCCACACACCGGCGGCTTATCTTGTGTAAATGAGGAAGGAGTTCCCATTTCCACCTTCCATGTCTATCACCAGACCAGCTTTATGGCACCAGAATATTGCAATATTTCTTATAAAATTCAGTTGTAAGATTAGATTCAAACAAACGAACACATGCACAGTGCGTTACCGGCAAGCGAGCTTATTTTAAAGAAGGGTAAGTTAAATTAGTTCTTGAACTTAACCATGACCTTAATTAAATTATTTAACTTTTCGACTCCACAAATTTTCAAACAAAATATTAATTGCCAGCAACGTACAGCAAAATAAATTCACAACTAAGTGTAAATTACAGCACTTCAGACTTCGTATATTACCTACCTTACCTACCTTACATGTCTGTGTAGTTTGGATTTTGGAAATTAAATTGTGCAGTTAATTTACGTAACGTCAGTGTGGTCGATTCCGTCTGCGGGGTATTTCCGTACGACGGCGTTTGCGGCAATTCAAACCGCAATACGCTCTAGCCGTCTCATTCGATAAAACAGCGACAGTATTTGCTACCAACAGTCAAAAACAGATGGCGCTCTGTAGGCAGCACATGGAATAAAATGGCTTTGAAAGTTTAATTGCGCTCCGAACTCGATACGCGATCGGTGCATTGCTCCTCTTTTTTAAACTGCGATTAGTAACGTATGTTCGTTATGCATGCTTATCATATATATTGTTCGTTAATGCATTTTACAATATCGTTAGTTGATGTGGAAAAAAATGTGTGATTGTTAAAAAATATATTTTCTCGATTCTCAAGTGGGAAAAACTGTCCGGTATGAATCGCTCAAAACTGTGGACATGCCCCCATTTAATGTAATGCCACACTTTTTTAAATGGTAGAGTCATACAGTAGTAACTACTCGTGTGTGTCGATTCGCGATTCTGTATTTTTATTCTAGAATTTTAAGCTGATTCGAATTGTAAAGGCCAAATAGCACCATGTATTTGGGCGTCGTTATTTTAATTAAAAAGTTGACGTTGAATTAAACTTCAACAAAAGGTTTAGTACTACTGATTTTCAAAATATTTCCATTTTTTTTTATTATCCTTAAAAAGATATACTATTTGGCCATAAAATTATGAATATACCTTAAATTGAATTCGCTAAGATCACTCAATTAAAAGTACCAACAATTTTTGAAGTATAGATTTGTAATGCGCCCCGGTACAAGAAAAGTAACTACTAGACGGAAAAGCCCCAAACCCTAGGGAAAATCAGTCTAAGACGTTTTGGAAAAACATGAAAACTATTTTAATGACCTGAACCTGTATTAGCTATTTAACATAAATATCCAAAAAAAAAACTAAATGCTTAACTTATTTTAAGCACCAAGTTTATTAAAAAGTTTATTAACATAAATATGACCAACAAAATTGAACTTATCAAAAAATATGAACTTTATTATGATTTGTAAGGCGTTTTCAATCAAAAGACGGACATCTTGGTAATCTGTTTATTTTCTCAATCTCCCTTCCTTGTCTTTCACATAGCAATGTATATTTAACTGTCTCGCTCTAATAATTCTAATGTCCTACTCCTTCACATGTATCTATTCAATATGCTATCTCTTTTGCCCTTACATGCCCTTTAAAATTTCAAAATTAAATTTTTATCTTAATTATTTAATTTTAAATTTTACATTTCCTTACATGTTCTTAGATTCCCCACTACAATTTTATCTTTTAATATTACCTTAAAGTTAAAACCTCAAATTCCAAGATTTAATGTGATATAATATGGTTTCAAACATTACTACAATTTATTTTATTGTGTTACATAGGCAACTTCTACAACAACAACTGGGCTTGCAGTACAATATTGTTAAGTGTTATAAATTATTAACTGCAATAGTATTTTTATTTTTACTTTTTAACTTATCACTCATCATGTTTGCGATCTACTGTGAAGTAGGTTTCCAAGCCTATAGAAATACTTTCTTATTTACACTGATTGTTTTCATCTGTAATCAACTTAAAAATATACAATGATTTTTCTTAATAAGGTATTATTTTACACATACCTTGTTTATTTTTGTATTATTATTATATTTGCCATCGTTTTAAGCAAATATTTACAGCTTTAATTTTAATATTGTACAACTTATTCTAACTTACTAATTATTACTTTGTACGTTTTCAAGTTTTTTATAATTTTTTTTTTTTTTGCTTTTTGAACAAATTTTATAATTTTTTTGTTTTAATTACATATAATATTAATGTATAAATTTAAAGTTAATCTAATTTGTCACTCAGTTGTTGAGTTCTATACAATATACATCATGCAATAAATACATTTTTACTTGCTTGCCTTTCTTTACTGTGCCCTTAGGCCATCTTTCCCATTTAGTTGTTATAGTGTAATTTACTAGCAATTCATTATGAGAAATTAATCCTACTATACAAACCTTTATACACTTAAAACTAGTTATATATATATTTACAGCAAATACCATGTATGTACACTTTCTGGCGCTTCGCTACAATTCTGTCCTTTCCTTTCCGTTTTATTACATTCTTTAAACTGTTGGTTACTTTTGTTAGAGGATATTTAACTTATATTTTTAAATCTAATATTTATTTATGCTTAAAAGATTTTAGTGAATGAAATGCTTAAAACAAAGTTGATATCTATGACTCTTGGTACAAAGATTGTATATTAACATGGAATGTTTAGAAAATATAATTACTTTATAATGTCAAATCCGGTTATATTCCATACTTGTGTGGTTTCCTCGTGATGCGTCCCTTGTTGGTAATATACTGTGTTGTGTGAGCTTGTCTGGTACCGTCATCATCAAAGTGATTGTCCTCTTCCATTCGGTCATCATGAGTACTCTGGATGGGGGTTTCCTTGGCATCATCATTGGGGTTGTCATCACTTGGCTGGTCATCACAATGGTTGAGTTGGCTGTCATCATTTGGCTGGTCATCACAATGGTCATCTGAATAGTCAATATTTTCTGAAAAGGCTGAAAAAGAATCTAAAGACGGTGGTTTGGATAATGATTTTAGAGCTTGCACATGAACTATTCTTTTCTTTGTCGGTTGTTTGACATTTTGTATTTCATAACAAACTGAACCGACTTTTCTGATTATCTTATATGGACCTTTATACCTTGGTGTAAGTTTGTTATCTTGAGGCTGTGCCCATTCATATAAAACATAGTCATCTTCTTGTAAGTTGTGTTCTAATCTTCTTAGGTCGAATTTTGATTTATTTTTGTAATATTTTTCCTGTATATTTTGAATTGCAATTTCTCTGGCTTCAGCTAGATATTCCAATTGATGTGTCCGTTCTGTATCATTTTGTACTGTACCTATGTGTATTTCATTTGGTGGTATTCTGGGGTGATAACCATGTAACAAATAAAATGGTGAAAATCCAGTGGTCTTCTGTTTGGCTGTGTTGATAGCTAAAAGTGTATTTGGTAATAACTGATCCCACTCTTTTTCTTGTTCTAATGCCATCTTAGTCAGTGTAGATATTATGGTTGCATTTGCCCTTTCGACTAAACCGTTCGCTTGTGCGGTATAAGGGGTTGTTGGTAGGTGTTCAATTCCATACTTGGCAAAGAAGTTTTGAGTTGCTTTGCTCATAAAGCAAGGGGCTTTGTCTGATATATAAGTGAGGGGTGGGCCATACATGTATATTAAGTCATTTTCTATGGTGTTCATTACATCTTCTGCTGATAATGAACATGTAGGCTTTGCCATGACATATCTTGTCGCATGATCAATGTGTACTAACATATAAATGTTTCCTGATCTGGTTTGGGGCAAATTGACAATGTGATCAGCTGATATGATATCCATTGGCGAGCTTGGTATCGGTCTCCTACCCATAAGCCCATATGCTAATGTTGTGCTTCTATTGGTGCTTGCACATACTATACATGATTTTGTGTAACTTTTGACATCTTTGTGCATTGTTTTCCACCAGTACTTCTGTTTTAATCTTGATAAGGTTGTTTTGAAATCTAAATGTCCACTGTCGTCATGTGTCAATTTTAGTATGGATGACCTTAAATTTTGAGGTACAACAATTTTGTCCTTGTTGTATAAATCTTCATTGTTGACATACAATAAAATTCCATTTTCTATTTTGTATTTTTCTCTTACTTGTTGTAAATGGTGAGTAATTGGATCCTGTTGTAATTTTGAGTAAATTAATTTGATGTAGTTGTCTTTACTTTGAGCTTGTTTTAACTTGTCTTGGTTAGTTGTAATTATCATCATACATATGTCTTCGATAGGGTAGCGAGATAGATGGTCTGCGATACAATTTTGCTTTCCGGGCCTATGAATTGGTGTGAAATCGAATGGTGCCAAATCTACGACGTATCTTGCGAATTTTCTGTTTAATTTGGATTTGTTTACTACATATGCTGTCGTGTAACTGTCTGTTATTATTGTGAACTTCACTCCAAGCAAATATATTCTAAATTTATGCACAATGGCCCAATGTACCGCTGTAACTTCTAATTCATTTATGTGGTATCTAGCTAGTTTCTGCGTCCTTCAAACCTCGACTGGCATATTCTATTACTTTTTTTTCGCCGTTTTGTATTTGAATCAGACAAGCACCAATTCCCTGATATGAACTGTCTGTTTCCACTATTGTTTCCGAATCTCGTTGAAAGTATGCCAATATTGGGGACGAAGTTATCAATGTCTTCAGTGATACGAACGCGTTTTGTTGGTTATCTGTCAAAGTTAATATTTTTTTCTTGTTATGTTGTTTCTGCTCTATGGTCAAATCACTATTTTTTTTTAAAAGTTCGCTCAAGGGTTTGGCTATTATTGCATAGTTATTTATGTATTTTCTGAATGTGTTGGCGAATCCTAGAAATGATCTTATTTCCGTTATTGATGATAATGTTTCGTATTTTTCTACTGCTGCAGTACGTTTTGGATCTGGTTTCTTTTGTTTGTAACCAACTATTCTTCCAAACAAAGGCAATTCGGTTGTCAAAAATATACACTTTTCTTTGTTTAATTTTAATTTCTTTTCTCGTGTTGCAATAAAAATTTGTTCCAGTATATGGAGTACTTGGTCGATTGAATTGGCTCCTCCCGAAATGTCATCATAATATAACCTTACGCCTTGGTCGTATAAGTGGCCATATGTTAGGTTAATGACTTTGGACATAATAGTTGGACCGCCCACCATACCGAACATTACTCTCATAAATTCTATATGATGGTCTTGCGTGATAACAGCTGTTTTATAAATATCTTCTTCCTTGATTTTAATGTTATGGTATGCGTGATAGATATCAAGTTTAAATTTGTACATAAATTTTGAAATCACATTTATAATGTCTTCCATTCTGTCTATGGGTTGGACATTTGTTTCTGTAATTGGATTTATAGTTCTAGAGTAGTCCACAACCGGTCTAAATGGTGTTGTGCTATGGAATGGCTGTTCCACAACAAACATTGGAGCGGCATAAGGCGAATTTGAATGTCTACATACTTTCTGTTGTATCCATAGTTCTATTGTTTTTCTAAGGAAGTCACGTTCTGGCTCTGGGAGTCTATATGGTTTACATTTAATTGGTTTTTCATGTTGTAGTTTTATTTCCAATTCGATGTCTTGAAATTCACCGATGTCATTGTCACTGCTTTTAAAAATATCTGAATATTGTTCTACTAATTTCAAAACCTTGTCATTATCTTCATTTGTGATTACTATTTCTTGTTCCTGGTATGTTCCAGTATTTATACAACAAGCTATGGCAGTGTCGTTTTGCATTGAATTTGGGAAATACTCTGTGTGTGAGGGTGTAATTATACATATTTTGCCGTCTGGTTCATGTATTATCCTGGCATAAATTGCATGTTGCCAATCCTTTCCAATTATCATTTCTACAGGTAATTGCTCACATATAGCTACTTGTGGCATAACATAATCAATTTTTCCCACCTGTATTCGTGCTGACATCCATCCAATTGGTGTGAACATGTTTCCTGCTACTTTGTATGATCCTTTTTGCCATGGGTACACCTGTAGGTCACTTGGTAGTACCTTCTTATCCACTAATGTGATTACCGAGCCAGAATCTGGGAGTGCTTTTACTTGTATGCTGCCATTCACTGTAACTGGAATCAACGTCACACTAGGTTCATTACATTGTATACAATTTACTTGTTTATTTACTGATTTCTCTTTAAATGTTGAACTTTTTGTATTTATTGATGTACTTGGGGTCTCATGATAGTTATGTTGTGGTCTCCATGTTTTTTCTTTGGTGTCATTTATTTTGGATGTCTGTGGTTGCATTGTGCAATTGTATGAAATGTGTCCTTTTTGTTTGCATCGAAAGCATGTTTGTTCTTCAATTTTATCTGTGCCTGGATTATATTTAGATATGAAAGTGCTTCTATTTTTGTCAAAATTGTGTTTACTCACAGTGTCCTGTTGCTCAAAAACCTTACGTTGTACCTTCCTGATGTTATCCAAGGCCGAGGCATGGTTGATCAGTGTTTCGACGTCTTGACAGCAATGTACTGCCAAAGGCGTGGACCATCTCATGTCTTGTATGCCTTCCAGGATGAGTGAAACTCTGTCAGGATCTGTAACAGTACTTGGGGATTTTTCAAGCATAGCATTTTTAATGTATATATATTCTGTTATGGTTTCTGTGGCTCGCAGTGTTCTTTTGCTTTGATAATGAATAAATTCTGCAAATGTCATTTTCATTCTAAATCTGTCTTTAATTAGAATTTTCCATTCTGACCATGATTCAATTCTTTTCCCTACCACTGCATTCCAACTGGAAGCCGGACCCCTAAGTCTCATAGACGCGTTGACTAAAGTTAAATTATCTGACCAGTTTGCTAATGCAGCTATTCGTTCTACCTGTTTAATCCAGTCTACTGCATTTTCGGTGCGATTGCCACCAAATAATGGTATTGCATTACTTGTGTCACTCGTGGAAAATACTTGAAATGTTGGTGACATTTTTTGTGCTATGAGCTCTTGAGTTTGCGCTAACTGACTCAACACTGCAGTTAAATTACTGGTGTCGTGTTCGATGTCGGTATTGTTAGACGTACCTGGTCGAGCTTGTGATAACTTACGAATTTGTTCTTTCATTGTTTCCATTTCCATAATTTGTGATTGGCGGCGAACCTTTTCTTGTTTTAACGTTTCGATTGTTCCATCTTCTATTTTTTTCTCGTTGTCCTCTATAAGCCTTCTTATTTGTTCTGCTTTGTTGCCTGATACCGGTAAATAACGTAACCTTAGTTCCTCTTCTAATTGATGCTTCGTGAAATTTTGGAAGCCATCGCTCTCTAGGCCTTCCATTTTGCGTGTTATTGCTGAAAGAAGTAGATTTGTACCTGAACGTGGTACTTGCGGCCAAACGTGCCGTGTGCTGCATGAACCGTATGAGCACTTGTTCACTAATCTCTTCGAATCAAGCTGAACTACTAATATTTCGCGAACCTTTTACGCAATTAACATTCTAGTAACTGTAATTGACTTTTTTAAAACTTTATTTTTATAATTAATCCATTAGATCAATTAATTTATATTTTTTTGTCGCAGCGCCATGTAAGGCGTTTTCAATCAAAAGACGGACATCTTGGTAATCTGTTTATTTTCTCAATCTCCCTTCCTTGTCTTTCACATAGCAATGTATATTTAACTGTCTCGCTCTAATAATTCTAATGTCCTACTCCTTCACATGTATCTATTCAATATGCTATCTCTTTTGCCCTTACAATTTGTTAATTCATGCAAACAATAGCTAATGATAATGATAATAATTATTAGCTTTAATAAAAATTTGCGTGCCGGTCAGTAACATCATTAAATAAAACCTTGCCACCGCGGTCTAATCACAATCCCAATTTCAAATCAGCCCGCGCTGGCAATGACTTCCCAAAGGACGCTAAGTAAGCTGGACCACTCCAATAAATTCTATCTCGGAAATCCAATAAAGATAGTTCGGTGCCGAATTCCGGTAAACCGATTATTCTTCGGTTATTTTTGTCGTTTTCGACCCGTGTCTGGAAAGCGAGCTATATCGTACATTTCGAGATGAGACTAAAAGTAATCGAGGGGAGTAAACGTTTTGAATGCGTGTTAGGTAGATCCAACTGTCATTTTTTCCATGTAAAAATTTACATTTACATTTAAGTACCTAACGTACGTACAATGCGTTACGTGATCGACCTGATGGTGTTTCAATAAATAACAAATGTACGTACCAATAACATAAATCGAACTAGACCAAACTGTACAAGATTTGTAATTTGGCTAGAAGAAAGAAAGAAAGAAAGAAAATACATTTATTCACAAACACACAGGACACACATGGTTATTAAATAATAAAATAAATGAGATGGCTAGATTGTAAGTACAATAATTGTACATACTTATACTCTGTGTTTTCAGGGTCATGATCAGGAATGCCAAATGCGAATAAGATGGTTATACTTAACGATATTTCCCATGAGACCAACTAATAAATCGCAAAAAAACTGTTATTCCATACATAAACTCTCAATTGACTCACAGTTAACTCTTAATTGGCTCTTATTTTTTGCGATTTCGTGGTTGGCCCTATGGGAGTTGTTCAGTATTATTCGCTTTCGGTAATTCTGGACCATAACCCCGAAAACACCCAGTATAGATATATAAGTAACTACCAAAATACATAAGACAAAACATAATAGATACCTATTTAGTTGTAATGGATTGAATGAGGTGTTACTGTGCAAAATTATAGTAATATCAGATTGAAAAAAATCTTTCATCTTTTGGTTTTAATGGAAGGACATTGTTTTAATGTATCCCGCGCGTTTCCCTTCTTTGTTATTAAAAAAAACGCAATTTTTCAGAATACTGTTACCCACATCTACCGATTTAGAAATAACTATTTTATTTACAACGTCGCCCAAAGGCACAGCCTTCACAAATATAATAAAAAGTCACTGCGCGTGACATTATTATTTATTATGACAGTAGATTATTATATCGCTGTAGTGGAGTCAGTCTGCAGTGACCATTTATCGTCATTACGGGCGGGGCCCTCATTTCCGAGGCATATATCACTGACGCGGTGATGCCCTTAAAGGAAATAAAAGGGGTCGCTAAGAATAACCTCGTATGTCTTGAATAAAAAAGCTTTGCAATATTCAGCTCATTTTCTTTTGACGTGTTAATGTAGGGCTGGTGTTTAGTTTAGCCCATATGCTTTTTAATAATATTGGATTGGTGAATATGTATAAACATAGGTGTACGTATTTTTAGGGTGGGTGTAGTAATTATTCGCAGACCCGAAGTTAGTCGTTAAGTCGTTTAAGTTAGTAACTAGTTATGGAAGACCGAGACAGACGATATAATCCCGAACATCAGCCTGTACAAGATTGTAATAGCTCTTAAACAGCTCAAAAACAACAAGGCATCCAGTGAAGACGGAATAATAGCCAAAGTTAGGCTGCCAAACTCCTGAAGCCGGGTGGAAAACCGATCCTTACGGCCCTCCAGAAGTAGTTCGATTTCGTCTTACTGGAAGGGAAAATGCCAAAGGCATGGAACAGACGGGGGGGGGGGGGGGGGGGCTGTTCTTCAAAATTAGTGACAACACCCTGCTGAAGAACTACCGACATGGCTCAACCATCTCACTCCTGAGCCATGTCTATAAACTGTTTTCGCAAGTCATTACAAATCGTCTCGTACGCAGGCTAGATGACTTCATACTCATACTTTATTGATAATAAAAAATTACACGTCAACATTATACATACGTGTTAAAATAAGCGTAGGTTATTTACATATCCATTAATTATAAATTAAATTTTGAGTTTAAAAACACTTCAAAACTATAGAACAAGCCATGCTTTAAGTTTACCGTACCGAAGACCACATCCACATGCTCGGTCAGGTTATACAGAAGAGAGGAGTTATAACCTGCCCTGTTTAGCGTTCAAGGACTACGATAAACTTTCACCAAACTGTACAACATTGTTCTACAATTCATTTCAATCTAGTAATTAAATTACAAACTTCATAAATAATATAAATTACTGTTCGTCGAATTGTTATTACTAACAATAATCAATATTTATTAATAATATTTATTAACAATAATCAAGAGAAAATCATAATTTCCTAAATAGATACGTAAGACACACAGATTGATAATAAGTCAGGTGACAATACAATTTCCTAATTAGTGAAATAGAGGCCAGTACTTTATATGGTCTATTCCGTGATGCAATATATTATCGCACCAGATGATAATACTTGTTAACTTCAAAGCTGGGTCATGCATTATAAATAGAGTTGCGAACTCGGTGTATCGCAGCCCAGTTAGAACTGCCTGTCACCTGGCGATGTGTCATTTCCGACGCGGCGCAGTTTGCATTCAATCCGGGGTGTGACGACTGTTTGCTTCATTGACGTGGTGGGATCCATCCACGAGAATGAGGTGTCACATGACAGGTTAGGTTCGCAGACAGAGCAAATGATGTTCTCGTATCTATCTTTCATGATTATTGTTGTGGCGGGTGAAAAAATCTACAATCATTTTTAGGGTTCCGTACCTCAAATGGATAAAATGGAACCCTTATAGAATCACTTGGTTGTCCGTCTGTCTGCCAAGACCCTTTACCTCGGAAACACGTGGAGGTATGGAGATGAAATTTAAACCATATACTCAAGTCTACAGTCCCTAAAAGCTGTGAAAGAAAACCAAATATCTAAGTTGACGTAAAAAAAAGATACGGCCGTTTATGCCGCAAAAAACTTATATTTCGACACTCTCAGGGGAATCAAAATTTATAGGGTACTTTCAGTTGACTTACAACTATACAATTTGAAAAGTAATATCGTCTTATACTATAGGTACAAGTACAGGGAAAAATCTGGAAAATATAATACATTTGTGATTAAGTACGGAACCCTCGGCAGGCGAGTCCGAATCGCACTTGTCCGATTTATTGAAACAACGACGATGGCAATGATGCGAACAATGTGCCTGTAAAGCCAGCAAGCAGTGCTTTGCCGATACTTTAATGACTACAGAATTGACTGAAACAGGGTGAGGGACGTCCATATATGGAACCATCGTTACAAATAATTCTGTAGTCATTAAAATATCGGCAAAGGGTTTATCATCAAATTGTCCCGTCAAACCGTCCCGGTCGCTCATATGTAACACCAACGTTTGACGGCCGTTCTACCTACATCCGAGGCTCGGACGACGCTCGGTCCCGGCCCGGCCCGGACACGGCCCGTTGGACTACAACAACGCTCCGCTGTTCAGCAGCCCGGTCCCGGCTCGTGCTCGGCCCGGGCGGCTCGGACATATACGACAAAAATACGAAGGTTGTAAGGTGTCATATATGAATATGTGAAATATGGGAGTCCAACTAACCTTGCAGTGATGTTGAGCTCATAAAAAAATAGTTTAGCACAAAGGTTTATTACAGAATTTTAAGGGCTATTGTACATTATACGATATTTTCCTACGAAGCATCTTATTAAGACGAAACATGATGTCTGTTTGTTCTAATCGGTACCTACCTACTTAAAATAGATAATGCCTGGGCAACCGAGCTCAGTTCGGGTGAAAATATGGCGAAAACGAATTTTCTCAGACATGAGACCTAGCTAACTCGATTTCTCGCCCCCGTAAATCCCCCATTTAAAATTTAAACGAAATCGTTAGAGCCGTTTCCGAGAACGTGATTGCAAATATATATTGCTCGTTTAATATTATATTTCCGTTGTTTTAGCAAACACCATTCACGGTTAAATATTATTTAATTATGAGTGACTAGCTTCTGTCTGACTTACTTCGTCCGTTTGAAACTCTTATAACGTAGCTGCATCCAAAATTTCGTCCCCTTTTGAAGAACATAGCCTAGTTTTATAGAAAGAGACTATAAAACTAAGCTATGTTCTTCAAAAGGATTTAATCTATCACCATACCAACCCAACCCAATACCAACTTTCATCTCAATCGTCTCAGCGATTTAAGCGTGATATAGAAAGAAAGAAAGAAAGATACATTTATTCACAAACACACAGGACACACGTGTTAAACAATAAAATAATCAAAAAACAGGAAACAGATAAAACATGAAACAAGTGTGTCTGCGGCAGTGAACCGGACACTGGCTCAGCATTATGCTGTGTCAGACACCTGCAGCGCTGATTTTCAGCCAGCACCGTCAGTGACTCACGGAAACGTCATACAATAAATAAACTACCTACAGTATTGGGACAGGCGAAAGAGAAATAAAAAGTGAGATGATACATATACACACTACCTAGATGCAGCTTCAATAAAATATTTATATTTACAGTACACATTAAAAACAAAAACTAGATAAGAAATGAGAAATTGGCATATTTATTGCTGTCACAGTGCTGGGGATTAGGATTTTGATTTCTGGAGCGTCAACAAATAGCCTTTAAGCATACGCTTAAAGGTGTATCTGCTAAGCGCCCTTTGGATAGGAGGAGGGATATCATTCCAGCACTTAGACGCCGCAAACTTGAAACTACCTCTGAACGCAGCGGTTCTGTGCATAGGTATAATGGCCATTGCCTTAAACCTGCGCGCACTTTTGGACCACACCAGTTTATGAAAAAGGTAGGTGGGGGTTTCCTGTTTTACCACCCCGAACAGCAGAGTGGCCAGGTGCAGGCGCCGGCGTGCAGGCATGTTGAGCAAGTTAGCGGCGTTCAAGTATGGAGTGATGTGGGATCGGGGAGGGACTCTGAAACAAAAACGAGCACATGCGTTCTGCACTCGTTGTATGAGCCTCTTGGAACGACCAGTAATGCACCCATCATACACGACATCACCATAGTTTAACCTAGATAATACAAGTGATTCACATAGGTCAACACGCAAATCGACACTAAGGTAATCTCGTATATTATATAGAACTTTAAGGCGATAGAAGCAGTTACTCACAACATTAAGTATGTGGTTCTCAAAGCGCAGATTCCCGTCCATTAGAAGGCCGAGGTTGGTTGCTTCTACCACCCGTTCTATTGGTTCGCCCATGACGGCGACATTCCCGGAAGTTAGAGCTTCAAGGTTATTAAGGGTATTACGGATTTGATGTTTTGAGCCAAAAACCACATATTTCGACTTGCCAGGATTAAGAACTAAACAGTTCTTGTCCGACCAAGAGTAAATACGGTCAAGGTCAGCATTTATCATGTTTATGGCTGCAGGTGTGTCTGACGGCGAGCTAGAAAAGTAAAGTTGCACGTCGTCCGCGTACAGGTGATACTTACAGCTCTCTATACTGTTAGTGATGTCAGCGCTATACAGTATAAAGAGCAGAGGCCCGAGTATCGAACCCTGCGGTACTCCTCTTGTCACAGGACATACAGAGGACCGCAGAGCACTACCATCCACCCTACGCAACGCAACTGTCTGCGCACGGCCAGACAAATAGCTACTGAACCATTTTGTAGCAGTGACATCAAACCCGTAATAAGACATCTTGGATAATAGTAGGGGCACGCTAATGCAGTCGAAGGCTAATACTTTGACCAGCATCGCGAGCCTGTAGGATGTTATCGACTACGTCGAGCAACGCAGTAGCTGTCGATCGACCCTTGCGAAAACCGGACTGCAGTTCAGGGAATATGCTGTTTTTCTCCAGGTAATCGGACAGCTGTTCGCAAACTACCCGTTCTATTATCTTTGATGCACAAGGAAGGATACTTATAGGCCGCAGTGTGGGATTCGGTTTTTTTGGTAACGGGGTCACCTGAGCGATTTTCCAGTCAGCTGGGAAAGTCATTGTCAGAATGCTCATATTAACAATGTAAGTCAATACGTCTGTAGTTCTCGGTAGTGTCAGAAGTAATATGTCAATATCAATTGAGTCGAGTCCTTTTGCTGTAGTTTTTATTGACATCATGAGTTTTGTGACGACAGTAGCAGTGCTAGGAGAAAGCGTAGGAGATATGGTAACACACAGACAGACATATTGGCAGAGCTTCCGCATTTATAATACCTGTTATACGTAGTAAGGACTTTAAACTTAATATGTTACGAGTATAGCTGAATATGCAGAAGTAGCTACTGGTTGTCCGACTGTATATACACAAAACAATAATAAAACAGGACAAGGTATACAGTTTTTTTATTTGTACAAATCTTGGAAAATCACATGGGTTACATGGTTATGTATAAACACACAACTAATACCTAGTTTTTTAATCCTTTGCTATTTACAAAAACGTGCCCATATTGTTACATTAGTTTTCGTACTAACGAACTGATTTCGCCTTGCTCATAGCGTGCCTAAGATTAGGCAGATTTAAGTAAGTGGCTTCATACGAGATGTGTGAAAAAATTGATTTCCATTTTCGTAGAATGATCAGATAAGATTTATTAAACGCCATTGATAACTATGGTTCCGATCTGTTACGCTAAAGAATGAATGAATTCTCTAGGATAACATCGGGATAACCGCATAGCTGCCAAAAAAAGATACCTAACGACTGATATGCTACGTAGACGACGTAGATGCAGATAAGTATGTGTGTGTAGTGCGTTTATGAAACTCGTACGGTGCGTTCAGAAAAATAGATGATTTTTTGCTAGTCTGATTATCAATATTATCATGCATGTGAACTAACCTTAACCTCGGTTACCGAATAAGTAACATTACTTAGAAACCTCCAGGACCACAAGGTTGAATTCCTAAAATGTTGAAATCCCGAAATGTTGACTTTCCCAGAAAGTTGAATATATTTTGTTTCGCAAAATGTTGAATTCTTATTATGTTGAAATATTCCAAAGTTGAATTCCCACAACGTTGACTTAAAACGATAAATAATACGAACAGTTTTGACGGAGCCCCGCGGAGCGGGGCTCCTATTTCTGGTCTGTTGGCCCTTCGGGCATCTGAAGATACCTAACGAACCTAACCTACCTACCAGTTGAACTACCTGGTGGGTACTACTGGTAGGTAGGTTAGGTTCGTTAGGTATCTTCAGATGCCCGAAGGGCAAACAGACCAGAAATAGGAGCCCCGCTCCGCGGGGCTCCGTCAAAACTGTTCGAATTATTTATCGTTTTAAGTCAACGTTGTGGGAATTCAACTTTTGAATATTTCAACATTATGCGAATTGGACATAAAAAGAACTCAACATTATGCAAATTCAACATTTTAACATTCAACATGCTGCAAATTCAACTTTATGCAAATCCAACATTTTAGGAATTCAACCTTGTGGTCCTGGAGGCTTAGAAATCGTAACCAACCTAAAGCCTCGTCTAACCCCTTTAGGGGTTTGACGTCTGGCTCCCACCACGTCTGGTGGCTATTTAGGCCGCTTCCCAAAATGTTAACTCCCACCACGCCTTTTTCCCATTATGTACACTTCTCAAAACGTCTACTTACCAAAATATCTAATTCTCATTATGTACACTTCTCAAAACGTCTACTTACCAAAATATCGAATTCTCATTATGTACACTTCTCAAAACGTCTACTTACCAAAATATCTAATTCTCATTATGTACACTTCTCAAAACGTCTACTTTGTTACTTAATTTGCAAGGCACTAATACTAATGTGCTCAACATTTTCATAGGCTCACTGTACACTACCGATTACTGATAGTGTGTATTACTATATGTGCATTATGTGGTAAAAGTCCTAAAATGTATTTTTATAGTGTATTTTTTAAACTTCAAGTTGCAGTGGGTTGGGCACATTGCTCGCAAAACCAACATCGCATAGGTACCTAATATTTTAACAAACATTAGAATACGTCCACTTCCACGGGAATGAGTCTTCCTACGGCAATGGGAAAACGTTCAACCAAGACCTCGAGCCTCGAACCTGATATAATTAGCAAATACATAAAAGAATCAATAAGTTACAATGTATGTATTTATTAATTAAACTTAACTTTTTCATTATTCTTTCATTTCATAACAAAACATAGCTTAACATTATTAAATAAAATTAACATAAAATAAAATAAAATAGGCCATTCTTAATGTGTTTAACGTCAGCAGCAATCAATCAATAAATATCTTCAGGTTAACGTCGTCGTCGTCGGTGCTATTTCTTTGTTTGGAAAGTTATTCCTAAACCGTGCTTAAAGTCAACAATTTCCTTCAAAAATCCCATACTCGTCAGTGAATTGTCTTCAAGGTCTGCATTCAGTAAAGAAAGCTTTGTATTAAACAAAATGTCCTGCTTACGCCGATTGTTTTTTAATCTATTCAAAATGCCTTGTTTCAATTTAAAATCAGCGTGAACAGCCTCTTTACGCAGTTTGGTTAAGAACAAGTAAAAATTAGGAGTTTTCGGTATATATGCGTTTAGACGTCTATGCCAACCCTCTAGGGCGTTTGTTGTTCTAAATCGCTGTTCAGAACAACTTAACATTGCAGGTGGCAGGCGAGGATACCACTGCCTTTTAAAATATCTTAGAAAATCATCAGTTTCAGTTGTTTTACCCAGCATTTCCAAGATCGAAGACCAGGCTTCTGCAAAATTCGCCGCGGGTAGAAGCGGAAATAGGGCACAATAATTGAGAACCTTCTTGTCAGTTCTTGTTATATGGGCTTGAAGCTCTTTTCCTTTTTTGTGCACTGCTTTATTAAAATGATGAAAGCATAATGGTAATGTTGGCTCTAGGAAATATTTGTTTTACGGCATTTATCTGAGCCTGCTCGCAGTCGCATTTGTAATTAGTCACGTTCATGCCAAGCTTCTCATATAAGAGCTTAAAGAACCGAATGTAAGTCCGTTCTGACTTATCAGGTCACGCGAACACTAATGGAACAATATGACATGCCTTTTCTGTGGACTTGACGTCTAAATGAATTGTAAAAAGTTGGTAAAAAGGCACTGGGACACAGGCAAAAGTACCATCTCCATAATAGTTGCCATTTTTGTTTGCATATGACAATGGTTTTTTTTGCCAATTTTGTAGCAAAAATTAGAATTTTGTCGTCTGTACCGTCGTTTGCAATTGAAAAAGAATTTATATAATTTTCTGGTATTTTTACCTCCTCTCGTGTTTTAAAGATTAATTTATCAATACCAAGGTGTTTTTTTCGCTCCCTATACAAACTGCTTTTTACTGATGAAAATGATGGTATTTCGGGTTAATAACATTTTCCATGCTCTTTCAGTTCGACGAATGTATCTTCAAATATATGCTGTACAGGACCTAAGTTTTCACATACTCTCCTTTTGCAATCCGATATTTTCATGATTATCTCGTTTTTTATAAAATCTTTTCGACATACATGCGTCGATTCTCGCAGAATGTTTTGTTTCAAAGCATCAAGAGTGATGCTTGCAGCACATTCGTCTCGCTCTGTGCACCTCCACAAAGATGACTCATTTTTATTATTTTTAACGTAATTATGCTTATAACCATTTCACAAAAGTAATTCTCCGCCCTTTTGATTTTTGATAAATACTAATTCACTATTCATGCTCACAGTTTGCCACTTTACCTATACATATATTTATCCGGTTTAAAGAGGATTTTTTACTTGAATAGACATTTGACTGATTTGACGTTAAAAACAAAATAATTGACAATGACAGGTATAAATTTCTATTATCAAAAGAGAAGCCTGTATCTAAAGTGGCCAGTGTAAGATAAGGTTATAATGATCACTTTCATATCTTAGTATCATTTTGAGAAGCAGTAACAGGAAGTGGTATTTAAATGAAAACCTTTGTATTTTGGAAAGTCTGAAAAGTTATCATTTTCGGAAGTAGCTACTTAGAAAAAGTTAACATTTTGGGAAGTGGTAATTTAGGAAATAAGTCATTTTGAAAAAGTTAACATTTTGGGAAGTGGTAATTTAGGAAATAAGCCATTATGAAAATGTTAACATTTTGGGAAGTGGTAATTTAGGAAATAAGCCATTATGAAAAAGTTAACATTTTGGGAAGCGGCCTAAATAGCCACCAGTCGTGGTGGGAGCCAGACGTCAAATCCCTAAAGGGTCTAACCCTTATCCGGATAAAAGCGGCAGCTGGCTTGTCTATGCCCGTGACTAGGTGTCAAAGTCAAATATCATGAATCGATTGCACCTGACTTTGACAGCTGTCGTCCAATATTCCGTTGGAATAAAAAAGAACACCAATATTTTTAATTATAACATTGAATAATGAAGTATATAAGTATAGTAGGTAGGTTATTGAGTAGATGATTGGCTGCAATTGGTCGCCCGCTGACGGAGAAGTCATTTTCATTCCGCCGTGCTATGTTGAAGTCCGTACGCTGACAGAGAAGTGATGGCATCCGATTGGCCCACTTTCTCTCCGCCATGCCACGTGTGATAAAGCTGGAACGAAGACCAGCTCGTTCGGACGACTCCAGCTAGTAGCCTGTTGTGGCTACTTATTGTATCATCTAGACCGGCTCGCCTTGCTCGTACATGTAACAAGAAATAAAACGTCCAACTACAGGAGAAAGAAAATTACCACAAGCTATCAGTAAATACAGTTACAAAATAAAGCTTAATTTGATGAATTAAATCATTGCACCGTTCTTTCGTTTTTTAATTTTACAAGTTTTTATTTAGTTTCACCTGTCCCGTTGTCTGTCTGTAATCAAATCTTGCAAGTTAAATTTGATCCACTTCCCGGTTTCCGATTGAGTTGAAATTTTGCACAATTAAGCAAATCGCGTGACAATGCAATATTATGATGACGTGGAGCTGATCTGATGATGAAATGCCGAGCTGGAAGGTGGCCATAGGAACTCCGTAATAAAACCACATAACCCCATCGAGTTTGGGCTCGTTAGAATTGTCTCAATTATTAGTTCGGTATACAGAAAAGTACAGTCGGCAATAAAAGCTTGTAGCTACCAAAAATGAACATTTTGACATAAACTTATTAAGTAGATGCTTTTCACAATCATAACTCCATATAGCAGGACTAGGCGATAAGCTATAAAAAAAAAGATAAAACTGCAAGATTTAAATAACCCTAAGTGAATGAATATCTTACCATATCAGCTATACAAGGTGTAACAAAACTGGGGTATGAATCGATCAAGAGCTTAACAGGTATCGTGTTCTGATAAAAAAAACAGAAAAAAAAATTGACGCGATTTTTTATTTATTTCTATGGAGCTTGTCGCCCCAGTCGGCCAACGCTCCATACTAAAGTAAAAAAAAAAATCGCGTCAAAATTTTTTCTTTTCCTGTTTTTTCTTATCAGAACACGATACCTGTTGACGTCTTGATCGGTTAAAATAAATGGTTTAAATGGTTCCGGATATTACCCCCTACATACAAACTTTCAACCTTACAAAGCCACAATCTCACAGAGGGAAAAACTGTTTATTAGCGACCCGCCCCGGCTTCGCACGGGTACTATATTATTACATATAAACCTTCCTCTTGAATCACAATATCTATTAAATTAAAACCGCATCAATATCCGTTGCGTAGTTTTAAAGATCTAAGCATACATAGGGATGGACAGCGGAGTCTTAGTAATAGGGTCCCGTTTTACCCTTTGGGTACGGAGCCCGGCATCGTCTCAACTCTCAACATATCAACACAACGAATCCTCAAATCAATAAAGGGTCCGCGACGCGCTTGTGATTCATCTGGAATCGCACGCGTCCATAGGCTAGTGTATTTACCATCTGACTGACCGTATGCCTGTTTGCCACCCGCTTAGTATAAAATAAACTTCCGAAGCTATAATCTCTCTCGGCATATCATCAAACGTTAAAACCAAGGAAGTAACAGACGGACGGAGTTTGGGTACCGAACCCGAAAAAGACAAAATGAGAACTTCCTCCTCGGGTTAATGGTTCCGGATATTACCCCCTACATACAAACATTCAACCTTACAAATCTACTATCTCACAGACAGGAGAAAACCTCTTTATTTTATTACTAGCTGCCCGGCCCGACTTCGCACGGTTAGTTTTCCGTTTTCCCGTAGAAATGATAACTTCACCTCAAGCAAGCGTCAACTCCGAGCGATTTATTTTACCTACCAAACACTTATAAATATTATCATCGTCATCTTACATGTATTAGTACCTAAACGTCCTATTAGTCCTATACTATAGGGCAAAGATATGCTATTGTGGATGAGAATAGGCTAAGGAACAAACTGGCCCAGAGTGCGGCTTGGGCACTTGATGTACACCTTTGAACATCTTCACAAATGTTGTACCTAAGTACCTGTGCAAGTTTCGTCACGATTTCCCTTCAACTAAAACTATCGACATGCTGCACTCACACTGGCGAGTCGACCGTCGCGCACGCCTCCCAAAGGTCCGAAGCATCATTGCGTCGTGAGCGGGAAAGAAATTCAAATAATAATAACGCGCACATTATGTTTTCACAAAATTTCAACGCGTTTGCTGCAAAGTTACACAAACAACATAGGATCTCCCCATCTGACCGTTCACAAACACAGACACAATAGCCTATGGATACTTGCAACTTAAATTAGGTATGTAGTATAACAAGCGTGTTCTCAACCCTTCATTGAGACTTCTGATTATGCTTAGTCGAATCGCGGCGTCAGGATATATTTGTGAGTGAGCTTAAAATAAGAAACAGATAGCGGGGCTGTAGAAAAATGCACACTCACACTCGCATAGCACATACCTACTCAGATTTTAGTGGATAATTTATTCGATATTGCTTACCTTAAACAAAGAGCTAATCGATGTTCGGAGGATATAGGTTTCTGGAACCTTGTAATTTTCTTTTCCAAACAGTGTTTAACTTTATCATGGATAGCACGGAAATAATCTTGTGTCATGTGAAAGTAATCATAAAATTTGTCATCATAGCTCCAAAGATCTTTACACAAAATTTCGAATTCTCCTCTTTCTTCACGGGAACGCCAAAGCGGATGGACGGCAAATTGTCTTGAAGAACATGGTGCCAAATCTTCTTTTTCGTCTTGAATTGTTGCAACAGCCAATCTTACATCAAAATTCGCGGCATTTTATTATTTTTAATAGAAATGTATTGAAGATTACATATGACAATGTCAATGTCTTTGTTAATGACATTAAATTGCGAAAGCGGCCCGGTCGCGCCCCGGTCGCTGCCCGTCGTGATTGACACGCAACGCTCGTAAACGGCCCGTCGTCGGCCCGGTGTCGGCCCGGCGTCGGCCCGGTGCGAGCTCGGTGACATGTCGTTTGCATAATGTACCGGCCCGGTGACCGAGCAGCGGACGGGGCTCGGCTCGGTGCAGGCTCGGACACGGCCCGGTGGCAAAATGTGACAAGCAAATAAGCTCGTTGACGGCTCGTCACGATTACGGCCCGGGCCCGTCACGTCCCGTTCTAGCGTGAGTCATCCTTTATTGTTTCAAGTATTTGTAATTATAATTAACATACAAATTATTACAAGGATTATAAATTCACACAAAATGAATCATTTGCCAAATGATATTCCCTGAACAGTTATTCTATGAAATAATAAAAATTGGAATGATCTGGTCATGAAATAAAATTACACCAAATAATAATTCGTGAACAAAATGTTACTTGAAACGTTTTCGATGAAATAAAATTCGATGAAAAGTTTGTCGACAAAACAAGGAAAAGCTGATCTTACAAAAGGCGAACTTAACACCATATGGCATTCTCTACCAGTCAATCTAACAATAAAAAAGAAACTAAATTACTCATTCATTATGAATTCCTTTTTTAACTACCTTTTTAGAATCTGAGCAAACCCGCCGGATAAAATATAGCGTATTGAAAATCTGTTAGTCTCATCTGATTTTTTTTCTCCTGTATATGTAGGATTGATCCTACAACCAAGCCCGGGTTTATTGTAACACCGATTCTTTTTACCCAACTGCCAAAGGAGAGGAGGGTTATGTTTTTCGAGCGTATGTATGTATGTGACCTTATTCTTCGGCACGCCCTGCAGCCTAAACCGTTTGACGGTTTTCGACATATGAGGTGTCGTTGGATTCCTCTTAATCGTGGAAGTGACATAGGCAATAAAATTTGAAAAAAGCAGTTAGGTTTTTTGAAAATTCTTTTAATTTCACTTGTTTGTAGTATCCCGTAGTATCCCGAAAGGGTTAAACTGTAGTTTATCGTACCGACGTACAGTGCGCATTAGTACCGCTAATGGGATAATTGAGATTTGTATTGCATACACTTTCATAATTGGTTATTAGTTCATAATACACTTATGTAGCTACGTGATGTTGCTTTGTACCTGTATGAAAGACATTTTGTTACAAATATGCTCACGCCTGTATTTTCAAAAGGGGTAGATAGGGCACATGGGATTTGATGAGACTGACACACAACCAAATTCAAGCAATGAAAAGTGTTAAAAAGTAGCTCATCATCATCGTCCTCATAGTGTTAAAAAAAGACCGGGTTGCACTCCGGGAGTGCCGGCAGAAGTGAAAACTTGAATATTATCAGTATATACCCCCCCTCATTCCTCCCCCACCCCCAATCTCTCGCCTTACGTATCTTACGTTCACGTGACCTATCGAAAATAGAAATCTGTGGCGAGTTTAACAATCACCCCCCCTCCGGCCCCAAGCCCCGTCCCGAATCTATCACCTTACACTTATTACGGTCACATGACCTATCGAAAATCGAAATCTGTGGCGAGTAGCAATTTTTCCCAATCCCAAAAAGTGCACAGAGCCGCTAAAAAAGTTTTCACTTCAATAATAAAACGGGTCACTCACGCACGAAGTACTTTAAAACCAATTCCATTCAACAGTAGAGTTTTTACGAACAAATTCGTCTACGTTATCGTTTTTAGGGTTCCGTACCAAAAAGGAAAAAAACGGAACCCTTATAGGATCACTCGTGCGTCTGTCTGTCCGTCCTTCACAGCCTATTTTCTCCGAAACTACTAAACCAATTACGTTGAAATTTGGTACACATATGTAAGTTTGTGACCCAAAGAGGAATATGTAACACAAACAAATGAATTTTAAACATGGAGGCCACTTTTGGGGGGGAAATGAGAAAATTAAGAAATAAAGATTTGCTTATATTATCGTGTTACATATCAAATGAAAGACCTCATTGTGTGCATCTAAAATATATATTTTTTGTAATTTTTAAATAATTAGTTTAGAAATTATTTAAGAAAATAGCCAAAAAATGACCATTCCCTCCCCCTTCATCTCCGAAACTACTGACTAAAATTTTGAAAAAAATAAGTACACAAAATAGTTCTTTACTTACAGATGTCAGGAAAACTTATTAGAAATGTGCAGTCAAGCGTGAGTCGGACTTAATACGGTATTTGACAAAAATCAAATCAGCTTATTTTTATGAAACGTCAAAAACGCTCCGTTAGTAAAAAAAATGTTTAAAGTCTTGTGATGTACGGAACCGTTGCAACTCGAGTCCGTCCTCTCTAACAACTTCATTAACTAACAGGTTTGCCCATTAATGTGAAGTTTAATACATTCACTGCGTTAGGATCACTTACACTTACTGCGTCACTCTTATGAGTCTTTCATTCAGTACGGTGCCCAATTTTGTGTTACGCACCTCTGTGCGGTAGGCAATAGCGATACATTTGTATGACGGAGACAAATATAGAAACTTGTTTCCCGATTAAATATTAACTCAATGACGTATTAAACAAAAATTGGACATCCATTAGGTCTCTCTCTATCTCTTTGTACACTCGATGCCTCGTAACGCATCGAGTGTACAGGGTTATTACTATAAGATCCTTTGGGTCTTCTAAATTGCAGGCCTTGTGCTTCTAAAAAGTAGTTTCTGTATAGAAGTTAGAGGCTGGGCGTTATTTAGGCACTTAAGAAAATTACTCTTATATCATAACTAGTAGAATAGTTCACTCTGTATTCGGTAACAAATAGTGCGTGTGAACCTATTATGAGTGAAATAGAAAGGAAAAGTGCAAGAAGTATTTGTTATGGGTCAGATACGGTGAATTAATTAGATTCGGAAAAAAAGATGAGTGATCAACAAGTAAAATTAATATTTAACTAAAATTACGCAAAACATTTTTTCAGGAAGTCATGCTTTAATAAAAAATAAAAACTTATCGACTACCTACCAATCTAGTTCGCACAGAAACTAAACAATCATCAGTTGCGGTGTGAGATACAATTGATAACCTAAATTTGTATCTGGGGGCACGGCAGTGCCCCCGCCAAGACGAGCCAAGCGAAGGGCAACGCAAGGGCACTACCTACCTTTTCTCGAAGCGGTTCGTCGTTTTTTTGAACCCTCGTAACTTGGGTTTGGATTATACCAGATAAACAAAATTCTCGGCATATGATGTCAATAGTGGACTTATTAAACATATAAAGTTTCAGTAACATAGCTGTTATACTTAAGATTTTATTGATATCTAAAAAACGCCGATTTCGTCACTGACTCACTGACTGATGTTGATCATCAAAACCTCTAGGGTACTTCCTGAAGTCCTAGAAAGCTGAAATTTGGTATGTAAGCTAGTATTAGTATACAATTAACAAAATAATTCAAAAAATTTGAACTTCTACCCCCCAACCCCTTAAAGTAGGGGATGGAACTTTGTGTGAGACTTCCGCAAATTTTGATGCTAGGAGTCTGAAAATTTATATAGGGACTCCTTGTTATAAATAATGAAATGCGTCTTTCAGGATTTTTAGTAAATCACCCCCACCCTTTAAATTAGGGGGTTGAAGTTTGTATTTTTCCGCACATTTTGATAGGGACATAAAAAATAATGAATATTTCAGGATTTTTAGCAATTCTCCCCTACCCTTAAAATTAGGCGATGGAAGTTTGTATGGTATATAATTTAATTAATGCTAAAGATCCGAAAATTATACAAGTGACGTGTTCCCCAGCGAGTAGTTTTAGTAGGGTACTGGAGCGGATGCACGGTTTATTAGACTATTGCTAGTTAGGGGGCTATAATTAACAATAAATCGTTACCCTAACATTCGATACATACCTAACCAATTCCTGTCGGCGAGCCTAACCAAATTTCTATCGGTATGGGATCTGGTCTTTTTCCGTTATACAATAGTTCTTATCGTTTTCTGATACTTCAGTAGCGCCAAGCTTCCTACTCCACACGGCTTAACTCTACCACTACCAACTACGCTCTACAAATTCTACATCTTGGCTAAAAAGTATAGCTTTGGTGGGCACATCCCGGTCGCCGCGTAGACTCTCACGCGTGTCTATACTTTTTAGCCAAGATATAGAATTTTTAGAGCGTGGCTGGTAGTGGTAGAGTTACGCTGTGTAGGATAGGAAGCTTGGCGCTACTTATGATCTGATATCTTTTTAACGCTGAAAGCTATATATGAGCTAGGGGTTCTAGGCAATCACTTTACATGTAATGTTTTTGGTGGGATTTTATTTACTAATTCTCTTTATTTCATAACTGCATGCGAATAATTAACCTAAAACATGACACAAAATGCTACGTATAACTTTTTGAACGAGATATACGTTTTTTTTTGGGAGACTATTTAGGTTTCAAACGCACTGGCAGATAGTTCTTTGAAATTGGCACCGCAGCGAACGTGTTAAGAAAAAACATTCATAAAGCAAGTAATTTAAAATTATCTAAGTATCGCTTTTCTGATGCTTTTCTCCATAAAAATGAAGGATGACTCGCATTACAACGTGCTAAAACTAAAAGGCAGCTCAGGCGTCTGCGTTAGCGATTCCTAGGGCTATATCGGTTACCTCGGATCTGCTGTGGATAGCCTCATTTCTAATGCGATCACGCAAATAAACTCCCAGCACAGCCCTGCTATTTGTAATCTTGTTTCTCTTAACGTTGGGTGTTTTAAGTGTGCTATGAGTAAAAGGGTAATTATTTATACTGCGCTTTAAAATGAATAGCAGACAGGTTCCCGTGTAATTTATTTAGTTTAATTGCCGCGTTAAGTTTCAAACGAGCCGGGTTTTCCGAAGCATATTCACTAACACTAAAAGCTAGTAACGTCGTAACTTTCCACTATAATTCTTACAATTACCTACTTATAGCGTATAGAGGAAAAAATTGTGAGGTTGTAGCTTTCTAAGTTTGTATGTATGTGATATTGATATCTCCGAAACTTCTCGTACGATTTGAAAAAAATCTTTAACCATTATAAAGAACGTAACTTCGGAATGGGCTTGAACTATATTTAACCCATGACTTTTCTTGCGTTCTGTGTAATAAGCAGGCGGCGCCGGGCGGGCAGTTACTCATAGTATACCTACTTGATATACATATAAATATGGGGTATACTTGAAAGATTACCGTGGTTTAATGTCTGGAAACAACTTTTTTATTTGTCATTAAAATATTTTTACTTCCTAAGTGTGTTTTAAAGGTATTTTTTTATTGCTTTAGTTCTGTTCGTATAAAATTGGACGGTTTTGGTTTATGGTATCATAATATTCATAATAAGTACCTAAGTTATCAGAATGCAATGCGTTGAAGCAAATGCATAAATTACATAGATATCAATTGGAAAGCGCTTTGTGACGGATTAGCTTGGGTTTAAATAGTTAATTATGGAATCGCTAATTCCAACATCTAAAAACTACACCTTCCTTGTTCAAGTTACGATAAAAAATGCGAAACCTACAAAATATGCCTCGATTGCCAGTCGTATTGACTGCTCCGTTCAGCACCACTCAGTCAGAATACACAGTACGCGCCACATAATTTTGCTTCTCTGACGTAAGCTGCTGGTAGAGAGGGGTCCAACGGGGTGTAATGGGAGACGACATGAGGCTAACTTAAGAGACGCAAACATATGTGACACGTGTTAAGTTACCTATTGTAAAGTTATCACTTATCAGTAATAGGTGGGTATTCGCGGGCTGGGTTTCCACAACTCAGGTTCTGTCAAAACGCGACAACAAACTCACAACCGCACTACTGAGGACACTCAGAAACCAACTACGCAAGATAGTAGGAATAACAGGACATAAAACCTTGAACAGACACCTGTACAACATGGGTATCACAGACAGCCTCATGTGCAGAGCCTGCATGGAGGCGGAGGAAACGACCAAACATATTCTACTGGACTGCAAGCAGGTAGAAGTGTACAGGAAAAAGCACCTAGGGTCTCCAGACACACTACGGAACGCAGTCAGGAACACAAAGGCACTCACCAACTTTGTAGAGGAGCTGGGGTGGTTAGAGTAGCGCTACCCCACCATTTCATGCAAAATAGGCACAATGGATGGCGTATTGCGGAAAAAAGCCCAGTAAAACTAACTAACTAACTGCGCCTATTTTGCGTATATGTTATCAGTTATTTATGATTTGTGTGGGTATGTATTAATGGATCGATTTTAAAAATATATCATTTTCCAGGTACTAAATGGTTGTGGCAGTGAAAATGCAAGTGACTTAGTGTTCCACCATGAAGACTGCGCACCTCGTACTGGCACTGACGTGTGTCATCTCTTTTACCTGCACACATGCCAAGATTGGTGAGTGATTTTCTATCTCTTTCATTAACTTTTCATAACATTAAGGTTGTCAATAAGTTCACGTTAGTTACACGTGACCCTATTATTTGGAGAGCTGACCGCGTGGCACTTCAATGGCATTCCCATAGTCGTTTTGTAGGGTTTTGTATGTCAAAAGGAAAAAAGAAACCTTTGTAGAATCCTCACACCCCAGATTTGATTGACTCACGCCCCAGATTTAGTTGAAACCGTTCAACCAGTCTCACTGGCGCGCCAACTCGTAGACTATTCTAGTGTTTAAACCGCCCCGCGTGGTTGTGCCAGAGGTTTCCCCTGAATTTTCCTCAGGCTACTCTCCCACCACGCAGTTCAACCGCTTTATTGGGTTCGTCCTTTTAAAGGAACAGTCAGGACTCATTTTTTTTAGTTTCGCGTGAAAAGTCTGAATACTGTAACTAAGTTATTACATCACAAATATTTAACGTTGTGACAGACAGACGGACAGAGTCTTACCATAAGGGTTCCGTTTTTACTTTTTTGGTTCGGAAACCTAAAAATACTATACAATAAATGGTGGCTTCATTAAGGTAAGGCGACCGTATTATAATAATTATCTATTTTTACGATCGATTTATTCGAAGTTTTCAAAGTGAAGAATTACTACGCACGAGGACAACTCAACTGTCATTTTCCCGTACAATAAGTGATATTCGGAGAATTAGGTATTTTGGCAATGATAATGATAGGCGTTTGATCGAACCGATTAGTTGGTTCGAGGATTTATTCCGGATTGACGTAAGCGAGACACATTCCAAGAGTTTGATAGCTGTACCTACATCACAGATAGAATGTCAATTCCTCGTGTTGTTTCGGGTTGGAATTAGCATTACCCTCAATACTCATTTTTGGCGTGGGTGTCCTGAAAGTCAATTATGGGATCGGGTTGAGGTGTGATGTGGGCGCTAGGCTTGCAACCTGTCAATGCTTCATTTTTAAGCCCACAAGGCAAGCCCCTTTTTAACATCACATAATGATCTGTAGGATTAATTTTAAATTTAATATGTTAAGTCTACTTTTAAGGGTCCCATGTAACTAGAATTGTCATGTGATGTTGAATAAAGTTTTTTTATTCTATTCTATTCTATTCTAATCAATGTGCTCTGCTTACTTCTGGGAACACACCGGCGTGAATTTTCCTATGTACTTGCCCTATTCCATATAATCGTGCGACAATCGTCATGCGATTTCAAGGAAAACTTTGTAAAGCAAAATTATTTACATTGTTATATTTGAAAAGCGTTGATTTTGGACAGCCGTTGTCAAGGTTACCGAATAAGGTAAAGTATTTTTATTAAATTTTTTAAAAGCTATTGTAGCGTAGCGTACAAAAGCATTTAATAATCGAAATCACTAAAACTAGTACTATGCATTCCTTTGTTCCTAGATAAACGAAGAAAAAACCGTTAAAAATCGAATCCACAAAAAACTTTTCATGTAAAAAATAGGCCATAAATATTAATAAGTTTGCCTGACTTGGCTCTACGTAATATATCACGACTTTTTACGGTGGAAGAGTTTCGAGATTTTTATGGGAATAATCAATAGGTACCTAAATACAAAATGAATGCAGCTAGAAAAAATATGTCATAATACCATCATCAGTCGTTCCCTCAATGCTGAGGATCGTGACATGTCCTCTTCTTGCTGACCAGACTTCTCCAAAGGCTCCTATCACCCGATTTATGTATGGCCTCGTGCAGGTGTAGTTGCAAGAGTGCAGTGATTCGTGCGCTCCATCTAGCGGGTGGTCTCCCTCGAGGCCTCAATTTTTCCTGTCATAACAATCCTCTCCAGGCTATCCGAAGAACGTCGTCAGTAATTAAGTGAGTCAGTGACAAAATTTAGGAACTTAACTTACATTCTTAAACTACTGGTTCGAATTTCATGTTATGTGGAAATATATGTAATGCCCTCTTAACAACAAGGTACTAACATAACAAGTTACTGGAGGGTCGAATAGCTTCGAGTAAATAATGGTACAGCCATGGCATTTTTTGCTCTTTTACTCAACTCGCCCCCAGATGTTATTAATACCCCTGCAACCAAGTATTTAAAACTAAGATACAATACTAGGACCCTGGAAGGGTGTTACAACAATCAGATAACTTATAGTATGTACATATATGTAGTTATTTTTTTACTAACTAATATCGATATATCAAGCGTAAACCATTAGTTCTTTCCTAAATAAAGACAGCAACGATTGTAGCTGCAGAGGAGCATTAAATGAATAATTTCCCATATAGAAAACAGTACGCTACCATTTCTAAACATAGAAAATGAATAGGTACTTAACTATCTTACTCATTCTTCGACAGATTTCCAGTAAAAGTACTAACAAAGACGTTCGTTTCATCGAACCATTGACATTTCAAGCGTTGCCAGATATAGATCTTCTTAAAGAGATAGACGGATAAAATTCGCGTAAGTAGCCGCCTATATTGCCTGATTTGTCTAATTAGGTGAATACCCGCGGCATGCTACAGTCGAAGGGATTGTTTGATTATTCTATTCGTAGGTCTAATATGAACTTGCCTGGAATATAGCTGCTCGCACACTTGGCAGTAATAATGAAATAAAGATTTGGCGACGACGGTATCTAGATACTTGTATTATGAAGAGATAATTTTATGACTCTCTAATGCCCGGGCTACAGGTATCTAAGATTATTGTCATACTTTGAATTGGATTTAATTACTTATTACCGAAAAAGTTTGCACATTTTAACAAGAAATGTTTAAGATAGAGCTACGTCTTGATGTATCTGTAATGTTATGATTTTTATATACATATCATTATGTTATTGAAAAGGTTTTAAGGCAATACCTACTTAAAAATTTGTAGGATGACATCGCTGATATGATTATTGTGCTTAGATATCTACAATAATAAATAATATATATCTATCTATTCAAGGGCTTAAAAGAGGCTGCAATGCTCGTTTTCGCCCATTGAGTTGCTAATTCTATTGCGCAATTTAACTCACTTATCCTAATATCCCCGCCACAGCAGTCCAGTGCAGCTTAATTTATAATGCAAAATTTTACTCCTATCTGGTCAAAATAATTATTTACCTAACGGAGCAGCAACAAAGTTCAAATTACAGTAACACAGATTGCATTATTATTCTATCATCATATGCATAGCCTGTAAGTAAACATGGTAGATTTGAAGTGTCCTCGAGCTGAGTCAACAACGTCTAGGGTTTACGTGTTTGTGGTGTAAATTACGTCAATATTGCAATGTGTTTATACCACTACTACTCAATGTTGGTGTGACGTGTGGATTAATAACTTACTGTCAATTGATAATTGGAGCCGACAAAGGCCGTATATCAGAAATTAAAGCTTTGATGCGTCAGCTTACAAAGCTTACTTATATTCACTCACTTGTACACCACTTTAATGATCTTGTTGTTTCTTTCGGTGGATAATAAATCCCATAAAAAACATTCCATGTAGAAAAGAGGCCAAGTCTCGAAACTCCTCCACCCTAAAAAGGTGTGAGATATTTCGTAGAGCCAAGACTCAGGCATTCTTATTAATCTTTATTTGCTTGCTAAATAAAATTCTGCAACTTGGCAATCACATAACTTTACTGCATTTATGGATTTTTGCATACCTAAACCTATGTCAGTAGGTATAACAAACACCGACTTATTTGTGAGCGCACTATTCGCCAACAAACTGATCTCAGTTTGGCGAAATTTGTTGTATACCTACCACATAAGTACATTTTTGAGATAATAAATAAATAAAATAAATAAATAATAAATGTCGTATTGTGTGATTACCAAGTCACAAAATTTTATTAAGCGAGCAAATAAAGATTAATGAGAAACTTGGCTCTACGAAATATCTCTCAACTTTTTACGGTGGAAGAGTTTCGAGACTTGACCTCTTTCTTAATCTCTTTGTAATCCTATATATGTATATGGGATTACAAAGTTATTCATGCAGTGAGTGTATCTTAAAAACTTGACCGAAATTGCAAAATATTTTAGATTTTTCTTGATTTACACTCTAAACACTAAGGGCCGTATTCATAAACGTTCTACAAGCCTGTTTTAACTAAAATGCCGTTAAAATTCCTTTGTCCTTATCTGTCACTTTGACATTTGTGTTCGTAAGAAAGGGACAAAGCACATTTTATTTAGCAGAGGCATTTTAAGTTTTATGAATAAGGCGGTATTTGTATTATTTTGAAGGTTCTATGTTTGCTAGAGGTGCCTTAGAGTTTAAATGATCGGTCAGTCTGTCAGTCAGTGAGTGACTGACAAAATTGAATACGTGAGTTGAAAAGTGTAATTATTAGTAGTAAACTTTGACTAGTTATAATTCTTACCCTACTGGTTCAAATTGAATGAAATTTAAAATATACCATGTTGATACAATACCTGTTTAGTTACTGAAAAATTAGGCTACTAGTTTAATCCACAACGAAGTTATAGGGGGGTCGAAAATGGCCTGAACTGCTTCGAGAAAAGGATGGTAAACCCGTGCCCCTGTTTTGCTCGACTTGGCGGGGCCACAACCGTGCCCCCAGATCCGTCACTATCGCACTCGCGTGTTTGTCAGTAAGGCGAAAAGGGATAGAAAGGGCAAAGAACTATCATATATCCTGCTGGTCACAAACTTCTATAAACATTAACTCAAGGCTTCAAAATCACTTCGTTAGAACAAACCAGGAGCATTACTAGTTTCGACGAATTTCTCAATCACTTATGTTCTAAAAACTCATCGTTTTTTATTAGGGTTCCTTAGTCAACCAGAAACTGTTATAGTCTCGCCATGTCGGTGTGTCCATCTGCGGCTAAGCTCAGTAGCCCTTACTACTAGAAGACTGTAATTCATCATGGGTATATAGATCAATCACGCCGACAAAAATGGTAGAATAAAATCTTCAATTTTATTTTAAGGTTCTTCTAAAGTAGGGATATAATTTTTATATCTCGTGACGTGGAGTATCGTTCGAAAGGTTGTTCAAAAATATTAAATTCTTCTAACAACCATTTTTCAACGCAGTTGTTCATAAGTGATATTGGGCTTGCAAAAAAAATTGATCGAGTCATGAGTTTTTCCCACCTATTCCTGAAGTTGGGCCTCGAAGGGGCCGTCAACTAATTGCCTATACGTAACTAATGCAAGGCCGAAGTGGCCAATGCACGATTGCACGCGCGGAAGAAGGCCTACGCTTAAACAAAAGCGGCCCGGAGGCCTTATTTTGTCCAGTCCGAGTAAATAAGCAGGATCATCCGCCGACATGCACAGTGTCGGCGGGACCGAAGTCCAATCACACCCCCACAGCCCAGCAATTTCCACGAGTTTCCCAGACTGCCGATAACATAACTGGCAGCGCAAGGTCACCCCAGTACTCAATAGCGAGTCGCGAGAATAACGGTTAAACCACAGACCCACGTGACACTTAAGTATTCTAATAGGCGGGAACATCTGCATCAAAATAACGCCATCTGTGATGGCTGATGGGGCACGTGTCAACATGTTGACAACAAAACCTAATTAGTCCAGTCACTGAACTGACAACTTGTATGGAAAAAATGACAATTTTGGAAATAATTTATAATAGGTTATTTTTTATGTGTTACGGATATATTATCAATTCAATAGTTACCCAGCGACTAAATCCGACAAAATGTCAGACATCAAAAAAATTATAAATTAACTAGTTTCTGAAAAGTCAGAAAAAATATCAATAAATATTTTTGTCTTTATATTCGTTCATTTACATTTACTCTATAATATTCAAGATAAATCTTACAAAAAAAGACAATGCATGCTTCATTTATGTCTACATAATTACTTCCGGGTGGAAAGTTTCTCGGATTCTTGAATAAAGCATCTTAGAATAACATTTTGAAAAGAAATCAACAAAAAAGCCGCTATTATAAATTAATGTTTTTCAAAACCATATTTTGCCTGGAGTAAATATGATCTCGGCGTAGGAGCGGCGCGGTGGACGCTGAATATAGTCACGGGTCCCCTTCTGTCAGCTAAATGACTACCTACTACTGGGAATGTGAAAAAAAACCATGGCAGTACCATACATATACCTAATGAATTTCAAAGGAAAACTTGCACGACTATAAGTATACATTACTAGTTAGCGAGTAACTTAATGTACTTGGAAGAGGCCAACTTTCATACAAATTCAGCCGCGCGCTTGTAGATGTAAAAAAGACAGACAGGCAACTAAAGAACCCTACACTGCGCGTGGCCCGACATGCACTGGGCCTGTTTTTCTTTATGCTGTTTTGTTTTATATTTAATCCGTGAAGGAAGTGTCCCAATAAATCATTAACCCTAACCTGTGTAAATAACGTATAATTAAAAGCACACGCACCTCACAACCGGGTGATTTTGCGAGCTGAACACGTGTAATCCTATAGAAATATCTCGTTTCAAAGTTAGTTAACATAATAGCATGTTCCGGCTGTGTGAATGATTTGTTGGAATCGTTCTACCTTTGCCCTTTGAGGGTCGGGTATCTGACGTACTTATTTATCATTCTGACTGAGGGCTTGGGCGAGGCCTATTGTGCCTCCGTCTGTGGCGTTGTTACATGGTACGCGTGCCCATCTTTTCACCCTCAGTAATAAATGGACGCAAATGTACTTAACACAAGTTCACATGCGTCGTTTCTGAGATTAGCAGATCAGACGGCTGATAGTGGGGTTGGATAAACAGACATTCGATATTCAAATTAAGATGGATAGATTGCTTAGTTCAATTTCCCTGTAGACAAAGGCATTTGTCGTTTGTCTGGACAAATGGGACCCCTTGTCAAACTGCATCACATTCTTTCATATAGTATATCCTGGTTTGTGCTATAATCAACCGTGTAAAAGGGTCTATGTCGGATTTAATACGTCAACCAGCTTTTATCGAACGAACTTAATAATGTTGTTGTAAAATTAAATATTTTCCAAACAACCTTATTAATCATTAGTTAAGTCATCATTATTATTATACTACATACTTATTTACGTAATAAATAATTTAATACTTCCGTTTCGGAATGAATGAAATAAAGCCGACCTAATAAGTAGCGCAATGCTTCTCAATTATTAACCACACGAAATTACAGAACACGAAGTAGGTCGTTCAAAAATACAATTGAAGTATTTAATTATTAATAGGACTTTATTCCACATGTCTGAACGAAAGTACTTACTACCTAGAAAAAAAGATGGACGGAGCATGGCAAAGCCCAAGTGCTCAAATTATTTGGCATGGTTGAAAAGCAGCTTCTCTTGGTTGTTCGTAATGCTCCGTCTATATATTTTTTTTGGTCTGAGACATGACGATAATGAAAATTTAACAAAAAAAGTAGCGATGATTCTGGCACCAGTTAATGCTGATACAGATCTTATATCGAATATAATGGTCATATTTTGCAATTTCGTTTTGTTTACATTAACTTATTGACATTTAGTTAGTTAACCTTTTATTACCCACGACGGAACGGAGAAGGTATATGCGTTTAGGGTAAGAGGCTGTTGTTTGTTAGTTAAATTCCAAAACGGCTTGACCGATTTAGATGCGGTTTTCAGAAATAGATGCGTGGTTCATCAGGGGTGGTTCATAGATAGGTGTTTTGATGTTAAGGCAGCCCCCCGACGGATTTTAGTGGTTTTGTAATGACACCTGGAAACCAATCAACCGTTTTTTAAAACCTTTGTTTATATTTACCTTATTGTGCTTATTTATTTTATGGTCGCGGGATTTTCAAAATTTAATTTAATTATTTTACAATTAAATCCGTCGTGGGTTTAAAAAAAAAAATTTTGCTTTTTATATATAACTAGCTGATGCCCGCTGTAGAAAGACTAAACTAGCCTCCTTTAAATAAAATACTATTTAATAAGTTAACTGAAATACTGGCCAAAATAAAATACTTGTGATCGTCTAGTTCATGAAGTACGAATAGGACCCTCTACGTTGTGTTAAAATCTCGTCGTAAAACGCATCATATAAAATAATAATGTAAAATTATGTTTCAAATGAAACCGCAACAAACGCAACAAATAAATGTGAATAAATAACATTCGTAATAAATCAAACGAATGTAGATAAAGTTCGGTAATAAACCAAAACGCGAATGTAGTTTATGCGACGCATTAAATAATGCGTTAAAATAAAATAAACGTCAAAAATCATACGTAAATATATGACCAAAAGCCGCAACAACCGAATTAAAACACGTGAAACGTAATTTCAGTAATCGTTAACATTACTGTAAAATTATAATCCGTCGATAAATTATATCGTCCGCAAATAAAATCAAACGGTAAAACAAGCCGTAAAAATCCGCAATAATTAATTAAATCCGCAATAAAATGAACATTTAAATTCAAATCAAGAATAATAGTCTATCTACATAAGTGAACATGCAACTCACCCCATCAGCAACAGCTCGAACAAGATAATTGATTTAATTAGTTAATTACCATATGTGAATTATGTTTATCTAATACTAATTACATACATCTATTTCTAACTTACATAACTAACTAAAATTACTTATACTATAAAAATGCTCCATCACGATGAATGACAACGATGACCTGTAAAAAAAAACAGACTACAAGAGGACCTTGGAATTTTAGACCTTAGGTCATGAAAATGGGGCCTACACCTATTGTTATATCTTGAAACTTTCGGGGGCTCCCTTCACTCCTACACCCCCGCCAACCAACAAAACCGTCATGAAGCAACCTATCAACCCTTACTATCTATTTGATTCAAACCATCTCTCCTACGCATTCCTCATCTTACACGATTTTTAAGTACCTAAGTACTTTTAAATTGTACTTTACGCGGATTGCCAAATAACTAGTTAAGATTAATTTTAATAAATTACGCAAAAGCATTACGCGCAGCAGAAATTACGCATACCCTAAACGTTCGTGCAGCCGCGGTATTTGTAACAGAAATAGTGATTGTTGTCGATTATGTACAAGGTGCTCTGAATACCATTTATATGCTATAACATACACTGTACTGTCTGTCCCTTAAATTGGACTGCAGTGTCACTCTACTTCCACTAATTGACGCAGATGTCAAAGGTCCGTATAATCGAATGAGTTACATCCCAGAACAAACAGAGCGTATTGTTACAGAACATATAAATAACTCAGGCCTTGGTTGAATTCCTATTGTGTGGTGTAAAGTTCACAGCTTCTAAGGAATTGACACGTCAGATCCCTTAGGTGCAAACTCGAGTCGACTCCAGCAATCCAGGATCTAGTATCAGCCAAAAAGCCTTGCATCGAATGTACCTAAGTGCGTGTATATCAAATGAAATCTAAGCTCGTGGTGTGTCAGCTAATGTATGTTGTGTAAGTGTGATATGTATATGAGTGTGTGTCCATTGTAATCAGGCTAAAGCCACGAAACACAATGGGTGTGTATAAGAGTTTTTATTGTAAGTTCACTATTTTGTCACAAATAATAGAATCAAAAGCCAATAAATGCGTAACACTGCAATGCCTTAGAAAGATTTATAAAAAGAGCTAGTTATAAAATTGTGATGTGTGTGCTCTCCCAAAGTTTCAATCACATTGCAATGCCATCATTTATTATATTCATGCATCCTTATTTAATTTAGTTATATTTCAAAACAATAGAAGTATATCTTTAAATCCACTCTCATACCAGAAATAGTAAATACATTAAACTTTAGAATAATATCTGGCCCTAATGGCCCCCTAAACAATCTTCAATTAAGCATCTCAGCGGACCCGTTGATTTGCAGAAAAGAACTAACTATACCTATAATTTATGAAGCCTTGAAGTGACTACCACAGCAATTAGCACGCAGAACCATATATCCAGCTAATCTCCCGTAGTGACGACCTAGTGATTACAAACCAAAGATAAACACTTAACCCTTAAATTACATAGCTACATTACTAAAGATACTTCATGTGAACACTGACTCTATGATTAATTACAGTTACACGCTATTCATATAAAAACAAATCAAACACACGTGTTTCACACTCACAGTACTGTCAATTGTCTTAAAAATACGTGCCTACGCTAAATTCACTTATTCGTCTCTAAAATGTCTTAAATATCTGTTTAAAATATCACATAAAATCTCTAGTAATTAAACACTGTTTTCAGACTAATAAAACGCGGAACGCGCGCGCGAAATAGAACATCAAAATCAATTGATAATTATTTAAAAAGGAATCCGAATGGGACAATTTCAACCTTTCGTTACGAAGTCAAATCCCCGACTGCCTATAATTTTTAATAGAGAAATCTTACATGGATTCTTGTGCCATATTGAAAAGGTGTAATTCTTTTACATGTCATATTAACATACGTCATTTTGGTTTACAATAATTATATAGGTTAGTCTAAAGACATATGTGTTATAATATTCCAACTGATATAGGTTCTTTCGGATCCATGCCCATGAATTGTTTTTGCAGTCCCACCACTTCAAATCATGAAGTGGTAATAACTTAGACGAAATGTAAGACCAGCTCTTTAGATACAAAAGTTAAAACCAATAAATTAGTGGTTTATTACCCCCGTGTTGACATCATTTCGATTTCAAGGAACGCTTGACGTGAGAAAGTTTTTTATAGAATTTGTCTAAACTAGGTACCTATTTTTACCCGACTGTCGAAGGAGAGGAGGGTTATGTTTTTTAAAGATAATCTTCGAGTCATGTAACCTTGCAGTTACACCGCGGCTGTGCCCGCGTGATTATATGAAAATGTAACATATTGAATTTTCCCGTGGGAATTAGATGTTTTCCCGCTGGAAAAAGTAGCCTATGTCACTCTTCAGCTTCTAAACTATCTCCATACAAAATACAATCCATACAAAAAATCACATCAATACGACGCTCCGTTGCGACGTGAAAGGACAAACAAACACACTCAGTTTATTTTATTGTAAATTACCGTTTGTCATGTAAAAGTGCCCTTGTGGCCTATTTGCAGAATAAATAATTGATTTTGATTTTGATTTTTTGACACGTTAAGATAAAGTGAAAATACCTAGTAGTGATAAATAAAATAAAATAAAAAAGGTGTGATAAATTACCAGCTATTTATCTACTGCGGTATCACAGAAAATTGGCGATATCATGACAAGTCAAAAATAATCCTGTCAGTGTCAGTAACAGTAACCTTAAACTTGAGATTGTTTGAGTTGGTCAAATTGCATCAAAGTGTCATCAAAGTCATTCAATAACTACAACTTTGATAAGTTGAAAAACCCCAGAAATTTTCATTTCAAAGTCCAATATCTCAAAAACGGGTTAACAGATTTTCATGAAACATGGCTAAGAACTCGGGATAAAATTATCTATGACACAAAAAACCGCATTCAAATCGGTCCATCCGTTTGGGAGCTACGATACCACAGACAGATACACAGATACACAGTCACGTTAAACTTATAACACCCCTCTCTTTGCGTCGGGAGTTAAAAAACAGTTCTACCGGACAAGGATTCAAGATTCCAATTGCAATGACAGTTTTATAAAAACTCGGCCTTGCCAATTTCCTTATTCTTGTTGTAATGCCAGTGTCCTAATAGCTTTTTGATTTGAAAGTGCTTTCTATCAAATTATTACTTACACGTGCCTTTCATGATGTATTTATGTTAACCCCAAACGGACTGATTGTGTTTTATGACAGTTCATGAACTTCTACTATATAGTTTTATAAATATTCGTTCATTCATTCATTCATTCATTGCCGAACATAAAATGCTTTAAAAGCACACTTTTTATTTTTTCTTTGAGTACTCCATATAATTATTTTCCTTCCTTCCATCCAGGGGCCGTAGATAAGGTTGCATTCGACAAGCGCTAACGCCAATAGAAAATAATAAAATGTAGGGGAACGACAGATGCCGACGAAACACTTTTCGTTAACATCTGTCATTCCCATACATTTTATTAGTTTTCTATTGGCGCTAGCGCTTGTCGATTGTAACCTTGTCTAGGCCCACAGGTATCTCAAAGTTCCAGTCTCGCTCAAGTTGCGTTGTTATTACAGAATCGGCTTCTCTTACCATCTGTTTGCTTTGTTTATGATAACGACAACGGTACCTGCGACTTGATTTCCTAACGGTACCCCCATAAACAATCAGCTTTATGTTACACACTCGACACATTTATGTACGCGTCGAAACAAAGCAAAATAACCTTTAATATTAAGTTATAAACACTCTTGATCGGCAACGTTAATCAGGCTGCGAACAACGTTATGTGTGCGGTTGGACAAATTGGGATGCCACGTTGATTCATGCTAACTGCTACAATTTGTGCGTAGCTCGGATCCTATTTCGCTGCAAACACAACTTGGTAGCACATAGCTCGATGAAATGTGAAGGTCAGCGGTCGGCAACATTTTTCCCGCAGTTGTAATACTGGGCCGTATTATCGAGCAAATTCCTGTCGCGTTCTCGGTGCCTTAAGAGCAAGGAATACTAAACAATAAGCGTATCAGGGTTGCCCATAAGAGGTCATGACCGTTTCAATATTTTATGTATTCCTGGTAACAGTTTTACGAAAAAATGCGGGATTGTGTGATACGAAGTGTGAAAGAGCTGAAGAGTCATATCTTCTTCACTTATTCATTAAACACTAATTCAAGAGTCTTTTGAAACTATCGCTATAACCAAAACTCCTTGAAAACATGGAGGAGGTCAGGAGTTAATATAATTAAATTGAACAAAAGCCCGACCAAGTGCGAGTCAAACCACGCACATTGAAGGAAAATCGAAACAAAAGAACTCTTCATAAGGTAAAAAATTAACGCCACAAACTTTCGACCGTTCAATTTTTTTTTACTCAAAAAGATATGACCTAAATTTCCTGCTCTGTCGTTCATTCATCACGTCATGTCGCTATTATAATGATTCATGTTTATATTTTCGATCACGCTGTTTGAAATATAGGAAAAAATGTTCACCATTTATGCGACTTTCGGAGCTGTTATCACGCAAAATAATGACTTAATCAACACACATCGAATTGTGCACCACATGTTGATGAGAGAGTAAAATGTTTTTATTTGTGATTTTATGGCTTTGTTAGTTAGTGTAGAAGTAACCTACGGAACTACTTATAAACTATTTCAAAAAGTATTTCATCAGTTTATAGAATGGAATTTAAAGTGCAGGTCTAATAGCGATGATAAGATACTCCCGTTTGCGTATTAATACATTCCCTCCGCACGTGCAAACATGCAAATAAGTACAACAAACCACCATCAACAACGACAAAACCTCATCATCGCTAAGGCTGGGTTCACACAGTCTAAATTCAAGCACTGAATCATAATCTTAATTGACTCAAGAGCATAAAAAAGGTACACCCTCTGGTTGCAATTCTGCACAAACTGTACCGTTTTATTTGCTCGTGAGTGATTCAGATTATGATTCAGTGCATGAATTCAGATTGTGTGAGCCCAGCTTCCCCTCAAATCCAATCCAGCCCTTCGAGGCACATTGCACGTAGAACCGATGGCCGTTGGGGCGGAAAGGTTCTCGAGTGGCGACCACGTACCAGAAGGCGCAGCGTGGGTAGGCCCCCCACAAGGTGGACTGATGACCTGGTAAAGGTCGCGGGAGTCCGCTGGATGCGGGTGGCGCAGGACCGGTCATTGTGGCACTCTTTGGGGGAGGCCTATGTCCAGCAGTGGACGTCTTTCGGCTGATATGATGATGATGATGATGATGAGCCCAGCTTTATAGACGTGCACGTTTTTAGCGGAATAGCAAAGGTAAGTATATTAGGTAGTATAATAATATAGTATATTATTGTATAGATAGGTAATATAATATTAGGTTAAAGTAACGCCTGATTCTATCAATATAGAATAAACATCCGCGCTGGAGGTAGGCGTATAATACTTATATTATCGCGTGGCTCCGCCTGCGTTCTTCGTGATACTCGAGCGAATCTGCGCGGGCAGCTAGTAGCGAAATAAAGTCATTTTCCGGCACCGTAGTGGATGCTCTACGATCCCCCTTTGGCCAACCGAGAACCTTTGAAAAACTATGATCAAATCATTTATTCAGTGAATAGGGCGCTGGGGCTGTGTGATCAAGAAGGGCGAGTGTGCATCTGGGGGCACGGCAGTGCCCCCGCCAAGAAGAGCCAAGCGAAGCGCAAGGGCACTACCTACCTTTTCTCGAAGCGGTTCGTCGTTTTTTTGAACCCTCATGACTTGGGTTTGGATTATACCAGATTAAAAAAATCTCGGGATATTATGTCAATAGTAGACTTAATAAACATAAACAGTTTCAGATAAATAGCTCTTTTACTTAAGATTTTATGGGTATCAAAAAAACGCCGATTTCATCACTGAATCACTCACTCACTCACTCACGTTGATCATCAAAACCTTTAGGGTTCTTCCTGAAGTCCTAGAAAACTGAACATTTGGTATGTAAGCAACTGAACAGTACCCAATCAACAAAAAAATCCATAAATTGGAACTTCTACCCCTTAAACTAGGAGATGGAATTTTGTATGAGACTTCCGCAAATTTTGATGCTATAGGGGTCTGAAAATTTGTAAAGGGACTCCTTGTTATAAATATTAAATACATATTTCATTCTGTGATTCTGAGTAAATCACCCCCCACCTTTTAAATGAGGGGATGGAAGTTTTTATGGGTTTTCCATTCACTTCTTTAGAAATTACCTTGCAAAAAGGAATGAGATCACAGTAAAAACATTACATGTAAGGTGATTGCCAAGACTCCGTAGCTAATATAGCTTTCAGCGTGAAAAAGGTATCATATCACAATTAGCGCCAAGCTTGTAGGAAGCTTGGCGCTAATTGCGACCACGCACACGGCTTAACTCTACCAGCCACGCTCTACAAATTGTATATCTTGGCTAAAAGTATAGACCCGTCTCGCTTATTAATATCATCATAAATTCATACCGTATGCAAGCGCGGGAGTCTATGTGGCGACCGGGATGTGCCCAAAAAAGCTAAGTATACTGGTAATGGTTGGTAAAGTACATTAGTTGGTCCATAGAGTTTAAAGCACTTTTAAAATTTGATTTCGTGTGAGAATTTTACTCCATTTGTTTTATACGTGCTACGTGCTAACCAAAACAAGTAGCTTACGTAACTTTGGTTAAAATCTGATTGTAGAAGAAGTTTGGAAGTTGTTAACGGTATGACACCTGCTCCATATTTAACATTATGTACCATAATAATTTACTTTAAAAACAAAGTTTTAACCGACTTCAATTTAGTACTCCGCGAAGCCACGAAAACATTTCCACATTTCTTTTCCAATTTACCACATGAACTGATTTCCGAGAGCAAATGCGTTGATTATTAGAGAAAAAAACCGAATCGCTGTATGTGGGCTGATAATATTGAGGACTTCCGTCGATTCCACATGGATCACCTTTGGCACTTCTAATAGTTGCTATTTCAACGGAATCTTATCAGAATCTGCGATATACTTTTCTACTTTGAAGTACATAATTGAGGAATTCCATAAGTCATCGGTGGTCTTCGTCATCAATTTCACTCCACCAAATTATGATTTCCGGGTGTAAATACACGAGTTATAATAGAAAATACCAAAATCACCACTCGCGTGCCTAATATAATTAAGGAGTTCCCTCAATTCCTCATGGATCCCATCATCCAAATGAATTTTTGAAAGAAAAGGGACCCACATGAAAGCATATACTTACCAACAAAAAAAAAATACAAATCGGCTCATCAATAGCAGAGTTCTGAGCTAACAAACATTGAAAAAAAAATGTTAAAAAAAATACCACCGAATTGAGAACCTGCTCCTTTTTTTGAAGTCAGTTAAAAATAAAGAGTGATTGATGCTACCCGCCCTAATACCTTTCAGGCCATTACACACCCAGTACTTTGTCACACCAAATTGCTATGGTTGGGATGAGACAGCACTACATTGTACAGCATTCATTGTAACTACAACAAGTTGGTGTGAAAAATTGGATCGTCTAGCGGTGTGCTCAACTTTTAAAAAGTTTGATGGTTTCGTTTAAAATAAAAATAGACCTCATCATCTTCGGGCACAGGCCCATGGAAATGGGCAATAGTACAAATTTTTGACTATTTACCTATTCAAATCTTATATTTTCTATCTAATGTGTCCACGTATTTACTCAGAGATTAATTTCCTCAGGTATGCCAATGGGAGCATATGTATAATACTCGTAGGTATGAAAGAGGGGTCGGCGACAGAGCCCAACCAAGTATTCACAGTACAATGATTGACAGAATATAACTTATTGATGTCAATATTGAATACCGTATTTGTTGTCCAAAACAATAGCAGTTCATAGCGTTCTATAGGTGTATATGGGTTAAATATCTACCTTATAATATAGAATATAATGTTTAGTAGGTACGACTCTTAGGTGAATTTTTCGCTCCGAGCCCTAATCTTTCAAACAAAGGCCTTTGTCTCCATTATCGCATAGCCGCTAGCCACCGACCAAGCACGTGGCACTACAACATTCATGTTGAAAAACAAACGGTATCGTCATAGTATTATACAATCATTGTTATTTTAACTAGAATAATTTTTATTTTATATGAATTGTGATATGACATGTAAACATTATTTAAATTGTATGATACTCAAATTAACTTAATTTAGTTAAGAAAACTACATGGTATTCATAGGAAAAAACAGAATAAATTGCCAACAAGATCGTCTCTAAAAGGTACCCCAACGGAAGATTGAACAGCAAAAAAGCAGTAGGCATACCTACGATTCTTTTGTTTTAGCTTCATAACGGCGAATTTCATTTTGTCGAAGTGTAAGGCCTGAGTGGACGCCCCGCTCAAAGCGGGGCGTGCAGCGTCCATATAAAACAAATTTAATTGACATAGACGCTCCACGCCCCGCTCTAAGCGGGGCGTGCACTCAGGCCTTACACTTACACTCTAATACTTGTAGATCTCAAAATGAGTAAGTACCAAAATGCCTAAATCCCAGAATACCTAATTTTATGAAACATCTTTTGTGACATTACGTACATAACATTGATTTTAGGACGAATTAAGCACAGAACGAATTGCGCGTTATACAGATACACATCCTAGCCTCACCTCAAAAACTAGGAGCTATGCCCAGAATCTATACCACCACACTATTACATGCCAACTCTGCAATCTTCGTGGAATACCTCACTTGCAATATTCCGCGCTGATACCCTCCGAAAGTGGGGCAAGTACAGCCAAAGAGAACACATAAATCAGACCGCGGCGGGCGATTTTAAATAAACCTTCTAAAATACGTTCTACCGCACGTTTTAGACACATCGTTTAAATTTAATTGCTGGCAAAACTAAATCTATCTTACTCTAACTAATTTATTGAACGAGCGAGCGAAGCGAACGAAGTTCTCCATTTTAGCTTAGGCGAAAATGCGTTCGTATGTCTGGCCTCTGTCCGGCTGTTCTCCTCCACAGGTCGCATTCTCAATTCTCATCTGATTCTTGTTAAATTTTGTGAGCAGGTTCCGTAATTATATAGATATTACTCTACAGTTCACAGAGCAACTACTTTATGTGTTCTCTTTCACCACACACGTGAACTTGACTGAATCAAACCATTTCATATATCACCTCAAAGTTCTGAATATTGAGTACCTTTGCAGCTTCGTACTCTGTGCGTATCGGCACAGTATAGAAGAATAATACAGTAGGTAATCTGAGGCCGTTCAGGAGCGTTCGTTACCTACTTTCGCTCGATGCGCAGGGCTGTGTCAAGTTTGTGGCTTGGCATACCTATAATACTAATTTTGCTTTTAAGTATGCAAAGTATTTCTGTTACAGTTTAATAGACAATATTGTATACACAAAGTAATAATATTATAGATAGTTGGGTATGTGTTTTTAGTTTCCCACTTCATGGAATATTTTAATACCACTATACTATGCCTAAAATATTTCCTAGTAAGTATAATAGTTGCTAAACTGCACTAGGTTGGTAGGTGCTTAGTTACAAGCCTATTCGGCTCCTTTTGATATCGTGGCACTGGCGGCTCGCTGTCTTCATACCTACGAGGCGGCTTCCTTTGACGTAGCGAGTTTGAACGAGCGAACACCGCAACGGCGCGGCCCCGATTGAAGCATCCTCCATCATTCCCAAAGGCTATGTGTGTGTGCGTACCGAACACGCGCGCATGTGTGCAGCCGTGCGATGTACCTTTGTTCGAAGTTTATCTACTGTTCCTATACTGTGGTATCGGGCACATTTATTTGAAACACACATACCTTTCATTAATTTGTAATACCTATAAATAAACTCATTAATTTGAAGTGTAATTGTATACTTTTATCAATTGTAACTGGCAATCAATTGATAAAAGTTATTTATGTTCAAGTTGTTCATGTTAATTACATTCGGATGAAAAGAAAAATAGTTTTTCGTTAAAGCCTTAATAACACGCTTTTTAACAATCAGCAAGAAAACATGCTTTATTATGTATTTGATTGACACGGGCGTGTTTTAAATAGTCGTTAATACAGTATCGCGGCGAATCTTGATCTATATGACAGCTGTCGTCTAAGTACAATTTTACGTTTATTTTACGGTTATAAATTGTACGGGATGACAGCTGTCATAGGGATTAATATTCGCCGCGATACGTGTATTACGTCCATTTGACGACCGCATTAGCCTAGTTGGTAGTGACCCTGCCTACGTAGCGAGAGGTCCTGGGTTCGAATCCCGGTAAGGGCATTTATTTGTGTAATGAGCACGAGTATTTGTTCCTGATTCATGGATGTTTTCTATGTGTTTAAATATTTATTTATCTATATGAGTATGCTTATCGTCGTCTAGTACCCATAGTACAAGCTTTGCTTAGTTTGGGACTAGGTCGATTTGTGTAAGATTGTCCGCAAAATATTGTATTTATATATATATTTTATTTTATTTTTATTATCTCAGCCTTAAGAAATGGCTATGAAAAGAAGGTAGTATAACATTTTATGTTTTAAACCCATTTAACGATTTTGCTTCCTAAAACCAAACCCTTTTTGTTGAAGATAAGACTTTTTTGTCCAGGATTTCCCGAGGGTTTAAAAGGGTCGGCAACGCGCATGTCACACCCCTGTAGTTGCAAGTGTCGACAGACTACGGTGACTGCTTACGCCGTACTCGTATTTGCCACGAACGTAAAAAAGACGATTGGGTTAAATCCGAGAGTGCTTAAAAGGTAAAAATGTGTTCAAAATGTCAGCGACTTGTTCACCATACAAAATAACACACGCGTAGATAATTTAGGCTGCTAATCACAGGCTACCTCTTTGTTGAGGGGTGGGTTGATTGATGATTCACTGGCGCCTCCACAATTACAGTTTATACGTGCGCACATCGTGCTGGGTATACAATCGCGGGGAAAGCGCTGCGTGCGACGGCGGCTCGCGTGTTAGTCCAGTAAATGAACTGACAACTCGTATGGAAAAAATGTCAATTTTGGAAATAATTTATAATAGCTTACTTTTTTTGTGTAACGGATATATTATCAATTAAATAGTTACCCAGCGACAAAATCCGACAAAATTTCAGACATCAAAAAAATGATAAATTAACTAACTTCTGAAAAGTCAGAAAAAATATTAATAAATATTTTTGTCTTTATTTTGGTTCATTTACATTTGCTCTATAATATTCAAGATAAATCGTATAAAAAAAGACAATGCATGCTTCATTGAAATCTACATAATTACTTCCGGGTGGAAAGTTTGTCGGATTCTTGATTATATCATCTTAGAATAACATTTTCAAATGAAATCAACAAAAAAAACGCTATTATAAATTAATGTTTTTCAAAGCCGTATTTTGCCTGGAGTATATGTGTTCACGGACTATCGATGTGAGAGGGTACTTCACCCACTGTCACACTATTAGCCATATTATCCTACTAATATTATAAATGCGAAAGTTTAGATGTGTGGATGTTTGTTACTCAATCACGCTTAAACGGCTGAACCGATTTGAATTAAATTTTGCACGAAGATAGTTTATAGCTTGAATTAAAATATAGGATAGTTTTTATCCCGAGTCCACGCAGACGAAGTCGCGGGCAGAAGCTAGTGTACAATAATTTTAATGTTTCGCCCTATTACAATGGAATAAGGTGCGAAACGGTAAATAATATTATAAATATATAGGTACAATACAAACACTTTGCCGCTCACCAGGAGAACAATTGGATGAAACGTAACCATATAAAATGTTTCATTTCATTAAATTCTAGGTGTAATAAAAATTGTGGTGATCCGTTATAGGCGTTAATTGGTATTGCATTGTGACTATAACAAAGTAGGCAGCTAATAAAAAAAAATGTCTGTGGAATACAAAAATATTTTTAGGTTCTACGAAAATGTTTAACCAGCGCTTTTATTCTTATCAGAATTTGGAATCAATTAACGCCTTAAAACGCAAAACCATTTTCACTCACGACGGAAAGGAGAAGGTATTCGAAAATTATCTATTTGTTAGTTGTCACGTCCAAGTATTTTCAAATATAAAAAAAAAACACTAACTCCTGCGCCTTGATGCTAGACTAGGTATCGTCATCCGTTTAATAAATGGAACTTGGAGTGTATTAGAGAAATAAATGGCGTTTGATTTCATTTGGCATATACAGCGTGGAACGGAACGATGATCTTTCCCGCAAGAGGAAGATAGTTTAGCGTTAGTGCTTACAATTTTCCAAATAAACTATGTTAATATTTCTGACCATTTCCAACTTAGAGTTCATCAAACATTCGTGCAAAAATCTGTGCATGTTACTCTAACGGAGAATAAGGTCAATGGCATCACTGGTAAACAATCTATTTAGGGACGACAGGAATGACTGTCACCGGAATTATTCAGCTAGGAATTACTGTAGTCATTACTATTTCATTCGACTGCCCTTATATGACAATATAGTTTCTTGAAGGTCTATAGAGAACATCCAACCTGTATAAATAAACTAACACAACTACAGAACACTTCCAAAAAAATATATACCTAATGTAACTGCAAGGTTACATGACTCGAAGATTATCTTTAAAAAACATAACCCTCCTCTCCTTCGACAGTCGGGTAAAAATAGGTACCTAGTTTAGACAAATTCTATAAAAACCTTTCTCACGTCAAGCGTTCCTTGAAATCGAAATGATGTCAACACGGGGGTAATAAACCACTAATTTATTGGTTTTAACTTTTGTATCTAAAGAGCTGGTCCCACATTTCGTCTAAGTTATTACCACTTCATGATTTGAAGTGGTGGGACTGCAAAAACAATTCATGGGCATGGATCCGAAAGAACCTATATCAGTTGGAATATTATAACACATATGTCTTTAGACTAACCTATATAATTATTGTAAACCAAAATGACGTATGTTAATATGACATGTAAAAGAATTACACCTTTTGAATATGGCACAAGAATCCATGTAAGATTTCTCTATTAAAAATTATAGGCAGTTGGGGATTTGACTTCGTAACGAAAGGTTGAAATTATCCCATTCGGATTCCTTTATAATTAATTATCAATTGATTTTGATATTCGATTTCGCGCGCGCGTTCCGCGTTTTATTAGTGTGAAAACAGTGTTTAATTACTAGAGATTTTATGTGATATTTTAAACAGATATTTAAGACATTTTAGAGACGAATAAGTGAATTTAGCGTAGGCACGTATTTTTAAGACAATTGACAATACTGTGAGTGTAAAACATTGAGTGATTGATTTGTTTTTATATGAATAGTGTGTAACTGCAATTAATTATAGAGTCAGTGTTCACATTAAGTATCCATAGTAATGTACCTATGTAATTTAAGGGTTAAGTGTTTATCTTTGGTTTGTAATCACTAGGTCGTCACTACGGGAGATTAGCTGGATATATGGTTCTGCGTGCTAATTGCTGTGGTAGTCACTTCAAGGCTTCATAAATTATAGGTATAGTTAGTTTTTTTCTGCAAATCAACGGGTCCGCTGAGATGCTTAATTGAAGATTGTTTAGGGGGCCATTAGGGCCAGATATTATTCTAAAGTTTAATATTATGTATTTACTATTTCTGGTATGAGAGTGGATTTAAAGATATACTTCTATTGTTTTGAAATATAACTAAATTAAATAAGGATGCATGAATATAATAAATGATGGCATTGCAATGTGATTGAAACTTTGAGAGAGCACACACGTCACAATTTTTTAACTAACTAGCTCTTTTTTAAATATTTCTAAGGCATTGCAGTGTTACGCATTTATTGGCTTTTGATTCTATTATTTGTGACAAGATAGTGAACTTACAATAAAAAACTCTTATACACACCCATTGTGTTTCGTGGCTTTAGCCTGATTACAATGGACACACACTCATATACATATCACACTTACACAACATACATTAGCTGACACACCACGAGCTTAGATTTCATTTGATATACACGCACTTAGGTACATTCGATGCAAGGCTATTTGGCTGATACTAGATCCTGGATTGCTGGAGTCGACTCGAGTTTGCACCTAAGGGATCTGACGTGTCAATTCCTTAGAAGCTGTGAACTTTACACCACACAATAGGAATTCAACCAAGGCCTGAGTTATTTATATGTTCTGTAACAATACGCTCTGTTTGTTCTGGGATGTAACTCATTCGATTATACGGACCTTTGACATCTGCGTCAATTAGTGGAAGTAGAGTGACACTGCAGTCCAATTTAAGGGACAGACAGTACAGTGTATGTTATAGCATATAAATGGTATTCAGAGCACCTTGTACATAATCGACAACAATCACTATTTCTGTTACAAATACCGCGGCTGCACGAACGTTTAGGGTATGCGTAATTTCTGCTGCGCGTAATGCTTTTGCGTAATTTATTAAAATTAATCTTAACTAGTTATTTGGCAATCTGCGTAAAGTACAATTTAAAAGTACTTAGGTACTTAAAAATCGTGTAAGATGAGGAATGCGTAGGAGAGATGGTTTGAATCAAATAGATAGTAAGGGTTGATAGGTTGCTTCATGACGGTTTTGTTGGTTGGCGGGGGTGTAGGAGTGAAGGGAGCCCCCGAAAGTTTCAAGATATAACAATAGGTATAGGCCCCATTTTCAAGACCTAAGGTCTAAAATTCCAAGGTCCCCTTGTAGTCTGTTTTGTTTTACAGGTCATCGTTGTCATTCATCGTGATGGAGCATTTTTATAGTATAAGTAATTTTAGTTAGTTATGTAAGTTAGAAATAGATGTATGTAATTAGTATTAGATAAACATAATTCACATATGGTGATTAACTAATTAAATCAATTATCTTGTTCGAGCTGTTGCTGATGGGGTGAGTTGCATGTTCACTTATGTAGATAGACTATTATTCTTGATTTGAATTTAAATGTTCATTTTATTGCGGATTTTTACGGCTTGTTTTACCGTTTGATTTTATTTGCGGACGATATAATTTATCGACGGATTATAATTTTACAGTAATGTTAACGATTACTGAAATTACGTTTCACGTGTTTTAATTCGGTTGTTGCGGCTTTTGGTCATATATTTACGTATGATTTTTGACGTTTATTTTATTTTAACGCATTATTTAATGCGTCGCATAAACTACATTCGCGTTTTGGTTTATTACCGAACTTTATCTACATTCGTTTGATTTATTACGAATGTTATTTATTCACATTTATTTGTTGCGTTTGTTGCGGTTTCATTTGAAACATAATTTTACATTATTATTTTATATGATGCGTTTTACGACGAGATTTTAACACAACGTAGAGGGTCCTATTCGTACTTCATGAACTAGACGATCACAAGTATTTTATTTTGGCCAGTATTTCAGTTAACTTATTAAATAGTATTTTATTTAAAGGAGGCTAGTTTAGTCTTTCTACACTAACCAATTCTATTGTTATTTTGTTACATATTATATTATTAATTCCGTTTTTTTAAGTATTACGCAAACAAGCATACTACCTATCTGATGTTAAGCCTATTGACGCTTGTGACACCAGAAGAATTACAAGCGATTTGCCGACCCTTTATTTATTTGATCAGTGCAATTCACAAAAAAAATCGCTTTAACACGGTGTACACACAGCTTTACACCCCACTGGCGTTGTTACGTAACTCAGATTGGCTGGCTTTGGACGCTTAAATTAAGGATATAAATGGCTTGAATGTGCTTCGGTTAGTCAGGAATAACAATATCAGTCAGTACCTATTCGATTCGAACTCGGTACATACAATATGGTAGGTATACTAAGGTAATATTTATCAGAGATGTATAACTAATGTACATTGGTGCAGATATCCATTGAATCAGACAATGAATCAAGGAATCTTCAAAGTTTTTTTTTATTCGCTAAATCCCTGTGAAAGTTTGTTTAAAGTTTCACTTAATACAAGCTGCCTGCGCGGCTACGCTCTTGTATTGCGAAGAACGCAGGTAAATCCACCTAAAAGGTCCAGTGTATACACGGGTGAAAGATTTTTTTGATATCTAGTTTTGGTGATTATTATGTTAATATCAAGGTAAATACAAAGCATCTCACATAATTTTGTAAAATAGTTTACACATAAAAAAAAAAAAGTTTACACACAATATTAATCACATTCAAAATGCATTTTCATTCGGTTCCGACATAATAAATTACGATTAAAGCTTATTTTATGCAAGGACCCTTATATAATTAAACAGTAAATAACTGAAAACCAGCGTTACGGCGCAGGCTGCAACATGATGCTAAAAATGGGCTAGCCACAACACAACACATTGTAATGCCTCGTATCGTACGGTACTGTGTAGTTTTTAAGTCTAATTTTTACACTGAAAGTATAATATATATTATGTGATGTTAAATAAAGTTTTTCTATGTAAGTATTAAAATGAATTAAAACGTATTGACATTTGTCAAATACACATTCGCTCCCTGTACATAATAGGTACTTCACGTTATTCAAATCCTGGCAGTGCACAGCAATTGTAATTTTTATGTATTTTCATTGTCCCATTGTTGACTTTGAATGAGATGCTGGTTTTGGGCCCATTCCATTCATCTGTGTCACCTCGCGGGCTTTCCTGAATAATGTATGGCGCGCTGCCGAGCGTCATATTCGGTGAGAAAACGACTCGGAATTCATACAGATTATGTAGCGGTTTTTAGGGTTCCGTAGTCAACCAGGAACTCTTATAGTTTCGCCATGTCCGTCTGTCTGTCCGTCTTCGGCTTAGCTCAGTAACCGTTACTACTAGAAAACTGTGATTCGGCATGGGTATATAAATCAATCACGCCGACAAAACAGTACAATAAAATCTAGAAAAAAAATTTTTTTTTGGAGTACCTCCTCTGCACCTAAAGCGGGGATGTTTTTTTTTTCTCATTAATCCCATAGTGTGGGGTATCGTTGGATAGGTCGTTCAAGTATTCGCAAAATATTATGGGTTTGTCTAAAACCGTTTTTAAATTAGTAATTCGTTTGCGAGATATTGGGCTTTAAAGCCCTAATTTTTGTTCGAGTCATGTGCCCCCCCCCCCTGCCGGCTAAATGGCTACTACTGGGGATGTGAAAACTTTCGTGGTAGTAGTACATATAATGAATTTAAAAGGAAAACTATCACGAGTAGGCATAAGTAGTTACCTACCGATTAGTAGCCGACCAACTTAATGTGTACTTGGAAAGGCCAATTTTCGTACAAATTCGGCTGACGCAACCGCACCGCACGTAGATGTAACTAAGACAGACAGGCAACTACGGAACGCTTTACACTTGACCGGTTTTACGATTTAAAATCTCTATCTCTATATAATAGTCACGTGATTCACAATATGTTTTTTAAACACGACGGTGTTAAACGAGCATACTGCCTGCCTGATCATACATAACTGTGTAACTAATGTCTCACTTACATTGTGCACTTTAGAAAGAGGTGGGTAGATCTTTTTCTCTAGCGTTGAGGTTCTCTGTAAGTTGGAGGTACTTCTTCTGTTCCACCTTCGAGTCTAAGCGAGTTCACATATGAGATAATATACGACGCGATTCCTCTGTGACTTGCCTACGTCATCGCGACTGATTTTGTTAAAATAAATCGAATTAAGACGTTGGTTTAGTTGGCAATAATGTAAACAATTACAATGTACTTAAATATTTGATGTTGGAGCGATTAAAATGATAGGGGCGTTTCTTTGATTAGTAATTCATAATAAATAATTCGTGTCCGCTGGAAGCGGGTGGCGCCGAACCCTCACTTTGGCACTCTTTGGGGGAGGCCTTTGTCTAGCAGTGGACGTCTTTCGGCTGATATGATGATGATGATGACGATGTAAGTAATTGGTTTTAAAATTACATTTGATGACGATAAATGAAATGAAATGAAATGAAATATTTATTTATTAACATATACAGACACTCAGAAACATATCTATGGTCCCACACTTGGCTAGGCCTGTCCCGTGGAAACCAAGACAAATACAGATTAAGGCCAAGCGCGCACTACGATTTTTTGTCGTGCGATAATCGCGTCAATCACGCCGACAATATAAACCCAAACGTTGCATTTTTGCGACTCGATTATCGCACGACAAAAAATCGTAGTGCGCGCTTGGCCTTACAGACCATGCGGTTTAGAAGGAAAACAAGACAAGGCAAGGAGAAAAAAAACCGGCCAAGTGGGTGTCGGGCCACGTGCAGTTTAGGGTTCCGTAGTTGCCTGTTTCGTCTTAGTTACATCGACGTGCAGTGCGGTTGTGTCGGCAAAATCTGTACGAAAATTGGCCTTTCCAAGTACACATTAAGTTGGTCGACTATTACTCCGTAACTACTTATGCCTACTAGTCCGTGATAGTTTTCCTTTTAAATTCATTATATGTACTACTACCACGAATTTTTTCACATCCCCAGTAGTAGCCATTTAGCCGGCAGGAGGTGGGGGACACATGATTCGAACAAAAATTAGGGCTTTAAAAGCCCAATATCTCGCAAACGAATCACTGGTTTGAAAAATGGTTTTAGGTAACCCATAATATTTTTGAACGAGCTATCTAATGACACCCCACACCATGAGTTCAACAAGAAAAAAATACATCCCCGTTCTAGGTGTAGGGGAGGTACCCTAAAAATTGTCGGCGTGATTGATTTATATAGGTACCCATGCCGAATCACACTTTTCTAGTAGTAATGGTTACTGAGCTAAGCCGAAGATGGACGGACGGACAGACGGACATGGCGAAACTATAAGGTTTCCTTGTTGACTAAGAAACCCTAAAATAAGAGATATAGTAACACACGATTCATTTAAAATGCACCTTAAGAAACTTTAAAAGATACGTTTAAAACCAGACTGTTTTAAATATCAAAACTCATATCCGTCTATATGAATTTAACGGATCGATAATTACTTGATTTGTATTTATATTATAAGTTCAGCAAGCATCGAGAACAGATTTAATTGATATGTAAAATAAACAGCACACATTCCCGCACCAAATTGTATGCCACACTTGAGTCGCCGAGAAAAAACTAACGACACCCTAATTGTCGACATTTGTTTAACCGATACGAGGTATCAAGTATATGTACATTACTCTTTTAGGGTGATAAATAAAGAAAGTCTCAGATTGCAGGTATTTGACGCCTGAGCCAAAGGCGAGAGCGATACATACGATCTGAGCCTGCTTAAAATGTGTTCATTGAGTATAAACCTTAGTCGTATACGCAGTTTTCGTGTAAACAGTGCTCGAACTAATTACACACACGAGCCTATAATGGAGCGAACAATAAGTCTAATTGGAAAACTTGGAGCTGGATATGTTCATCAATCAAGTAGTTATTATGGTGCACGCACGCCCTTTGGGGCTAAAAGGCACTTCGTGCGATGCGAGCATGCTTTCAAGGGTTGCTGGATTGACGCGAGCTTGTCTGCCTTTAAAATTCGAATACTTTAGTTAGTAGACCTCGAGTGCTTCTTCCTTGTGTTTTGCAATTTTTAAATATTTCGTTTGGATTTTGATTCATGGTGCCGATAGCCGTGTGATATTGTGTCAATATTGCGAAACTAAGAAATGTTTTCGTGATTATGCTTAGAAAAATAAACGAATAATAGTAGAAACAATTGAATAGTAGATGCAATGTTTCCAAGAAAATACATGACATTGATGTGTCGTCTACATATATATACCTATAATAAAGTTGAAGAGAGTCGAAAATTTTGTACGTGGAAGATATTCGAAAAAAAGTTGGCTGGGGATACTTAGAATCGATAACAGACATTAGAAAATTCTTCAAGGCCTTGTCTTCGCGGCTGGTCCAAGCAACTGGAGACCCCAGAGCTGGCGCTTATCTCTCGCAACGAATTTCCAGTGCGTGCCTGCGTATTGGGGTCCATGCCGCAGTCGGTCAGGTCTACTAGGGGCGGTGTTATTTTTTATAGCTTCCCTTTTTGGGGTTCCGTACCTCAAAAATAAAAAAACAGAACCCTTATAGGATCACTTTATTGTCTGTGTGTCTGTTAAGATCCTTTATTTAGGGAACGCCTGGAGGTATCGAGTTGAAACTAGAACTATATACTCAAGTCTACAGTTCCTTGAAACTGTGAAAAATCAAACTTCCAAGTTAACGTTAAAAAAAAGATACGGCCTTATGTTTATGCCTCAAAAATAGTATTTTATGCAATCGTTATATAATGTATGCTTTTTCAGTCGAGTACCACGTTTAGGTCACGAAGCATGCTGAGTGGCCTAATTAAGGTACGAGACTTAAAAAGCTAATTATTTATATAACTACTGTATACAATACTTTTTCTACGTGTCAATTGAACTAATTAAAAATACTTGGTGTCTATTGAAAATCTGCTGAAATATATATATATTAGAAGTGCAAGAAGTGCCGGCAAACATAATGCGTTGATGTCTTATTCATTTTAGTTTAGTAAAGGCGCCACGTGATTGGTTAATTTCATTTTAGTTGTCTCAACAGTTATGAAATGTTGAGTTGGGAGCTCCATAGTAAAAAGTATGTGATTTAAGTTTCGTGTACGAAGTCTTAACTCAAACATTAAAGTCGACGAGCATAAAAATGTATATTTCGACACTCTCAAGGGAATCGAAATTTATAGGGTACTTTTTGTTAACCTACCTATGAAATTTGGCAAATAATATTATCTAATACTACACGTACAGGGAACAATCTGAAAAATTTACCTTTGTAATTAAGTACGGAACCCTCGATAGGCAAGTCCGACTAGCACTTGTCCGGTTTTCTTATGCTTTCGTTTATAATTATAACCTATTTAAATTTTTATTGGTCTTTTTTATATTACACTATTATAATACACTATGGATCATATGTTATCTGCCGGGCTAGCACACTAATCGGCCATATATTTATGTTCGAACGTATAACTTTACGATTGTGCCCATTTTACGTTATTTAGCTAACATGATAATCTCGCAACATATATTTATGCCATAGCGTAAAATATATGTAGGAAAAAGGATACTATAAAGGATACTATAGTGTTGCCAATATGTACAACCGTATTTCTACCAATTATTACATTCATTTCATTCGTTCAATCGTAGTCTATGGTTAGAGACCCAATATAATACTACTTAATTAAAGAGTAATGATAAGCATTGCACTGCTACTAAATAGTTGTACTCTTGTATTAAGTTCTGTTATAATCGTATGTGTCGAAATTCCGGCTCCGGCCACTCGAAAGGGTTGGAGGCATCGCGTATTTGACGCCGGTGCAACTTCCTTGCCTGTTTGTCGGCCTGCCGAGATATTAGGTAACTGATGTAAGGTGATGCCATCCTGAAATCAATGTAGGAGTTGGTCAGGTTTCTTGAAGATGCGCATATTATATATATATATGTACTTGGAGGCCTTTTAAATAAAATAAAATTACCTTGTAAGTTCCAGTGCGAAACAGTCAGGTCCAAAATACGTAAACACGGGTCGTGTTAATATGCGATATCGAAATCCAATGGTCAAGCGAAAAGTCGTAGAAAAGTAATCAATCCAAACAGCAAACGAATAATAATAAGTTTTAAGTTTTGAAACTGAAACCATGTTGTGACAGAAATTTGACAAATATCCTGCGGCCAATTGTATCGTTTTCATAGTGTTAAAATTTATCGGGGGTCTCGAGTGACCTACATAAAATTTCGTTCGTCAACGGTTCATATCGTCACGTTTTATGTGCCAAAATCAAGAGCATGTTAGCATTTGACGTAAAAAAAAATCGTTTTATGTGCAAGACATATAAATGGTCACATTTTACGTAGATGACGGTATACCATGTTAGCTCATGACGGTAAAATTTTATACGTCGGTTGTGGACATAAAACATGTGCATAAAAGTCGTCATTTTGCTATCGTGCTAGGGCCGCTGAAGTAAATAGATCTTTCTGTTATTTTTACTAGTTTCCTTTCAATATACTAGTAAATGAAACATATAATATTATTATGGTGATTGAATACTTTGCAACTATATGAACGTAATTTTATTCTTGAATTGAATTTCTACATTTTAAAGTTTAGTTAACTTCATGTCATAAATAAAAAAAAACTTGTTTAAGAATGAACTGTAACAGCTATCAATAGAGTTGTAAACATTAACTGCCATATACGGCTGCGCATGCGGTAGCGGGTTAAGTAGATAAGTTTAAGTTAAATAATGTAAACTACCTACCTAGCTTACACAAAAGTAAAGCTGCTTCGTCTGCCAACAAACCACTCTGTGGTTTGGCAGAAGAATGTATTTAGTTGTAAGCAAGATCCGTGAGTAAACTTTTTTTTAAATTATTCGTTGAATAAATAAATAAATTAATACCTCGGCGTGAAAAGGGGTTGCCAGCCTCATAACTATTCGGCCTCGCGTACTTGGCCGGGAACCCCTTACTTCCCGGCCTCCGTAGTGATGTACTATTAATACCTATTGAATTGTGTATTAATATTATAAAATTTGATTTGACAGTCAATGTAATTCATTATAATATGTCACGTATTTTCTAATGAACTTTAATATTGTGGATATATTTGAGTATTTTTCGTGTTTGTCTTGTTTTTCTATTTCCCTGTTATTGTGTTCTTATAGCGTGGGTAGACCCCCCACAAGGTAGACTGATGACCTGGTAAAGGTCGCGGGAGTCCGCTGGATGCGGGTGGCGCAGGACCGGTCATTGTGGCACTCTTTGGGGAGGCCTGTGTCCAGCAGTGGACATCTTTTGGCTGATATGATGATGATGATGATGATGTGTGTTCTTATATTTAGTTTACGTTGTCTTCATAATATATATATATTTTTCTTTTTTTTGACGATCGTGATAAAAAATCATATTTCATTGACATGTAATTTTTTATCATGTATAAAAGAAAAAAAAGTCTCCTTAACTTGTTGCCTTATACATTACTTTTAAATTTAGATACAGCTCCGACTCCGACAACTATTCTTAGTTATCTATTTTTATTGAAAAAGCTCTATAAAGTTCTAATTTTACCTGAATTGTTGATCTGTGTCAGGTCACATTCGCAATAAAAATCTTCAATTTGTTACCTGTCTCCTTAAATAGACTTTATTACAACCTCATTGGGCATAATACCTCCACACAAATTCCTTTTGTTCCTTATCACTTTGTCAAAGAAAGCTCTATACTCAGAGCCATCTCATTTCACAAATATAAAAATCGGTCAAGTGCGTGTTGGGCCACGCGCAGTACAGGGTTCCGTAGGTGTCTGTCTGTCTTTGTTACACCATTGAGTTGAGAAATGGTTACATACATCTCCACTTTACGAGGTAGGGAGGACCTCAAAAGAAGATTCAAGATTTTATTCTACCATTTTGTCGCCGTGATTGATTTATATACCCATGCCGAAAAACAGCTATTTAATGATAAGTCACTGAGCTAAGCCGCAAACGGACATGTTGCTGCTGCTGCTTGCTGGCTACGGAACCCTAAAAATGTGAAATTCCCCAAGCAATCCCACTTTTCTGACGCCTACATTACCCATTAAGGCGCACTCGGGCCGTCGTATAATAAATTAAGACAATTTAATCCGGCGCAATACAAATCTTGTCTAATTTATTTCGTGAGTCGAATTCTGTGGGATCTAACTTTTCGTACTTGGATGCGGCGATGTCTGAAATTTGGAAGAGACTAAAAGAGTTTGTTTATGTTAGATCGCACTTCACCCTTTTCTGTTTATAAATAGCGAAAAATTTCTTGCTCTGTCGGTATTGACTTTATATTAACGTATTATTTTTCGACATATTATTAAAAGAGGCACGAGGCACTACGACTATTAGAAGAGGAGTCTTTCTTATTAACTTAAAGCTCAACTTAATGAGCTGAGAAGTACAGTTTTGATTCTCCAACCCTACTTTTAAGTGGTATTCATAAAAGTGATGATGATGCTGAAAATAAAGCGGGTTGAAAGGATAGGAATTTACAAAATATCTAGAGAGAGGCGATTGAATCGTAGTAATATTTATTCAAACAAAAAAGGGAATATATCCTGAATTCGTCAAATTATAAACTTAAATAATCCATCAGGATTTAAAAGCTTAAATAGTTTCCATTCAGTCATTTGTTTTGTATAACATAGACGAACACGAGGTAGAATCGCTGATAGGCAGTTTAAAAGAGGACTGCGCTGTCGGCTGCGACAATATCTCGAGTAGTATTCTAAAACGATTTAAGCAAATTTTAGTCAAGCCCTTAACGCACATTTTCCAGCAGTGTCTGGATGAAGGTATTTTCCCTACAATTTTTAAAAAAGCCATTGTGATTCCTATCCACAAGTCCGGTGACAAAGATAAAATTCATAATTATAGGCCTATCTCCATACTTCCAGCTTTATCTAAAATACTAGAAAAAAATATGAATAAACGGCTGATTAATTACCTTGAACGCAATCGAATACTCTCTGACCACCAATTTGGCTTTAGAGCGCAAAAGTCGACAAATGATGCAGTTTTTGGCCTTACTGATTATGTAACCTCTAATTTGGACCAAGGACAGAAAGCTTTAGCTATCTTCCTCGACCTTGCTAAGGCTTTTGATTCGGTGTCTGTCCCAATATTACTTAGCAAGCTAGAGCAGATAGAAATCGGGGACAAGCAGCTATGTTTGTTCAAGGATTACCTCAGCAACCGCTTGCAGTGTGTTAAGGTTGCCAACTACATAAGTGCAGACCTCATGGTCGATTTTGGAGTCCCCCAGGGTAGCATTCTCCAGAATGCTACCCTGGGGGACTCCAAAATCGACCCTGTTTCTCATTTTCATTAATGACCTGTGTGACCTTCAATTGAACCATGGCTCTCTAATATCATATGCCGATGATACAGTGCTATTGTTCTCGGGTAGTAGTTGGGCGGATGTATACGACTATGCTCAGATAGGTTTCTGTAAAGTTACTAATTGGCTAAAGCGCAATTTACTTACCCTCAATGCTGAAAAACAAAATAGGTACATGGCTTTTTCCATGAGAAGATCTGTGCAACCAGCACACAATGACACAATCCGTGCGCACCATTGCTTTCTAGCTAATCAACAGGTATGTAATACGTGTCCTGCTCTATCAAAGGTTGATACCATAAAACATCTTGGCATAATAATTGATTCGAACCTGAATTTCCGAAGCCACATAGACGTTCTTGCGGCTAGAGTACGTAAACTTATTGTTGTCTTTAAAAAGCTAAGAAGTGTTGCTAACAAAGAACTGATACATCGGATATATTCGGCTTTGTGTCAATTTATACTAACATACTGTATAACTTCGTGGGGTGGGGCTGCGAAGACCATTCTATTGACACTTGAACGTGCTCAAAGAGCCATTTTGAAAGTGGCTACCTTCCGTCCGTTTTATTTTCCGCCCACGGAATTGTACCAATCATGTAAAGTACTAACAGTTCGACAACTATTCATCAGGAGCGTAATTCTAAAACAGCACAAGTTGACTTGCTACAACCCTAATAGGCACACCAAAAGACGGTTGGATATAATTTTTAAGCAATTTCGCACTAAACACGCTTTTACGCACAGTTTCTTCTCTTTCCTGGGCCCTTTTCTTTATAATAAAATAAATAAACAATGCTCCGTGTACGATCAAAATAGCAAAGTATGCCAAACTAAAGTTACAGCATGGTTGCTAACCCTGACCTACGACGAGACAGAAAATTTGCTTACTATAGTGAAATAGTTCTGCAATCGCAAGCATGCTTTTGTTAAATATAGTTTTGTAATTCTTGACGCGAGGTAACAAATGTTTAGACAGACAATAATATATATGTAAAACAAAGACCATTTATGCCTAAAACACAGATTACAACTGTAATCTAGTTTAGGCAATAAACTTGTATATTGGTCCCCTACGACCATTTCTTTCAGACGCATTGGCGTATTAATATTGTATACGAATAATCCTGTTAGATATAAGTGTTGTTGTTAATAACTTAATTAGATTATATCCACTAGATTATTGTACTATTTTTTGCTAAATAAATATTTTTATTTATTTATTTATTATTATTATTCATCAGCTACCTAGAGTTTATTAACTTATCATTTATTTAATCGTATGGCAAACATTATTTGGCCTTTTTAACTAACCTACTAACTTATCATTCAAATCACATCAATATTATCTAATGATATTTTATTTATTATTTACTTTAGGTAAGTTATAAGTAGGTACAGTGCGTTACCGGCAAGTGGGTATTTTAAAGTAGGGTAAATTAACATAGGTCTTGAACCTAGTTAAGACCTTTATTCCATTAATCACGTCAAACACCTAGTACGTTGAAGATTCGGATATACATGCCCTGCCAGACTGACACATGTACCGTAACTTACTTTTTACTTTACTTCCTAATAAAGACAAATATGCGTATCGGGTTTATAGACCTAAATAGATTTCTCATGCTCAAAAAGTGCGTTATATTAGGCTTAGCAAGCGGGGCTAAAGTAGTACATTTAGCGCCTACGGAAAATTATACATATTTGTAAAATGAAGTTAGTGTCATCACACTTCATTTCAATGTGCTGCGCAATAGTTTAAAGATGCCGTTTGGCCCGCTCGCTCTAATCTGTGCCGAACATTGACAGTGGCAGTTGGGAGCGGTCCCTTGTTTTATTTTATTAGAAATTGCAAGATAACGAAAGTGCATTGTTATAATTAAATAGTACAGATAATATAAAGGAATTGGAGAAAAAATAGCTTCAAATGTTGTTTCTCTTTACAAGTAAGAATTGTACTTAGAGCATAGTTTAGTAGTTCTTTACAGAGCAACACAATTTAGTTCTTATTTCATCGTTCCTGTCCAAAACAATACATTATATATTTATAATAATAAAGTCCTCGAACCTACTGGTTTGACACGGAACGATGGAAGAAGGCCCGATGGAATGACGCTCATTCCCTGGAAGATGGGTCGACCCCTGGTGTGGGACGCAACGTGCGTCGACACCCTGGCGTCGTCTCATCTTCCGGGGACTTCGTGTAGGGCTGGTTTCGCTGCTGACTCAGCCGAGGGTCTCAAACGACGCAAGTATGGAGCCATCGACAGTGGCTTCATATTTGAGCCGTTCGGCGTAGAGACCCTCGGACCGCGGGGACCGAGCGCGCACCGAATCTTCAATGGATTGTGCAAGCGCTTGGTCGAGGCTTCATGTGACCAGAAGGCTGGCTTTTACCTCGCCCAGAGGATCAGCGTTGCCATTCAACGTGGCAATGCTGCCAGTCTTCTGGGCACACTACCGGCTGGCAGCGACCTGGGGCAAATTTTTTACCTTTAGTTTTATGTACCTAAGTAATTAATTATTAAAATAGTGAGAATAAATTATTTTAATAATAAAATCATTTATTTCAGACTCATAGGATCCATATTACATTATTATATATAAGAAGTAAACAAAACAGGGTACTATTATTAAATAAAATTAAAAGTCCGATCAACACTGTAACGAGCAGGGCAAAACTCTAATTTATTTTACCCTCCCCGTCGCAATGTCAACCCAGTGCCTCAGCATAGGGCAGTCTATACGGCCTTCCAATACTTCAGGATGCTGTTCTCACCTCCTCTCACTCGTCGCAGCAGCGAGGCGACCCTCTTGCGTATGATGGCATGGAAGCCATCAGTGTGCGCTTCGGCAAACATGCCTGACGCAGCAGTGACGAGGCAGCTTGGACAGCATCCTGAAGATGTTGATTTGCAACGTGTTATAGAAGCGCCTCGTATGCTTTACCCATAGACTGCACGTGTAGAATGACGTACAATAATAGGCTTTGAAAAGTGCCAGCTTGTCTTTATAATTTATAAAACACTAGCTTCCGCCCGCGACTTTGTCCGCGTGGACCCGGGATAAAAACTATCCTATATTTTAATCCAGGCTATAAACTATCTTCGTGCAAAATTTCATTCAAATCGGTTCAGCCGTTTAAGCGTGATTGAGTAACAAACATCCAAACATTCAAACATCTAAACTTTCTCATTTATAGGATTTTAATTTGACCAATTAAAACTGTTCACCGTATTACATCCACGAATCACAACTCTTTAAAAAAACATTTGTAGTTGCTATCAACTAACCAGAATACAGCTAGATATTAAAATCGATCAATCAGGAAACAGAATTCATTTCAAACATTTGGGGTTTTTTTATTCACTAATAAACGCCTCTGACCGTCTATAGCTGCGTCCACAAACGTTCAAGCGTGGTTGAAAGAGCGGAAGCCTGCTGTTATCTCGCTTTATTGTATGTCCGTATGCTTTCCGACGCGCTCGGCCGGTGTACGCTGCTATTAGACGGTCAGAGGCGGTGTCAATATTTTGTACAAGGTGTCAAAGTAGTTTATAAAAAAAATAGCGCCAAATTGAACAATTTTTTCGCCGTGGTATCTATTATTGATTGTGGATGGATAATCTTTGTTTTTACTATTTTCTCGTAGTCGAAGTGAAAAGTAGAGTGTATAAATCTGGTTTAAAAGCCACATTAGCCCTCTATATTATCTCGTGGTAATATGGCTTATTTCAGACCCTTGTCATACAATCTACTATTTAGAAGAGCAAGTCAACTGTTATTTTCCATACAAAAAATGCTTCACGTTATACCCAATGTACGAACAAACCGTTACACAATCGACCTGATCTGACCACAATTGCTGAACATAAAATAAATTGAAACTCAGACATGTAATGTGAATAAGGTTCAATATCGTTCAACACTATATTTAACTTTACTGATGCCCGGATGGCTAGCACTGTTTCTTGCCACGCGGCGCACGCTGGCTCATCGACTCCTGTTATTCGCAATGTGCAAATTAGAAAGTGAAGAGTAGACTTTCTCGTTTCTCGTGGTGTCCCGTCGTAAGTTGTGCTAATTCAATCTTTAGATCGTCATTAAATCATCACAATTATAGTTAAGAGCTAGGCTGGGGCTCTTGTCAGTGGAGTTATTTCTCACGTATTTTTTTTTCTTTAATGATTTTCAAAACGTCCTGGTATTTTTTCCGTCTATCTGATTTCTAATAACCTCCACAGCACATCTCAAACGATTCCAGTCTTTCCCTGTTCCGTTGCGTCATGGTCCACGATTCGCAGCCGTAATGTCTCAGCTGGATGTGAGTTTGTGATACCCACTGAAATCATCATCATCCTCCTAGCGCTATTCCCGGTAATGCCCCTAAAGGAGCCCGGGGTCCGCTTTGACACCTAATCCCAAGATTTGGCATAGGCACTAGTTTTACAAAAGCGACTGCCATCTGACCTTCCAACCCAGAGGGAAAACTAGACCTTATTGGGATTAGACCGGTTTCCTCACGATGTTTTCCTTCACCGAAAAGCTAACGGTAAATATTCCGTACATAAGTTCCGAAAAACTCATTGGTACGAGCCGGGATTCGAACCCACGACCACCGCTTGACAGCCCCATGCCTGAACCACTAGGCTACCGTAGTTCATGCCTGAACCACTAGGCTACCGTAGCTACCCACTAGGCGTAGAATACCCATTGAAATAATATACATATATCCCAATAAAACCGAATATAACGGAAGTTTTCTATTAAAAATATATTGGTTGTTTAATGCGTAAGTCTTGCCTTTCCAGTACCCCATTGTACATCCCCGCGGTGTTTGAATACGTAACGTGTTCATCATCCGCCTGCACTCTCATTAATCACGCGTTTTTGCTCCGTCTCAGGCAAACGCAAACTGTGATAAATCCCGAAGAATTACAGCGACTCCAGTTACATCGCGCTGCGAAAACATAACGCACTTGATTGACGAATATGTGTGCTACGACACAATCGGAATGTACTTGATTTGAAGTATTGATGTGTCATTGTTAGGTGCATTTATTCAGACTAGTAGAGCATTAATTTTCGTATGAGCGAAAGAGCATATCAGCTGTAATTTGCACCTTAAAAATAACAGTTGATTTGGGGTGCCGTTCATTCGCCATAAAAACAAAATGCATAGGTAATTTCAAGTAGCATACGTACGGAAATCATAACAAACTATTATCATAATAACAAAATGGATATTATTATTGAAAAAAAAAACATAATGAGCATGAAATATTATACAGAGTGACCATTATAGCGCTTGTTTATTATATAAATGGAATTTATTAACTTTGATGATTATAATCGATGAAATTATGCAAATAGTTTTTATTCATTTTGTTTTTATGAAATTTAACCAAATAGGTGTTCTCTTGACTTAACAGCGCATATTTATTACGGTGCCTTTTAATTGTTATGTTAGAGAATATTCATTTAATTTTCCGTATAGAAAATGTTACCATTTGGCCACTATTTCACCTGACGGTATGTGATGAGTCTGAACGAGCCCAGGAAATATGCAGTTACAATATCGCTATTTCTTTTACGTTATAAAGGTTTGATTCAGCGTGGCGACAAATATCACATCACCGTTATTCCAATCCGTCGAATCGCAAACCACCAGGATCGATATCATATTAGATTGGATTTTTGATCGACTTCGAAACAATATTCGCTTTGATGTCATATGATGGGTGTCGTTTTATAGGTATCGTTCCTGTCATCAGTTTGTAAAAGGGTCGTAAAATTGTGAGTTTTAATAGCATTATTACATGAATAACTCGATACTGTGTTAATGCTTTACATGATAACTTTTACACCACAATTTTATTAATTAATTAGTATTATATTTTTAGTAGTATATTTCTCTTTTCGTCGCTAATTTTAAATGGGTTTAGTTCCTTCTAACTTTATGTCGTTAAAATTAAGTATACTTTTATGTATTTGTAGGGTTCCGTAGTCAACAAGGTACCCTTATAGTTTCGCCATGTCCGTCCGTCTGTCTGTCTGTTTGTCTGTCTGTCTGTCTGTCTGTCTGTCTGTCTGTCCGTCTTCGGCTTAGCTCAGTAACCCTTACAACTAGAAAACTGCGATTCGGCGCGCGATTACGCCGACAAAACAGTAGAAAAAAAACCTGAAAAAAATTTTTTTTAGGGTAAGGTAAGGTGGGGGAAGATAAAAAAAGGGGAAAGACTAAAAGTCTCACATAACTCCCTATTTGGTTAATTTTTTTTAGTGCTGGTATCATCCTTTAAGCCGCCATTTTGTTAAGATCCGCCGCTCAGTCGCCAGTGACCGCTTGGAGTAAGTAGACGCGTGTGTTGTGCTGTTTTGTGAAGGTCAGCATTTCGTGGTGAATTCGTCGATTTTCAATCTTACCCCGTGTTTCATAACTTGATCAATAAGCGGAGAATAAATGTTCGGATTGACTATTTATGCGTTATTTGAGATTTTGATTTTATTTACTAGTGCTAGGTGTAGCTATTAATCATATATTGAGATTTACGAGAAGTTTCCATCTTTACCCAGCCAATTTCGATGGGGTAACATTGAAATAGTAATGTTTCAATCTTCCCCCTTTTTGAAAGTCATAGAAAAACAGACATATTCTCAAACTTTGCATTAAAAAAAATACTTAACGTAAGGTTTATTTACTGACCTAATGACGATAAGATATGTAAATAGTAACTAAGAAGTATAGATTAAACCTGTTAAGTACAGTAAAAGTCCCTTGGCGACCATTATTGTCGCCCAGGGACATATATTATGTATATCTGCTGGTTTAGGTACTCATATAAGTCGTAAGCTTATACAATTTATGAGTGGGGCCGTAAATATAAATCTATATATCTGTTTATTTAGGTACTCGTGTAAGTAGTAAACTTTTAATTTTTTTGAATAGGGAGGTAATTATATAAGTATAAATTTGTTTATTTCGGTACTCATATAAGTCTTAAACGTATATTCATAATGATCTTCTTAATATAAAAACATATGTTTGGTTTTTTATACGAAGAATATTTAATAAAAAGTTAGAGTACCACTGTCCTTCACCCTGTAAAGCGGGGTAAGAGTAAAATATAGTTTTTTTTAAATGCAGTTTTTTCGTTACCTATTAGGAATATTTAAACAAAAATCATCTGTATCTGTTAGGCGTAAGGAATTCTATAGAATAACGAGCAACAGTAACCGTTTGCATTCATTCAAAAGCCTTTAGATACTATGTCAATCTTACCCCTCGACCATTCCATCTTAACCCGTGTATTTTAAGACAAAAATATATTTTATTTTATTATTTTCATACGTTAGAATAGGCGTAGCCGAGTTTTGTCGACAGCTTAGAAAAATATAGTCCTTGCTCATAACTTCCAATTTATACAATTGAAAGGAAGTCAATAGTTTTTTATTTTACAATGGTTTTACCACAACACTATCCAACTCATCAAAAAACCATTCAATCTTCCCCCACCTTACCTTACCTCCGCTACATGTAAATTGGTGATGTATTTTTTTTTCTCGTTAAACCTATAGTGTGGGGTATCGTTGAATAACTTGTTCAAAAATATTATGGGTTTTCTAATACTATTTCTCAACTCAGTTATGCGTTTGCGAGATAATGGAATTTCAAGCCTTAATTTTTGTTCGTAGGGCTGCTACTTATGTATCCGGAATCCAAGATTCCAACTTTCTTAAACACAATTTTTGACCTCCATGGTAAAATTTGAACTTTCTTTTAATACTGGCTGCTATAATTTTTTTTCTTGAGTACGCTAGTCTTTTGTTTTTGGCGGGGTTAAAATGTTATCTCGTTGCAAGAATGGAACTTACTCGTGAAAATATTCGTGCAATGATTTATTACGATTTTCGGCGTGGCTTAACGCAACAACAATGCATAGATCAATTAACTTTGACTTTTGGTGATGAAGCTCTATCAAAAACTACTGTGTATCGCTGGTTTAGTGAGTTCAATCGTGGACGTAGTATGCTTACGGACGAAGTTAAGGAAGGTCGCCCGAAATCGGCCGTTGTACCACAAAATATTGAAGCAGTGCGGAAACTTATAATGCATGACCGTCATGTTACGTATTGCGAGATAGAGGCAATTCTGGGGATATCTATGACGAGCATTAATAAGATATTACATGAACATTTAGCTGTAAAAAAAAATTGTTCGCGTTGGATACCGCACAATTTAACTAAGGATCAAAAAGAGGCTCGCGTCGAATGGTGCAAAAAAATGTAGAAAAAATATAACCGTGGTGACTTAAAAGCTGTTTATAATATCTACACAGGTGACGAATCTTGGATATATGCGTATGATCCCGAAACTAAACAGCAATCAACAGTGTGGTTGTTTCAAAATGAGCCAAACCCTACGAAAGTTACTCGTGCAAAAAGCACCTTGAACCAAATGGTCGCCTGCTTTTTTGGTATGAATGGTCATGTGGCTACAGTGCCACTAGAAAATCGTAAAACGGTTAATTCGGAGTGGTACACGATCATTTGTTTGTCAGAAGTGTTTGAAGAAATACGTAAAGACAACCAGCGACGCAGAATCATTCTTCACCATGACAACGCCAGCGGTCATACATCACGCGAAACAACTCGATTTTTGGAAGGTCAAAATATACAATTAACGGGTCATCCACCGTACAGCCCTGATTTGGCACCCAATGATTTTTATTTATTTCCAAATGTAAAGAAAAAATTACGTGGTCAACGATTTTCGACCCGTGAAGATGCGGTCGACGCGTTCAAAGTTGTTGACTTTTTGGAGATACCTCAATCAGAGTGGCAAAAGTGCTTTAAAAATTGGTTTACACGTATGCAAAAGTGCATCGATCATCACGGAGATAATTTGAAAAACAATAAAACTATATTTAGTAATGTACGTTTGATTATTTTTTCTATTCCGGATACATAACTAGCAGCCCTCGTAGTACATATAATGAATTTAAAAGGAAAACTATCACAGTTAAGTAGACATAACTTGTTAACGAGTAGTAGACATAACTAGTTAATTGGTAAGAAATGCACTTAATTTCGGGTGCAAATACATTGTCATTGGAATTTGAACCTTTTACCGTGGACGTTAGAGTTGCTTTTTCACGGCACGGTGCTTCTTGCCTGCGGCGAGCGCGCAAAAGACCTGCCCTGCAATATGCCCCCCCACCCGTGGCAGTGCTAAAACTTAGGCGGACTTACGGCACGATGCTTCTTGCGCGCGCGGCTAGTTGTGATGTGCGGCTTGATGCTGTTCGGAGATTTTCGTAATTAATTTACGTAAATAATCTGTTGCTGCTAAAAGTTTGCGATCTGCGGTTCGATTAGTTTTAAAGTTGTGTACCTAATTACCTACATATCGTTTGAAAAAACTTAATGTACCTACCTACTGACCGCGTTATTTCAATTTAGAAGTTGTGGTCCCTAACAACTGAGTGGTCGCTAACCGGCATATGAAATTAGGTGGCCGCTAACCAGCGAAATGACCCTATGCATTGGTGTGTTATAAAAATAATCATATTTACGATTATTTACGAGGGTAAGCTATAATAAAAACCCCAAAAGCCCCTTTTAAGTCCGCATTCTGTGAAAGACGGGCAACTTCGGAAGCCTACCCTGCTCGTGGCCCGATGCGCACTTGGCCGCCTTTTATTTTTAACGTAATTCACCAGTATAGTAACCGTAACATTTGATAATAAGATCAAAAGTGGAATCCGACGCTGACTTAATGAACGAAAAGTCAGAAACCAGATTTTCACGGCCTTAAACTTGTACATAGCTAAAGCCTATATTTTAATCTAATGCCGAAAATACCCTAAAAAAAAAAAGTAACAAAGCACTTCCGAATTCGATCTCTAGTGACTAAGAATTGAAGGAAAATAAATTTTCTCCCTGTGAATAAGTAAGGGCTATAAAAAGTTTATTATGAGTGTCAGCTGCGATACATACCGAGCAGGCAGTGTTCGAATGATCTTTGAATCAGGTCGCTGTAGCATCATTGATTAATAGGCTTAGGATTCTGGTGGCAGTTTAGCACAAGAAATGCAGTGGAGTCGCCATTGTATATTTTTTATTTGAATAAATGAATAACTGAACGATAAATCTATATAACAGTACCAGCCAGTAATATATCACCTTTGCGATTTATTGAATGAAATTGTATAGAGTAAACAATTTAGGTTTGTTGATACATCGCATATTTTACTAGTTACATATTTTACATACATTTTTGACGACAACTGCAATGCAATACTGTAAATTACAATGATGATTTTATAATATAACATTGGAATAAATTTTAATTGTTTGCTAAAATGTTTATTTATGTACATTTAAGAGCTTGAACAACTTGCAAGTGCAATTAAATTTTCAAAATCTTGCATATTATCTTCTTCTGATGTTAAACGGTTCTCAAGATGATGAAAAGCATATATTATGGCAATTTGTTCCATATTAGCTGGCGTTCAATTTACTTGTGTGAAAGCAATAAATTTAATTATACATTATTGGTTTATCAATCATTTTTTCATTCATTCATTAATCAAAAAATATATAATAACGACTTCATTGCTCCTTGTTCACCGTTCCGTACTTATTAAACGATAATGTACCATTTTCAAGTTGTAGATATGAAACAAACACATATATGTGGCTTAAAGTAAAAACTTCTTATTAATCTATAAAAAAGGGTCTCCTAAACTTCTAACTATAGACCAATAGCCATTCTCTCTAATGTTGATAAAGTCATAGAGAAATGTGTTGTACAGCAACTTAGTAATTACCTTACCTTAGTAAAAATATGATAATAAATAAGTGCCAGCATGGATTCCAGAAAGGTAAAAGCACTGATACGCTCTTAGCTAGTTTCGCGGATGAATTCAACACCTACTTGGCTAATAAAAAAAGTAGTCTTGGCAGTTTTTTTCGACTTCAGTAAAGCATTTGACACCTTGGATACCAGCACGCTATTAAAGGCCATGAGTGAGTGCGGGGTGGGGGAGCCGCTGAACCGATGGTTCCGCGACTACCTCACTGGGCGCTCGTACCGTGTGCGGGTGGGCTCACCAGGTACTCCAGATCTTCGATTATCCTAGTTTTCCCTTTATGTGGCCATTAAACCCTTTGTACCGAATTTCAGCTTTCCGAGTTTATGGGAAGTACTAGTTCTATCATGAGTGAGTGAGTGAGTGTCACAAATGCGAAAGTTTGCTTTCGCTTAACTTCGGAACTAAATGACCTACAGACTTGAAATTTCGGATTTTAAGTATGCGATTATAGCTTACTGGATGACGAAAATTTCTGCGTTCTGGTCTTATCCAGAGGTTCTCAAATAGGGGCCTGAAAATGCGGCGAAATGGTTCCAGTAAAGGATGGTACGGCAGTGTTTGCTTCGCGCTCGACTTGGCGGGGGCACTGCCGTTCCCCCAGATAAGAATAAAAAAGATTATAGAAACTTGTTTAAAATTTGTAATATTCTACCGGTGAGCCTTAAGCATAAATATTTATTAGTATTAAATAATCATGGCGTCATAAGCACACCCAATTACAATTACACCGTAATGATGTTTGTGAAACCAGGTCGATGTCGGCGGGCAAGTTTGTCGTGCGGAGGGGCACTAATTACTACGGCGATAGGTGTCTCCGGAAACGCCTACCCTACATACTCAACAGCCTGCCCTCTGACATCAGGCAGGAAGCCAATAAAGCTAATCTTGGTAAAAAGCTGCGTAGTTACCTTGTCAAACGTATATAATAATTATTGTACCTGTAGACGTAGATAAATAGTACTTATAGATAAATATAGAAGAGAGTCTCTACGACTGCTCGATCCCACAGTCAAACTGTGCAAACGGTTTTGCGGGACCCTGTACTTGTTTATGTTGTATTATTGTTTCTTTCCTTAATAAATAAAATAAAAATAAAAATAATTAATAAAAACAAACAAAGAACCCGACTGCGTAAAAAATGAACTCAAAAGATAAAACTGATTATTTACATCTAACATCTTGTTTCTATCTTTTGAATAAAATTTTGACGCAGTCGGTTAATTTAAAATTAGTTTTATTTGTGACTTTTTAGTTGCTGAAGCCCTTTTCAAGTTTTTGCATCGACCTTTTTAGGGTCAAGTTTACTAATAGCCAAGTCTGGTTATGTGTTTACTCGGTTAAGAGCTAAGTAGGCTCGACCTTTTGCAAATATATGTGAGCTAAGGTCCACAAACAGCCCTATCTAAAGTACTAAGGGCAACATCCTTCTTTAAAATTTCCCTTGTCGACGAAACGCATCAAAATCGACACTGCAGCCAACCCGGGCTGGTTGCCTTTGATTATAGTTTCATTGAATCCAATAAATACTGCTTGCGGTAACGGTAAGCAAAGCCGTTCTAGAAAAATACAAAATGGCCTTCCCCAATGATCAGCGCTGGCACCCTTACTCTTTAATCTGTGTACGAGAAACTTTATCTAGAACATCCTCTCCTTCGGCAGTCGGGTAATTACCCAAGATACCGTCTCAATTTAAATATCGACTTTATATTTGTGGTGTCCTTATATTACGGAGGACGAAAACGACATCGTATAAGGTGAGTGTTTACAATATTATAACGGTTAATGGTGAACCAATGCAACAGCTGCTCTGGTGACGATAGCGGACGAGCCCATTAAGTGTGAGATTGACAGTGGGAGCGCGGTTTCGGTTTTGCCTCACGAAATCTACGATAGGTATTTCTCAAGGTATGAGTTGTATCCCATCCTCGTCGCCAATTGTGGTGTCCTGGCCGGGAAGTACCAATAAAACTCCAAATTCACAGGACACGCATGTGCTTCATTTAATGCTCAAAACCTGACTGGCGGGTTACATCTACCCGCGGTATGCAAATATAACAATATTATAGCAAGAAATTAAATCACACCTACTTCAATTATCAAATAGGTACCACTTTAGATCAAAAAAGTGATCACGTAACTTTTCGAACCCACGTTAGGACAACTCACCTGTCATTTTCTCATACAATAAGTGATAAGTAGATCTACCTGACGCACTACGTAATCGACAGCAGGTAGCTTGACCCATTATTTTGTGTGTTGCCTAACTTACGTATACTCTTTACGTGACGCATAAGCATAACGAACAGACGACGGAACACAAAAACTAAACACCGCTCCAACTGAAGTTGCTCATTTATTTCCTTAGACAAAAAGCGATTCCGCCTAACAAATTACCTAACCGGTTCTAACCACCATTAATATCCATCGGAGGTGTGAGGAACAAAGCCTGATTGATTAACTGTGTTACTGCTTCCACAACTTTCCTTACGTGGGTAGTTCTAGGCAAAGTTTAACACAACATATCTAGGCTAATAAATAATGCATAATACACCACGAGTCTTGCGTAAATACTGACATTTATTCAGAAAAGCATTCAAAGCATCATCATCACCATCATCATTAGCAGCCAGTGATCGCCCACTGCTGAGCATAAGCCTCTCTTCGAGTAGGTACGCCACTTAACCCGGTTCCAAGTTAGTCTCATCCAGAAATCACCCGCGGTCTTTTTTACGTCGTCAACCCATCGAGCTGGTAGACGAACAACGCTTCTTTTTTAACCGACTTCAAAAAAAGGAGGAGGTTCTCAATTTGGTTGTATTTTTTTTTTTTCAATGTTTGTTACCTCAGAACTCCATCATTGATGAGCCGATTCATATTTTTTTTTTGTTTGTAAGTATATGCTTCCAGGTGGGTCCCATTTTTTTGAAAATTCAATTGGATGATGGGATCCATGAGGAATTGAGGGAACTCCTCAATTATATTAGGCACGCGAGTAGTGATTTTGGTATTTTCTATTATAACTCGTGTATTTACATCCGGAAATCATAAATTGGTGGAGTGGAATTGATGATGAAGACCACAGATGACTTATGGAATTCCTCAATTATGTACTTAAAAGTACAAAAGTATATCACAGATTCTGATAAGATTCCGTTGAAATAGCAACTAATGAAGTGCCAAGGGTGATCCTTGTGGAATTGACGGAAGTCCTCAAATATTATCGGGTCACATACAGCGATTGGGTTTTTTTCTATAATAATCAACGCATTTGCTCTCGGAAAATAAATGTTCTCGTTGCTTGGCGGAGTACTAAATTGAAGTCGGTTAAAACTTTGTTTTTAAAGTAAATTATCTTATACGTGGCAACCGATCCATTAACGTTTTGGTCCACCTATCGTCACTAGAAAAGCATTACAGGTAAATTACTTTCGAGACGTTTTTGCATTTGTAGATGTGACCTCTGTAGCCAGCCTCTCACACACACACATACGTGTGTCTGTGTATGTGTGTCCCTGTAAATATACAGATACTACTACAAATGCAAAAACGTCTCGAAAGTAATTTACCTGTACCTATTTATTACTACACTAATTAGATATAATTACACTGGTAAAGTAGGTCAAATCACATTTAAAATGATTATTTTAGGTTCGACTGCCTGGCAATAAGACCCGGATAGAGGGGTGCGGGTAAGCTTGAATGTTAGAAAGTCTGAAGAGACGTAAGTATTAAAACCCGGTCAAGTGCGAGTCAGACCCGCGCACCGAGGGTTAGGTACACGATACTTTAGAATGTGAATTTAAAGCTCTATCATTTGATTAAGTGTGGTTGACCCAATTACTAGACTTTGAAATATCTTTTGGTACGAACCCTAATTATTCGTTTAAAAATGTATAAATTAAGTAATTTTATCACTAGTGTACTTTTAGTTTATAAGTTTTTATCTCTGTTTTAAACCACTTTTTACTCTTAAGTTTTGTATTTATCTATATATCTTAACACCGGTGTGAAGTTAGCGGCCAAAAGTTGGCGGCTAATACGCGTTGGCCGCCATCTTTTGGCCGCTAACTTCACACCCGTTATCTTAACTATCTTAAAATCTTGAAACTAGTGGCTCTGTAAGTCGTAGAACTCGCGAGCTTGTTTTTTTATTTCTTTTTATTTCAAAAATCTGAATCTACAAAAATAACTGTATATTAGTGAACCTGCTCACAAAAATATCACAAGAATCAATTGAGGAATGCGATCTGTAGAGGAGAACAGCCGGACAAACGGACATACGAAAGAATTTGGGTCCCAGCTGAAGCAGAAAGCTCGTGCCCTTCGCTCCCTCGTTCAGTTAGAAGACTGCTAATGTTCGAATGCAGACGATCGCTATAAAGCCGAAAAGTACACTTAAACGAGGTTGGTACCTATAATTTATAGATCGATGCGTCTTTGCTGACGGGACGCACGAGGCTAAATCAGGTGTAAGGTGCGTTGCACTAAAAATGAAGTAAAATCCTACATTTTTGGTCTCCTTCATTAATGTACAGTAATGAATATAGCGACTGGGGGTGCACCTGTTATGGCCGCTCCACACGATGGGCCATCCTGACGCAACTATGCGTTAAAGGGAGTAAGATATATTTATGTCTCGTTCTACCGCATAGCCGCGTCCTGCATGATGGGTCAGGATGGCCCATCGTGTGGAGCGGCCATTATATTTTATTCAATCCCACTTGACTGCAAAGCTCCAATACGAGTAATTACAATTCTAATTCAACCACAGCCATTGTCATTTTATTCATTCACTGAACCAAAACATCGCGATCCCACGATAACAGAGTAGTAATTCCCAACACAAAGCTACAGGCTAGAAATCATATTTATGTCAGATTCCTTTGTGAGAAAATCACTTTCCTCGCACAAGGACGAGAAACGAGTCTTTTTTCCCCGCGCATTAAAAAACCGCGGTGATTTATTTTTAGTATTCAAGCGGGTCCCGCCATTATTTCTACCGACAGGAGATACATATTTCATTGAAATTTATTAAAATGAGATGTGCCACTCTGCTCTAATCAGTTCAATGACCCCGCTTGCCTTGGCGTGGAATGGGTTTTTATTAAAATTTTACCGAAATGTGATATTAGGTTGCGTGTGTGGGTAAATGTAATAAAATTTTAAAGAAAGCCTTTGAACCGGTGCCTGGGCATGTTGAATGGAAGTTTTAGATTTTGTGTAGAAAAAGGAGTCTAAAGTGCTCTTAAACTTTTGAATAATAACTGCCCTTGTACACCCGTGTGGTGTCGGGTTAGAATTTCACCACCCTCTTTCTTCCCGTGTCGTCGAAAGTCGACTAAGGGACCAGGGTTGAAGTGTGTTGTGGGCGATGGGCTAGCAACCTATCACTGCAATATCACATTTTGTCGATCTTTTATACCCATATTTATGCTAAAAGTGGCCCTGGAACTGATACTGATACGTTTCATGTGCTCTGCCTACCCCTTTTGGGAATAAAGGCGTGAATGTATGTATCTATATGTACTTGTACACCAAAATAAAAACAAGAAGAGAGGAACTAATTCGATTACAAGTAATGACTTGGAATTAGGTCTATTTTCCGCGCTCGTTTTTTCCAAGTTTTCCAAACCTAAAACAGTTCAGAACAGATTTAGTCAAATACATTACACAGCTATAAAATCACATCCTAGGCTTGTAGGTAAGTGAAAATTACACGAGCGACTAAGACTTCAACTGCAGGTTCGACTAAAAATCTTATGAAAAATACTCAAAAATCAAGGATTCGTTCTTGACTGTTTCCTCCTCGGAAACTTAACTAACTGTAGGAAACTAAATAGAAAGGAAATATTCAGTGTCGAACTTTTTTGATTTCCGTGCTTATTGTTGACGGATTAGTATATGCTTAGGTTAGCAGCCTATTTAAAGGAGCCATTTAAGTATTGTTTGAAGCAATGAAAATCTTACAAAAAAATACAAAAAAAAAAATAAACATACAGACAGATACTGATCATAAATATAGGTTTAAAAACCCAGAAAGAGACAGGAAAAATGGCCGCTAATGTTTCAATAAATCAATCATAGAACCCATTCACCGCCACGCTACGATCATAGCACCATTTTCTATGCCAGGAAAGTGTGTTCCGCTAGGTGGCTAGCGGGCGCACTGAATGTAGGTGATTTTCGCTGCTTAGCGAGAAAACCACGGCATAGGCTATCTCAAGTCTCTCATACTAATTTGTTGGCAGTGGAAGCGTTAACATCAATTTGTAGCGAAATGCGGTCGTAGCGCTGCGCGCTGTGACGCATGTGTGCCGCGATTGGTGCAGTGCTGAATTGATTTAAGCCCGTAGCGTGCTTCAGAACAAAGCTACGGCCCGGTTTTGACTACATACTATTATTATTACTGGTTATTATTTTATTTCTGTTCTCAGGTGTTAAATTGTAATTTTTGGTTTTATTTTATTTTTATTTTAACTTTTATTTTCAATATTTTCATGCTATGTTTTATTTCCGTTCTTTGTTATTGTTATGTACTGTGTGTGTTATGAACCGTGTCCTCACTAGATGGACCCAACGGAAGACCAGCGCTGGCTGCAAAGCCAGCATCATTGTGAGTTGGGTCCATTTCGTGACACGGCACAGATTCACTTTTCTCTTTTGTCTTTGTTTTGTAATAGTGTGTGTTGTTTTGTGTCACGAATAAATGTTTTATTCATTCATTAACGCATACGGGTCTTGCAAATGGTACGAGCTACAAAGAGTAGCTTAAGAAAGACCGGGTATTAAAAACGAAAACGAAATTTAGAACTTTCATCATCTACCATTGCTATAAACCAACACTGCTGTATGAACCGACGCAAGCGCGATTTACAGCATGGAATGCATTTTAATCTAGCTTTCGATTACAATAAAGTGTGTAGTTTGCATAAATTACATTTTTTAAACTTACTCCTAGTCTACGTACTGAGAGCAGGGACCGATTTAGTATGATGTGGTTAAAGCGAGCTAGTTTTTAAATTAAACACGATAGCTTATTGCATTTGATTTTGTTGGAGTCAAAGATCGTGGTAAAAACATGAATGATTGGAAAATTGACTATTAATTATGTTATATATATTATTAATTGACTAACTTTATGGCTCCTCTACATGAAAGCCCATCCTGCTGGCCCACGAGGATGGGCCAGCGTGTAGAGAGAGTAGTGGTGTCGGTTTTTCGGCCGCTCATCAAAGGGAGTGGGCCAGCAATGGCGGTACGCATCTCCACGTGGGCCGTTCCGCAGTGCGCGGCGGTCGACCGCGGTTGAGTGTGGACGTTCGTGCTGTGTATATTTTTTTAATCGAAAATGACGTGTACGTGGCCTAAACACGAAAAAATCTCGTTTTTGGTATTATATCGGGGAGCAAGCGTAATATGTAAATAGGTAAATTGCCGCAGCGGCTACCGCTTCGACGTCCATCTCGCAAAACGATTCGATCACAACTGAATGTCTCCCATCGTGTAGTTGCGTTCAACCATCGCAAGGCCATAGCGCTGGGCCATAGGATGGGCCATCATGTAGAAGAGCCATTATAACTGAACTTAACTTTATAATTTGAGCGTACAGTATAAAAATGTAATGTATTATTAAGATTATATTTGACCTTTTCTTCGATGTAATAGAAAATTACTCAATTTCATCCTTGTGGTCCTTAAATCCGGCAACTTATTATAGATCCTAGGCACTAAATATTTTCTACATCATATCATATCATATCATTTATTCAGTAATAATCATACATTGTCATTGTTCATATACAAATATGTTCAATATGTTCATCTCTGGCCAAACTAATTCATAAAACTAGGTACCAGCAGTTTATTACTATCTGTTTCTAATTAACCTTTAATTTATAATTGGTGTTTTAAATTCATCATTACACGTTTGTTCCAAAGCTAAGAACAACGTGACTTTTTCATACAGTTAAAATTTTACATTCTAAGAAGAGTTGTTTATAGGTAGTACTATTACATTCAAGTTTAGTTTTTTTTTCACCATTAATTTCATGAATCTAATCTGCAATGCCTTTACCTTGTCTAGATACGTTTTAAATGTAAGACCGTAACTTGACAGCCCATAAGACATTAGTGAATCCACTTGAGCATAGTACACTACATACACAGTAGCCCTATTTAAAACAAATTTCAGATGGTGGAATTTTGCAAGTACTGCTCTTAATTTATTGCATAAGCCTAAACATGTGGCTGCCACGAGGACTTATAATCTACGAGTAAAGCAAGCCCAGGTACTTGTATTGTTCCACCACCTGGAGCTTGACACAGTCGCACGCGACCCCTGAATAGAATTACAGAATGAAAAAGTATCCATTTTGCCTCCATTATGATTTAAAAACATACCTACGCGGTTTGAGTAGACATTTTTACCGCTAATATTTAGATGAAATAATTTAAATGTGTATTTGTGTAGTTAAATGTGCAATTTAAAATTATTAGAATTTGTTAACAATGTGGTATTTGTTATGTTCATGTCGATTTTATATTAATAAAACTGCAAGACATAGCAAACATCGATTTTGTTTTTTTTTTAATAATCGTAGTGGCAGAATGTCGTAACGAACCGAAAAGCAAATATTGCTTATAGTTGTATTAATGGCTGAACGCCGTGATACTGTGTCACAAATAAATATGTTATGAAAATTAAAAAGACCGTCTTGCAGGTCTAGGCCTCCAATTTTGTGACTCACGTTGCGGAGAGACCTGAAACGCAATACTTCGCTGCCTATTATAACGAAAACGTAACGTCAATATTCCATCGCATGTTTGAGTAGTAATAATTTAACATGTCAAGTCAAGACTCATATACTGAGTATAATGGAGAGGCTACCAGCTGTATTGATTTAAGCAATAGCAGGCGATACAAATAATTACAGCAATTACACTGCTGTGGGTGCGGGTAGGGAATCTTGGTTTGTGCTCGTTAATTACCAACGTCGGGCACTTTTTATTTCAATTGCGTAATATAAAAAAGTTGCATAACTCAGTGAGAAATGAAGTCACTTATTTTTTACAATATTTTTAAACGCCTTAGCAAGTGTTGGCATGGGGTAGCATAGGAACCAAGGGAAATAAAGAAGCAAAAAAGGTCACAATTGATGGTCAAAGTTACTGTTCACCTATGCTTTATTTACATATATCAGGTTAAATTTGGTAAATTAATTTCTTCAGATTATGTAAACATTTTGAATATATATACCTATATATCAGTATTTTTATTTTTATGGGTAATAAAGTGCTGTACTTATTTATATTTTTTTCCAGTGCGCTTTATTTATGAAATGAAAAATAAAACAACAAAAAAATGTAGTTTTTAATGGATCAGCACAGTCAGCCTAAACGCAAGCCGCAAAATGCTCGCGCGCGAGCACTCGTGTTACAAAACAGGGCGCGGGTACTCTAAGGTTACGACGTTTTCTTTTAAAACTGTGTTCCTACCTAACTTTTTTTATGTAGGACCTATCAAGTGCTGAGGTTTGTTATACAAAAATTATGAATGTTATGGCAACTGTTATAGCTAGGTATGTGAAATGAATAAATGGAAAATATTAGAAAATCCGATGTTACACTAGACTCTAAGTTAAGATAAAGTTTAGTAAGTATAAACACTTCAAGAAAGTTTAATTTTAAGTACCTATAGGGTTTCTTGGTGTCCTCCCAGGGTATTATCAAAATAAGCAACAAGATACAGTTTTTAGATAGTTTTTTCTTATATTCTATATCCAATAAAGACTTGAGCTGCCTAGAACCTGGATATTGTGAAACGAAAAATTATCATTAATATTTTGATTTTTGTAACTCTCTCAATGAGTCTAACGAAAGCGCAAAAAAGCTGGTCTTATCTTATCTTATCTACATGAGGGCCCTTTCGGATGCACTTCGACCCAGCGGGATCTTTTGTGCATTTGCCCTCTCCTTTATGCCTACTCCCAAGCTCGCTCCATCATTTCTACAAAGCGGATGATGCAGCTCAGCGGGAGCACCTTGTATTCCTTTGGTTGCGGATAGTCGTTACCAAAGTAATTCATTCTTTGTCTGGCAAGGGCATGACATGAATGTCATGAATGTCTGTGTGAACACAGTAAGTGTTCCATGGTCTCATCCTCCTCGCCACACATTCTACAGTCTAAACTATCCGACAGTCCCATCTTGGCCAAGAGATCCTTGACCCCTTGAAAAAAGCTGGTACCTAAAATGTTTTTTTTATACAAATACATATTTTATACTAGCGATTAATCTTTACTGGTATGATTCTAAAACTTCTGTTGTATTTTTAAATTATTTCTTTGTTACAGGTTATTTTTGGCACATCACGGACTTTCATTACGATCCGCTCTACACGTCACAAGGCGACACTAGAAGACGTAGGTACAAAGTGTACTTTAATATGAATATCTAAAAGATTACAATACACGCTTCAGCATGACATTTATTTATTTATATACTCACCGGCAATAAATTTGGCCCAACTAGAAAAATGCATTTAATTATTTAAAACATTATTTAATCTATTCAATTTATAGTTTGAAATCACGAAAAGTTTTTGGGCCAAATTTTCTGCCGGTGAGTGTATCTTTATTAGGTACTGAAAGTAATCTTTTAAATATGTGTGCGCGACATTTTAGTGATAAAGATACGGGAAAGGAAGGAAGGCATCACATAACGAAATTTTAATCGTGTTTAGATAAGGATAACTTATTTTGTTATCAAATGTTTATCCCATAAAAAACGTTCCATGTTAAAAATAGGCCAAGTCTCTAAACTCTTCCACCGTAAAAAGTTGTGAGATATTGCGTACAGACAAGTCAGGCATTCTTATTAATCTTTATTTGCTTGCTAAATAATATTCTGCAACTTGAAAATCACAGAAGTAAAGTTGTTTGCATTTATACATTTTTGCATACTTACCTCAAACTTTTTACTATTGTGTGATTGCCAACATCACAACTTTTGACGGTGGAAGAGCTTCGAGATTTGGCCTAGTTTTTACATATAATGTTTATATAAAGGATCTTTATTCTTTTCCCCGACATCTAAATTTAAAAAATAATATTTTTGCATGGACTTTGTATGGAAAATGTTATTTCACCAACCGCAAATAACGTTTTTATAATTTTCTAGTGCATTGTACAGCTAACACTAACCGCATTCAAAATTTCAAGTTTGTAGGTCTGCTAGAAGTACGTTAAAATTTTGATGACCGGTCAGTAAATGAGTGAGCCAGTGATAAATTGAGAAACTATGACTTGCATCATTCTTAAACTATTGGTTCAATTTGAATGTAAATTTTCACTGGCTGGAAAATTTAGAATTCTAGTTATTTTTCCACAACTAAGTGAAAGGGGGTCGCAAATAGCTCGAATGGATTTGAGAAAAAGGGTCGGCCGTACCTTTCTTTGCTCTTTTACTCGACTTGTAGGTGGCACTGCCGTGCCCCCAGATTGACATTGACTAGTTTGGTTGAAAGGGCCGGTTTAGCCTAGAGGGCAGTGACCAAGCCTGTGAAGCTGACGATTCTGGGATCAAATCCCGGCTAGGCCTAATATTTATGCGATGAGCATGAATAATTATTTTGTTTCTGGGTCTGTCATGTGGATGTTTTTTTGTAGGTATTTGTTTGTATGTGTAAAATATAGCATCGTTTAGTAACCATATTTTTTCGCAAGGTAGGGTCATTACGCTGGTTACGCGACCATCTTCGGTTAGCGACCACCTGACGGAGAAGGTTTTTTCTATTGAAGATAACATTAATTCTACAGACCCTATTGAGACAATTAGTTGTTTTAGAATAGAAATCGAGAAGATATCCTTTCAGTTCACCAACTCAGCTAAGTGGTTGCCAACCGGCACATGAAATTAGGTGGTCGCTAACCGGCGAAATGACCCTACCTAATACTTACCTATTGTTGTGTAGATTGTCGGCGAGCCGATGAACGCGGCAGCTCGGGTCACCACCGCGCGCTGGGCCGCTTCGGCGACTACTCCTGCGACAGCTCATTCGAGCTGATCGAGTCGGCCGCGCGGCACATGCGCACGCGGCACTCGGAGAACGTGGAGTTCGTACTATGGACGGGGTATGTGTTGGTGGTCAAAACAATAAGTTGTGTAGATTGTCGGCGAGCAGATTAGCCATTAACCAGCGCAAATCGCTACTACGGCGACCAGTCATGCGAATTGTCGCGCGTCACAATCATTCACGCGGTTTTCGGGAGCGCTGAGTTTGTGCTGGGGACTGGCTATGTCGTATAATTGGTTGTCATCATAATATCGTACTCCTCGAAGATATGATATCATAAATTCCAATCATGGGTCTTTCATATTACAAAGTGTTTAACTACGAAATGTTGCGTATCACCCAGAATGCACCAAGATTTCGTACCTGATACATTATAGCACTAAATGATCAATTTTTTGCAGTGACATTATAGCAGCCCGTTACGCTGGAGACGAGGAGCGGTACCAGGCTATAAGGAACATGACGGATCTGCTGGGCAGGACGTTCAGCTCACATTTCGTGTTCCCAGTGCTGGGGCACCTGGACCCCGCGCCTTCTGAGAATCTGACCAACCTCTGGGGGCATTGGCTACCACTGGAGGCATTGCAGACTTTTAAAAATGGTAAGCTTCTTTAGATTTAACTGTCCTCGGGGCAGCCAACTGGCGTTAGGTGGCGAAGAATAGGGAAGAGCGGCTTACTCTTGTGCACGAGTCAAGGTCCTCTTAAGGTTATTGAGCAAGCATAGTAGGTAAACAAGCTTCATTTTTTAAAAATTCTTTATTGAGTTTCAAGGGCGGGGCTGATGCTGTAAAGCATTCCTACCAGTCAACCTTAAGGCAAAGAGGATAAATTGACACACATTCACTGGTCATCATAAGTAGTAAAGACAGTTGATTTGATGTAAACTTATATAAATTGATGCTTGAAAGTTTAAATTACTTTTATGAATGCAAAAACAATAGATACGGCTGTCTTGCATCCCTTCACAACTTATTTCTGAATCATATGAATAGATATAACTGCAATATACGTACAGACGTGCATCTATTTAAATACATCAGTATTCCGCGTATTTTAGGGGAGTTCCTTATAAATATCAATCAGCATCATGACATAATTCTTGATTTTTTTCACCTTTATTTTATTTAAGGGTCACAGTACAGGATTGTATATATCAAAATGCTAAAAAACGAACCAAGTACAAAGATCATTGTATGATGCTTGAAGGGGCTTTTTACAGGAGACCACAGCTCTGACACGTGTTTAATAAAGAATAAATACCAAAAAATAAAGCCAGAAAGTTACGAATGAATGGCACCTTATATCGCTCCTTGAAAAACATAGTGTCACTACGCAAAAGATGACGTTTTTGAGTTAGCAACGCCATTTAGCTCGTCTAATCGTAACGCACGCAATACGAAGACACCTATCGCTCTAGTTCTTTTAGAAGCGACAGAGGGCGCTAATGTCGTTATGGCAAATAGTGGAAATAGGTGCGTGCCTTAATGGAACAATGTCATGTTCGTATTAGTTCCCGGGATGTAGACCGAAATACAGTCGATTCTTCGAAGAAGGTTGTCATTTTTTGCTTAGTGACGGGGTTCTGTGAGATTAAATGGTAAGTACCACAATTTTCTTACGGAATATTGTATCTATCCGTACAATGTCACTTTATACTTATGATGTGGTGTCAATATCGGGACTCAATTTAAAGCAATAATGTACTTTTCGCTTTAATGACACTTCTACTTTAGCACTTTTAAACTTTTTGAAATGGGTAAAATGACGGTATATCTGTAATGACGATATTGCTTAAAACTATAAGGCTTAATGCAGGTTAAAAATAAAGCTATACCGTATTTTTTCTTTAAATGACATTGTGGTTTTAATAAGCCGAAAGGAGTTTACTCGGGTCAATCGTCATTACCTGTGTAGTGTCAATTTTGCTAATTTAATTTACTATCACTACACTGACTCTAATGAAATGAAAACTGCTGTTTTGAGCTTAATGCCATTACTAATAAAAAAGGCCGCTTAAAACTGTTTGATTAATTAATGTCACTTATTGTTTAATGTCACTGTGTTTGATGAATACAATTACAAAACAGTTGAAAATTGATTACCTACTAGACACATTGCATTTAATATCATTTTTCCGTCGTAATTTTTATAAAAACTTACATATTATTTATTGAAAGTGTTCTTATTAAGGAGACGTACTTGAAAATAGCGAGTAAAATTTGAAAATGTTTAGGTACTAATATCTATTTGTTTCAATTTAATTTCTGATAGGTATTTATGGTGGGGACACACACACGCAAGCAGTGTTCCCGCGCTGGATTGCGATTGCAATTCTCTGCGCAAGAAAACTGCCCGCGCGAGGGTCGCCTGTAGCCGCCGTCAGCTGTTTGCCAAGCTCCTGTGGAGCATCTGAGCGCCTATGCCCCACGAACAAAGTGTCTTGACGCCGAAAGCGATTAATTCGTATTGGGCGCCGAGACAGCTGTACTTGGCTACCTTTTGACGCTCCCGAGCGTCCGCCGCGGCGCCAGCACGCCTGCTGGTCGATGGGAGGTAGGACGCAGCTAGTGTGTCGGCGCGAGTGGCGTCCCACACCAACGCACGGCCCATCTTCCAGGGAATCAACGACATCCCGTCAGGGCGCTTGCCATCGTTCCGCACTATTTGGGGCTCCAGAGGGGCGGGAACGCCGGCACTGACGAGCGCCCTTCTCAGAATGTCGTTAAGGGCGGCATGATGAGACAGGCGGCCGGCGTCCGAAGAGCAGGCGAGCCCGTGGTGGCCGAGGCTATCTACATAAGATCCACGAGAAGCACAGTTGAGGTCGGCACAGAGAGCAACTCCAAGCCGGAGACGGGCGGCTATGCGAAGCGTCTCTGGGTCGATAAAGGTGCCGGTGTTGGGCGAAGATAGGTGTGAAGCCAGTGACCTGACTCTGGCCTAGATGATGCGAGAAGCGTCGCTCGGTCCCTGCCTGTCGCGTTGTCTAGAAGTGAGTTTAGGGTGGAAACTGGTGCTATGGTATCCCAGGCCCTTTGTATTTTAGGTCGGGACGGAAAAATTTGATTCGGTGCAGCTACCCAGGCATTCGAGGCCTCAAACAGGCACGCTATCTCGCAGTTTGTAGCCGGAGAGGCTTGAAGATTGTGAGATCGGAGGTGCTATGAATTGAGGCCAAGAATGCCGGCAGAGCAACACTTGAAATTTTACGGGTACCCAAGCCACCATACCTTATCGGTAAGGTGGCTTGGGTCCACGCCTCCTCTCTAAATCGTTCATTCAAAATAGATTCAATTTGGGATTTTAAAAGTAGGTCGATAGGTCGAAGTAGATGGGGGTATTTCCAAATGGGACAACAACGGAGCAGGTAAGTGAATTTTGCAACGAGTAAACAAAATTTTAAAATAGACAGAGCAGAATGACTGCTAATTTTGAGAAGGCGGTTTGAATGGTCACTAAATTTCTAAAAAGGAGGGCTGGCTTCATTAAAGATGAGTGCTCCGAGAAGATGCAGACAGACAGTCTTTGGATATAGTTTTGATTTTTGGTGCGATGTTATTAAAATTCTGAATGTTTCCATCCCAATATGTCTAAATTTATTTTTAATTTGGGATAAATCTGCTAAGACTGTCCGCGAATCGCCACCCAGAGTGCCGTCATTAAAGTACCACACGTTTAATTTAATGGATCTCATTGTCTTTTGTGCATTAGTTTGGATGGCCAGTGATAACACTGTAGTAGAAAGTTATACATTTCCGCAAAGGTTATTTTAATTTCGTTCAGCAGGGTGTCCCTATTAACCTATTAGGTACCTATGAGATTTAAATATAATTATTTTAATTTTGACACTTGGAGACCTTATACATCTCTAAGAAACAAGATTGTATTTTCTTTCTCTTATTGTATTTGACATGTAAACTCTGATGTAGTTAATTCTATTATGAATAATGTACTCATACTATCTTGAGTCTACGGATAGACATTTTGACTTGTTAAAGTGCTATTTGCTTAATAAATATTTTGAATTTGAATTTGAACCGAATTAAAGGCATTCTGTACATCTAATTTTAAAAGTACCTCGCATGCAATGCTCTGTACGAAGATGCGTACGGCATGAACCACCGCCTCGCAGCCACCGCGTATACCCAAGCCAACCTGAACGGGTTCAAAAAGGTTTTGTAATTTTTTCCGTGTTACCCGGACGCAGACTTTAGCCGATAATCGCCGTAAAGTCGACCTTACAGCGATAGGGCGTACGCTACCATCTTTTTTTGAGAGGGCAATGAGGTTCGACCCAAGATTACCGGTGTTATTTCTTGACACACATTTAACTCTTTGTGAGTAAGTCTGACATGTAACCTCGTGTGATTTTATACGTGATAAGATATCTCATGTGAATTAATAAAAAAGTTAATGTAATGGGTAATTATCTTGACATTTTGAAAACTGAAAGTCTTTTAAGTAGATTTACTTTAGTAATGTTTTTATTGTTAAGAAGTAGGGCCAAAAAGCCAAGAGGATTCTAAGAGTCTTGTTTTAAGAGATTTTTTTTGTGGGAATATAAGACTAATTTGTTCGTTTTTAAGACTAGAAGTCATCTACTTTAATAAACGTTGATTAACATTGATATAAAAATGTTTAATTTGCGATTTTTCATTCAAATATACGGTACGTTCTTTTAAATAACCGGATATAGTGTAATTTTTCCAGAAATTAAATCAAAGTTAAGGGAACCTTATGTGACACTAAGCAAAAAAAAAATGGAATAATGACATTACAATTTTCTTTAAATTCGATTATCATAATAGTAAAATAAAAATACCACAAATTACTGTTATATGTAACAAGCTTAGTCACTAATCTAACAAAAACTAACAAAACAATGTTATTTTTATTACGAATACGGCAGTTTTAGACGGTTCAAGATTTTAAAAACTTTGAGACCCTGTACTCAAAAAACACGTTTTTCTCGTAATGACACTATGTTTTTCAAGGAGCTATATAGGTAACTAGCTTCTGCCCGCGACTCCGTCCGCGTGGAGCTCGTTTATATCGTAGCTCGATACAAACTTTCATCCCCCATTTCACCCCCTCAGTGGATGATTTCCGGGATAGAAACTATCCTATGTCCTTCCCCGGGATTCAAACTATCTCCATACCAAATTTCATCTCAATCAGTTCAGCGGTTTAAGCGTGAAGAGGTAACAGACAGATAGACAGACAGACACACTTTCGCATTTATAATATTAGTATGGACAGTATGGATTACTTAGTAGAGATTTACTGACTAGTCGGAAAAGCCGGCGACATTTATAGTCTGCGAATTCCCGGCGACTAGCTGACTCTTCCAAATCCATAGTCGCCACATCTCTAGATGTTAGTACCTAATCCATACTAGTATTATAAATGCGAAAGTGTGTCGGTCTGTCCGTCTGTCTGTCTGTCTGTCTGTTACCTCTTCACGCTTAAGCCGCTAAACCGATTTGGATGAAATTTGGTATAGAGATAGTTTGAGTCCTGGGGAAGGACATAGGATACTTTTTATTCCGGAAATCATCCCCCAAGGGGACGAAGTGCGGGGTGAAAGTTTGAATGGAGCTACGATATAAACGAGTTCCACGCGGACGGAGTCGCTGGCAGAAGCTAGTCCAACATATTCCTGTTAAGAGTTTATACGGGAGGCACATAATGCATATGCAAAATAAAAAATAATTCGTTTTTTTTAATCAACTTGCTTTAGAAAGAGAAATTTCTCAAAAACAGTAAAAAAAGGTTGCAACACAATGATTTAGCTAACTGAGGCTCCTCTACGCCTGCGCGAAGACGCCAGAAAGTTCATTCCATTAAAATCGGTTGGAACCGATTCTGGGTTAAATTTGAACCATCCCTGCCTGAGTTTGATTCAATTAACTTCCATTAATCTTGCTATTTTACACGAGTTTTAAACTTTTAAGTGATTTGGGAACTTTAATATAATTCGATTTTTTATCGTAGGTATCGGGTTAAACTGAATAAATGAAATTCAAGGTTGTTAGAACAACTCTGCAGGTTTGTTTGAAATAAACGTATATTAATTTTGGTGGAATCGCGATAAGTTGCGCTTGCCCACTTTCATGAGTGCTAAGCTAAAAGGCTGTATTTCCAACTGGGCTTTTTGCAAAATAACTAAACTATGAGCAGCGTTGAATTTAAGCGCCAAAACTCTGACTATTTCCATCAAAGTTAAGAGTCCGCAGGAAGCTCGATTATCCATACAAATGTAGTTACGCTCTCATTTTAAAACTTCGCGTTGGATTGTAACGAAACTTTGCATATAAAATAACATGAGGTATATGTATGTCTGTAATTAGTTTATGTAGCTTCAGATACCATAGTAAACAAAATACAGCGAATTTAAGTTTTTCATACAAAACTTGTTTTTGCTGTATTTTGTTTGTTTTATACACTGGAACCCGAATCGCTAAACTTAAGTCGCAGTGGGCGGGGCACATTGCACGTAGAACCGATGGCCGTTGGGGCGGAAAGGTTCTCGAGTGGCGACCACGTGCCGGAAGGCGCAGCGTGGGTAGGCCCCCCACAAGGTGGACTGATGACCTGGTAAAGGTCGCGGGAGTCCGCTGGATGCGGGTGGCGCAGGACCGGTCATTGTGGCACTCTTTGGGGGAGGCCTATGTCCAGAAGTGGTCTTTCGGCTGATATGATGATGATGATGATACACTGGAACCATATTTAAACTAATTACAGACATAGATATACCTCATGTCAATGTATATGCAAAGTTTCGCCACTATCCAACACGTAGTTTTAAAATGAGAGCGTAACTACGTTTGTATGGGAAGGTGAAATTCGGCCGAGCTTACTGCGGACTCTTAAGCGATATAGCGGAGTGAGTATGGTAATGCTAAGAGGATACTTTGTTATATAACTACCTGTCTTAAACATCTTATTATTAGCCAGAGCTGCAAAGAATGGAAAAGGAACGCAATGGTGCCTTTAAATGAAATAAAAAACCGGGTAGGGTTCCGTAGTTGCCTGTCTGTCTTAGTTACATCGACGTGCGGTGCTGCGGTTGCGTCGGCCGAATTTGTACGAAAAGTGGCCTTTTTAAGTACACATTAAGTTGGTCGACTATTGCTCGGTAACTACTTATGCAACTTGAATAACTACTTGTCTTTGTCCGTGATAGTTTTCCTTATAAATTCATTATATGTACTACTACCACGAATTTTTGACATCCCCAGTACTAGCCATTTAGCCGGCAGGGGGGGGGGGGACAAATGACTAACAAAAAATAGGGGTTTAAAGCCCAATATCTCGATTGGTGGTACCCAAAAAAATCTATTTTCAAGATTTTATTGTACTGTGTTGTTGGCGTGATTAATTTATATACCCATGCCGAATCACAGTTTTCTAGTAGTAATGGTTACTGAGCGAAGCCGAAGACGGACGAACGGCCAGACGGACATGGCGAAACTATAAGGGTTCCTAGTTGACTACGGAACCCTAAAAAAATACGATCAATCTCACACTTGCGGTAAATTTTTTGCCAACAAAATTGTGCTAAAACGAACAGTGTCCAGTGGTGGGCCGTACCCAAAGGGTAAAAACGGGACCCTATTACTAAGGCTCCGCTGTCTGTCCGTCTGTCTGTCCGCCTGTCACCAGGCTGTATCTCATGAACCGTGATAGTTAGACAGTTGAAATTTTCACAGATGATGTACATTTCTGTTGCCGCTATACCAACAAATACTGAAAAACCGGCCAGGTGCGAGTCGGAGTGGTGCTCCCACCAATAGACATGATTTTTTTGCCATTTTTAAAGATAATGGTACGGAACCCTTCGTGCGCGAGTCCGACTCGCACTTGGCCGGTTTTTTAATTATAATGAGTTTATTAAAAACGTGTGTTTGTTAACAGGTGGCTATTATACGATAGAGCAGTCACATAGCAAGCTTAGGATAGTAGCGCTGAACACAAACCTGTTCGGCGTCCGGGAATCGAACGGCGGACCCGCCCAAGCGCAGTGGGAGTGGCTCAATGCTGTACTTGAAAAGGCAGCATCTCATAGTGAAATGGTGAGTAGTGCTATTTCCTTATTTATTTGCTTTTCACATCACTGGGATATCGACCTTTAGTGTCGACCATTGCCTATCACTTTTTCGTCAGTGTACCTACGTATTTACCAGACCCCGTAGCATGGACGGCGTTATCGCGTGATAAGGCCGACCATGATACGGGGTCAGCGGGCGTAGCACGGTTGCCATTTTATCACTTATCGTTGTGGTAAAGACGCCCATCACGCTCTGACAAGTATGCGAGTGCGAGAGTGACGGGATGCCTTATCGACAACGATAAGTGATAAAATGGCAACCGTGCTACGCCCGCTGATCGTTACCGTCACAAAATGTGAAAAGGACAAGGTTTGCCTACGTTACGAGCAAATGTGTTGAAAAAGAATATTACACCAGACTAATTGAACTTTTTACTAAGCTAGCTGCCCGCGCGACTTCACCCACGTAATGTAAATAGCGGAGGCAAACAAGCGGGACAAAATACAGCCTATAAAGATAATTTTGCATGCAAGTGAAAAAAAATTGAAATCGGATAAGCGGTTCCGGCGATAACTCATTATCTACATACAAACTAACAAAGCTGCAATCACGACTTTTCTTCTTTATAATACATATTTGTATAGATAGGGGCTGGCAACAGGCGGCCCGCTGGCCTCCGTGGCTGTTTTGTATGTTCATTGGTCATTGAGTTGAGAATTTTGGAATTACCTAGTAGTAACAAATAAGTAAAATGTGCGGCCCGCGTCATTTTCGTTAGCTCCTATGTGGCCCTTGATTGCTAAAAGGTTGCCGACCCCTGATATAGAATATAGCTAAATAGCAAACACTCTCGCCACGTGTAAAACCGCCAGAAATTGAGGGATATCCCAGGAGATCGCCTATCGCGAGGAAACGCTTTAAAGATAACTTTATTATTTATACGATAACGCTGGAAATGTTTAGTCTTGTATGGGTTAGGGTAGTAGTAGTTAAGTAAGTATAATATAAGTAATTGTAGTCTTCATTCTCCAGATAAATTGATCAGCAAGTCAATCACGTAACGCATTGCACGTACGTTAGGTAGAAAAAGACAATTTTTAGGGTTCGGTAGTCAACAAGGAACCCATATAGTTTCATGTCCGTTTGTCCATTTGTTTATCTTATTGAATTGTGGTATTAATATAAAGATAACATTCACTCGGTTGTGAATGTTCAAACATTTTCTTCCCGGTTGATTTCTAAAAGAGCGGGGGCTTCACTTTGTCAACCTATTACTACAAGAATAGCCTAGACATAGACACTAATGAATATTCGTAAAAGCCACTGCCATCTCCAGAAAATCTAGGTAAATGAATTAATGAACTAAAGGAGGGATTTCGTGGAAGCGCCTGGCCAGTGAATTTGTATTTAAAAGCCTTTAAGGGAAACTAGAACTTACTGGGAAGTGGAGTAGGCGTGTAGGTAGTAAATTAATGCTTTTTTCAACACAATTGCACGTAACGTACCTCTTATAGTGTCGCTTTTAGGCTCATAATCCTGGATATTAAACACGCGTGTTTTATAACATTACGACACTTGTGCGTTATGGTTATATCCCGACTAAGTCACGTTGGCACCTTGCAGCAAGATGTATGCATTGCACACGGTGCATTCTTAAATTAACCGGGTTGTACAGAATGTACAGTTTTTTTTTTTATTCTCGGCAAATGGATTCTTACTCGACTAAACAAATTAAATCCTTTTTGTTAATTAATTGACTATTTCTTTTTGGATATGATAAAGAAACGTTTAATTTAGTAAAACTATTCTCTTTTGATAACATTTTACATGAATTAATAAAGATAACATTTTAAAACGAAAATATTCATTTTATTTTGTATTAGCTGTTTAGAGATTTCATCTAAGTCTGGCTGAACATACCTATGCGCGCGCACTGCGCGAACTTCACGAAAAAAAACTGTTGCGCGCCATTATAGGTTATTTCACAGCACGTTTCACAGATATTTGTAAACATTGCTAATGCGTGTTTGGTTATTAACGTGGTGGCGACTAGAAAAGTGATAAAAAGAATGGACTCCACTGGAAATTCTTGGCGATGTATACAAAATGTGAGTAAAAAGCTGTTGCCATTAATAAGTAAAGAGAATAACTTGGCAGGCCTATAAAATTTTCATCTTAAGAAAAGGATTTTTCCTCGAAAAATGTGTTAAAATCGTCGTATGAAACGCGTGAGCTTTGATAATTACATCCTCGGCTCTCTTATCACGCTCAACTGCGGCTCGCGTGATAATTCCGCCTCTGATGTAATTATCAACATACCTCACTTGTATCACAATGTACTATTACTATCGTTAAATATAACTCAACGTGTTTCATTTGTATGTCCAAATGTGGTCCAAATGATATATAAAACTGCACATATGAAATGCCATCACATTTGATCACCTGGATTAATGTGGAATAATGGAATGTGATAGGCTCTATAAAAAAAATATACAAATATTAATTGTTGCACATATTATATTATACATAAACACCAGAACATCAATTTAACACAAATATATTTTTTTAATATTTTAATTTCATTAATAGAACATTATCAAAAACTGCTCTATATCGGAAAAGCATACTTGGAATGGCTCCTAAAATTTACAATAAGGTACCGAAAGGCATTGTAGAAGTACAAAATACGGTAGTCTTTAAACGAAAATTGTTTGATCATCTTGTAAAAAAAGCGTACTACACAACAAATGAGTATTTGTTAGACTGTAATTAATGGAATAGAACCATGTTCGTCCATTAATTACTGCTAAAATTTGTATGCCTAACGGCCCAGCATAGTGGTTCTAAAAACTATTATTTAAGATCCTTACCTATGTTACTTACCTATGTTGTACAAATAAATCATTTTCATTTTTTTCATTTTTTTTTTAAAGAAGATGCTATCGCTAAAGACCGACTTCCAGACAACATTTGGATAGCAGAGTGGCATAATGATAAGCACCTTGCATTTTCATCTCTGTGATTGCACAAAACATACTCGTGTATCCGGATAAACCCGTTGTTTTCAAAGACTTATCAGCAATCCTCCGCTGGCAGGCGGAAACAGACGGCCTTTGAGCTTAGTCTGGACACGTGTTCCAAACGTGATCCGATTGTTCCATTATGTTTTACTATTGATTCTAAAATAATGTTTAGACAGGGTCTTGCTTATTTCAATTGAATAGAACAAATATGAAACAAAATCTCGCGTTTAATAAAAATATCGATAAGATATTTTGTATCTAAGGAGCTTATAATGTAGGCTTCAAATACAAGACCATGTCAATATTGTTTTTGGATTATTAATCTATGGGCAAAAAAGTTTTCCCACAGTATCAAATAATAATAATAAGACTCTCGCTAGATGGCTGGATCAAGGGTCAGATACAGAAGGCGGTACTCCTGGATACTGCGCGGATAGTCAGGAGGTTCCTGTCTCTGGCGCCCTGACCACCGGCAGCTTAGGCCCCGCCTCGCTGCCGGCGGTACCCTAAGTTAGGTTTTTATAATGATTTTATCTTTTGTATGTATAGTTTTATATTTTACTTTTTATATAATTATTCTAAAAACCTAGCCTAAGATGAAAATTGAATAAAGAGAATAATAAATATTAGGGGTCAATTTAACACAAATCGATGAGTGGTCCCTTTGTGTAATACTGGGATTTGCCCAAATAGACTTTCCCCACCGCTTGCCGGCTAAATGGCTATGTGAAAAACTACTGGGAATGTGAAAAAAATCGTGGCATTAGTACATATTATAATAAATTTAAGCGGGTGCATTGGAAATTATCGCGTGCTTTGAAACGCCGTTCTGACTAGATCTAAATAATAAGGTCTAATTTTCAGATATATGATTCTTGACTATAAGATTGTTTATCTGATTTAATTGATACAATATCATTGCTTAATTTGCTCGATAGAAAAAAATTACAAAGTTGGTTCTTTATTTTTCTATTTTTACTTAGGCCACTCAAACTATTCATTATTTTACGGCCCCATTAAGTTAATACTGAAGCATTTTATCTCACCTAAAATTTCAATTAATGAAATATAAATAAAATTTCACTAAGTTAGGTATTTATCTATATTTTTCCAAAAAAGTCATACCCGAAGAGTGTTCCATCGCTTTTTCTCGTGTGCGGAAGGCATACGCGTGTCTCTGTCAAATATATCACGGCTAAGTAGACATTACTAGTTACCGAGTAATTGTACTTAAAAATAACTACTACTAAGACAGACAGCAACTACGGAACCCTTCACTGCGCGTGGCCCGACACGCACTTGACCGGTTTTTGTTGCTTCCTCATACTACTTTTTTTTTTTTTTGACGGAGTGGAAATGCCCTTACGCATCCCCCCAGCCGGGGAAGCTATAATGGGGGGGGGGTATGTTCGGTTCTGGCGCTTCGATGCCAAATGAATAAAATGCGAAATGTAAATGTGCTAGGGATTCCATTGGGAAATGAAGCTACTGCAATAAGTTTTGGGAAGTTTAATTGGTGAAAAATATTTCGCACTAACGGCAGTACACCATTGTTTTTATTCGAAATTAAAAGTATTACAGAATTCATTTTACTGAAAACTAGTATGGAAAAAATAATAATTTGGAAATAATTATTATAATAAGTGATCACTAATGTAATGTTTGAGTGTGTGAGTTTTTTAAATTAATTAGTTCCCGATAAGTTGAAAAAAATATTAAGAATTTTTCGAATCTTTATTTAATTTAATATACATTTGTTCTGTGATGTGGCTAGATCATACGAAAAATGCGGATACTGTCGGTGACAAAATAACTGGCTATTTTGACTTTGTTCACGGTGGAAAACCTCTTTCCGTCGACCGCAATAAGAAATATTTATTAATATAACTCCTGTTTATAAATATGGAGAAAAACTGCCGTAAGCGTAACAGTTAGTTACGGCTGTGAGCGCAAAAGGCATATTTCTAAAGCCGGAGTCATAACCACGAGACAGGAAGAGGGGGGAAATCCGGCGTCGGCCTTTCTAATAAATTACAGATTAGAAACTCGTTAATCTAATCGCCTTTCAAATATGCACGGGAAAACGTAATTTTACAAAGAGTTCCTGGCTTACGGGGACTTGATTTTCTTTTACATTTATGCCCTTGTTAATTTTGCGGTCGGTTATTTTTATGGCGTGAAGTGGAATTGAGTAAAAAACTACGTTTTAAAATGTAAGCGGCAGTTTCGTTGCTCTGAAGTTTATGAGCAGAGCAAGTACTTATTCCTGATTATTTATTGATGAGCAAATATTACGTGAGGGCGTAAAGTCGCGCGATACGCCTTGAAAGCTGTCAGGTGACTGGCGTTTCCTGCGTCCGCCGCCGCCGGCCATTGTAGTAGCCTGACAGGCAGGTCGCGCTGCATGTCGCCTACACTCAACATTACGCCTGTGCGTAAACACGGCGCTAAGGTTTACTGATTTGTTAGCTCGATTTCCCAAACGCAATTATTCTTTGTAGCTAATTTTAATTTCGCCATGACCCATTTTTTTATTATTGTGAGAAAAATCCGTTATGGATACCTCCGCACGACTAACTCGTATATTCGTGTTCGTTACACTAATTAATGCACTTACCGGGATTCGGCCCTGGACCTCCGGCTTCGTACGCAGGGTCACTAGTCACTACCAACTAATTAGGCTACAGAGGTCGTCAATAATATATTACGCTACATATGGCATTACCATGCTACGCGCTACTACTTGCTACGTTGTGCTACGGTAGGTAATCACTAATGCCCGCTGGATCGCTGAAGCTGTCAAATAAATATTATATGTATGAAAATTTGGTAACTGTAAAATTGCGATAAGTTGTTTGGACTAATGATTCTTTGCCAAATGATAATTTTGAAAAATGAAAATGCAAATGAAAAAAATGTTTATTTGTACCAAAGTTGTAGCCTAAACAATCATTACAGTGGTAGCTTATAGTAAAGTGACTTGCAGATTAGGCTTAAGAATGAATTCCAGTTCCCTAAACTAGGTAAACCTGTCTTATAGGAAACCGGAGGGTATTCCGCCACTATTCTGCGTTCCGCCGTCAAAGGTGTTTGTTACTTATTTTGCTAGATAATTAATTAAGTAGATAGTAAGAATTCGTTTTTGTACAAGATAGTAACTTGTTACTTATTATTCAACAAGATTAAAAACAAAAAGAAAATTTAAATTTTAGAAATATAGTTTGGGATTTGATACTTTGGGAAAAGCTTTTTGCCCATTAATTAGTAATCCACTTTCATCTTTTCTTTCACCCACTTTAGTGGTGATTTCCGAGATAAAAAGTACAATTTATGTTAATCTAGATTATAAACTAACTGTGTGCTAAATTAGACGCAAATCTATGTAGACGTTTTAGCGTGATTCTTCTAAAAATTGTATTGTATGAATGAACATCGACTTGGTTTTATAATAACATTAATGTTTACGGAAATTTATAAGGACAGTTTCATAACTTATGATTGTTATGATACTTTATAGTGGGCGTGTGTCTTGTTATGGCTTTTCGTTACTGACTGTACTCAGAACTACTATGCCTATTACCCTACACTATACGTGAACGGGCTGCAGCAAGCACAGGCATCCAGGTATTAATTAGGGTAGAAATGCATCAATGATAGAAAATTCCATTTCAAGTTACTTACGACATATTTTAGAATGTAATGTACTTACTTGAAAAAAGGATCGCTAATAATAATGTTAAAAAGCAGCCATCCAAGCCCAATTAAAACTTTAAAGATAAAAGACAGAAACACGCAGCACCTCAAACCCTTTTGTGATCGATTTGTAGACAACACAATAAGAGTATACACACAAGCTAAAAATAATAATATTTAATTTCCTAAGAGAAGCTGCTACAATTCGTTTCGATCGACCATTTTTATTCATCATGTATGCGTCCACGCAGCAACGCAAAGTACGACGAACTACAAACTTCCTCTTCTTTTTTTTGCGTTCTGGCCAACTATGTCGGCTCAAATTTGACAGTATCAAGTCGAACGAAACTACAAACTTCAAGTTGAAACTCGTTCCTGATCCCAAATCGTAACTCATTACTGGCTTGCTAGGTTTTATTTATTGTAATATTTGAATTCCTTGTTCTACACTTTGGCAATTTTTTAAAACAATAACCTAGTATGGGGCAATTTCGTATTTAAAAACCTAGTAAGTTCCGTTTACATATTCAAAAACGTAGTATAGGCCACATTTAATCGGTTTTTGGACTTGGAAATGTTAGTTACTAGTATTTTGAATTTGATACTTGCAAGTAAGATATGCACTTGCTAGGTTTACTAGGTCTCTTAACTTTGATTCTAATTGTGATAGGAATACAGGTGTTTTTGCATTCGACGCATCAAAATTTAAGGCAGGTTTATTAGAAAAACGGATTTTACCAAAAAATGTCCCTTGCTAGGTTTTGGTTTGGGACAGCCGAGTTGCCCTCACATTCACTCTAATTACCTCAAGAACGTACAGCAATTATACCTCAGATTTAGATAAGTTCGATAGCGGCAGGTTTCAGTGTTGCCACATAATTCTTCGCCAACAACAGCATGAATTATCGCGCCAAGGCCGTGAATCATACCAATATGCCGCCATAATTTACCACCCTACGAGGTGATTTGATGTGTTTAGCGTAGTTAAATGTAAGCTAGTTTATGTGTTAGAGTATAAACTCGTTTATAAAAACGAGCCAGCAAACTCGAACGAAGGTCTCCGTTTCACCTTGGATAAAAACTCTTTCGTATGTCCCGCGCCCGGCGCGCGTCCGGCTGTTCTCGACCCCGTAGCATGGACGGCCTTATAACACGATAAGTGACAAGACAAGAGCGTCCATCACTGGCTGACACCGTTCAATAGAACGAGACGGACGCTCTATCTTGTCACTGATGCGTGATAAGGCCAACCATGATACGGGGTCTGGTCGCCTTTTTCAACCGATTCTCGTGAAATGTTGTGAGCAGTTTCAATAATTATAAAGATGTTTTTTGTCGATTGATTCATGATTTTTTTTTAAGTCCTCGTTTGTACTATTTGCTGTTCAAAAGGAGATTACAAGAAAATACGATGTCTGATGTTGTTAATAATTGACAACATTTCAAAATATTTTATGATACCTAAATCGAAAACCATTTGAGTAAAATGTTATCTGAATGTAACAAACTAGTTTTCCGATTTTTTTCCCACTCGTTTTGAAGAAAATCGCAAAAATGTATAAACCGGAAGTGTGACGTCATTCTTATGGCTGTAAACGGACAGTACTTTAGCCCACTAAAATCAGTACCCTTAAGAAAATTCAAATCACTTCCGGCTGTCACAAATTTCAAATTAAGGTGTCAACTGTCAGTGTGATTGTGCCATTTCTGCGTTTGTCAACTGTCAAAACATTTTTTAAACCAATTGGCAAAAGTAATATAGTGTAACAGCCATAATTATGAATTCATTATTCGTCATTATTTCCTTACGACCTTTGGGAATTAGCTACTTTTAGATTTAATATTTTTGAATGAAAATTAGGATTTAAGAGAATTGAAAAAACACGCAAGTATACGTTAAAATCTAGTTTTCTATCGTTCTAGAACATAAAATAACCCACTTGAAAATATGAAATATTGTCAATTGTTGTCGCATTCCTTATTCAATGAAGCGTGAAACTACATGACAACTTCCCCCAATTTCACCGGTTGCCCAGCGGACGTAAAATGTCCCCCGATTTGTATGAAAATAGTGGTGTGAGATGCTACATTTGAGTCCAAATAGATTGTTTATCTGGCTTAAGAACTTTTAGACTTTATCCACAACACATGGTGTAGTAACTGATAATGAAGAAAAAATTAAGAGACAAGAATAAGTTGATTGACCAATCTATACCGAACTGGGCCAACAGCTGAAAGAAATAAACTATTCATTTCTCTAAAATCAGCTAAATTCATCATAACAGCCCAACTCACTGCTTTTGGTAATAAGTATTTGAACTCTATTTAGGGGCTTTACATTTTAAAATAGTTGTATGACCTGTTAGTAGGACAACGGGTTATTATTACATAAGTCGAAGTAAGATTTATTAATCGCTAAATTAAGAGAATTGGTCACTGTATGGGGTCACAACGGCTAACGAAACTTTGTCGTGAACTGGCAACCCTGCATTATTTAAGGAGAACGTCATAATGACTTACTAAGCTACAATTAAGTATAGGCACAATATTGCATTCAGTGCCATAATTATTTTCTCAGAAATATATAAATATCGCAATATGATGATACCTAAACTACGTTCAACCAAACTATAATAATTACATAACATCCTGATGATGATTATGATATTTGATATAGCTCGCTAATTGGTTATGTATCATTAAATGGGACACGATATTAGGTACGTTGAATTCAAAATCTCAAAATGTCTGTATTCCCTCTAAATTTAAGCTACAAGTAGTATCAGACGCCGTCGACTTCTACTTCTACCTTGGACTACAATGCGAACAAGCCAATCCATTCTGGAAGAGCTGCTCATACATCGTCGACTATCCACTATGTGTCAAGACCGTATTCTGACATACTTTGGACGCCTTTTACGACGTTCTTCGGATAGCCTGAAAAGGACTATTATGACGGGAAAAGTTGAAGAGGTCTCGAGGTAGACCATCCCCTAGATGGTGCATACAAATCACTGCAATCTTGAAAATAGATCAATACGAGGCGATACATAAAATGGGCGATAGGAGCCTTTGGAGAAGTCAGATCAACAAGAATAGAACATGATAACTGTCATCCTCAGTATTGAGGGAACGACTGATGATGAGTATCAGATGGCAAATTTTCCGCTACATATGGCATATACGCATGGTACCTACGCGCAAGAAGTTAACGTCACATTTAACCACTTGATAGATGACGAGAGCTGCCGTGCCTACAACGCCACTGTCATGCAAAGATTGTCTGCCACTGTCATATAAAGGTTACCTACGTGCTATCAAGTAAGGTTCATTTTCCGTCTTTTGCTACAAAGACTTTGGCATTTGAGTCACCACTTATGGATTTCACTGTGGCGGCCAAGAGGTTAAACGTGATGCTACGAAATATCACTGCTGCTAGTATAAATAATTTATTACGAGTGTCTACACATTTGACCATATCTAAGGCTACGATGTACGCGGTGTCGGTGTGGTATCAGGCTCACCTCAGTGCAGCACTGCCCCTATCAGTGAAGTCAGTAGGTACAGATTCTTTACTCCGCATCTACATTTAAATGAGTGCTTTCTGATTGAAACGGGATGCGTAGAAGCCGAGCGGTTGGAATACTGTACTGCATGCGTACCATCCCGGTTCCGCGTATGATGCAGAGGCCGGTATTCTCGTGGTACTTACGAGCTGTCATAGGGACTTCATTTATCGACTTCCGATATTCATATTATATCGATACATTATATAACACAACATATTAAAGAAGATTGAATTGGAAGTAAGAGGTAAACAACAGGCGGTCCTATCGCTAAATATATATGCAACCAAACGAAAAGAATAAAAAGTTAATATCGTCGCACTTAATCAGTTCAGTTCAGTGTTTTATCAATTTCATGTTCAAAGTCTGTTTCAGTGCTAACAACAATTTTAACATTAGTTTCTCTATAAAATAAATAGATATACCTAATTTTTTCCAAATTATCTGGTTTTAAATTACTTCTTTTAGAGTCAAATGTATCGATATAATATGAATATCGGAAGTTGATAAATGAGAAGTTCCTATGACAGCTCGAAAGTGCCACGAGAATTCCGGCCTCTTTGATGATACTGAATGTTATACTGACAGCATACCAACAGTAAAGAACTAAACTACATCAGTAAGCTCTCGGTACAGTGCAAAATCCCGCATGCAGATTCCACCCCCAGTGACCTAACACAACACTAAGTAAATTCCACGCTATTTCCTGACTCCGTGCGGTCATTAAATAGTTGATGCAAATAACTACGATACAGTACTGCGGATGTGGCGTAATTTGATATGGCTGTGATGTATGAGAGTGGTGTACGACGCACGAGTGGGTCAGCCTTTATTAAGTTATGCGTCTTGATTAGTGCAATTCGTGTTGTTCTTGCATAAGTCTTGTATGGTACTTTTAGGGTGCTGTTCAGCCGCGTATCGATTGTAATAAAATTCAACGTGCATAATTTAGTCAAATTTTCCGCTAGATGGCGCTGTACCGTCTGCGTCGATTCTTGAATTTTCCTGCGATAATCACATTTGACCCGTAGAATAATTTGATTTATTTTAATTTACGTTATTATATTTAATTATAAATGTATTATATTAATTATTATTTAGATATTTTTGAAAATCATTGTTGTTTATAATATCATTTAAATCGAATTCCACTATTTTTGTCCTAATAATTAATGGTTATGTTATTATAGTCCTACCATTTATCGGAGTTGGTACGAGAGGGATATGTTAGACTTTAGAGGTAAATCTAGTGGGGGGGGGGGGGTATCGAAATAATCCAACATTTTATCCTAATTTTATTGAATGAATGTTAATATAATAATAAATAATACTTTTCGACTTATCATAAGTAATCAGCATGCCATTTTTAGGGTTCCGTAGCCAAATGGCCAATAACGGAACCCTTATGGATTCTTCATGTCTGTCTGTCTGTCCGTCCGTATGTCACAGCCACTTTTTTCCGAAACTATAAGAACTATACTGTTGAAACTTGGTAAGTAGATGTATTCTGTGAACTGCATTAAGATTTTCACACGAAAATTGAATAAAAACAATAAATTTTGGGGGTCCCCTTCCCCATACTAATATGTATTAAATATTTATAAATAAATAATAAATACTTAGAACTGAAACTCATTTTTTTTTCATCAAACCCATACGTTTGGTGTGTATCTATGGATAGGTCATCAAAAATGATATTGGGGTTTCTAATTAAAAAGAATCTAAACTGAATAGTTTGCGCGAGAGATACTTCCAAAGTGGTAAAATGTGTGTCCCCGGGTCCCTGTAACTTCTAAAATAAGAGAATGATAAAACTAAAAAAAATAATGATGTACATTACCATGCAAACTTCCACTGAAAATTGGTTTGAACGAGATCTAGTAAGTGTTTTTTTTTTTAAACGTCATAATTCGTAAACCTCAATTTACCTTTCATTTAACGGATAAATGGTACGGAACCCTTTGTGCGCGAGTCCGACTCGCACTTGGCCGGCTTTTTAATGTGTAATTGTATTAAATAAAATCAATGAAGTCCTCAGCTAAAGCTACTTCATTTGGTCTTGCTACATAATGACGATGTCTCAAGTGGAGATCAAAGCATGTGTACATACAAACCTCTGTTTCACATAAAACCCAATATATTTGTAAGTCGTTCTAAATAATTTCGAACACAGTGACTAAAGTTTTAAATACAATTGAACAATGGTTATCGTTAAATATTATTGACGCGTTGTTGTTGGCTCAGTTCGAATAGCACAGGGCGGTTTCACAACGCTTCGGCACCTCAAATACCACGAGCTATCCGTTTGCCTCTCGGGTACTTAAACTACGCGTCATCGCTTTAACTATAGTGTGGTGACGCATTTCCGCTCCTCATCTTGGCAGAATCCCGATTTTTTTTTGCTAGCCTGTTGGAGTTTCCCACTGCTGGCCAAAGGCCTCCCCCCTGGATTTCGACTCGCCCCTGTCCGCCGCAATCTTTGGCCAATCACTTGAAAATGCGTCCAAGTCATCCCGCATGACTTGGAGAATCCCGATTATATTGAGAAAAAAAAACTGGTCAGACACCAAGCCATGCAAGCAATCTGACCTCACGTGTGGACATTACAGTGGCGCAAGGAGTGCCTAAAGAAAGGAGATCCGCCCAAATGAGCAACATGCAGATTTTAGAAAAAAAGCCATACAACGTGTCCCAAGCAGCACTTAAGTGAATTTTGCAGCTTATCTTATAGCTTTATGTTCTAAATGAGTGGTTTAACCGTGTTTGATAAAACCTATAGCTTTAAACACAACTCAAAATTTTATACGAGTTCATCCTGTCACTTGTAGTTGCTTAGGAACGTTTTTTGTTCTACTTTATTACTTATATTCAGAGCAATGACGCGACGTTTTTTCAAAAATGTTTGAATGTAGGTAGGTACCAATGTTTTTATTTTCAATAAAATGAAGTCTTCTTTCTGTAAGATTTCCTATCTTCAACATTTAAGGTACTTTCCCTCCGTGTGGAAAAGTTTTGGGACACCCTGTATGAAGTCGTAAATACCGTTTAATAGTACAGCAACTAGAGACTCCACACCGTGCCTCCCACGCGAAAATTGTCCATGGCAATTGATTGCAAAACCTTTTATTGCGCGTATTCCAATTTCACGTTTTTCGCGTTTGTAAGGGTGGGCACAGCGGGATGAAATTTCATGGGAGAGGGATGGCATATCATTTATCACATCATACATGACTCGAAAAACAAATGCCATCCGATTTCAGTGATTTTAAGTGCATTTTTCCTAAGTTCTCGTCCACCAACATTTTTTTCCGGCTTCCAACTCTGACGGCTCGATAACCAACCGGTGATGGCATTTTTTTACAGTGTCTGTATGTGATGAAGAACAAGCATGCCAAATTTCAAGCGGTTGCCTGCCAATTTTTTTATTTTTTTATTCTTCGCTTGCTTACTCGGCTCCGGTCGCACTATGAGGGATGGCATAAAAATATCATTATATAAACAGGGTACACACTTTCAGGCTACCGCGTTTCATCCGGTTGCCTCGCGATAAGAAAAATTTTTACCACCCCCCTCCTATTTCCGAACCAGTCACAGTTGGCTCATTTCGGGTTGCACGGGGCGGTTCCACATCACTTCGGGAGCTCAAATACCGCGAGCTATCTGGTTGCCTTTCCAACATTGAATTACGCGTATTGCTTTAACTATTATGGTAGGGTAAAGTCGATTTTGCTAACTAGATGTATAAATCCAAAATTTAAATGGCAAATCATATTCACTTTAAAAAAACAAATATGTTTATTGACTAATTTGTTGCCACGCCATTCAAAGGAACTTTGGCGTCGCATTTATCACTCATTGACCGAACTGAAATATTACATTATTCATCGTTCAATATAAATCGTTTACTGCGCATAACTTTCACCCATCGTTCTAATTGCCACTTAAGGTAATCGTGAGATCTCTTATGGATTCAATTTAGAACCAAAAATGGGCTGCAATTTTTCTCCCCGTGGTTCTATATTGGTTGCGTAAGGGTTCTTTCCACCTATATAGGACTTAGTCATGGCTATATAATTCACATAAGTATCTAAATAGATATGATATACGAACTATTTCCCACCCAGTGTGCTACTTGGGGTGACCTTGAATGTGCTGCTAGAAAAATAGCCGAGCAGCAACGATACATCAACTCGATTGATTACGAAGGGGTCTAATTTTAGGGCGCCGCTTACATTACTTTTGTTTTGACATACCTATTTTATAATTATAGGTTTATTTAATCTTTTTCAGTCACTAACTCGTCCTGCCGCAAAGCAAGCAATTATTTGGGAAACATATTTTATTGGAATCAATAATTTACTTAAACTTGCTTGCTCTAGTCTAATTGCAAATGCTGAAACTATAGCTATGTATACCTAACGTAATTTGAATAGGCGATTTGTTGATATGAATATACTTAAATATTTTAATTTCATAACTTTTTGTAATTATTATCTTCGTCTAAGACCATCATCCTGGTTCAGATGCTTGTTATTATTACATTAATACATGTTAATACGCACATTAACTTTAGCTATAAGGTTTTTCAATAAATTATTATTATTTATTATGTCCTAATGTGCACGTCTATTTACGTACTTGTTTCTGATGTTTCGGGTTTTTAAATATTGTTAAGTATGTGTACGAATGCCCAAAACGAATAGAGATAATTTAACCTGAATAAATTGAAAAGGATCAGAAGACTAATACATTCTCGACTCAAGACTGACACAAACAAAGAAACGGCAAGTGCGAGTCGGACACGTCCACCGAGGAATGCGTAAAAAATTAAAAATGTATGGTTTTCAGATTTTTCCCTGTACTTGTAGTATAAGACGTAAGTATAAGACGTGTTTCCGTGTCGCTTGACGAATTCGATGATAAAACCATCATTAAAGCGATACTTCATTAGAATACCCCCCGGCCCCGGGCAAATGGAAATTGTCAACAAGCTCACAAGTTCTTTCCTTAAAAAATTATGAATATCGTAAGTAAGTACCGGGTTTGATGCTTACTGTTGCTAAAACATTTATGCCCTATTCAGGTTAATTACTTTTATAATGCTATCGCACGACGTGTTTGTATTTTGATTGCTTTATTACGTTGACTGAATTTCGTTTGAAGGCATTGTACACAAAACGCAAAACAAATCCTATTAGGTTCTTTGGAGGTATGTTTATTACAGCATACATTTTCTACCTACCGCTGTTATTAAACGATTACCGAAAAGTATAATATTTTTATTGACCGGTAGAAAACCTAAAAACTAATAACATTGAATACTAGGATCTGTAGTTGGAAGTTTTAGTAAAATGTATAGATAAACAAAGTAGACAAGTGCGAGTCGGACACGTCCACCGAGGAATGCCTAAAAAATTAAAAATGTATGGTTTTCAGATTTTTCCCTGTACTTGTAGTATAAGACGATATTACCAAATTAGGTATATTTACCAAATTTCATAGTTCCAGGTGCATGAAAAGTACCCTATAAATTTTGATTCCCTTGAGTGTCGAAATACGCGCTGAGGCCGCTGAGGGACAGGAGATTTGACTTTGTATCTCGTGCCTACTCCTGGTATCGTCTATGCTTACATCTTTTTACACATGTCATGTGTGTAAGTGTGAGCCCCTCTATTCTATCCTTTGTCTATGATGTGTACAAATGGCGAGGGCGTGGGGGCTTTAGCCTGTTTAGGGTGGGTTGCACCAAAACCGTCTGTCATCGTAAGAGGTGTTCGTTTAAATCTGAATATTTGGAAAGTTGGACAATCGTAAGTTGGTGGGGCACACCCTTAGTCTATGAATATTTCAATGTGAATTACTTATTGCAATTTCAATTATGCAGGTCTACATAGTGGGTCATGCGGCCCCCGGCTCTGACTCGCGGCACGCCTACGACGCGCACGCCACGGAAGCCAACGCGCAGTATCTCCGCACTGTTCGTCGCCACGCGCGCATCATCGCTGGACAGTTCTTCGGACATCTCCACGCAGATACCTTCCGCGTCATCTATGATAATGGTGAGTATTTTCATTGTAGAACTTTGTATGAATTTAAGTAATGAAAGAAGACTCGGAGAAACTGTGCAGCAACGTTGTCGGCACAGGAACTGTTAGCTTCTTCAAAGGGCGGAACTAAGTAGTGGGGCAGATTGCTTGAACAAATTGACGTAAATGTGGACACGCCGGACAGAAGCAGCAAACTTTTTGGGCACATGATTTATATACTCATGCCGAATTACAGTTTTCTAGTATCTCATTTAGCGATTATTAACGAATAGGGAATGGAAAGGCGAATCGATTTCATTGCCGACTTAAAACTTAACCTAACGTTGGGGCGCACTAAATTCGCCAGGCAGTTTAGTTATGCGTTTTAATTGTTTCAATATTTTTTTTAATAACATGTTTTATTTCGGTTACGAATTCATCAATTTTATCGATTCCTGTCAACTTATGAATCGAAACGAATGATCACGTCCCGATACTAAAATTAAACTAAGACATGGTATGTAACTATTTTCATGGTGAATTATTATCATAAAGTACTAGAAAACTATAATAGAAAAAAAAATTGATTTATTTGCATCTTAAAACAGTGTATTTTAGTTTTAGATACTTGTGAACCCATAATCTTATTACTTGATTTCATTTATTATTTCGATGGATCATGCGCATTTATGTTATCTTGGTGTTGACGTGTCAAATTAGGAAGTAAGATTTAGTGGGTGCACTAAATACGGTCGCACCGTTCGCCGTCGACAACATTGGAAATTAAACGGTCTCGTACGGTACGGTTTCAGAGTTTCCTCCAGCAAACGCTTCGCCTGTAGACGGAACTCCTTGCCAAGGTTTCCCGAGGGATAGTACAGGAATCTTCAAGATATGAGTATACATTTTTTTAACTCCGTTTTTTGCAACGCTCATACAATGATATGATTTCTTCGGAGACAGCCAAAGGCATTTTCTCATATAAGTTGAGATAGATTTCGTTTTTTTCTTCTACAACGACGGAGGCAAACAAGCGTACGGCCCGCCTAATGGTAAGCGGACACCGAAGCCTATAGACGCATGCAGCTCCAAAGGAGTAACATGGGCGTTGCCGACCCTTGATATGTTTGAGGACTGCCGTGTTGCCAGCTGATGGAACAAATTCCCTCGCTCTCAACGCAATGCATCCTCGGGAGCCTGGCGACCTTACTCACCTCCAGGAACACAACACTACTACAGAGCAAGTAGTAGTGTTATTATGGCTGTGGTCTTCTGCAAGGCGGCTTCTTCAAATTCGAGCGGGATGATATTTCGCTGTGTCTCCTATTTCACCAAATAGATAAGATTTATTAGTCTCGAGATAAAAATTACAATATACAGCGTGTGACATCCACTAGAACATACATTTTAAGTAACGATAGCTTTAAGTGCTGTGAACCGTTTCATCGAAAATACTTACTTATAACAATTACCTTTTCTAATGGTGAGTAATTTCTTTTAAAAATTTCAGCAATGAACTGCTAACATTTATTTTACGTTTCAGAGAGGTAGGTACAGTCAAGGGCAAAAATATATATACAATTTTAGACCTTATTGTAATGCAATAAGTAAAAATATGCATAGATATTTATGCCCTTGACTGTACAGCTAGTTTCAAATGTTACTGTCAGTTGTTATCTTTGTTACCGATACATTGTGTGCCGAAGTAAATGGTTTGAAATAAAAAAAAAATCTTTAACTAGAGATAGGTACCTACCAATTTACGTTCATTGCGGCTTATACTTTCAGTCCTTAAAATATATGTTTTTACGAAAGTCACACACCGTGGATATTTATATGGCCACCATATCACATGTTTTGCAATATCTAGTGCGTTGTCAAATACCGATCCGGGACAAATATATTTTTTAATATAGTTTGGGCAAACCTAAAGAATATAATTAATTTACTATTCAAAAAGGTATTAAGGAGCTCCCATACGCTAATGACCTTCGATCTGAATCCCTTAGTTTTCTAATGTTTTTTGTAGCTTATTATATTAACAACAACGGCTTTAAGCAATACAGTAGGTATCCCATATTTATCCGATAGTTAGTTTTTATCCCATAGTTTAGGCGAAGCGGGAAGACCTGCTAGGGAGCTTCGGAGACCACATCAGTCAAGGGGCCCTGGGTTCATGAGCAATGGGCACCTATGCTTTACTATACATTTGTTGCAGATCGGCCGGTGTCATGGGCTTTGCTTGCGCCGTCGGTGAGCCCCCATCGGGACCCCGCTGGGGCCTCCAACCCCGGCCTTAGGCTTTATAAGTTTGACACCAACACTGGCAAGGTACGATTGATTGTAGGAACTTCACAGATAAACCATTAAAGAAAGTTATTTCGCTGAATGACCCCATGATTGGCTAGACCTCACTGCTCCAAACAGGACGCAATTATTCCACTTCTATGTGTTAATGAGGAGTCGGTGTAATATCAACAAATTGTAGGCCAAGGCCAAGCTTGATCATGCCTCAATTGCCAAGTATAAATCCACAAATACACAATCTGCTTACTTTAAAGAGTTTTCAATAAAACAATATAAATGATATCGTACAACGTAAAATCCTGAACTTTTTTAAACTTATCGGCCCTGGTGCGTTATCTGTAGAAAGTTTCAATGCAAAGGACGTTGCCGCGCATCCATAGTACGTTTGTACCAATACAAAAACTCTTTTAGTCACAATTCACAGTTGTTTATTGTCATTTTGAGGACAATAAACAACTTACATGTTAAATTATATTTACGAATAAAAGTTACTCAAACCCACGCGCATAATTACGCCATTCAATAATTTATGCACTCATCAATAAGCAGTATAATGGCGTGTCAAACAATGTGTGTCGTTATACTCTTTATGTTATGCAGAATTGGATGCGTGAATGTACTAAACAGCGAAAGTGAGTAAAGTTCACGTTTACCGACAATTCACATCAAGGCAAAACTAGTTAAAGTCTGACCTCCGAACACGCATAGTTGTTATGACTGGGAATTGTTATACAAATTGGTTGAATGGTGAGGTGACATGGAAAAAGGTTGTGAATATTATGACTGTCAATACGTAGCTTGAAAATTTAAAATCTTTCATGAGACGTTTGCAATGGCGGCGCCGGAAGTTGTCATTATATTAAATTACTTTTTTTTTCACTTGATTTCACATTTCCCTGTGCATACGTTGCTAAAATAAAGACAGATTGGATAGAAAAAAAATCAAGTTTTATAACGCCTGTTTGGTTGTGGCACAAATGAAACGTTGGTACAGGATTCGGCAATGTCCTTTTAAAGAAATGTTAATTAAAATTCTCGTATATATATTCTTAAAAAAACATTTTTCAAATGTAAAGTTCAAAGTCAACTGTACAGAGAAACATTACTTGGTATCATGTGATAAGTAAATGGAACGTTTGTGACCAGGTGTTGGACTACACTCAGTATTATTTGGATTTGGCCGCCGCCAACCGCGCCGGTGTGGCCGAGTGGACCACGGAGTACAACCTCACCCAGTACTACGGCCTGCACGAGGTGTCGGCCGATACACTCCACCACTTGGCCGACAAACTGCGGATAGGCTCACCGCATGAGACCATAGCCTTTACCAAGTAAGTTATAAGTTGATGTAATAGCGTAGACCAAGTACAAACTTCACTCACCAATGCGGGATTCAGGAATATCGAGCATTTCACATAAAGTTTTGCCCAAGCTGCGAATATGCTCGCTCCATGAGAGTAGATTCCAAGTGAGAAGATTACTAGTGCTGATCAAGAAAAAATGCACGGACTGCAAGGTGTGTGGGCTGGATGCACTTCACGCCTTCTTCCCCGATAACCTGCAGACAAGCTTACCGCATGAGACCATTCAGCGAGTACAATTTAAGTAGATATATATTAGCTGTCCACAAATGTAGATGAACTTAGCGCTATATTCTGCACGCAAAACATTCTCTTCAGAACCAGAAGAGTAATTGCGTACTTTATCAAACGCGCTCATATGTCAGCTGTTTTTTTTTACAAGTTGAGTTTTAGACGCCCGATTGGGTCTTCAAGTTCTGTTTTCATGGTTGTCTTCTTTCACAGATACATACGCGCATACAGCGTGAAGCACGAAGGTTCAGAATGCGACGGCGCATGCGCGCACCAGCACTTCTGCGCAATCACATGCCTCGAGCTGGCCGCTTACCGCCAGTGCGTCGAGGCCGCTGCCAGCGCCCTCGCCGCAGCTAAACGAGCCGCTTCACTAGAATCACCCATCGCAATCCTGCTGGTGATGTTAATTTCTGTCACTTTTCTATAGATGATGTCCTACCGAATGTCATGTTTAGAATCTAAATTATCTGCCTATTATGTCTACCAAGTTCAATGCCCATTAAATGACGGTCAATATCACATGGCCCAATCACATCCGTGATTAAGAGTGCAGTGTCTCAAAGTAAACATTTTCTTGGTTAAATAAGGTGCTAACAAATTAGTTACCGGTATTTTTATACCCGATGGTTTTCAAATCGTAATACTTGCTCGCTCAAAAAATAAAGTTTTTCATATTAAATTTGTAAAGTAGGTATAATTATTTATCATTATAGGAAACAGCTCTTAAAGAATTGGTTACTAAATTCTTAGCACCTTATATTGTTTAGTAAAGGCTTCTGGCACGCTGTCTCAAGAATTCTAACCAGGAGGAATGACAGTCTAAAGGAGGCTAAAATGTAGGTTTGTTCTGAAGATAAAAAACGTCAGTATTTAATTTGATGACAGTAGATACTTATCCTCGACGCCGCCAACAGACCCACGTGATCATGAAAAGAGCTACCGATTATGGTAATGCCGGTAAAAATCATGTTATATCGCCCGAATATTACACACAAAAACGCGAGATAGCCATATCAAGCAACGTATAGTCTAAATATATCAAATGTAAGTTAATACTTTCGCACCTTATTCCACTGTGATGAGGTGAAAATCTGTAACGGTTCTGGTGTAGACTGTACGTGTCGAATAACTGATTTTATGCTCCATTGAAACTATAAGAATCACATTCAAATCAATGAATTCAGAACCATAGTCAAACGACAAAATAAAGTTTAGCCAACACCTACCTACTTTTAAAAGTACGCAAAAGTTGATGAAAAAAACTCATCATTTAACATGATTTAATTATTAAAGCTAGAGTTATGAACTGTACAGTGTAGTAAACACATGAAGTAAATATTAGAAAATATGCGCTCATGTGTTTGAGTAAAGTTTTTCACTGTGGAGAGGCAGGCAAACACGCTCAGACAGCAATTTGTGATATTGCTAAAATAACAACATAGGTTGACTTATTTCTAGAAGTACCTTGGTGTATTTTATACATATTCTGTAGGTAAGTAAATAAATTTACCTAGTTACTGAATGTAAAAATGTACTCAGTACTTCGATGTAAAATTTATAATGTTGATAATTTTCATGTTATTGATGTATGAAAGGAACCTGTAAAAATTAATTATATATCAAATAATCTATTCAGCCACTCACTTGCTTGTGGCAACCACAGTAGTTAATTTCGCGGACCCCTAAACTGTTGGTGGCAACTGTGGTTGCCAATCGTAGTATGGGATGATTTGATAATTAAAAATTAGAAGCAATATAAGCTATCTTTTTTTAAATCCGAAATCAAGTAAGCGATTAGATGAGCGAATGAGAATAAATTCTAAATAGGTATAGTTCATTATTATTATTGTTAATAAAATACTCATTTAATGAATAGTTTGTTAGGCTGCTTTGATTTTTGGTCCGGGTTAGTAATAAGTTGTCACATATAGATGTCTCATAACATAACATTAATAGGTACCATTGAAACAGCTCACTGAAAAGATTATGTGCGTGAATTGATTGTTAGTTTGTTAAAAATGTAAATACAATGTGCCGAGATATAATTTCTAAACACCTAAATGTAATGTCGGAGATTTTTATACGCCAGTATTAAAATAAGTATTGTAATGTATCTAAGTCTACATTTTCATTCAATAGGTCAGTATGTACGGGTGTACCTTCACAAGACCAATTTATTTTTGCCCTATTTACATACATTAAAAATTTTCACCAAGCCTAATATTCCCTGAAACAGTATACTTTTCAGATGGTTTAAAATGGTAACCGTATTAAAAGCCATTAGGTAAAATAATGTAACTATCTGTTATATAATAATTTTATAATAATCCTCGAGTTTGTGGATAACATGCATTAGGTTTAATTATAGATTCGTTGTTAGAACAAAAGTGAAATATGGGAGAACATACATTCGGCATTCATCATTCCTAGTAAAACCTAAACTGTCGTTTTATTACTTTGGCCGATAGTGTTTTCTTCTATAAATTTTAAACTGATGAATAGGAATATTTGACTGGTTTTTAACATAAATATTTATAGTGAACAGTTATTAAATGTACTAGTTAGTTGACGTTATTTAACAATACTTAAGTAGGTTCATTTGGCATGCGATGCTTTGGGGCAAATGTGATTTTATTATAAGTAGTACGTAAAGTTTTGGAACTGTCAGGAAAGTAAACAGATTTCAAATTTGTACATAATTATCTTAATTAGGGTTATAGGTTTATAACTGTAAATGAGGAACAATTAGTTCTAAGAAAATTACAGCTCCTTCCTTTGTTATGTTCTATAGTCATACGAATGGAGATTTAAAGGCCTATTTATTACATTCCAGAACTATACAAATTATGGTCCATCTTTTATTATTCGCAAACCAAATGTATCTACGAGTAGGTGATTCTATGAGAGTTGGGTAACTTTTGGAAGCATATTACCAGAGGTGATTGTCAATGCTAGTTTGAAAACTTTACCGTTCACTCAACGGATATATCACCTACTGGGATGCATACCACAGAGTCATTCTCATTAAAGAAAATGGGTATTTTGCGAAAGAAATGGTTTTCTATTAGAATTCTTGTTCTTGGGACTGACGGGCCAGACTGAAACTGAACATGGTTTCTATAATAAAATCAATGTGAGTATTACTTGGCATAATGTCAAATCACATTTTCATTGCAAAACAAAAAGGAAAGGTTCGCCAATCTAAAATGGCCAGTCACCGCGGGTGTTTAATGAGATTTTTTAAACAGTGTTATAGCCCTTTAGTAATTTATTCATTTAATTAATGTATCTGCTTTAGGCAACAAGACTCATATTTTCAAATACCTTACAGACTAACATACATATGAATATACAAAAATTATAATATAACACGATATTTAACACGTTAACGGCAACGCGCGGCGCAAGTTCTGGGTGTCAAAAAAGTCCATAACGTACCCTACTTTCATATTAGTAATTTAATCTCCCATCGTTATAACTTAGTTCAACAATTTATAACAGGCTTTAATTAAAAGATTTACATATTTCGTCAGGATTATGGTCGAGTTGATTATGTATGTGTATAAATTAAGAAGACTACATACTTTTCTAAGTTGTGACAGCTGCCGACAATTGTAGTACTATTTATATTAGCATGCATTGCACCATTACAAACAGGCCTTTAAAAATCCAATCTAACCAACGTTTATGTATAAGTACAGTCGAGAGCAAAATAACTTGGAAAACGCGGATGGGAGTTAAAAGTTTCCAAATTGTTATTAAAATTGTGTGATTTATGCTTTGTAAACGGAAGAGAAATAAAACGTTGAAGTGATTTACATCTTGCTCGCTCGAGAGCAGGATTCATAACTTTTTGCACTCGACTGTAGCGGTGGTCGTAGTGGATTTGGTTTTGCTTCATCGTAATAAATAAATATAATGGATGTTCCCGTATTTATTCTGCTGGGTGTCTCGATAATTAATTTTTGAATAAACGACTGTAATCAAATTTTTGGTGTGTTAATTAATTTTACGTTTACCTAGTTTTCATTGAGTAAACAAACATGTTGTGGGTTGGTTGAAACAGTAACGGGAACAGATATAACGACTAAAATGTTAGACCAAAATGTGTTCCCAAACTTAATTGGATGCAATATTTTTAGCAACCGTGAAATAATGGAGATTGTTAAGCCAGGGGATTCACTAGATACAAATATACCGCGATACATGTCACCAGCGATGTTAGGTAATGTTGCCAGATTCTGCTTGACATGTTGAGCGTCGTGAAATCGTGATAATCGACACGTGGAACTATGAAATCTCGTGTCGCGCGATATTGGCAGACATGGCAAGCGAAGTCGGGCGATTTCGTTTGACGTCGCTGGTGATACGAGTCGCTACTCTTAACCATCAGCCTTTTAATAAATCTCTGGTTTTAAATAACAACCCTAACCGACTGAGTTTTATCCAATAGTCGAATGTGTCTTAAGGGAGCAAAATTATACATTTATTGCAAGGGCGGTATATTTAATCCTGGGTGAAGCGAAATATTCAACAATAGAATACTGAGCGTAGTGAATCAGTTAAGCGTAACTAGAGGTTCGTGTGTTTATTGTTTTTCACACCATCTATGGGGAAAGTTGAAATCGGGTCAACAATGAGAAAACTACATCTTTGATCCCGTGTTTGTTGACAACTATGACTCTTTTCTGAATAGCAGGTATGAAAAGATCATTAATAGTAGATTGTATTTCAAGGGAGCAAAATGACATATTTTATGGCAAGGGCGGTATCAATAGAATCCTGGGCGTAGAGAGGGATTCTAAAGTAGAATCGTGATTGTAACGTGGGATTCAATTGTTTACGCCCACGACGGAATCAATTTTGCTACTGAGTGGTTTTCCTACGACAAAATTTTAAATCCCTATTTGAGAGAAACAATGACTCTTTTCGCAATAATAGGTATGGGTTTCTGAATAACCAGACGCGTTTCAAAAAAACAGATGTGTTGAGGAGTGGTTGCCAGTTAGAAATAATAGGAAAAGTATTTTAAAATTGAATCGGTGGGTACTTATTTTTTTATTTTTCATCCGTGTTTAACCTATCAAACTATTCTTTTAATATTGTAACTTTGACGTACGTAACTAAATATCAACTTAAAATGAATTTACTTTACGAAGGACATGTGGGTGTATTCATACAACTAACTTACATTTTAATGGGCTTTCAGCGGTTCGGTGAAGATTACACTCACAAATGCCGCTGTGCTTATGAACGAGTGACGCGTGGCCCGGCGGAACACGCGTGCTATAGGAACCAGGCAACTATAGGAACGCTCAACGCTCGTGCCTGCAGGTCGATCACGTAACGCATTGTACGCACGTTAGGTAGATGTTACTGTCCATTTTTATATGGAATAACTACAACTATTTTCATTTCAAAGTCCAATATCTCAAAAATGGCTGAATTAATTTTCATGAAACATGGCTAAGAACACTCGGTATCACATCAGCCTTTGAATAAAACTCGCATTCAAATCGGTCCATCCGTTTGGGAGCTACGATACCACAGACAGATACGCAGATACACAGACGTTAAACTTATAACGCGCGTTCGAAACGTTACCTGATGGCCCCTCTGTACATTAAGACTCCTTACATTTGTTTACAGCATATGCGTAGAACGCCCATTAAACGCGGCCCTATTACTAACATTGTGCATAATATAAAATACCGAGTGCGAGCAAAATATAAAATAATTTTCCCAAAAGAAAGCTTTAATCACAATGTGCCGGCAAGAACGATATCGCATATATAAATTCTCCTCAACGTGAAACATGCCCAATTGGTCGGCCAGCGTACCTAAACTAACACAATTTATTTTCAGAACAGTTACCAGCGTACTGGAAGGGGCACACGCGACACCCGCCCGTTGATCTTATCCATTATTAATATAAATATTGTATTCATTTTAGTGAGGTGAAAACGACAGAATTTAGGTGTTTATCGCTGGCAACATCGGCTCATTTTGTACAAAATTACGGGCAGTTCCTGCGAAGAACACGGTAATCGTCGGGTAAAACCTGCCGCGGTCCGAGTAATGAGCTTGAGTGATGAAAAATTGAGTATTTGATTGATATGTTTATTGCGAGGTCGGTGAGGTGTTTGTCGTTGTATTCGTAATGCATTGCGTGTGATTGCTGAATAATGGCTACATGATTTAAGAATGATCTGGAAATGGCAAAGGCAAATTGCTTTGTGTTATTACGGATTGACTAACCTTTGGGTCTCTAAGCATAATAAATATCTACGTTTCAATAAGATTCTACTGGGATTATAATGTCACTTTTATGATTACTAACGTAACACCAAGCATCATCCTTCAAGAGCTTGTGAGATAGGCAGAATATAATTCATAGTCCAAGGTTTGACTGAAACATTAAACACCTAATGAATGTTCAAACGCCTAAAATACGATAACTCAGTTATACTTGTGGCATTTATAACGACATGATGACAGATCCAGCACGGAATAAATACAAAATGAACCGCAAATGAACCAAATTATTACTGCAGCCGCTGTCACCCTTACTGTCTCATATTTGTAGTAATTACGAAGCGAACATCTAATTTTGATGAGGCCCGCGCATGACTTAGTAAGTTTGCGAAGAACAAGTTGTGTAACTTAACACACATAGACATTACAAGAGGGTAGTCCGCGTTCTGTCAAGAGACTTCGTATCGACTTTTGTGCTTTGCATAAATTTGCATGACAAGATGTTCGTATCTAGCACTTGCTTATGCGGAAAACACGATACCACCCCTGGGTACATTACCGTTCTGTGTATCATAAAATTTATCAAGCATTTTGTTGGAAATAACACCGGTTTAATGTCACGGCGCGGCGTATCGAAAGAGGAAAGGGAATCGTCACGTGATAAAGCCAGCGATGCTTACAAATTGCATATATTTGATCGAGTAAATTTGAGGCAATGTCACTTTGCGGGTTAGTGAAATATACCCGAGTCGATCGTGGGTAATGGAGGTTCGATGCTTGTTATTAAGCGTAAGGTAACGCGCAGTTATTGTGCTGGTTTTGTCATGGATTTTCGATTGAAAATATAATTATATTTCAAGTCAATTACCGAGCGCAGGCCAATAACACACCATATCGAGCTTATATAGCGAGCAAGCCAGACAAAACTGACGGTTAGTCGCCTTAACGTTTTTACTTAAAGAATAGGTATATCCTACTAGGATGACTAGGTATATCCACATTTCAATAAAGTGCTTACATACATACATACAAGGTAGTAATGGTATTAATTGTCAACCCCGATTGCATGAGAATCCGAGCAATTGGTTATACTTCCAAGCACATGATAGAAAAAGACTGAAAAACTAGTGACTTTTTCTCTCATATACCATTTTTAGGGTTCCGTACCTCAAAAGGAAAAAACGGAACCCATATAGGATCACTTTGTGGTCCGCCTGTCTGTCTCTCAAGACCCTTTATTATATCGGCAACGCCTGGAGTATCGATTTGAAACTAAAACCATATACTCAGGACTTTTGACCTGCAGGTCGATCACGTAACGCATTGTACGTTAGGTAGATCTAAATGTCAATTTTTATATGGAAACATGACAGTTGGACTGTCCTAAAGTCCTAATGCGCGTTCAAAACGTTACGTAATCGTTATACGTAGCGTTTTGAACGCGCGTTAGGTAGAACCAACTGTCATTTTTCCATATAAAAATTGACCTACGTACAATGCGTTACATGTTCGACCTGCTGTTAACGGTAAAGGTTAACGTAAGAAAAGGCAGCTGCTTATGCCGTCTCTGTCTGTCAAGACCCTTTATAAAGGGAAGAGTTTAATTTCAACTTGATACCTCTAGAGGTGTCAAGTTGAAATTAAAACCATGTACTCAAATCTACAGTCCCTTGAAGCTGTGAAAAAATCAAGTTCTTAGTTGACGTGAAAAAAAGGTATGGCCGTTTATGCCGCAACACAACGTATATTACGACACTCTCAAGGGAATCACAATTTGTAGGGTACTTTCCGTTGACCTACAACTATGAAATTTGGCAAGTAATATCGTCTTAAATATACTACTACAAGTATGTACCTACAGCAAACAATCTAAAAGCTATACATTTGTAATTTTGTACAGAACCCTCGGTGGACAAGTCCGACTCGCACTTGTCTAGTTTTTTTATCTATACATTTTACTAAAACTTCCAGCTACAGATCCTAGTGTTCAATGTTATTAGTTTTTAGGTTTTCTACCAGTCAATAAAAATATTATACTTTTCGGTAATCGTTTAATAACAGCGGTAGGTAGAAAATGTATGCTGTAATAAACATACCTCCAAAGAACCTAATAGGATTTGTTTTGCGTTTTGTGTACAATGCCTTCAAACGAAATTCAGTCTACGTAATAAAGCCATCAAAAATACAAACACGTCGTGCGATAGCATTATAAAAGTAATTAACCTGAATAGGGCATAAATGTTTTAGCAACAGTAAGCATCAAACCCGGTACTTACTTACGATATTCATAAATTTTTAAGGAAAGAACTTGTGAGCTTGTTGACAATTTCCATTTGCCCGGGGCCGGGGGGTATTCTAATGAAGTATCGCTTTTATGATGGTTTTATCATCGTTTCCGTGTCGCTTGACGAATAACGACGCCTGCAGCCAGCCTTTTGTAATCTCCAGATTTTTGTACAGATATTTTTGCCACTTTATCGGTCCTCGTAAAACGTAATCGAAATTTGAACCAGCTATTGTGCTACAAAAAGGTCGCTTGTCAATGAGACAAAGTGCTAATAGGACCAGGAAAATGGATACAATGGAAATACGGGTCGTGAATTAAACATTATGTTAAGATATCAATCCTTTACACCTGGGAAATAAAGAACAATCATCGTCATACACGAAACACACAAATGAACAAATCATCAACCTTAAAACTGAAATTTTATCCATCGTACCTATACCCCGTACCTGACTCTCTTATTCGTAAAACTTGACAAACTTCTGTAAGCTGAAATGTGTTTTATCTCTCTTAGAAACACAATAGTTATAGTGACACAAGGACAAATGAATTATATAATACATGGAAGGGTCTGACTGAAAACCAGCGTTGCAGTTTAGGTACTCAGTACTCACTACAACATTATGCTGAGTCTGGCCCGTTTCTGGCATCACACAATGTTAATGCCTCGTACGATTTTAAGTCTTTTTTTAAGACTGATTTGTACACTGTACGTGTATGTATAAAATGTGATGTTAAATAAAGTTTTTCTACGTCTAGTCCGAGCTCTGCTCGGGTGAAAATAGAGAAAATACGGAGAAAACTAATTTTCCGAGACGTGAGACCGAGCTAGATGGATTAATTGGAGCCGTTTTCGAGTACGTGATTTCAAATAATATTGCTCGTTTAAAAGGATTGCATTTTACCTAAACTAGAATATATTTTTCTTCAGCGTTAAGTCACCTTCACCTGAAGTCAGGATCAGCGTAGGAACAACCAGTCTAGCCTCCGGCGTCTGGGTCGCGGACGTCTCTTGATCTCTGGGACTCTAAGAATCCCAATGTTTATAATAGTTAGAAGGCGTAAGCCACACAAATCAGACATAGTATACCAGCAATTTGGTAGTTTCTTTTTGTTAATAACCCTCCTTCCCTTCGGCAATCGGTGAAAATTAAACCACACACAACCACCATAAAAGAACTTCTTAATGTTTTTTTATTTAGAAAGAAACATATTCATGAGGATCTTTTAACCACATAAATAACCACGTGGTTAAAAGATTGTTTTTTTTTCCTTACATAAGTAGGTACCTAAATGATTTCATTAAAAAGGCCGGATTGGATTTTAAGCGCACAGATTCTCCGTTTATCTAGGATATCAAAGGAACATATTTAAAGGAAAATAGTTTCACTTTTTTGATTTTTAAATGCTTTTCAAACAAAAATGTAGTTTTTGCTTTTCAAAATGGTTTCTCTTGCAATCGCTTGACGATTTACGCAAGATTTGTCTAATCATATTTATTTCTTTATTTAAACTTTATTGCACAGACAAAAAGTACAAATGGCGAACTTAATGCCATTAGGCAATCTTTCTTCAATCAAAAGCTTATAGGTGCAGGCAGTTCACCGAGAAAAACAAAAATGAAAACGATAGGTAGCTAATGAAAATACATTTCCTAATATAATAAATAAATGCATTTACTTACATCAATACAATAAAATTTAATATACTTACATACATATTACTTATATGGAATAATAGAGTTTCAATAAAAAAGATATTGAACAACGACGACCGCTTTAGCTTAGTTGGTAGTGACCCTGCCTACGAAGCAAGAGGTCCTGGGTTAGAATCCCGGTAAGGGCATTTATTTGTGTGATGAGCACGAATATTTTTTCCTGAGTCATGGATGTTTTCTATGTATTTAAGTATTTATTTATCTATATAAGTATGTTTATCGTCGTCTAGTACCCATAGTACAAGCTTTGCTTAGTTTGGAACTAGGTCGATTTGTGTAAGATTGTCTCGTAATATTTATTTATTTATTCTACCTCCATACAAACTTCCACTCTCATTGGGGGATGATTTCCGGCACAAAAACTATCATATTGTACAGTCGCGGAATGAAAAGGTTGACCACTTTTGGACCTTAAGAGCTTTGAAATAAGGCCGAAAAGTGGTCAACCTTTTCATTCCTCGACTATACTTCCATGCCATAGTTTGGGACTATGTCGATTTGTGTAAGATTGTCCCCTAATATTTATTTATTAATTATTTATCTATGAAGTGTGTATGATATTATAAATGAAGTGAATATAGCAGTATTTAAATTAGTACTTTTATTATTGCGGTCGCTAGTAATCTCTGGTTTTGACTTAGTTTTGGCGTTTGTTGTGCTCTAAATTGTAGTTAGTCCTACCCAGACATTTTGATCCTTTCTAAAAAAGGCATCATGGAAAAAGTAGGTTGCTAATTGTTATGATACCACAGTATTATATATTATATTAGTGTATCTTATTAAAATTGTATTGGACGATCATAATATAAATTCATATAGGTTAAGCTTGCTTTTATTTGTTTTGTAATTGTATATCACAATATACAATTACAAAAAACTAAATTATAATTATTATTTTTTTCTTTTTGTAATCTATTTTTTTATATTAGTTTATTTATCTATGCTACCTTTAAATACAGAATATACTATATGATTGCCACACCGCTTCCACAATACGGATGCTAACAAAATAAAGCAGAACGTGTTTTTATTGACATTCCCTCTCGGTTTTTCAAACTCATATCTTTATTATTGATGAATGGAAATCTGACCTCTATGCCGCATGCGTATTGGCGGTTCTTGAATGCTGCAATCGAGAAATACCGAGATTGCTAAACTTAACAAGGTTTCTCAGTCGATCCGCAGTGACGCGATGTGAATAATGAAAAGGAAATTGATTGATAATTGTTTCAGTTCCAATTTATATTAGTTAGTTGTTGAATTTACTCTGACATATATATCAAAGGGTAATTTTAAGGTATTCAGGATATTACGGACCTAGCGAATTGTCACAAGAACTTGCCATATTTAGTTTATTAGGAATAAGACGGGAATACGTACCTAAAAAATAATTGTAAAAATTGAGTTTTTTTTCATAACGTATGTTTGTATTTAGTCACTGGTTTTCTACTTATTAATTATATACCACACGGGGACCCCCGTTCGTCCCCGTGTGGTGTCGAGGAAGAATAGCACCACCCCCTTTCTTCCTGTGGGTGTCGTAAGAGTCGACTAAGGGTACAGGGTTGAACTGTGTGGTGGGCGATGGACTAGCAACCTGTCACTACGATATCACATTTTGTCGATCTTTTATACCCACATTGATGCTAAAAGTGGTACTGGAACACAACTTTCATGTGCTCTGCCTTTTAGGAATAAAGGCGTGAATGTATGTTTGTATGTATGTAAAAAAAAACATATAAGGGGACAATCTTACACAAATCGGTCCTAGTCCCAAACTAAGCAAAGCTTGTACTATGGCTACTAAATGACGATCAACTTACTTATGTAGATAACAAGATTAGATTTATTAGTGCATACTTAAAATTATTAATCTGCATGATAAAGTGACATGTAGGTAATAACTAAATAGGTACTTAACTTACTTCGTCAAGTCATGCTGGGGCAGGTAACGGACGTAAAGAGACCTGTTGAGCGCCCAGTCTTGAGATTCAGGGACTCTTGCAAGCGAGATATGATCAGCTTTGAGATTAAGACAGAAGGCTGCGAAAAGCGCGCCGACATGAGACCTGAATGGCGGCACTATATTAAAGTCGGGACAACAAAACACGACGAAGATTGGCTCATAAATCTCAAGCAGAAAAGACTAGACAGATTCACAATTCGTCTGCAATCGATGTGACAAGAGATGGCGCGCTGCTATAGGACTATACAGCCACTAACGTAGATGCGGCAATCCATAGTCTCCTAAGCGCTGCAACAATCATCCGTCATAGATGCTGTGGCCAGTGCTGATGCCTACCCCTTTTAGGGATAAAGGCGTGAATGTATGTATGTATGTTTGTATAAATACTTAAATACATAGAAAACATCTACGACTCAGGAACAAATATTCGTGCTCATCACACAAATAGATGCCCTTACCGGGATTCGAACCCCAGGACCTCTTGCTTCGTAGGGTTTGGGCGGAGGTTACAAAATTCGGAATAAGTTTAATTCTGAGTCTTCCAGCTTCTTATTTAGTCAGCTTCTGGGTAGATCATGTTTTTATTAGGTTTTATTCGGAGTGAGTCTGTTTCTGAACATTTCTAATACTATATTCAGCTAATTCTTATTTAATCTTTTTCTAGGTAGGTCAGATTCTCAGTAGGTCGGGGAGTTTTTCGTATTAGGTCAGATTGGAACAAAGACAGATTCAAACAAGAAATGTTTATTTTTAAAACAAAATCTGATTAAGTATATTTCTTTACTACGGCTGAATCTAATTATAGGGAATTCTTAATAAGGATAAGTCTTAATTAGTCATTTTCTAAGTTATAAGCCTTCTGCGAAGGTCAAGTATAGTTAGCTAGAAAATAAGATAAGACCAGGCCCCTATTTCACCAACTTGACAATTGTCACCTGACACTTACAATTCGCCATACATTGCTTGTTCTAGAAGTTAAGGGGGTTGCTAGGTTACTTGTGGAACCAACAATGTACGGAGAATTGTCGTTGTCAGGTGACAATTGTCAAGTTGGTGAAATAGGGGCCAGGCCCCTATTTCACCAAGTCAACAGGTGCTACAATTGTCAAGAAAATACGACAATTGTAGGCTGTGAAACAGGTATTGTCTAAATAAGAGACAATTGTTGTTTCACAACTTTTTCACCGTATGTCGGTTGTTGACAGGCGTCCACCACTGCATTGTAATGAGACTTCTAGACGGAGCATATTTTACTACAATAATGTCTCTTTCTTTAAGATGTGAGTAAGAGAGGGACACCTATAGTTGCCGGCCACATATTTCAGTGGAAATATAGTACATCTAAATGCCTCGTAAGATTTACAATACCTATTGCGAGAAGGACAAGAAAAAAGGCTTATAAATACGACAGTATCTTATCAATCTTATCATTTATAAAATCATACACACGTCATTGAGTGTTTTACTTTGATTCAACAATAAATAATAATTGCTTGGCTGCTTCAATGTTCGATTTTTTAATTTTACAACGAACGAAAAAGCCGTATTGTTTTTTAATGCGGAGAAGTTTAAGAAGCCCAGTTTAGCATAACTAAAGGAAATATACGGTCAACCAAATCTTGTCACTAAAAAAGGCGGCAAATTTGAAAAATCGCGGGCTAGCAACGCTGGCTTTGAAATTATTCGAATGATTCTCGTGTCATTTCTATCTTATCTATGGAAACCTCCACCCTACTAAAAGAGAAATAACTATCATATATCCGTCCCTTTTCAATATATTATATAACTCATAAGGAAGTCAAAGATGAGTATACGCGTTTCATACGCTTTATTTTTTATTGTTACATAGGGATATCATACTTTAGTTTGCTGTTTGACAGACTATACATAACTTTTTTTAAATTTTGGCTGTAATGTATCACTGGCTGAATGGGATTTCCCTTAGTCGTTAACTTATTAAAAAAACTCAATTATTAACCGCGAATTAAAAACTCAATTATTAAATCAACAAAAAATATAATCGCTGTAAATAATTAATTATTTAGGTACATAAAACTAAAACTAAAGGTAAAAAAATTGCCCCAGGTCGCTGCTAGGCGGTAGTGTGCCCAGAAGGCTGGCAGCATTGCCACGTTGAATGGCAACGCTGATCCTCTGGGCAAGGTAAAAGCCAGCCTTCTGGTCACGTGAAGCCTCGACCAAGCGCTTGCACAATCCATTGAAGATTCGGTGCGCGCTTGGTCCCCACGATCCGAGGGTCTCTACGCCGAACGGCTCAAATAAATGATTTAGTAGTGTGAAAAATCTTTTAGTAAAATCATTTTCATTTCGATTTCGACAAGAGAGCGTTTCGATTTTGAATTATAACAATGGATATGACCAAAAAAAATAGCTAGAATTGTTTAGAATTTGTGGGGATACTTAAGTACTTCCGACTTACATATAAAGTACGACACCCTCTTTCCTCTTTTATAGTCACGTTGAAGACAAACAACCATTCTTAATTAATAAAAAAATCTCTACCCAACTAAATTAAAACGCCTCGTCTGTATATCAAAAAGGACATTGATAAAATAAAAAAAAACACTTTATCAGGTTATTTTATTACGGTATTGTAGGTTGTGATACGGTAAAACTAGGAGTATTTGCTAAATCGATGCCATGAGAAACTCGTTTTCAGCAATTGTGACGAAAATACTATTATTTCATTTTTCGTTAAAATATGCTACAAATAATTGTGGTTGACTGTGTATCCGCATGACGTACCATGAAATTGACTTACACTAGAAATGTCACTTACGAGAGTTTAACGTAATCAAAATCTAACTAAAATAGAAATAGCCTATGAATGAATTAAACGTATCCAGTATCTGACCTCATCAGAAAAGGCTTTATTAATGAATTCGACGCAGCCATAATTTGTTTTCGTTCTAATTGAACTTACTTAAAATCTGACTTTCTCAGAATTTATTCGTTAGCAAATTTGACATAACCAGTATTCAACTTATTACTATCACGACCTCATAAGAGTTGGACACTTTCGGAACCTGACTAAATAAGAATCTGGATGAGTCAGAATTAAACCTATTCCGAATTTGGTAACCTCCGCCCAAACCCTTCGTAGGCAGGGTCACTACCAATACCAACTAGGCTAAGGCGGTCGTCAAATATCTGAATTTTATTTATGTTACGATACGTTTAAGCACATTAAACGCAATGGGATTTTGGATTTAGGTAGCACAATAATAAAAATAGATATTTGAGAAAAGCTGACGTAGAAGTACCGATTGAGTAAATAAAATAAAAAAATCTTAATGTCGTTGCAAGTACAGTCAGCCAAGAAAGTGGTCAACCACTTTTTGACTCTTATTTGAGTATAATGATTCAAAACGTGAGATCTCGCATTGGCCGTTTAGGCCACGTACAAACGACAACACTGTTAACTGACCAATCTGTGTTTATATAGAACCTTATTACAATGCTCTTAAAGTGCACCGATGGTCAGTTAGCTGTGTTGGCGATAGTACGCTAACATCATCTTTTATAGAAGATGTTCACGGCCAAAGATCGTGAAGATTCAAAAGTCGTAGACCATTTTCTTGGGTGTCACAGCTCGTTCAATCTATAAAGAAACACCCCACTCTGCAGGTCGATCTAAATGCCACTTTTAACTATGGAAAAATTACAGTTGGGTAGTCCTAAACGGTCGAAATGCATAGGTGCATTGTACGCACTTTAGGTAGATCTAAATGTCATATATGGAAAAATAACAGCTGGATTGTCCTAACGCGCGTTCAGAACTTTTCTTGATTACTTCTCTGACCTTACGAGTACGCTGTGAGCGAAATTCTGACTAGCGCGCAATCTCAAGCAGAACATGAATGATGAAAATTATGATATTTTTGTTTATAGTGTCGGAAGAAAAGAACAAAATGATTTAAGGCTTGTATACCCGCTAAAGTCCTTGAGCGTATGGGCGGAGCCTCGACCCTCTCCCCGCGCAAGTCGCACAATTCGCCGTCGTTTATTAAGGCTTGTATACCCGCTTAAGTCCTTGAGCGTATGGGCGGAGCCTCGACCCTCTCCCCGCGCAAGTCGCACAACCCGCCGACGTTTATTAAGCGTTACATAGATTAAGTTACAGACGCGTCATCGCGCATCGTTACCAATGCAAGGGTGGACGTGGGTGGGTGACATTCGTCATGCTTAATTGAAACGTGATATTTGTCATACATAAATTACATAATTGCATAGCAGTGTCTATAGTACCTACTACTTTAAAAACCACGAAATAGATTGTCCACTCTATGCAACAAAATTATCTGTCACTAAAAACTAAACTATACGCAAATGTTTATTAGTTACTTACTATACGAATCACAAAACGGATTGTCCACTCTATGCAACAAATATAGTCCACAATTTCCACAAATATTTAAAAATTTCGGCGCAGCGCAAATTGACACAGGTCCGTCATGCAACGTTTCTCGTCCCGCACTGACCGTATGGACGAAAACGGGGAGGCGTAGGAGCTTTGGCGGAATATTTCAGAAAACGAGATAAATTTTTAAGAAAATTAAGAAAGTAAGAAAATGGTGCCCTTGTTCATTATTGTATGAAGAAAGTGATATAATTTCATATTATTCTGATAAAAAATGGAGCAGTTAAATGGTTACAAGTGAAAAAATAGGGGTGACTAGATTTCTTTTTCTCTAATTTTTATTGTTAAAATGGATTTCTACGAAAACTATGACCCGTCGCATATCTTGCAGATTATGATATATTTTTTCCGACTGCAAAAATGTTACGTATAAAACGGGTACAAAACAACTCATTTTCACGAAAATTTCGAATGTGCAGCCTTAATCTTCGAATATATATCTTTATCCAATATTTAGTTATTTGTCGGAAACCGAAACGCGATTGCTTGTAATGTTCTTTATGGGAAAACAGTTCAATGTTTATGTTGTCTTCATTATCTTTTCTCACCTATTTAACCACATCTCATACAATCTGATGATAAGTAAGCAAATTATGTAAGAAACTTACAAATTAGGACATTGGTCTGGTTTGCTCGTTTTTCTTTTTACAGATAAATGGGACTAAATGTAACTGGTATGATATCAAATTTACATTAGTCGCAGGCAACGGACGTCATTTTTAGTTCATACTTAAGTGGTGTTCTATTTTTCACATCGCAAGATAACAACAAAGATTATTTATATGTATCATGCCAACGTGTTGAGCCAGATTAACCTCAAAGTGGATACCATCGAATATTAAACAAGAAAAGAACAATACAATATTCAGATAACACGGAAATTGTTTTAACGTAAGCAATGGCCACCAATCGAAGCCTCAATTAAATACGCCTTAATTCCGTTTTCTGTCAAGCCGTCCAAATGGACAGCGTATGTACGAATGGGGGAAGTTTAAAAGGTTTAAAATAGAGTATTAAAATGTTCTTATCAGTGGCCGCCACTGACGTGTCTGTGCTTCGTTTACCCTGGGGGTCTATGAGCATATCTGAGATTATTTGAGTTGGATTAATTGCATGAAAGTAGTTTATTTAGGGCAACTCTACCGTACAAACTTAAGTACTTCATTTAAGTACTTGGGGCACTGGGTAGCAGACACGCTATGTGATGATCTGGATGTAGAGAGGGAGCGCCGAGCGTTGGCGGTCCTCGGTAATATGCTGGCTCGTAGGTTCGCACGATGTAGTGAGAGTGTGAAAGTTATCCTGTTTAAGGCATTCTGCCAATCTTTATACTCGTGTGCACTTTGGGTTAGCTATAAGCAGCGGGCCGTTAACGTACTTAGGGTGCAGTACAACAATGTGTTCAGGATGCTGATGGGGCTCCCTCGCTATTGTAGTGCGTCCGGCATGTTCGCGGCGGCGGACGTGCCGGGATTCCGCGCAATCTTACGCAACAGAATGGCGTCCATGATGACGAGAGTGAGGAGCAGCACCAACAGCATCCTACTAGCATTTGCTGAACGGGCGGATTGCCCGATTATGCGACATTGGGACCAGGCGCACGCTCCAGTACCTGCCTCCCCCCGTCGATTTTAGTTGTAGAATACATACTAACATTAGCTGTAAGTATACTGTAACTAACAAATTATGGACCTCGAGTCCGAAATAAAACATCATCATCATCATCATCCTCCTAGCGTTGTTCCCGGTTGTGCCCCTAAAGGAGCCCGGGGTCCGCTCTGACACCTAATACCAAGATTTGGTATAGGCACTAGTTTTACGAAAGCGACTGCCATCCGACCTTCCAACCCAGAGGGAAAACTAGACCTTATTAGGATTAGACCGGTTTCCTCACGATGTTTTCCTTCACCGAAAAGCTAACGGTAAATATTCCGAAATCAAATATATTTAATTTAATTGAATTCAACTGTATTATTATGAAAATGATTACATTTATCCAGTTCCAACCTCAATGTAAAATGCGGGTGGCACAAATTTCTGAACTATGGCAAGCAGCGAACGGAAAAATCGTTCGCTGCTTGAAGTTCGAACTAAACGGCTGCCTGGCATCGTTTTGACACCCCGCCCCCAGCCCCGCATAATGGCCATGACACCCATTCTGTAGTTCCATTTTGCGGCGCTACTTAGACCTCTATGGTTTTTCGTTCGCTGATGGCAAGCTACAAATTTCAGTGAGCTTTCTTTATATTTAACACTAGCAGCCCTGTGAGATGTAGATCTCGCGACTTTTGTAAAAAAAATTCAATTTAGATATCTTGGAGACCGTACCTATATACATACGAGGGCTGTTTGATAAGTCCTTTTAAAAACTGTTTATAAAACCTTTTTTCTGGTAAATGGCATTAACACTGGCAGGCACAATCTTTCAAATGAAGACTGTCAAAAATTCAGCAAAAAATAACAAGTTTTTGCAAAAAGGGCGGGAAACTTCGTGTGTGGCGGACGCGGCTTTTTTAACTATAATTTATAATTAATATTTTTGAGGATTGGTGTTCGTATCTTTTGTATATATTTGTAGAATTAGTGTTATTTTATTCGTTTTTAGTTGTAAATATTCCTCGGTAAGTTATAGTATAAGTTAATCTTAGTTTTCCTATGGGGGATAGCACGCCCGACCCTGGGGGGACGATTCCCCCGGGGTCTAATGCTCAAACACCAATGGAGATTTTAATATCAGCAGTAGAGTCATCAATGGATACAGATGCATCTGTATCCAACTCTACAGAAACAAAACTAGAAAGAAAATTGCTTTCTGTAGTATGTAAAAATTGTAATAAAAGAAAAAGAAAATCAGGAAGGAAAGTAGGGCAGAATGATTGTAAATGTGAAGACAACTTACAACATAATTTGAGTGAAGAGTCTAACTATCTTACTCCCAGTCCAGTCCCAGTTCAAGTTCCAGTAGTAGGAGTAGAAACTCCTATTACTCCCGGTCATACTTTAAATTCAGACGCAAACGGTTCTCTTTCGACTCGGGTGCCTGTTGGTCGCGCTCGATACCAAGATACAGATATTGCTCCTTTCGTAGTACATGTTCAAAAAGAAGGCAATACTGAAGGCACAACCCTTCACCCAATAACATTTGGTCGCTTTATGCAGCGGAATAACATACAGGGCATTGAGGATGGGAGCGTTAAGCGTGTGGGCAGGAACCGCATCAGCCTCGCTTTTAAGACGCATAGTGATGACAACAAATTTCTGAGTAATCAAAATTTAGAAAAAGAAAGATATAAAGTATTCATCCCAACTTTTAATATTACGAGAATGGGTGTAATAAAAGGTGTACCTACTGACTTGTCAGATGACGAAGTTCAGGCTGCAATCAAGGTGCCCATTGGTTGTGGTCCAGTCGTTAAAATTAGACGAATAAAAATAAAAATTACTGTAAATAATACTAGTCAATTCATTGATACCGGAACTATCATCATCACATTTGACGGCCAAATACTGCCTACACGTGCATATATGTGGTATACATCACTGCCAGTTGATCTATATATATATCCCACCGTGCAGTGCTATAACTGTTGTCGTTTTGGCCATGTCAAAAATCAATGTCGCTCAGTACCAAAGTGCTATAAGTGTGGCCAAGGCCACTCTGGTGACAATTGTAATGTAGAAGAGGATGACTATTGGTGTTGTCTGTGCAAGGGGCGGCATCAAGCCACTAGTAAATCATGTTTAGAATTTAGTAGACAAAAAAACATTAAAGAGACTATGAGTAAAAGTTGTATCTCCTACATGGAAGCCATAAAAATGCATCCACCGGTTTCTAAAGTTTCTTATGCTGAAGCCTTACTTTCAACTTCGACGCCATCTTCTTCTCCACATACCCTAAACAATGCATACAATACAAACTCGCCATCAACCTCAAACACTAGGTCTCAGTCATACAAAAAAACTGTGTTTTTAAAACCAAGAACTCCCTCAAGGCCCTCAAAGGGTTTTGATCACCTTGCTCACGCAGAAATAATAAGAGAGCCGGTATTACAAAAAGGAAAACCTATTTATGAAAATAATAGTAATAATGATGAGAACATGAATACTTCTGATATAATAAAATTTCTTATTCAGTTATTATCACAACCGAAAATAGTATCACCGTCCAACGTTGCTGCAGTTATTAATGCAATTTATCAATTCCAAAATATTAACAATGGATCAAAGGTCCTGTCTAGTGCAGTGGAACTGTCGCAGCTTAATCAGTAGAAAACAAGATTTAATATATGTTATAAATAAGCATGATCCTTTTCTCATCTGTCTCCAAGAGACATGGTTGAGACAAGGTTCATTGTTCAAAATGCCAGGATATACTTGTCTCAGAGAAGACAGGTCTGATGGGTATGGTGGTGTGGCCATACTTGTCAAAAATTCACTCTCAGTAACATCTATCACTCTCCCTGATCACAGTGAAGACCTATCAGTTATTGCAGTGGTAGTTAATGGTATTTGCTATATGTCTGTATACTTTGCAGAGCCAAACAATGCTATATTTCGTGAGTTAAAATTAATCCTAAAGTTCCTCCCAAAACCATTTATTTGCTTAGGCGATTTTAATACTCACAACAAATTTTGGGGATGTGCCAAAACATCATATTATGGGGAACAATTGCTTGAGATTTTTAATCATAGAAATTTATGTATTTTAAATACTGGAGCTCCAACACGGCTAGGTAGAACCCCAAGTGCTCTTGATTTATCTATTTGTACCCCCGACCTTGCATCATCTCTTACCTGGTCTCCTTTAGACTCAACACATGGAAGTGACCACTTTCCGTTATTAATTTCTTTTCCATTTATAAAACCTCCAAAGCAAGCAAGGCAACCACGCATTAAACATAAGCTGACAGATGTAACAGATGTTACTTGGGGTTTGTTCAGGGAGGCTGTTGAACAAAAGCTAAAGGAATTACCTAGTGTGGGTCACTTTAGCACTTCAAATTGCTCAGAAGCATTAGCAGCAGCAATAATTGAAGCTGCTAATGAAACCTTTCCGTTAAAAGGTAGTGGTCCAGGATTCATACCATCCCCACCATGGTGGGACTGAATGCACACTTGCAGTTAAAAAAAGAAAGGAGGCTGAGAAAATGTATTGCCAAGATATGACAGATCATAATTTTAATAACTATTTAGAAATTGCTAATTCCACTAAAGAATTACTGAGGATGAAGAAGTTTGAAGGATGGCATAAGTTTTGTAAGTCTTTAAGTCCTAATGTTTCACCAACAATTGTTTGGCAAAATATTAGAAGGTTTAGATCTGCATTCAAAGACACTGAACTGAATAAAATATCCCCAGATTTGGCAGAACAAGTTATGGATCGTTTAGCACCCCCTTATGTTCCTGAGCATCTTGTACTTATGCCACCTCATTCTTGTGTTGATGAATGTAGACCGTTCATTCCTAGTTCATTAATTCTATCAAACAATAGCAATATTAATAATTTAAATTCACCGTTTACACTTGCAGAACTTAAAGGCGTGCTTTCATCAACAAAAGATTCCGCCCCTGGCGAAGACGGGATTCCTTATTCTTTCTTGTCACATCTTGATGATAATTGCCTTTGGTATTTCCTTTCTTTAATTAACGAAGTTATGATTACGGGAATTGTTCCTCGAGCGTGGAGGACCCAAACATTGATCTTGTTACTTAAGCCCAATAAACCAAGTTCAGACCCGGCATCGTACAGACCTATTGCTTTATCATCCGTATTAGCGAAAACTGCTGAACATCTTGTAAAAATCCGATTGGAATGGTTCCTAGAACATAACAAATTACTGAGTAGTAGCCAATTTGGGTTTCGGAAAGGTAAATGCACTCTTGACAGCTTGAGCATTTTTACCACAGATATAAGAATAAGTTTAACGAACAATAATTTCTTGGTTGCAGCCTTTCTAGATATTAATGCTGCTTATGATAACGTAAACATTTCAATTTTACAAAATAAACTGGTAAAGTTGAATGTTCCAATCTTAATTACTAAATTTATTGTAAATATGTTGTACGAAAGGTATATTAAGTATTCACTGGATCAGGTTGGAAATGAAAATATCCAAAGAACGGTATGGAAGGGTTTACCTCAAGGCTCTGTTTTGAGCCCTTTACTATATAACGTTTACACGTATGATATGGTAAAGTCTGTAGAAGTACATGCAAATGTTCTTCAATATGCTGATGATTTACTTTTATATGTTTCTGGACGATCTCTAGATAATACTAGTGCTTCACTTTCTTTAGCTTTAACTGCTTTAAAGGCTTGGTTAGATAATAACAGTCTAGATTTATCTCCGGCTAAAAGTTCCGTGGTGTTGTTCTCTCGTAAGCAAAATATTCCATCTTTTCATGTTGATTATAATGGTGTTCAGCTACCTATCAAAGATCAAGCTAAATTTTTGGGTTTGGTTTTAGATAAAAAATTAACTGGTATCCCTCACCTAGAATATATAACATTGAGGTGTGAGCGGAATCTAAATGTTTTGAGATGTCTCACAGGAGTCTGGTGGGGTGCTCATCCCTCTACAATGAGACTATTATACAACGCATTGATTAGGAGTGTGTTAGATTATGGTACATTTTTACTCCATCCTAGTAATTCAACAGCACTAAAAAAACTAGATTCTATTCAGTCAAAGGCTTTGAGGTTGGTTTTGGGTGCTATGAGGTCGAGTCCAATTAGGTGCTTACAGGTAGTGCTGTGAGCCACCCTTGGGATTGCGAAGACAGTTTCTTTGTGATAAATTCTTTTTTCGTACATTACAATTGAGCACTCATCCTTTGTTCCCAAAGGTAAGGCAACTAACTGAGCAGGTCGAAACTTGTAAATATTGGAAATACAAAGATCCCCCATGTTTAGTTAAAAGTTATACAAAATTTGAAAGATTAGAAGCACCCACATGTAGAAGCTCAACTTTGCCTCTTTACGAATTTAATTATAATAGCCTTATTACTGTTCCCGATGTAAAATTCGACATAGGAGTCTCTAAACATGACCTTAATCCAAAACAGGAGTTTGTTGGCATCATTAATAGTCAATGGCCCGACTTTCACTGTTTATACACAGATGCCTCAAAACATGCAGATAGCACTTGCGTTGGTGTTGGAGTTTACCATTCACAATATAAGGGAATTCAATTAATTAAACTTCCGCCTGAGACTTCGGTTTATACGGGTGAATGTTTTGGTTTATTTAAAGCAATAGAATATGTTCTTTTATTAAAGATTCCAAATACCATTATCTTTTCAGATTCTCGTAGCTCTTTAGAAGCTATTATGCGGTTTCCATTTAAGTCTCACAAACAGTCACCGACTATTTTTAGGATTAGGAATCTGTTAAATAAGTGCTCTGAGAGGGGTTGTGCTGTCGTATTGGCTTGGGTGCCGAGTCATGTAGGCATTCCGGTGAACGAAAGAGCCGACCAATTGGCAAATGAAGCCATACGCATCGGAGACGTTGCCTCATACGCTAACTATTGTCATGATTTAGTTAATATGGCTAAAGTATATATGTACGAAGACTGGAATAGGGTATGGAGTAGTGAGACAAAAGGAATTCATTATAGAAATATCCAACCATACATTCCAAGGAAACCATGGTTTAGCAAATTAGTATTTTCAAAAACTGTTACTTCGGTACTGTGTAGGATGCGCTTGGGTCATGTATGTACCCGAGAGCGATTGCACATGATGAATAAAGTTTCGGATCCCTATTGCTCTTGTGGTGACTATGGGGATCTAAACCATGTTTTCTTTTCATGCACGCAGTACGATCGAACTGCCTTCTTTTCTAGCCTTGTATCATTGCGTATTCCTTTTCCAACATCAATTAATTGTTTGTTACAAAGTAATTCGTATGATATTTATAAAATTTTATCAGTATTTATAGAGAAAAATGATATTAAATTATAGTGTATTTATATGTTTAAAACCCAATCCTCTCCTTTCCAAATTTCCGAAATCATCCCGTTTTATCCTTGTTTCCCTAACTTTTAACTCAAATAACATGACATTGGCTAATCTATGCAAAGCCAGAAAAAAAAAAAAAATTTTTGACAATTTAAAAATTGTTTGACTGTCATCACTCGTAAATTTTCAACAACTATGGAAAAATCTGAATTCCGTGTCGTTGTAAAACATTTTTATATGAAGGGTTGCAGTGCTGCCACAATAAAATCTGAACTTGATTCTGTTCATGGCACTAACGCGCCAACGTTGCCGAGTGAAGGTGTGTGAAATAGCTGAGAACACGGGCATCTCCAGTGAGCGAGTACATAAAATTTTGCATGAAGATTTGGGTATGAAAAAGCTGTCTGCACGATGGGTGCCACGTTTGTTGACAATCGAACAAAAACTCGAACGAAAGCGAATTTCAAAACTATGTTTGGATAAGATGAAGCGTAATCCTCGGAATTTTTGAGTCGATTTGTCACTGTGGACGAAACTTGGGTCCATCATTATACACCTGAATCAAAACAGCAATCAAAATAATGGATGGCGACTGGTGAACGTGCCCCAAAGAAGGCCAAGACTGTTTTGTCGGCTGGGAAGGTGATGGCGACAGTCTTCTGGGATGGCGAAGGAATCATTATGATTGATTACTTGGAAAAGGGAAAGACTATCACTGGCCGCTATCACGCAGAGTTATTGGACCGTTTTTATGCCGAATTGTTGGAAAAACTACCAAAAATGTCCCCCAAGAAAGTCCTCTTTCATCAAGACAATGCCCCAGTGCACACATTAGCTATTGCAATGGCCAAAATCCACGAATTGGGTTTCGCCGGACCTAGCTCCGTGCGATTATTCCCAAATCTGAAAAGATGGCTTGGAGGGCAACATTTTTGACAAATGAGGACTGCATCGCAGGTGTAAACGGCTATTTTGAAGACCTCGACAAAACGTATTTTTTAGATGGAATCAAGAAATTGGAAACTCGCTGGAACAAGTGTTTGGCCCTCAAAGGAGACTATGTTGAGAAATAAATGTAAATTGTTGAAAAAAAAACATATATTTGTTACTTTTTAAAATGACTTATCAAACAGCCCTTACATACATACACGCTTTTATCCCTAAAAGGGGTAGGCAGAGCACATTAAACTTGTGTCCAGTGCCACTGTTAGCATAAATGTGGGTATAAAAGATCGACAAAATGTGATACCGCAGTGATAGGTTGTTAGCCCATCGCCCACAACATACTTCAACCCTGTTCCCTTATTCGACTCTTACGACACCCACGGGAAAAAGGGGGTGGTGACCGGAACACCGTATACATCTTTAAGAAATAAGATTGTGTTTTTTTTTCTCTTATTGTATTTGACGTTTTTTTTTTCTTTATTTATTGATTAAGACAAAAACAAAGAATATCATTATAAAGCCCATCTAGGCAAACCCTTGGAGAGGTTTGTGTGCCGATGGGGAGTTCTTAGTATTCTATTGATCTAATTTATAGTTAAATTAAAAGCTAAGTATTTTAAGTAGGTTAGTTAGTACAACTTAGTTTACAGAATATAGGTTACATTATTGCATTTTAAAAAGTGCATCTTTAATATTTTTCTTATTTTACAACCTTTCACATATAAGTTTTTTACATGTTCAGGTAATTGATTTATTATTTTAGGCAGTAAGTATGAGTATTTTCGAGCACCATATATGTTATTATATTTAGGTAAACAAAATTGGCTTTGGGATGATAACTTTCTTAATCTAATACATCTTTTCTTAACTTTGAGTTTTGTAACATTGTGATATTCTTCAATTAAGACAGCTAGTTTAATTTTTTTTTGTACAGGTAGTAGATTACAGTATTTAAATAGTAGTGAATAGTCGGTTACATAATGCTCTTTAATATTTTTTGGTACAATAGTTTTGAGTATTCTAATTTGTAGGTTGTATATTTTTTCCATATAGGTCTTAAAGGTTCTACCATAGGTACCCAGGGCGTATCCGATCACAGAGTCAGCGAGGGCTAGGTATAGCAGACGTAGGGTTCTGTACGGTACTTTATGCTTTAAAATGTATAATCTACTCAAGATAGCTCTCAGCTTGTCGCATACGTAATTAACATGAGGTCCCAGTTGAGCCTGTGATCTATTATAAGTCCAAGGTACATGTGTTCCTTTACCACTTCTATATTTTCACAGTTAAACGTAACTGTGCAGCTGTGTCGGTGTAGGCACTTGTGCTGATGGGCAACTACAGAAACTTCGTGTGCAATTTTGTTATGAGCCGAACGAACATGCATTATTTTTGTTTTTTGCGCGTTAATAACAAGTTCGACGTCATGCGCCCATTTACGAGTGTTAAAGTTTGTTTGCATTACGCTCTCGGCCTTAGCTATATCTCGGTCGGCTGTGATAATGCATGTGCCGTCCGCGAACGATGTAAACTCTGATGTAGTTAATTCTATTATGAATAATGTACTCATACTATTTAGTCTATAGATAGACATTTTGACTTGTAAAAGTGCCCTCGTGACCTATTTGCTGACTATAATAAGTATTTTGAATTGTTTTTGTTTTTTTTGAAACTGCTTACACACAAGAATCGGTTCAGAAATGTGACCTGAGGCTCCAGCATAAATTTCACCGAAACAAAACGTTACGACCGCGTTTGTGTGTAGCTGTCAAATCCCATAAAATTGAGGGTAAAACGCAAACGCGATCGTAAAGTTTTGTTTCGGTAAAACTTATACTAGAGCCTCAGTAGAGGAAAACCGGTGGACAGCAAACGAAATAATTTTTGGGGAAGCTGAAACCGAGAACTTCGTTTGCTTCGCTCACTCGTTCAATTATCAGGGCCAGGATCCAACTAGGTACTATCGACAACACAGCTAACTGACCATCCGTGCACTTTATGTGCATTGTAATAAGGTTCTATATAAATACATGATGGTCAGTTAACTGTGTTGGCGTTTGTACAAACTACAAAGTTAGCGCTACGAAGTCGCTGGCACATACATCTATTGATAGGAATCGCTACGCTAGTAGCCGATCCCGTGGTTTTCCCGCTAAGGAGAGCGGCTACGGTGTAGGCGCCTGCTAGGCGGGTTCCTGAAAGTGAAAGTGTTAATGTTTGGTTTGTCATCGATTTTCTGATTAACTTTAACAAATCTACACAACACTTAACTTTAACAAAACAATATTTTAGTGAGTAGTTGAGAATAATTAAATAACAACGGTCCTTCGTTGGTTTACATAGGTAAGTGTTGTATGGAGTTGGCTTAAATGTGTATACAAACGCGTTTGCTATATTTTTCTCACCATTAGCTAGAAGAAAACGAGCAATCAACAATCATCGAGCCTGAAAACGCTCTAGAACAGAACGGGAAAATAAATTGAAAACGATTGCGCTACATGCCTTTTCACTCAGCAAATAATAAGCTGCGGTATCGCTAAGTCACATATAAATAACCTCTCATTAATAAGAAATACAATATAAACGCGGGCGTTCGCATCAACGATGTATACGTACAGTCAGTCGCAATAATTTAGTGATGTATGTGATACCTAATCTGCTGCTAGAAAACTCAAATCGTTGCATCTCAGTCCACCGCATACCTAGCACGTGTTGTTTTGTGTATATGTCTATGTTGTTAGAGTGGTCATGTATGCGTGTCGTTGTTGTCGTACCACAACGCCGGATACGAGCGGACGAATTGTCACCCTGGAGGTGCACAAATTTTCTCATGACTAATATTTTCATATTGCTTCACACGTAACCATTTTGATCATCCTTTACGGCGGGCTAGGACCTTTAAGTGTTTTTAGTGTTTTTAAGGAGTCGTCTTCAACAATTTACAAAGTTTATAGGTAAGAATTAAGGTGATTTAAACGTAGCGACGTTCAGACGCTAAGTAATATTTTGCAAGTTACAAATTTAATGATCGTCGTATTTCGATATCAAAATGATTACACCGTTTCTATAGAAACAGTCGTTGAGCAAACAACTGTGTTATTGGATCCCACAATCGCTCCCCAGCTGTTCCGACTCTCTAGATAGGAATAAAACTCTAAAAGCGAAAGTAAAACAACACGGTAATTCATCAATCTTAATTCCCAAGGACAGCCGTCTCAAAAGAAATTTTGTGCTGACTCGTCGGAGAGACATTTCATTATTTCCTCACTTTGCTCTGTAGCGAGCGAAAGTTTTCTGCTGAGAAAAAGTGGGCGCCCGTTACTATTTTTGTGGTTATGTTAAAAAATCGAATGCAAGATTGTAGGTCTGTATACGTTTTGTAGGGGTGCAGAATAATTATTCTCCTTTGTAATTCCATTTAATTAATTCACGATGTTATGAATAATTCAGGAAACACAGTAGGTAAGTAGTAGTTAAATTCTAGTACGTACTTCTCTAATTTGTTATCAGTGAGTACCAAAACGTCCTCGCGGCCGCGTTTTGTAACAATATACAAAGAAGTGACGTATTTCTATAAAGAGCAAAATTTAATTGAAATGAAATTGTATTTATCGAAAATAAACTTTGATATCATAATTCATATTGAAATGGAAACTCCTTAAAGTATAAATTTTCGCTAACTCTAATCAATGGAAAAGCCAACCACGAATAAGCAATACAAATGAATTTATCATAATCTTGAAGCCATCAGCATTAATAAATTTGTTTGCGAACTTGGATCGCTTAATACTTAGCGTCGTCTTGATCCATACTTCAAAAGAGCGTGTTGGTTGGGTTAGCCAAAGAATTCTTGTTGAGACCGCTCCCTTCGTTTACGACGCAGTATACCAAACAGCTGCAGTAGGTACGAAATAAAAATATAGTAATAATGTAATTCAATTACATGCAAGGTCCATGAAAATTGAATTGAATTCATTGCTAACGACGTAACGTATTTAGTCTCTCAGTGAACTTACACAAAACAGTATTATTTACATTCCTGTTTATGTTTCTTTTGTATAGAACGACGGTGGCAAACAAGCGTACGGCCTATAGACGCATGCAACTCCAAAGGAGTAACATGGGCGTTGCCGACCCTTGATATGTTTGAGGGTTCGCCGTGTTGACAGCTGAAGGTACGAATTCCCTCGCTCTCAACACAACGTATCCTCGGGAGCTCTGGCGACCTTGCTCACCTCCAGGAACACAACACTACTACAGAGCAAGTAGTAGTGTTATTATGGCTGTGGTCTTCTGCAAGGCGGAGGTACTTCCCCAGTTGGTCCCCAGCTGCTCCAAATTCGAGCGGGATGACATTTCGCTTTGCCCTACCTCACCTAGAGAGTGTCAACTACTTAAAGAAAATATGCCTTGTGGCCAGGTGAAGTCGTAAAGTTGTGTTCTCACCACGGGCCACCAGTGATTAAGAACTACAATAAAAATTATTCTCTAACGATCAAAATTGATAAGGAATTGTTCTTTCGACTCCAAAAAGGGAATGTTGTTTTCAAGTCATATTGTTAAAGTAAATGGTACTACGTTGACGAAGTGACAGCTTTTATTCATTTGCTTTTCTACCCTCTTTAGCATATTTACAACCCGCGCCTGCGGCTCGGGTAAGAAATACCTGCGATTTCGGGCTTCCTTTATTTTACAGCCCTTGGTAAGTAATGCACTATTATATTCCAGTGAATTGTTTTAAGAGTCCGTATACAGCCGTTTGCTGAATTCGCTAAACTTTTTGAGGTCATATCTCACTAAATATTCGTTTCCCTACAGATTTTATTGTGTAATATGAAAGATCATTTCAATTCAAGTTGAATAAGTGGAAAGGTTGTTTACATTTAGCTCTCAATTTACCATATTTTGGCTCAGTCCAACAGCTGTTTTCTCATTTTTCGCTCGGAGACGTGTAAAAAAGACTTAGGTTTGAAGAACTATTTTATTTCAAACCGACATGAAGCAAATAAATATATATTGGTTTGATAGTCTTCTTAGGAATAAGTGGAAAACAAATTATTGAGTAAAACCGTATTTCCATCCAACGACTTTTTAGTAAAAACACACAAAGAATCGCCAGTATTTTTGGCCATTTAGCACAATATTTCAAAAATATGAAAACATAATAAGAAACTCCAGTTCAAGTGCTATTCGAAAATAAAATATATTTATGTGTAGAAGTAAATTTCGGCATAAAAAATATTTCAAATCACCCTAAAATTCGTAATAGAACACCGTGCACGGCGCTCGATGCGGCAGTCTCCGCCAAGCGGTTTGAGGGAACGGTCACGTCGCTCGTCGATTTCAAGGTTGCGTAGCTATGGGCGCTTGGGCTAGCGGGAATTATAGCGCGACGAGGCAGTCTTGATCATTTGTTAAGTAATGGTTTTTGTTACTTTTGACTTTTTATATGAAATTGCATTTGTACTAATGGAAATATTTTCATTGTACTACTAAAATTTTTGACCTATGTTCCATAGAAGGAGGTTCTTAATTAGTCTATATGTTTTATCTATATATACATTAATCGGTATTTCTAAAAGTACGTCATCGAATTTTCATCATCATCAGCCTATATATACGTCCCACTGCTGGGCACAGACGTCCTCTCCTGAATTAGTTGGACTGTTCAGGATGTTATTTTGCAGTTTCTTAATTTTGACAGCCGTTTGTAATATTTCCAATTAACGGAATCTTTTTCCTATTGCCTTTATCTGTGTGATATAAACTGCTTCCTGCTGGGTTTTGTGGCCTTTCTAATCATTTCTGGTTTTAACCATATTTATGCAATTTTACCTAAAATCTGCTTCGATGACAGGTCTCAACACACATCTGTGTCACATGTTTTATCTCCATTTTTTTTATCGCCCATCTTTTCCTTGCTCAGATTCTTACTATTCATGTCGCTGAAGTAGTATACTATAATACAATATTTATAAATTGATCCCGCATTGATCAGGCATCGCCTCTACGGCCGGAAGCTACCACCGTCCCGTGCTTCCCCCCTCTAGGAACAGACTCGCACACTGGCAGAAGACACACGCTCCTTCCGACGACTTTGTCCGTCCTGCTAAAGCGCTTCCCGCAGGACACAAACAGCCATGGCCTACCTGGAGATCCTTAAACAGACTACGCTCCCAGGTAGGCCGCAGCAAGGAAAATCTAATAAAATAGGGTATCCTGAGTGGTTCAGACGCCCGGTGTGAGTGCGGGACGACTCCTCAAACTATGTCGCATATGCTGTCCTGCCCGGCGTGCCCGTACACATGGTCCAGACAAGACCTCCGTGACACAACAGACAGGGCGTTAGCCATCGCTAATTTCTGGTCCCGCACAATCTAACCACGGCTCAAATAGGAAGCCATCGACACGAGAAGAAGAAGATTGATCGGTTTTATTATTTTAGATTCAAGTATGGCGCCTAGGAAGACAAATCGTTCATTTGGTAAAGTAAAGGGAAAAAATATATTTTGTGGCCCTACAACATTAAAACCAGACTAAAACGAAATCTGCACAACGCTGGCATCTGGGAAGGTTAACGAATTATTCTTATTTATCTGGTGATGAAGCAGGAAAATTAACTGTAAAAAAAAACTATACCTTAATTTCTAAATTACCTGGCATTTTATTTCAACTCCTACACATTTTATTTGACTTATACGTTTCTTGGTTTTAACCAAGAAACGTATAAGTCAAATAAAAACTTTTCACCTAGAATTTGATAAACTGGAAACTGAAAACTCTAACAGTAATTAATTATCGACCGAGTGAGCGGAAGCGAATAAGGTCTCCGTTTCAGCTTGGACAAAAATGCTTTCGTATGTCTATCCGGATTTCCGGCTGTTCTCTTCTAGAGGTCGCATTTCTCAACCGATTCTCGTAAAATTTGGTGAGCAGATTCGGTAATTAATTATATAGATTTTTTTGTCGAGCCAGTTTTTGGGAATTTTTCAAAATGGCGGAGTTATGCAAAAAGACAGACTCGCGAGGTCTACAGCTCACAGAGCCACTGGTAAATGATATAAATAACCTAAGTTTTAAGATGAGTAAAGATAAATAATAATAAATATTGGGAACAAATCTTACACAAATCGACCTAGTCCCAAACTAAGCAAAGCTTGTACTATGGGTACTAAACGACGATATACACACTTATATAGATAAATAAATACTTAAATACATAGTAAACCAATATCCATGACTCAGGAAGAAATAAATGCTCATACCGGGATTCGAACCCAGAACTTCCAGCTTCGAGGCTAAAGCGGTCATCAAACAAGCAAGTACTTAAATGAATTCTGAATTTGTAGTAATTACATAAATACATTGTAATGAACGATACAGTTCCAAGTTACCTGATATTTTATTTTAATACATATAGGTACATATAAATGTTAAGAAACGAAAAAGTCAGATAAAACGGTTAAGGCGCCGTAGGTTCGGCGAAGTTAAGCAAACAGAGTTTTTGAATGCGTCTGTCTATCCATGACTCAGGAAGAAATAAATGTTCATACCGGGATTAGAACCCAGACCTTCCAGCTTCGAGGCTAAAGCGGTCATCAAACAAGCAAGTACTTAAATGAATTCTGAATTTGTAGTAATTACATAAATACATTATAATGAACGATACAGTTCCAAGTTACCTGATATTTTATTTAAATACATATAGGTACATATAAATGTTAAGAAACGAAAAAGTCAGATAAAACGGTTAAGGCGCCGTAGGTTCGGCGAAGTTAAGCAAACAGAGTTTTTGAATGCGTCTGTCTATTCGGTTTCAAAAAAATACGATTAGTAATCTTGAGGCTTTTCTGCAGCGATCAGATCAGTGATTCGAAACGATAGAAAAAAATCACGAACATAGGTCTAAAATACACTTAAAATATTCGTAACAAATTATGCACAAAGGCTAAAAATAATAAATTGCTTCTAAAAATCGGCAATATTTTTGAGAGAACTCAGTGATAACTTTTTTATCTATTTAACGGCCAAAAACTTAAAATTAAAAAACATGATATCCGCGCTTCCGAGCACGCACTTCCATCTCGTTCACGCTTATGCTCAGTGAGAGGGAGAGAAGACCATGAACCTACGGCGCCTTAAAGTATCAAAACTACTCTATGATGATACCGACCTAGCCGCCTCGCTCGACCTCCACTACAATACCTGCGCTGGCGCGCTCGGAGGCGGGTAATTATACCTAGAATCGAACTTTTTCCGGGCCGATACGGACTCTTAAATTTCAATAATGCTTATATTGTAAAAATAGCATTGCTTCTTCTTTTATTATTTGATGTTAGGAAATCGATAGATCTATTTATCACCATTATCACTAAGATTATTGTCGGTGTAGCTCTCTTATTAGCTACAAGATTTGGAGGATTGTGCAGTAGATTTCCATTAATTTGGTCCTCGATGTCTTGTCAAAAAGTTTACCAGAAGTCCTACGACTTTTTTACCAATTCTGATACTGCCGCTGCCCAACATCAAGAGAATGTTTATTTACTCTATGTTGTATACTGTTAGTGCCAAAAAGCTACGAATATATTTTGAAAACGTACTTAAATAACATCGTTGTTAATTTACTGTTCCAACTTCTTCAACCGTGCAACTCTTTACCAGTCACGTTTCGGCTAACACTCCAAACACCAATATTTGCCCATTTAACACGGCACACAAATCCGTTGTTCGCTTGTTTGTGCTATGCCTACAAATATCTTTTAGTTCTTAATGTTGTGCATATTATTTAGGAATTAATGTACAGTTGAAGAGTGCCAACTCTCATATAAGCGCTGGGTAAAATACAATAAATCCAATAATCGATAAATAAGGTTTTTTTTAGTAACGGAATGCTGTTATTTAATTTTTATGTGTGGAAACGCTATAATTGTAATCAAACCATTGATACAAGCCTTACAAGTTATAATACCTATTGAAGAGATGTTAGGATGTGTAATGTGACCTAATTGTATTTATTGCAAAATTTATATTTATCCTTGTGCCAACCAACAAAAAAATATCAATGATATTTGAATCGCGCTGTTTATTAAAAAGAGCGAATTTTACTTGTGCTTTTCAAATAAAATGAGAAAAGAAGCATGTCAGGGTACTTTACGTTGTGTATAAAATATTAAAATTTGCATACGAGGTTAACATTAATAAAAATGTGTAAGCCCAAATATAAGTTTTTTTTTGCTAACTCAAATTCATCATTAACTCAAGAAAAGAAAAATATCACATTTACGAATAATTCTGAATTACAAGATAAAATTGCCCTTAGATATTCTTTGTATCTCCATCACTTTATAAACTTCGACAAACATACGTCAAATTCTGTATCGGTTTATCCATTGAAAACTTTCCGTAAACACAAGAAAGCACTTTCTGGCACCTAGCTATCAATCTTGATCGTGGAGACAGCCCTGAATCAGTTCACTGGCTTAATGTCAAGTAATTACCTCTATTTTTTCGACTTCCAAAAGAAACGGGTCAGATAAATACCCTTGTCAAAGTCTTTGAGGTCTAAACCTTCACAGTATTAAGAACTACAATAAAAATTACTCTCTAACGATCAAAATAGTTAACGAATTATTTTTTCGACTCCAAAAACGGAATGTTGTTTTCAAGTCATATTGTTAAACTAAACGGTACTACGTTGACGAAGTGACAGCGTTTATAACAATGACTACCTCATTTATGCATTATTTTTCTAAAGATTATGTTATTAAGTGTTTTCTCTGCTACATATAAATAAATTCGAAAACTATACTTTCCTTAAAAATCTCATTAAATACATTCTTTCGCTGACACATTTATTTTGAGTGGGTGAAGCAAGTTTGTTCCAAAAGGATTCCATGAATTGGCAACGCTGGCTTATAAAGTCCCGATCACAAAAAGCATTCTCGCTGTATGTACAGAGTCAACGAGTTCGCATTTATTCAGTAATTCGACTGGCACCGTAAAAGGAGGATTAAATTGCTCGGGCCGCGACGTACGAAAAATGTATGAAGAGAACGGAAGAGGGGAGAAGCAATTAGTGAGGGGTATAATTCCAGAGCTGTCGTTTGCTTCCTATCCCAAGATGAGACACTTTGGAAAAATTGGGCACCTTATTTATTATGGCTTTTTATTTAAGGGAAAATTTCGCTTTTATTTTTTTGTTCTTGCGTCCTAAACACCGGCTTAGTGTGACGGAAATGAGGAGCTGGTAATGAGGTACATTTTTTATTAGAATATGCTCTCATTTCATTGTCCCATTTCTTTCAACGTATTTCTGAAGTACTAGATAAGCTCTACTGGTCTGGAAGTTAATATCAAGAGAGAAATAGGCGCATATTTGCTATGTAAGATATTTTATGTCAGATATTCTAATTATTTCATAAAAACGACTAAAAACTACGTGACCATTCTGAAAAATGGGGACAATTTCGTGTCCAAAAAAAGACTGAATTGATATTATCAAAGATAGAACAGGATTGGCTTCATGTCACATATATAGTAAACAAATAGTAGAGCTAAATGAACAACCAATCAAGTATATAGGGTACCAGGGGTGCATAAGCCGGCAAGCACTCGGTCATCGCAGCTGATGTTCAGCTAACCGCCGTCCCATTGGGCCCGCTGCCAGCCACCGCCTATTCCTCTGGGGCGCCGCTTATACCGACATTCTAACCCGAATTCACATTGCTTGAATTTTACAAACATTTTCGAACAAAACACTGTCGAGAATATTTGAGTCTGTACAAAATTGGATCTAAAATATTTGCACGTCGCTACCCAAACCAAAGATACAAAATCCCGCCACTTGTACACTACCATCCTCCTAGCGTTATTCCCGGTTGTGCCCTAGAGGAGCCCGGGGTCCGTTTTGACACCTAAATCCCAAGATTTGGCATAGACACTAGTACACTACCGTCTGATTGAAATTAGGGCAATGCTCAATATCAATCTTCTCAAGGATCTTGCGTGCGGCAAGCTCAACCACACCTTGTCACAGTGGATGAAATGGGGAATGCCAATAGCGTAACCACTTGGCAATGCACCACTGTGGAGTTCCTACTGTCTTAAAAATAAATCTCTTATTTCTTGATACATTAAGTATAAAGAAATAAGAGATCTATTTTTTATCACGCGATATTAACGCACAACATTCGTACTTTTTTTTTTATGATATAGGAGGCAAACGAGCAATCGAATCACCTGACGGTAAACGATAATCGACGCCCATGGACACTTACAACACCAGAAGAGTTATAGGTGCGTTGCCGGCCTTTAAGATGGGAGTACGCTCTTTTCTTGAAGGCTTGAAGGTTATAACGGTCCGGAAATACCGCAGGCGACAGTTCATTCCAGAGTTTGGCTGTGCGAGGCAGAAAGTTTCGGGAGAAACGCACAGTTGAGGACTGCCAACCATCTACGTGGTGAGAATGGAAAAACTGTCGCGTAGGGCGATGGCGGAAGGAAGCGGCGGGGATTAATCCGAACAATTCATCAAAACACTCCCCATTGTACATGCGGTAGAAAATGCAAAGCGAGGCTACATCTCTACGCAGTGCTAAGGGATCAAGCTGATCGGAAACACGCTGGCAGCCGACAATTCGAATCGCTCTCCGTTGAATGCGGTCTAGAGGGAGGAGTTGGTACTGAGGAGCCCCTGCCCACAGATGACAACAGTATTCCATATGTGGACGGACCTGCGCCTTATAGAGCTGTAGGCGGTGAGCCGGCGTGAAATACTGTCTCGATCTGTTGAGCACACCGAGCTTCATCGAGCCTAATTTGGCCTTACCCTCCAAGTGGCCGCGGAACTGGACTTCTTTCGAAATGTCGACGCCAAGGATTCCGATGCTGGCTGTGGCTGCTAGGGGAGTGCTCTCAAATCGTGGAGATGCCGGAAACGCTAACTTTTTTGCAGTGAATGCACAAACTTGTGTCTTCGTGGGGTTAAAACGGACTAGATTAAGTCGGCCCCATTCCGAGACTTCTTTTAGGGAAGACTCAATTTACTTACGGGCATAAACATATTCTTGTAATAAGCATGGAATTACTTATATTTTACGTGTAATTCTGTCATGACGTTACTGCCATATCGACCGTACATTAACTGGAGGTTATACCACTATTAAATGAGCTGCTGATGAGCTGGAATGGTACACCATTCCAGCTCATCCTTGAAAGGAAGCCTGTGCCCAGCAGTGGGACGTATATACTGATGGCGACGATGAAATCTACAAAAGTGTACCAAACCCACGACCAATTACAAAATGTGCCAGTTATCAAACATTGCAACAACACAAAAAAGATAACGGTATGATTGAGTCCAATATTTTATCTCGAGCAATGCTAGTGTGATGTGATTCTAACGGTCTCATAAACCGAGGTTTCTCGAATACCTAGTCAATTTGCAGTCGGCAATGCAAGTATCTCACAACATCTTGCTTAAATACGCGTTTGGCGATGACATTATTTTGCCACAAAACAAGCGAGCGAAGTGAATGGGCCAAAATACTTTCGATGTCCGGATGTCGAAAGGCATAGGTCATAAACAGCCAAAACGGAAGATCGTTATCGCGACTTTTTAGTTGTCTCAAATAACTTATGGCGGCAATGCAAAAATTATTCTGTTTTTACAGGTTACTAGTAGTTTTTCGGAAAGTATAGGAAATTGACGTGAAAATGATTCCAGATTTAAAAGAAGCTGCAAGCTCAGTTATTGATAATTTATTCCCTGCAAAGCCAAAAGATAAATATCTAAAGCCGTACGACAATTTCATAAAGTGGCGAGAAGAAAAGCATGCCTCATCATTTTCACAAAGTACAATACAATACAATACAAATACTCTTTATTGCACACCTCACACAAACAAAGCAGTTAAAAAAGAAAAACAATACAATAACATGTAGGTAGAGGTAGACAACAGGCGGTCTTATCGCTGAAGAGCGATCAGACCAGACAACCTTAAAACCAACCTTAAAGTACGTAAGTATATGAAATATGAAATGAAATATATTTGAAATGAAATATATTTATTCACGAAAAAAGCAATTCAAAACAATTGCCATGGTTCCACACTAGGCTAGGCCTGTCCCGTGGAAACCAAACAGTACAGATTAACAATTACGCGGCTTAAACAAAAAGCAAGACAAGGTATGAACTTTTACAAACATGGTACTTAGTATACAAACAAGAAAAAATAATAATTATTAAATACCTAAATAGCTATTATAGTTAACCATTTTGAGGAGTCCTAGTAAAAGTGAAGTGGAGGGTGTACAATTGTATGTGTGTGTGTGTGTGTGTGTATGTGCGTGATAGTGAGCGTCATGACACAACCTGAAGTATGATTTCTGACTGTTCATAACTCCAAGACAATAAGAGCGTTTGTATTTTCTTTTTTGTTTTATTATAAATATGCGGAAACAGAAACCTAGGGAATCGCTTTGCAAATTTGGTTTTGACCATCGGAACGGGTACTTTAAAAACTCTTTTACTGACCAAGTCTCTGTAGCATGGCAGGTTCAATGTTGCCTTGTGCCCGTACATGGCAGCACGTAGCAGGAATAACCTACGAACGCTAAGTACCTCCGCTTCTCTATATAAGTCAGCAGTAGAATACCAGCGATACTTACGCAAGGACACCTTTAAAACTGCTCTTTGAGCTCTTTCAAGCGCTATCAGAGTTGTTTTTGCGACGCCTCCCCATGCAAGAATGCAGTAGTTGGTTATGGATTGGCACAATGCGAGGTATACAGTTTTCAAAAGTTGTCCGTTCGCAGCCTCTCGTAATAACTTCATAGAGTAGACGAGCTTACGAATCCTAGCCGCTGTAAGAGAAATATGTTTTTTGAAATTGAGATTGTCGTCTATTTCCAAACCCAGATATCTAAGAGAGTTACACTTTTGAATGCTTTCATAATTACAGCTCTGGTTAGAAGGACAAGGTTCAGAATGCGTTTTCAAACTCGTTAAAGAGGGAGGAGGTTCAGTCAAAGCGGTCTTATGAAAACAAAGAAATTTTGTTTTCTTTGCATTTAATGTTAGGAGGTTTTGGTTCAACCATGCTGATACTTTTCCGAGTCCCAAGATCGCTGAATCCTGGGCATCCTGCCACGAGCGACCGTGAAAGATAATGGCTGTATCATCAGCATAGCACTGCATATCACTATTATCATTCTGTAGAGACAGAATATCATTAAGGTACGTAAGAAAAAGTGTGGGGCCCAGAATACTACCCTGCGGGACCCCAAAAGAGACCCTTTGTTCGCTACTGATAAAGCCATTGACCCTCACACATTGAAATCTGTTGGTCAGGTAACTACAGAACCAATTTAAAGCTGTGCCCCTTACACCTAAGCCCTCTAGCTTGCGAAGTAAGATGGGGATCGATACCGTATCGAAAGCTTTGGATAAATCCAAAAATACGCCGATACAGTTACGACCCTCATCCAAATGGGAAGCGACGTCAAAACGACTGTCAGACGTTTAACAGCATCCTCCGTCGATTTTCCTTGACGAAACCCGAATTGTTTGTCGGAAAGCAGATTTTTTTTTCTAAAAAGTTGATCAGTCGCTTATTCATTATTCGTTCTAGAAGCTTCGAGTAGGCTTTAAGAAGCGAGATAGGGCGGTAATTGCTAGGGACGTCCTTTGGACCATCTTTATGGATCGGTGTAACAGTAACTGTCTTCCAATTTTGGGGAAATGTACCTATGGATATGCTTAGGTTAAATATCGCAGCTAAAGGCTCCGATATGATGTCACCAATTTCCTTAAGGAGTCTGTTATTTATATCGTCTAATCGTGGGGCACTTTTTACATCCAGTGACTTGATAAGACCGTAGACTTCGTGTTTATCAGTAGGCATAACATAAAAAAAGGCGTATTGGTGTGACAAACTTTTATTCTAGACGCCAGAACTTTCTGAGTTTCATTAGAATTTGCCAAAATAGACATTGCTAAACTTGAACCTACAGTGGATAAGAAAGTATAGCAATAGTCCAGGGACTCCTCAGCCGATGGCTTAGGTTTTAGAAGGTCGTCGGCCGCGGACCCCTTTCTAGTTTGGTGAGTGATTCGCCTAATTGTGTCCCACAGCTTTTTAGGCGCGCGCTTGTTTTGTGCTAGCTCCCTATTATCATATTCGGACTTTAACTTTCGCAAGAGTTCGATATAGAAGTTCCGGTATCGTGTATAAGCAACTTTCTTTAAAGCATTTTTTGAATCGTCACGGTATTGTTGGTGTAATTTGTCTCTGTGTTTGGAACATCTTATTAAACCGGGTGTCATCCACGGTTGCAAAGCAAATTTGGAACGGCTAACCTTGACAGTTCTGGTATGCTTGGTTAAGGCATTTTTTATAATAGAAGAAAAAGAAGTGACGACTTTATCGAGATTAGAATCATTAATTAAAGGCGACCAATCAACAGACTGTAACTCGGACCTTAGAGCTTTGAAATCAATTATATTTTTAATACGGGCAGGTGCTTCCTTCACGTTAAGATTAACGGTAATACCGGCCATGACTATATCATGGTCAGTGAGGTCTGCTGTGCAAACCACGGACTCCGCAGCGACATTAGCTGGTATAAAAACATGATCCAAGCACGTCTTTCCGTGAGTAGGCTTGTCAATACTGGGGAAAAGGCCATGTTCCGAAAGCATATTCAAGTACTCTGTGACATGAGCGTCATCGGGTGCTGAGGCTAAAATATCTAGGTTGATGTCACCGGCAAAAATAATACACGTTGACAATTCCATATTTTTGAAGGCCGTATCAAGCGAATTAATAAACACTTCAGGATTTCGAAAGCTGGGTGATCTATACGTTGCGAATTTTTTGAAGCAGTTAGGGACTTCTACCAGAGCGCAGTTGGCCTCATCAACATCCAGTTCTGAAAACACTGGGGATCATTTATTTTTAAGATAAACTATGACGCCTCCCGATTTATTGATGTATTTTTTAGAGTGAAATGAAGTGTAACCTTCTAGGTGTCCCACTACAGAACTCTCATTTAACCAGCATTCACTGAAAATAATTGCATCAAAATCAATATTCAATCTTTTTCTCAAAACTAAGAAATTATTAAAGTTTTTATGAACACTTCTTATATTGACGCTTAAAACTTTTAGATTATATTTATTTAATAGTGTTGAGCAATTTTCTAATACCGATATTTTATGGCAATTAAACCAGTATGAATTATCTATGTTACAAAGATGATCTAAGGTAGCCATGGAAATAAATTTGAAAAATAGCCTTCGCTGGTGAGTCTTTCGTTCACATAAACTATACGTTCGGACCCTTGGCTTGGTCCGACTATGTCTTTGCTTCTGATAGTACGGCGTGCCTTTGACTGCTTGAGAAACTCGTCACGCTTAACACAACGGGTAAACGATACTACTAGTGGGCAACGCAATTAGCCCGAGTTATCCGATTCGGTCTCTTGTGGTCTGTGCTTGGGTCCGACTCCTGACGCGTAGTTCAGATCTGCGTCGAGTAGGTCAACTCCTAATTTCTGCGCCGTAGTCATTGCCAAGTGATAGGGGTTTTCCCCTGGGGTCTCCTCTAAGCCAGCAATCTCCAGCCCATATTTTTGTTTACTTGCACATTTTTCGAGAAGAGCACTATATTTGTCTGAGCTTCACTGCTATCATGCGACGGCGCGCGAGCTCTCTCGATTTTTCTCGCACTATCCGTCTCTTTCTTATTAGAACACTTGGAACAGGAGATATAGTGCGAGAAAAATCGAGAGTATGTCGCGACCGTCGCATGATAGACGTGCAGGAAGGGCCACTGCTGGCTTCCCTTGCTTTGACAATAATGTACTATTTACTGCCGAAAATAGTAAATGATCACCAACATTTAATCTCCATTTTAATGTGAAATAATAACCCAAATTATAACATGTTACTATCCTATTAAAGAAAATGCTATCCCAATAAATCATTGCTAATCAAAAAATAGTAAATGATTTCCAAAATTTAATCTCTATTTTAATGTAAAAACCCAAATTATAACATTCCAGCCCCGCTTTCGTTTCTGGGACTCAGTCTCCCGCTGTCCGCCCGGGCTCCCGCCAGAAACTCGCTTCGTCGGCCCTTCGTTTCCGTTCAACTCAGGACCTCCTTCGCGAGCTTCTAGCTCCGCGGGCTTTTATATAAACTCTAGGGGTAGGACAGATAAGACCACGTGGAAGTGGGGTGTGCTGATTCGGGTTTTGGTAGCACTTGTAAATTTGGCATCATTATAGTTTATTTGGTAATATGCATATATTGTATGGCAATCATAGTGGTTTATTTAGGTGGAAATATTGTATTAATTTTCTTGCTAAGATTTGGTGATCATTTATTAAAGGAGAATGGGCATTTTGTACCATGAGTGTATACAGTTGAGACATATCTCGTTTGAAAGGTCTTAACCATGGCATTATTTCATTATATGGGACCAATGTTGAACGGCGTGCAGGGGTCTAGTAATTAACCAAAGTATGTAAAACATAAAAACTGTTAATTAACGAAATCCAATTGGTATAATCAGTAAAACGGTATTTAACATTAAAGAACATGACAATTAGCTTATGTTAGGCTACCAACACCGACGCTGAAATATTTACAGGGCTGGAATTAAGTAATCAAAGATATGTGTGAATGAAAAATCGGCTACTGTGCAAAGATGCCCACGTGTATACAATAGCGGCGTATACTACATTATAGGCTAGGATATACGTTATTTTTTATTAATAACAACTTTGTTCCAACGCGTGCAGGGGTAAGATTATAATGATTTGTTGGGGCTAACGCTCAATTAACGCTACGCTAATTGATGGTATAAACTTCTTCTACTGGACACTAGATGTCTGTAGTAGTACATATCTCAGTTGATATAATATTATGTATTATAGCAGCTAAGTCGATAGTCTAGCTCTAGCACAAAGAGGTTTGATTTCATTAAAAATAAAATTCTGACACGTCGTGTCAGTCACCACATGTCATATGGAAATAAATACAATATTTGTCAAGTAATCAAATATTTTAATATTCTAGCATAATTTATTATCCTGATGTGAAATCAAGTCTAAATTGATTATTTACATATTTTGGTGAGTATCTCGTGTTAATCTACGAATTTTATGATTTTATATTGTATCAACGGAAAAGGATCGTAGGGATTAGGCTGCCTCGCTCAATCTCGCTCAATATCGTACAAAAGTTGTAGGAGCCTCAGTCTCCTAAAAAATGGACGAGTTCTCGCAAGACCACGATTGCATTCACTAGACAGTATTGTTTGTCATCATCGTAGTATTACAACAATTTTTATCATAAATAGGTAAAGTTAGTGAATATGTAAGTTTGTGTGAAGGGAGTTCATTCGTAGGCTGACCATTGGATGACGGTAGTCCTTTTAATAGGCGTGGAGGTTCCATTCAAAGAATTAACAGTTTGATGAGGGGGGGAGGGGCAATAATCGACAAAAAACGATGACGTAATATATGGACCAGCCCCTAGCTTCTAGCGTGTGAAGCAGCGTGGACAGCTAGTCTATACTAATATCATAAAGAGGAAAAGTCTGTGAGATTGGAGCTTTGTAAGCTTGTCAGGATTTAAGTTTGTATGTATGAGTTATCGCCGGCACTACGGGACCGATTAAAAAAAATTTTTTTTGGGACGCACATAGTCTATATTTTATTCCGCGGGATTGCCTGTGTTCTTTGCAATACGCGATTGATGCCTTGTGGTCAGCTAGTTTTCACTTTTATTCAAATCTATACTTCAATTAGGTACTATCTATACTAATATTATAGAAAGGAAAAGTCGTTGAGGTTTGTGTCTTTGTTTCGTTTTAGTTTGTAAGTTTGTATGTAATGGGAATCTCCGGATGCACTTGTCCGATTTCATAAATTCTTTCACCTGTGTACTGACTGACTTTCCTTTCCGGTTGGACATATTGTATCCTGCGAATTTACATGCGTTCCGTGCAATACGGGGGTGAAACCTGGCGGGCAGCTAGTAATATTATAAATGTGTAATAGTATAATGTGAACTGCGAAATAATGGAATTAGCTCCCGTTATTTGTATTTTTCACTGACATTTATGATTTGGGTGCCTTCAAAACAAGAGTGAATAGGTTATTACTGAACCGTGTGTGTATCTAAGGCTCTGTCGTCAGGCGCTTACCAGCAGGGGGGCTAGCACAACTGACGCCGCGCCGCGATGCGAGTTTAGAAAGATCTACCCTCCTCTTTCGAATTTGCACGGTGCAAGTGAGACAGGGGGCGCTCAGTCGCGCGCGAAGCGACTTGTCGGCAAGTTGTGCTAGACGTACAGGTGAGACTACGAGCAAAACTGGACTATGTATATTATACGTTCAGCTTACGACGGAGGCAAACAATACGGCTTGCCATTTGGTAAGCAGACAATGACACCCTGTAGACCCTCGCGAAGAATCACAAGCGCGTTGTTGACCCTATATCGTTTAAGAAATTGGTTGTGTTGATAGCTAGAGACAAATGCTGGTCCCACCCGCTCAACACCGTGGCCGCGCTTCGTCGGGAGTTCTGGTGACTTTACGCTCCACCACACAACACCATATACATACAATATACCATATATCACGTACCTATAAATCGAGTAGTTAGTAGTGTTATGACTGTGATCTTCTGTGAGGCGGATACACTATGCCAGTAAGACAGGTCCAAATGCCAGTGACGTAACATTCAGCTGTGCCGGCTGAGGCGTCTTCTCTGACTGCGTGTACTTACATACACACAGGTATACCTACACAATCTATACATCAATATTTGAGATGATTAAATCTCATTTTACAATATTGTAGCAACTGCAATATGAATTGTATGTATGTATATTTGTATGTATGTTTGTATGTATGTATGTCAATTCTTTATTGTACATGGTACAGAACACAACAACTAAACAATAACTGAAGAACAGATGATACATGTACAAAGGCGAGCTTATCCCTGAGAGGGATTTCTTCCAGCTAACCTTTGAGCAATTGTATTGCGTGTATTTACTTAGTAGGTAAGTACTAAGTAACCGTCATTCTAGAGCTAGAGGAAGTAATATCATATTACCAGTTTTTTATCTGTGTAGGTATACGAGTAGGTAGATGTAACGTTATTTTGTTACTTGGCCAAATAAAGAAACTTGAATCTTGGTACAATACCATTTCATTTTATTTTGCCCAAACGGTAAGTCGTAGGGCATTTACGTACCGCTAAGATCTAATTGAAAAATAAACACTTACCTATGTCTCGTTCCCGTATAAAAACCAAACGCCGTCGCGTTTATATGGTCATTAGCTACCGTCGTACCTACACTTATAAATAGATCGAATATGAATTGTTGCAGAACGGGAGTCATAGTGGGATTTCTCAAATGTTCCACTCCACTTTTTTGGCACTAGTGTGGAACTTTCAGAAAGCGTCCTACCCATATTATGCCCCGTGAAATGGGAATTCTCTGCAAAACACGGACAGAGCCGTGGGACCAGGTACAAATAAAGAAGGATACTTATTTTCAATACTTATAATAGTAACCGTATGGCCCGTCTGATGGTAAGAGGACAACAAACCCCACTGAGGCTTGCAACCTCGTCCATGTCACATGCGCATAGCCCGGCCACATTGTGAAAAATACTCTCATTTGGTTTCATGTCGTGTTTCTTTTTTCATAAACACTATAGTCTAACATAGTAGGCACCAAGTAGTAATACCATATCAGACATAAACTCCCACATCGAGCGTATAGGTGTGTAGGAGCGTGTATGTATGTGGACAAGAAAATGCAATTTCACGGGCTACAGTCCAAACGGGTTGATAGATTTTGACATAGTATATATTAATATTATACATATAGTAGTTTATATAGTTTCCAAACGGATTAACTGATTTGAGTATGTTGTTACCCTAACTGCCGAAGGAGAGGAGGGTTATGTTTTTCGAACGAATGTATGTATGTATGTGACCTTATTCTTTGGCACGCCCTGCAGCCTAAAGCGTTTGACGGATTTCGACATATGAGGTGATTCCTCTTAATCGTGGGAGTGACATAGGCTATAAGTACAATTTGAAAAAAGCAGTTGGGTTTTTTGAGAAATCTTTTCATTTCATTATTTAATTGAATGTCTTGTCTCTCCAGATGGTTTAGTCGAATTCAAAGCTATGAATAAAGTTAACTGTTCTTAGCTATGTTTGTTGTGTCGAGGTTGCTTTACATTTTTAGGGTTCCGTAGTCAACAAGGAACCCTTATATTTTCGCCATATCCATCTGTGCGCTTGTCTATCCGTCTGTCCGTCCGTCCGTCCGTCCATCCGTCCGTCTGTCCGCCTGTTGTCTGCCCTTCCGTCCGTTCGTCCGTCCGTCCATCCGTCCGTCTGTCCGCCTGTTGTCTGCCCTTCCGTCCGTTCGTCCGTCCGTCTGTCCGCCTTTTGTCTGTCCGTCTTTCCGTCCGTCCGTCCGTCCGTCTGTCCAACTGTCTATTCGTCTGTCCGTCTGTCCATCCGTTCGTCTGCCTGCTGTCCGTCCGTCTGTCCGCCTGCTGTCCGTCCGTCTGTCCGCCTGCTGTCCGTCCGTCTGTCCGCCCGTCTTTCCGTCTGTCTGTCCGTCCGTCCATCCGTCCGTAGGTCTGTCCGCCTGTTGTCTGTCCGTTTGTCCATCTGTCTGTCTGTCCGTCCGTCTGTCCAACTGTTGTCTGTCCGTCTGTCCGTCCGTCTGTCCGTCCGTCTGTCCTCCTGTTGTCTGTCCGTCCGTCTGTCCGTTCGTCCGTCTGTCCGTGTGCCGCTAACGCCGCGGCACAAGCATATTCAGTACAAAAATGCTTGTGCCGCACACCGGTAGAATCCCGCCTTAACTAAGACAGACAGGCAACTACGGAACCCTACACTGCGCGTGGCCTGACATGCACTTGGCTTCCGTCAGTCTGTCTGCCTAACCGATTAACCGTTCGTCGATTTGCTGAGATGTCGCCAAGTCAGCCACGATGTATGTATAGCTACATACCTAAATGTGTGTGAGTCTGTGTCTCCGACTATGTTTCTGTCCATCTGTCTGTCTGCCTATCCGACAAACAAAACTGAAACCTCGCAGACTTTTCCTCGTCATTACATAATTAGTAAAAAAGTAAGTATAGTTATATGTATTACCTACAGATTACGACGATGGCAAACAAGCATACGGATTGCCTTATGGTAAGCAGTGAACAGACACGCTGTATACCCCTTTAGATCCTCGCGAGACCAAAAGAATCACAATTGCGTTGTTTTATTTTGACAGAGTTGCGTTTTTATTATTTCGTAGAATTTTAAATAGCCATACTCATTTTATATTTCCAACGTTAATGTTTTCTAATTGTGGATGCCAGGATAGATGTTAGTCGATTATAATTCCTAAGTATTTCATCAATACAAAAGAATACTTGTAAGAATACAGTTGGGATGTTTAAAAAAAAAATGGTTAAAAATTAAATAAAGTGCTGGATTTGTTAGGGTTACAACTATATATGACTTAAAGGAAAAAACATCGGGAAGCTGAGACCAATATTTAAATAGTTGTACCTACCTACATTTACCTATTCTGCGACATAAAACATGGATACTAAACTTAAGCTAACCTTGCTATTCAGTCACCTAAAAAAACTTCATGCGAGAAAGCATCGGAAGATTTATTAAACATAAAATTACTGTTTCAGAGAAATGGACATAACACAACGTCTCAGGGGACTGAGGTAGCACATTATTTTTTCTGTGATTTGATTCTATTGACAGGTTTTACCTGGTAGTTTCTGCATATTTATGAAATGCTGAGGGTCTGATAATAGAGCGAAACTACGTAGTAGGGAACTTTGAGAAAGCCCGTATATTGTTTCTGTGTTAAGGTGCCATTGACAGGGTTTACCTAGAAGTTTCTGTATTATATGAAATGCTTAAGGGTCTGATGATGGAGCTAAACAAGTAATGTTTGGGTTCTATTGACAGGTTTCACAAAGTAGCTTCTGTAAATAAGCTACTGAGGGTCTGGTGATAGAGCAGAATAACATCACTGGGAACCTGACATACCCTGCCAACCCACATAGCAAGTGGACCGTGCATAGGCTCTTTTGATTCAAATTGCTAAATAGCTTCTCTACATGAACTTCTGAACAAAAGAAAATAGTCTACACACTACTAATATTATTAAGAGGAAAAGTCTGTGAGATTGTAGCTTTGTAAGTTTGTATGTGAAAGCCTAGAAACACTTCATAGATTAGATTACTGTTTCAGATGAACGTAAGAGTGCTGCAGTCAAGCAAAATTCCGATGCAAGCACGAAAACACCACGTGTTGGAGTACTTGGAGTTTACTGTTTCTTAATAATAAATAATATACTACTTACGTAGTTCATGTTAAATATACCTCATTCCATAGTGTTACCGTAGCTGTTTAATCTGTGTAATGTAATGATATTACGACGATATTTTTCCCGATAATCGTGTAGGGGAACAGACCGTTCCCCTAAGCGATGGGTCTCGACCAACATCGCAAGAGACTCGCTTGATGGGTCAGATACAGAAGGCGGTACCTATATCTACTCCTAGGCATAGCGCGAATAGCCAGAAGGTTCCTCTCTCCGTCGCCCTAAACACCGGTGGCTTTAGGCCTCGCCTAGCTGCGGGCAGCACCCGGTAAGGTAAGGTTTTATTTAATATTTTGACATTTAGCATATGTGTTTTCGTATTTTACTATTTATTATATTGTTAAAGCAACCCTGCCTAAGAGATGGATTAAAGTAAGGAAATCATATAACTATCAGGTAGACAATAGGCTACAACAAGAGGTAACGAATGTCAGTAGAAAGAGAGATATAGCTATGAAGTTAATGCTGGAGAACGTAATACAAGATTTTGTAAGTGTGTATGTTCCTCTAGAGTGGAAGAGATGACGTAGTCAAAGAGAAGTTTTGGGAGGATCTTGGTGTAGTAATAATGGAAATTCCGAAAAACGAGGTTCCTTCCACTTGGCTCCCAAGACTATAATCCTATAGAATTTCAACATAATATTTATGCCACTTTGCTCTCATGGTACGAAATGATATTTTTTCATGCCTTCCTTAAGTTCTATTTTTCCTCTTTGCACCCACTTCACTGCCTAATGGCATCCAGGGATAATATTTTTCTTCTTGAGTCCCAAAGCAGTTTTATTGGGATCTCAGGATAATACTTTTCCCCTTGACTCCCAAATCGCTGCTGTTTGGGATCCAAGGATGATATTTTTCCTATTTGCTCCCACGTCATTGCCAAATGGGATCAAGGAAAAATATTGTTCCTCTTGGCTCCCAAACTGCTGTTATTTGGGATCACAAGATAATATTTTTCCTCTATGCTCCGACGTCACTGCCAAATGGAATATGTACCTATATATTAACAATCACGTTCTCGGAAACGGCTCCAACGATTTGGATGACATTTGGAATACGGGAGCGGGAAATCGATCTAGCTGGGTCTCGTGTCTGGAAAAAGTGTTATAACGCAGAACCAATTCGGTTTTTGCTATATTATACGGGTCGGGATCGGTAGCAGTTGCCATTTTCTCACTTCGCCAATTGTGCGAAAAATACAGAAGTGCACAGAAAAAATCTGCATATAGTGTTTGTTACCTCGAATAGGCATACGATCGAGTACCTGATGTATGTTCTCCGCTGATGATATTGTTCTTGTCCGTGGAGACCCATCAAGACACAGAACAGACTGGAGAAGTGGCGACAAAAACTAGAGAATGTTGGCCTGCGGATCAGTAGGTCCAAAACTGAGCACATGTTTTGCGATTACGGCGGGCTCTCCAGTTTGAATCTCCATTGTGAGACCTGTCGTCATGTATGGATCGCAGTTTTGGGCCTTAAAGGTGACGGATGAAAAGAAACATGCATGCATGGTTACATGGTACGGAGATGAGAATGTTAAGAAGCATGTGTGGCGCGACGAGGACGGACCGAATAAGAAATGTTGTATGTAAGGGGATGCCTGAAAGTATCACCTATTGTATTTATGAGGATAAATTGAGAGCCAATCGCCTTGTGTGGTGTGAATGAATGAATGATATTTGTTTTGTGTAACCATGGCTACATATTATAACATATACTTATCTAGGACTAAGGGGTTAGTTGCTACATCTAAACTATGTATGGGCACGTAATGCGGAGGGATGAAAGTCATGTGACCAAAAGAGTATTAGGTATGAATTTGGCTGGATATAAGATACGAAATAGACCAAGAAAAAGGTGGATGGACTGTGTGTGAAGACCTATACCAAACTAAGTCCGACCAACTGGATGCGAGCGGCGCAGGCCCGGTCATTGTGGCACTGTTTAGGGGAGGCCTATGTCCAGCAGTGGACTTTTTCGGCTGATATGATGATGATATCAAAATAAATAGGGGTGTAGACATTAAATAAAATAATCAATAATGTAATATTTTTTCGCAAAACTCAATTTCATATGAATCGATGACGCTTGTAGATTGTGACGTCACTAAAGACGGCAACGGGCCGCGCCCCGTCGACGAGGCCCCCCAGCAGCCTCGGATAATGTGACGTCACACACCGTTCGCGTTTTCTCTCTCTAACAAGCGATATTAAAACGGTTGTAGCTTCGTAATTCTATGAGATATCTGAATGGGATTTTCGTCACTAGGCATATTTTTTTACCTTCTTTCTTTTGAATTAATAATAATATTCGAGTCTACACCCCTATTATATTCATATTCATATTAATTTATTCGTAATTGTCAATATTACATGTCAGAATATTTATAGTTTATAGTTATTAAAAGAAGAATATAATATTATTAGCATTACACAAAAAGTGTCTATAACAAGTTCTCTTCCATTCTAATCTTTGGTAGGTATGGCCTGGCAATTTTTGGTGTTCATTAGGTAGGTACTTTATGTTTACACCAGTAACCAGTTACCATTTACAATTGCACACCCCACTGTTCCTTTATTCGGTTAAGAGCTGATGCTGGTAAAGGCAGATTCCTATTATGGCAGATTCTTAGGGCGAAAGGACCATCAAGAAAACTGCAAATGTTTTATTTTTTTAGTACGAACTTACAATTGGCACAAATGTTTATGTCCTAAAAGTCCCATTAAAGGCAGCGCCGCCATAATGCTTTCACACAGTCACATTTTCAAAGATCAGTGTTAGGTTGGTCAGCCGTAACAGTTTCGATGGAATCCGATCTTCGGGCATCTGAAGCTACTTAACGAACCTAACCTACCTAACTTTGGCTATCAAAAGGAATTTCTGTCATAATCATAACTTTAGAGAGCGTTAGAGAGCTAACGATTGGTTCAACTTTAATGACACTACAAACATATCTGCCGTTTTAAGAATTTGCTATTGCCAGAATCTGCCGTTTAAATAGTATGCCAGTCACCGAAAAATTATCGTTGTTTTGCTAATAGTAGATACTTAAGTATGAACTTGCGAACGAGGTGGTCATTTAAAACGCCAAGACATTAATTTTCTTCGCGGGATGAAGTCTCATGCATGAAAATCAAGAATTGGCATGATTAAATAGTAGACGAGTCTCTTATTCTAGTGATTTTTTGTATGATAAAGGCGTTTACTTATTAATAGGCCCTGTTTCACAACTGGTAGCTCCGGACAGAGACTGTTAAGGTTCCCACAATCAGGGGGTGAGACTGTCTGCCTGTATAGCGCCAGTACGTTCCTTCGAGCAATCTCGATGAGCCTCTTCGACCTTCCCGGGCATGGCCAACGCCTCCGCGACCTTGCAGCAGAACTGCTCGCTGGATGAGTCGCCGGAATGGAACAAAACGGAGTCATATGCGTATATTAAATGGTGTATTATAGTGCTGGCCTTGTTTATACCAACTATGGAAACGAACACAGCCGCACACAAATCCTTTTTTTTCTTCTTTGCGTGCCCAAATCCATAAATCTATACTTATATTATAAAGAGGAAAAGTCTGTGAGATAGTATAACTTGGTACGTTTGTAAGTTTTTATGTAATGAGATCTCCGAAACCATTGAGCCGATAAAAAAAAAAAAAAATTTTTTCAGTCTAGAATATGCTTTTTGATTGGTCGTAAGCTATAGTTTATCCCGCTCGTTTGCCTGCGTTCTTTGCATTACGTGGGATAAGGGTAGTTAGAAGTCTATAATTTTATATGCAATTTAGGCGCTCAATCTCAGTTTAAGTCCTTATTCCTTGTGCTCCTGCCAGTGACAGCAGTTTTATTGAAAATGTAAGGTTTATAGGCAAAGAAAACGTAAAATGGCAGGAAATAGACGCCAAGAGGGCTCATACGAAAGATTGGCAACTTATCAGAGTTGCCAATCTTTTGTATGAGCATCGAAATCACTATACAGCCAAAAGAGTAGTGCAATCGACCCAGGCCAGGATTTTTCTGTTTGGGTCGTACGTTATGATTATGACTAGCATAATATACATTATTAGAGTTGGCAACCACCACATGAGTTGGATCATCTCATTGTTTGATTGACACAGACCAAGCCCCATTTCACGAACTTGACAATTGTCACCTGACAATGACAATTCACCATCCATTGCTTGTTCTAGAAGTTAAGGTGGTCGCTAGGTTAATTGTGGAACCAGCAATGTACGGAGAATTGTCGTAGTCAGGTGACAATTGTCAAGTTGGTGAAATAGGGGCCAGATACTAAGTACGACAGAAGTTAATCATGGCACATGGACATGATTACTCAGGACAAGGTATGGTAATAACAACTCCACGACCGAGCAAGATAGTTGTATACAAATCTCAATAAGTGTGACAAAAAGGGAAATACCATTCTTGCCACAGTTATTTTTTATTTTCCGCTAGTTAGCACGAGGTTGTGGCAAATACCCACCCAAATTAAGTAGGTTGTTTATGGTAAGTCGTCAGTCATTTTAGGACCAGGTCTTAATTTAGCTGCATAAGAGCCTTTCCGTCCCTCTCTGTAGAAAATAAGTCATGGCACTATTTTTGTATTTGTTAGACAGCCAGATGCTATCATCTGGCTGTCTAACAAATACACGATGGTAGGTCAAATAGGTTGACACCAAAAAGCAGGTTAGTAGGTATTACTTGAAAACTTGGTAAAATCAAAAGATATACAATTCTACTGAAATCGATCCAGATAGACTATATTCGCCGGTATGTATTCGATTCTCATGATACCTGCCCTAAGGCCAGAGAGCCCAATGGCCATTGTAAGCAATAAATATCAATTGGCAAGTCCGATAGAGTTAGGGCTATACGAACTTCGATTCTCATGAGGCGATATAATCACCTGCCTAAGGCCAAATACCCCAAAACCCATCGTAAGCATTAAATATAAATTAGTCAACAAATATATAGTTTATAGATTTAATTTTAGCTTTGTAGGTATAATGATTATTTTGAACACATTGAGAAATAAATATGGTAACGTTGCAGTATGAAATATCTCAGACGTCAACTGTATCTTGTCAGCGTGTCAAAACGACAATGTAGAGCCAACATTATTTACTAGCGACATCTCGCGTGCAGTAGCACAAGCGAAGGAAGCGGGATTTTGATATAATTAGGTGTTATAACATGGACTTTTAACATTTATTAGTTCAAGGAAAAATCTACGATCTCAACCCAGTTAATTTTCAAGCCTTTTTACCCATACACTAAAATACTGGCGCCACTGTCTATGCACAAGTGGCGCATTAGTATGAGAATATTTAGTTCCAGTAAACACCACAGTGCAGTTATAAAATGAGCTATTGGAGCTTCCCTGCACGCGACCGGTCTTCGGCGTCATAGACAGAATTAAAGCTCTTCTTAAGAGCTTTCAAATGATATATGTCTCAACTGTATACACTCATGGTACACCGCCCATACTAATTTGCCCATTCTCCTTTGGTCTTTGAATAGGTACACTTTAATGTGCAATCGTTACTAAAATAGGGAATACTATTTAATTGTAATGGTAAAATTATTGTTTTGGTGTTCAGTATATTTTTTTGGTAAGAGAGCTTAGGGTATCAAAATATTTTTTGTATAAATGTTTATACCCCAAATGGCTACGAATGGAAAGTTTGGCAAGTTTCTGACAGAATGACAGCTGCCGGTGTTATATTTAACGTCGATCGGTCTGTAATTGTAAGTTAGTGGAACCCGCCCTTAATAGTCATCTTTAGTTCCTAGAACGATTGATTGTTTGAAAACGTCGAAACTTAAAGTTACCTGTATTTTGTTACCCACACAGTTATCAAGGTGATTCTTTTTGAGTTTTGTTAGTAAATAATTGTTAACCAAAACAAATAAAAGTCTCACATGGTCTGGACCTCTATTTTCCCTGACCAGACCTTCAGAGTTTGATGAGACAAATTTTAAAACCTTGTTACATATAATTTTCCAACCCATCGGGGCTATATACAATTTATTATTCAATTTTATCGATTATCGATTTGAATGATCATCGAGTAACTGGCTGTATGCATCAAGTGCCCCTGTCGTTCTGTCACGGGCTTTATTTTAAAAAGGTAAGTCGCCAGTGTTGCCTCTTCCCAAATGGTCGTTCACTTTTGGTTCTGTTATGAGGCATTCTGTCGCTCCTTAAATTCTGTTTGGATAATATTTCGTTTCAGGATGGTGTTTGGAAGCTTGGTTCAATTTCTTAATATTCTGTTTAAATCCTAGCAAGATCGTCTGGGCTGAAATACCCACTTCGGATTTTGTATGTGGCAATGTCTTCTGGGCTGTCAAGAGCTGGGTCTGACAGCAAGTGTCACTTGACAGAATTTTGATTTCCGGGATCCACGTATCCCAAATTAAACCCGTCATCCCTGTGGGAATCTGGGTTCTGTGGAGTCACCGGGTTTGCCCACCCTGGTAGACGCAGCGCGAGACCCTCAGGATCGAAAGCTTTTCCAAGCGCCTTTGGCAAGGACTACTGTCTCTTCAGGGTCTTCAGGGACCACCATTATTCCGGGGGTCGGTTGTTGGGCGAGGGCCGGTCGTATGCCGCTCCGTGGGAGCGTGCTGATCACCCCGGGACAGCCGGAGACGTCGAGCCTTACAGAGGTTCCCTGGTAAAGGTACCAGACAGCAGGTCGGTTGCCTTCTCCCTTTTTTTTGTCGGCGCCCAACCTTAAACTTACAAAAACAGCAAAAAGCAAACAGTAATTGGTCGATTCGCCAGTAAGCCCACAAACCCCATGAGTACTCTACCATCTAGCCGAGGTAATTTGTTCTTGGAAATAAATAATGTGAAGTTATCTGGTGTATTGTTTCAATGACATGTCCCTAGAAGGTACCCGGAGGAAAGATATGTTACAGTGGCGCCCAACGTGGGGCCAAATTTGCTAGAAGCTTGTTATACAACCTGGTATAACGAGTAGGCCATTACTTGCTTTGCTGTTTTTGTGGTTCTATATTGAGGAGTGTGTAAAACCTACATTGGTGACTATTTTTTTTAAAAAAAAAAAGGTGAACTTTATGATAATAAAAGTGAACATTCTAGACTGTGTTTGCAAGGTTAAACCTTGTATTGTTATATTTTGAAGTTAAGGGAACATTTTCTCACTAAATAATTTAAAGTGTTTGGTTATTTTGTGCTACTTTGAGGATAACTTGTTGGTTATTGCTGGTTACAGCTTTTGTAGCCTTGTTTATTTAAAATAAGAACATACTTATACTATACTTTTGTGCATACTGAATATCTAAACTATCTTATATCTGGCTATGGTACATTCAGCCACAATACTATTAATATTAACACTATTAACTTTGTAACAGTGATTATTGCGTTTAATTATTGACGATTGACACCTTAGTGACTCTTTAGTACACTTTATTCAAAAGTACAGCTGGCCACAATACTATTAGTTTTGAAACAGTGATTCCTGCATTTAAATATCGACTATTTACACGTTAGTGATCCTACGGTATACCTTTGATTCTGAAGTACAGTCAGCCACAATACTATCTATATTTCTTTTGAATTAGTGATGCTTGTGTTTAATTGTATACTTCTCGGTGGCTACTATTGTTACATTGGTAGGTACAGTCAGACAAATAATTAAGTGGTTAAAATTTTGAAATTATTTCTGCATTAAGAGGCCATATGGGTATTGGATGTTACATTGTGTTTAACTTAAGTATAATTTACTGAGGTTGGCTACTTAAAGCAACTTCTTAGAGCTATTGGTTATTGAGTACTATTGCTCAAGCCGACTTGTTATTTCTGTACTTGGTACCAAGGGCTGAAATTTTTGTTTCCTTTGCGGAATAATAGTTTTTTAAGATTATTATTTGGGACCTTCTTTGTAATGGAGGACCGACCAATTACATTTAACTTGTTACACAAGGATGAGCTTACTTATGAAGTAGCTATTAGGGATGCTGTTCCTAAAGATGATGTCAAAGGTTTAAGGGAGCAGATCAGGAAGTTAAGTAGGGAGGTTCCGTCTGATGATATTGAAGAGTATGAGGGTGACCTTTTATCGGAGTTGGCAGTAGTGCGTTGTAAGATTGAGGAGTTAGAGCGATCAACTATTTCTGCTAAGCCGCCCATCACACTTAAGGCGTTGAATCGGGTACAGGCGTTAGGCCATCACATATACCACCGCCTGACGAGGATTCATCCGGACGATGAGGGCACCATCGCTGTGCATGCTGAGTTGACCGACCGGCTGATGCGTATTTTGTCGAAGTTGGACAAGTTGTTTTCGGTGTTTCATTCTAGTCGTGCTTCCCGTGGGTTCGAGGATGCTGAGGAGGAGGAGGTAGCGGGAGCCGCCGGTGTGGAGGTTGCGCCTACAGTACATATGCCTAATGAAACCGTGCGGCCCGTCGCTACTGAACCGACTCCTACTGTCATGGCATGCGCCAGCAAGCCTCCAACTGTCGCTTCCCTCAATCTCCGATTTAATGGCCGCTCTTGTGTAAAGGCTTTTCTGCAGCGGGTCGAGGAGCTGTCGGCGTCCCGTCGGATCCCTGATACTGGTTTATTGGCCTCGGCCGTGGAATTGTTTGAAGGCGATGCGTTACTATGGTATCGGGGTATTCGGGACGAGGCTACTTCGTGGGAACAATTAAAGACTTTTTTGATTGAAGAATTTTTGCCGTTCGATTACGATAGGCGCTTATTGAAAGAAATTCGGAACCGAACACAGGGACCGACTGAAAACATCTCGACTTACATTAGTATCATGTACAATTATTTTAGTCGATTAACGAGAACCTTAACGGAGCCGGAGATGTTCGATATTGTTTCTATAAACGTCCGGCCGGAATATGCTGTACCTTTGGCTATGTACTCGGTTTCTACTTTGAAGGAATTGAAAAGGGTGTGTCGCGTGCTGGAAGATAGCTGGCAGCGTGCGAATTCTTTTGTGGAGCCTCCTAAGCCTTCGTCTAATTCACTGGCTGTAGATTTATGTTGTAAGGCCGTGTCTAGACCCCGGGTGGAAGCGAATGTGACTCAGCGGTTCTGTCCGCGCTGTCGAACGGACGCGCATGGTTGGCGCGAGTGTCCCTCTAAGCGTATCGTGTGTTTCAAGTGCGGGACACCCGATGTCACGGTTCTCACGTGTCCCTCGTGCACACCTCGCGCTTCGGGTTCCGGTTCAGGCGCGACCAACTCTGCTACTGGTGGCAACGGGCCAAAAAACTAGTTAACCCGAACTGCCGAATTCCGCGTCCTTATGTCTGTGAACATAAGAACTTAAGCTTACCTAGCGGTGATTCTACGTCAATTAAGAATCTTTCCAAGGTTAATAACTTGGTCTCTCCTTCTGTTTCGGTAGTTCGGAATGTATTGAAACGTATTGATGATCGCCCCCATATTTCTGTCGAGATTTTTGGATCTCAGTTTCGGGGTTTGCTTGATTCGGGCTCGTCGATCAGCATTTTAGGGTCTGACTTGTCCAATTTGTTTCTGTCTTGGGGTGCTGCGTTGGACGGTTGCGCTGACTTCACACACATCGCCACCGCCAACGATTCCCAAGCTGAGGTTTGCGGTTGTTTGGTCCTACCAGTCATGGCGCAAAACATGACTCGGTTGGTAAAATTTTATATTATACCGGATGTGACTACACCCCTGATTTTCGGGGTAGATTTTTGGAAGTTGTTTGATATTGCTCCAAGTTTGTTTAGAGATTTTTGTGCACCCACGGACTCCGCCACCGGGAACAGTGTATCGGAGGTCCGTCTGCATTCTTTTGAGGCATTGACGGCTGAGCAGCGGTCAACGGCCGAGGATATAATACAGCGATTTGAGGATATTTCTTTTGGGAAGAGGGGCTTAGGCCGTACGAGCTTGCTTACCCACACCATAAATACGGGCGATTGCCCGCCGGTCAAGCAGCGTTATTACCCTATCTCACCTCACCGCTTAGTTGAACTCAATAAGCAATTAGATCTGATGCTGGAACAGGATGTGGTGGAACCCAGCACTAGTGCGTGGAATAACCCCACCTTGTTCACTCCGAAGGCGAACGGTGAGCTGAGATTTTGTATTGATAGTCGCAAATTGAATTCCGTGAGTAAGCATGACGCTTACCCTTTGCCATTTATTTCGAGTATCCTGGATCAGTTACGGGACGCTAAATTTTTGTCTTCGCTGGACTTGAAAAGTGCCTTTTGGCAAATTCCATTGGATGAGGCCTCCCGCGAACGCACGGCATTCACAGTGCCTTCGCGGGGATTGTTTCAATTTAAGGTAATGTGTTATGGACTTACTGGGGCTCCTGCTACCCAGCAGAGGTTAATGGACCGGTTGTTTGGTCCAGAATTTGGTAACAGAGTTTTCGTGTATCTAGACGATATCATTATTGTCAGCCGTACGTTTGACGAGCATATCTCCTTGTTGACTCGGGTTTTGGAGCGGCTAGCTTCGGCTAATTTAACTATAAACTTCGATAAGTCTCAATTCTTCCGCCGAGAATTAAAATACTTAGGGTATGTGGTAGACGAGCGAGGTTTACATACGGATCCGTCCAAAATTCAGGCCATTGTTGGCTATCCCACCCCCACTAGTCGGAAGGAGGTAAAAATGTTTCTGGGAACGGCTTCATATTACCGCCGTTTTATTAAAAACTTTAGTGCTATGGCTGCTCCCCTCAATGCTTTAACAAGCACGCGCAAGAATGCGCCTGCGTTCTCTTGGTCGACGGAAGCAGATAAGTCCTTCCATGAGCTTAAGTCCGCCTTAGTGTCTGCTCCTGTTTTAGCGTGCCCGGACTTTAGTCAACCTTTCATAGTACATTCCGATGCCTCGGGTTTTGGGGTGGGTGGAACGTTGACCCAAATCGCTTCGGACGGTATGGAACATCCCATCGCCTTCGCAAGCCGCTCGTTAAACCAAGCTGAACGTAACTTTTCAGCCACTGAACGCGAAGCGCTTTCGGTAGTTTTTTCTGTGGAGCACTTCCGCCCCTATTTAGAAGGCGGTCCGCGCTTTAAGGTGGTCACCGATCATTCTAGTTTGAAGTGGTTCTTCAACTTATCCAACCCAAGCGGTAGACTAGCCCGTTGGGGGTGTCGACTATCTCCCTACCGTTTCGATATCGTCCACCGCAAGGGGAAGGAACATGTGGTGCCTGATGCCCTGTCTCGTACCGTACCAGTCTTAGAGATTCGAACTTGTGATTGGTATAATAAACTGTATCAAAAGTGTGAGCGTTCTCCCGCCTCGTGTCCAAATTACACCATAAAGGAGGGTAGGCTCTTGCGTTACTCTAAAAACAAATTTCGTTCACCTTCTGAATTTGACTGGAAAGAGGTGATACCCTCGGACCAACACATGGACTTATTAAAGGCGTGTCATTGTGAGGAGGTTTCTCACTTAGGAGTTTTCAAAACGTACAAGCGGCTGGCGTTGCATTACTTTTGGCCTTCGCTGTATCAGGACGTGGTAAACTTCGTTCAAGGTTGTGAGGTCTGCGCTGCCTATAAGCACTCGCAGAAGCCCCCCATAGGTTTGATGGGCAACCCAAAGGTTTGTTCTCGACCCCATGATACGATCAGTATTGACCTGGTTGGACCTCTACCGAGATCCCGGGCGGGTTTCGTATACATTCTGTCCGTGGTTTGTTGTTTCTCGAAATTAGTTCAACTGTTTCCCCTCCGACGTGCCTTAGGTAAAACGATAGTCCAGCGTTTGGAGGATGAGGTCTTTCTGAAATACGGTGTGCCACGCACAGTGATTGCGGATAATGGAACGCAATTTACTGGTAGTGAACTTAAAACCTTGTTTCGGAAATACTCCATCCCTCAAGTACATTACACGCCGCGTTATTGCGCGCAGATAAATTCTGTTGAAAGATACCATAAGACAGTCCTGTCCGCTGTTTCTATCATGGTGAAAGAAGACCATCGTGCCTGGGACACGACGCTGCCTAAGGTTCAGTTTTCCTTAAACACCACAGTTAATGAGTCAACTCGCTTCACTCCCTTTTTCTTAGTTCACGGTCGAGAAGCGGTTGCTTGTGGTAAGGTGTATCGCGACCAACAATCTTCCCAGCTAGATTTATCCATAGCTCCATGTGACGAATACGCCAGCAACCTCGGAGGTCTGCGTGACGTCTTCGATCAGGTTCAGTCCGCTCTGAGTAAAGCTCACAGTAGAGGTGCGCGTTATTACAATAGGGGTAGGCAAGAGAAGGAGTTTCAAATCGGCGATGTGGTTTGGAAGAAAACCTTCCCGTTGAGTAACGCTAGTAAATTCTTCATGGCTAAACTAGCCCCTAAGTTTCTTAAGTGTCGAGTGGTTAAAAAACACTCCTCTCTAGTTTATGAGCTAGAGGATTTTGTTAGTGGTAAGAATTTAGGCTCGTGGCATATTCAGAGTCTTAAGAGTTCTGCCACTTAAATAGTTTTCAAGTAAGTTTAATAGAGGATTTATTCCTACTTATTTCTAGCTTTAGATGTGTTATTTTATTGTCGGCTGCAAGTTTATGCCTCTGTCAATTGTGCCCTGTCTGTGTCGCTCAAGACACAGCCCGTCACGCATGTGCCGTTCGTTGGAGAGTTTGAATAGAACTGTGGTTAACCTACGTTAGTCGTTAGTTATTTAAGTTTTCTGTTGGCCAGTGGCTGTCTTTGCCTCTGTGAGGGTTGGACGTGCACCCCGGTATACAATCCAGGTATATCTCGCTGCACCGCCAGTGTTCCGGAGAAGTAGTGTACTTGCTAGTAGCTTAGCTTTGAAAGCTCTACTTGCGAACACTAAGTAATCTTTTCTTTTATTCTAGTGTCAAGACTGTTGACGTCCCGTTGCAGCCGTACGGCCTGATGCGTGGGTTCGGTTTGGTGGATGTTTGTTTTCCAGATTTGGCTTTGTTAGCAGTGCTTTAATGCACTTAATCCCCGTAGGCACCCTAATCTTTGTGTTGTTGAGCTTTGCATGGCTAGGTTTGTATTAAAAGCTGGAGGCCAGCTTGAAATTTTGCTGGTGCAAAATTTTCCTCGAGGAAGGGAGTACTGTTACATATAATTTTCCAACCCATCGGGGCTATATACAATTTATTATTCAATTTTATCGATTATCGATTTGAATGATCATCGAGTAACTGGCTGTATGCATCAAGTGCCCCTGTCGTTCTGTCACGGGCTTTATTTTAAAAAGGTAAGTCGCCAGTGTTGCCTCTTCCCAAATGGTCGTTCACTTTTGGTTCTGTTATGAGGCATTCTGTCGCTCCTTAAATTCTGTTTGGATAATATTTCGTTTCAGGATGGTGTTTGGAAGCTTGGTTCAATTTCTTAATATTCTGTTTAAATCCTAGCAAGATCGTCTGGGCTGAAATACCCACTTCGGATTTTGTATGTGGCAATGTCTTCTGGGCTGTCAAGAGCTGGGTCTGACAGCAAGTGTCACTTGACAGAATTTTGATTTCCGGGATCCACGTATCCCAAATTAAACCCGTCATCCCTGTGGGAATCTGGGTTCTGTGGAGTCACCGGGTTTGCCCACCCTGGTAGACGCAGCGCGAGACCCTCAGGATCGAAAGCTTTTCCAAGCGCCTTTGGCAAGGACTACTGTCTCTTCAGGGTCTTCAGGGACCACCATTATTCCGGGGGTCGGTTGTTGGGCGAGGGCCGGTCGTATGCCGCTCCGTGGGAGCGTGCTGATCACCCCGGGACAGCCGGAGACGTCGAGCCTTACAGAGGTTCCCTGGTAAAGGTACCAGACAGCAGGTCGGTTGCCTTCTCCCTTTTTTTTGTCGGCGCCCAACCTTAAACTTACAAAAACAGCAAAAAGCAAACAGTAATTGGTCGATTCGCCAGTAAGCCCACAAACCCCATGAGTACTCTACCATCTAGCCGAGGTAATTTGTTCTTGGAAATAAATAATGTGAAGTTATCTGGTGTATTGTTTCAATGACATGTCCCTAGAAGGTACCCGGAGGAAAGATATGTTACAACCTATATATCGACTATATGGATTACGACGTGTTCATAATTGGTCGTTGTGAATTTAAAATCTCCATTTGACGTTAAGGGGGCATACATACATTCAATACACAATATGGGATACCTTAATTATGTGAACAATTCATATAAAACCACAATCTCGTCTCCGCACTATATTTTACTTCCAGCTATCCATTAATATAATGCTCAGACAGTCCTTTTAATGCAAACGACGACCGACACACCCACGTCACTGTTCTGCCTTCCACAATAAAAGGACGTGAAGATGAACGAGCGTTGTACATGTGCTTCATTTGTCTTTATCAGTGGTCAAGGAGATTTTAACTGACTTCTCAATTTGAGATTATAGTTATGGGTAGACCGCAGCGCGCGGTCGCGGGGGTAGTCGACGAGGCAAGGGCGTCGTGCGGGAGGCGAAAGCCCGGCGCCCGCATGCCGCCCGCGAACCGTTATCTACCACCGCGCCCGCGCGCTGCGGAGGCGAGAACGGAGTTAAGCGGTCCACCTTAAGGCCTCCACCCACCGAACGCGTGTCATGCGCGGCGTGTAGCAACGCGGGAGTACGCGGCGGGCGCGCGCGGGCCCGCCGCGTCAGCGACGCGTTAGCAACGCGTGTGCAGCGCGGGCCCGCGCGATTTATCTCTCTCACTACCAACACATTTGATATGTATCTCACAATCTCTATCACACTCAGCAGCGCGGAAGCTGCGCAGCAGCTGCGCGGGCCCGCGCAGCACACGCGCCGTGCACGACACGCATTCGGTGGGTGGAGGCCCTTTATACATCGGAACATTGTCCTAGTGAAGATAGGAGTAGGTATGTACATTGGATTATCCCAGGCGTTGCAACGAATAATTTTTCTATTCGCATTTTTTACCACAGCAATTCGTCACCTTTCCTTTAAGACATCCAAAGATATTTTATTATTGTATGTATAGTTGTTATCTTGAAGTCTGAGATGTTCTGTACTTTTTTTTCTTGTTTTTTGTTTTGTGTGTGTGTATTTTGATGTATCCTTTTTTTGCATGGTATTTATTATCTAATAAGGCAAAATAAAGATCTGAAACTGAATCTGAACCTTTGATGTTCTTTACACCAAAGCGTTGAATTTCTTCGCAATTCCTTAAGATTCGTAACACACACGAGGGGTGTTATTCGTTTTTACGCTTGCACCAGTGTGACTGTACGTGGCACCCTCACTCCATAAGGTTTTATTAGTCGAAAGTCTCATCTCTTGAAATGTCGCCCATATTTCATTACTTGTCGGTATACTGTCAGTATTATATTTGCACAGTATTATTCAACTCCATTATTCTGATGCGTTCGTTGTTGGAATGGAGGCCTCGCTCGAAGAGTCAGAAATGTAAGCTCGCAGTAAAGAATCTGTGCTGTCTGGACACTAACAGCTGACATATCACCCGTGGTTGACCTAATTCACCTGGGTTATCTAAGGGAATTAACAACACTAAAAGTACACTTAACACTTCTTAAGCGTTAATAACATTAATATTAACCTTAATTAACAATTTTATAATATTAATTGTATATCAATTCCGTGAAAAACACTACGCTGCACCAAAAATGCTACAAAAGTTACGATCACTGTATATTACTATTCATACAGCTTTAAGCTAATACATTGCAAAATTAATTAGGAGCATTGTCTGCCAAGTAACCGCACTGTGGTTTTGCAGATTTGTATCTAGCTATAAGCATGTAAGAAAAATGAAAATAAACATTTATTATTTTATTATTTTTATTTATTTCTTATGCGCTGCAATCCATTATGTATTAACCCAGGTGAATTAAGTTAACATGGCTGTTTCGGTCATTACCTGTGCAGGATAGGAAGAGAAGTTAGCCCCACCTGCCATGAGTGCGGCGCGGAGGACGACACGGCCCAGCACACCTTGGAGTGGTGCACTCGCTGGGCCGAAGAGCGCCGCACGATGGTGTTGGCCCTCGGCGTGGATGATCTCTCGCTGCACAGCGTAGTGGCGGCCATGTTGGGCAGCGAGAGATCTTGGGAGGCGGTGGCCTCCTTCTGCGAAGCCGTCATATCGCAGAAGGAGGCCGCGGAGCGGGAGCGCGAAGACAGTGCGGATGCGCTCCCGCTCCGGCGCAGACGGAGGGGTCGAAGGCGCGCGCGGTTTGCTGCCGCGGGCCGCGTCTTCCCCCAGTAGGGCCAGTGGGTTGGGGACCCACATTGCACATGGCCCTACACGTCTAGGGGGAAAGTCAAGCGTCTCTGACCTTCCCCTCCTCTGGCGCGGGTGCCCTGGCGGGAGTAGCCAGGGCCGCCGGGGGTCGTCGTGGTTAGTAATGCTGCATCCCACGACGCCCCCTTAACGGCAGGAGAGGGTGACGCCGCTGGGGTTTTAGTGGGTAGGCTCCTCCCCTCCCTCCGCTTCATGCGGAAGGGGTCAAGGGAGGAGAGATCCCCACATAACCCCCCACTATGGCCTTCCCCGGGCCGGGAGGTATGTGCAACACATTTCCCCAGCGTCAAAAAAAAAAAAAAAAGGTGAATTAAGTTAACTACAAGACAGCTTACTGGCACCGCACCGACTCCGCCAAATACAGAAGTGGCTAAGCTCTGGTATTGAAGCGATATTTATATTTCATTACACTGTACACCCATTTCCGCACTACTATACTCGCGTGACACTCTTGAGGTGTCAGTTTTCGTTATTCCCACATCCTTTTTACCCGGCAGCCGAATAAGGCAGTCATGTTTTTAGAGAACGGGGTCTCGGAGGGCTATCCCATCCGGTCCATATCGTAAGAGATATTACTACACATTTGCCGATACAAATTGACGTAAATGCGTCAGCAAGGGCTTGCTGGACAAGGGTTTTATAAGGGTGCGGAGCGTATGTGCTAAAAGGGGAGTTGCTGTTTTATGAACAACTTTGAAATCTACACCTAATATCATAAAGAGGAAAGATTTGATTGTTTGTTTGTTTTGAATAGGCTCAGAAATTACTGAACCGATTTGAAAAAAAAAAACCATTAGAAGCGGACATTATCCCTGATGAACAAATGCTACTTTTTACCGCGAGAAAATGCTTCATTCCTACGGGAAAATGGGTAATCCGTGCGAAACCGGGCCGAGCAGATAGTCGTTGATAAACTCGCCAAGTTATGGAGGGGCGGCGACAACTTTTTACATGCTTTTATTGAAGTTTCAGTCACGCTCAGACGTAAGTGTACGTAGGTTATCCTTCTGTGAACAGTTTTTCAGCCATTTGCCAGTATCTGGGGGCACAGTAGTGCCCCCGCCAAAACGAGCCAAGCGAGGCTCAAGGGCACTACCTACCTTTTCTCGAAGCGCTTCGTCGTTTATTTGAACCATCATAACTTGGGTTTGGATTATACAAGATAAACAATATTTTCGGGTTAAGTATGATAGTGGACTTATTAAACATGTAAAGTGTCGATTGCATTGCTCATATACTTACTTTAAATTTTATTGATAGCAAAAAAAAACCCGATTTCGTCATTGACTCACTCACTGATGATCAACAAAATTCTCAAGGTACTTCTTGAAGTCCTAGAAAGCTGAAATGCAAGCAAGTATCAGTATACAAAAAACAAAATAAAAAACTTTAAACATTACTTCCCAAACCCCTAAACTACGAGATGGAATTTTCTATGAGATTTCCGCCAATTTTGATGCTACAGGTCCGAAGGACTTTTTTATAACTCATAAATAATAAAATACATATTTCAGGACTTTTTTGTGAATCACCCCCACCCTTTAAATTAGGGAATGGAAGTTTAAGTGTGTTTTCCCACCATCGTCATCATCATATCAGCCGAAAGACGTCCACTGCTGGACATAGGTCTCCACCCCAAAGACCGGTCCTACGCCACCCGCATCCCACTACCTTTACCAGGTCATCAGTCCACCTTGTGGGGGGCTACCCACGCTGCGCCTTCCGGTACGTGGTCGCCACTTGAGAACCTTTCCGCCCCAACGGCTATCGGTTCTACGTGCAATGTGCTTCCCATACCTACTGGTATTAATTTTGTTTCAAATACATTTATTTCCTAGCAAATGTGATGGTGAAAATATTGTGTGCGACACGGATGGTAAGATGATTCAGGCTTGAAACTCCTATTACTGGGCGGTTTGCCCTTCAGACTCCATAAGTACTTTAACACTTTCGCGAATCGCTACGCGCTACGCTCGTAGCTGATCCTGTGGTTTTCCTCGTATGTAGCGGAAAGCGACTACGGCATAGGCGCCCGCTAGGCGGGTTCCTGGTAGCGAAAGTGTTAAGCCGAATTTTGGTCCATTTTGTAAACGTACAACAAAGCAGATTTTTTATTTTAGTACCCGACTGCCCTTTTTTATTTTAGCACACACAGTAACGCAAGTATGCATTCACATAAAATAACATTTGTAGCATGAATAAAATGTATTATGGTAATTCAATGCTGCTACAAGATGCAGAGATGACTAGTCGCATCTAAGTCAACACTTCAGCGTCTCGTAGTCTGGCAAACAGGATAACCGTTCAGAACTAGCGTTGAAAATGTCGGAAAATATCAAATGCTTTTTTCTGGAATTTATAATTTTTTTCGGATTTTTAACGAAAAAACCAATAAGTCATTGTGACAACTGAACTGAACTGACACGTATGTCAATGGCAAAGTAAGTCTATAATCATTCACCTACCCACCAGTATTAAGAAAAATAACCGATTGAAACCTGTTTAAATCGTTTTTTTTGGAAAAATTGAAGCACATGGTTTTTTCCGTAAAGATCCGAAAAAGAATGAGCCGCTTGGAAATAAACGGGATTTTTTCCGGAAATTTTCAACGCTATTCAGAACCGCGATAGTTGAAACAAGATGTAATTTATTTCCTGAATATTTATATTAAAAATTGCGAATATTCGCAATATAATATAAATCTAAAATAATAATAATGAAATAATACTACACACACGGATAATATAAACGAAGGTTGGAGAAGAAATGTGACACACTGAATAAAATTGGTGTCCCGTTTTTGTTACGCAAGTTTGGCGTTAGTATTTTATTACTTTCAAAATGCTTTTACCAATAATGAAATTCATTGATTAAGTAGGCAATAATAATATCATCGTGCAAAGTAAAATAAATATATGAAATTATAATATTCTAAATTGCTTTTAGAGGTAAAAACTGCAAAAACTGGAATTCAGCAGAACGTACAATAAAAGTAAACATTTTTCTCAGTAAGCACGAAAGGATAGAAAAGCATTGTTAAACATAAAATTCTCTATAAATATTTGTTAAATCTGTATACAGAAAATCTTATAAAATTCTCAACCGAATTCGTTTAACAAAGTCTACGATTTACTGCAAACTTCCATATCTATAAAGCTGATTGGCACAATAAATTAACTACAGGATTCGGTAAATCTCATTGTAAAATAAAAATCTTGTTGCCCTCGTACTGGGAGCGATAAATTCTTAAGACCTGACAAGTGGAGATAAACGGTGTGAGAAAAAGTACGGAGCGTGACGCCAACGGGAGACACTTTTCCGATTAAATTACACACACACAATACACACGTCAATGAAATAGTTAAAACTTCAATAGGTACAGTGGACGTCAAAGATGTTCTTTAATCCCGTATTATTATTATTTTATAAGTAAGTACAATTTATTTATAACTAAAAAGAAATAGATTACCCCACAAAACTGTAGTAATAGTTTGACTGTGGGAACGGCAGTCTAGTAAGACATCCATAATCATAGATAACAGTGCAATATACTGTCCATAAACAGTTATACTTAACTACATGGTACCTACTTATTATATAAAAGTAGACCTAGGTAATTGTATTTATGTAATAATATTTATACTAGGTAATGTAATAAAATAACATTTTTACATTGCATGGCTTCACGCAAGCTACAGGTGGACACACGTAAAAATACATACCATACATTTAATATGGGGCGCAGCACGGCTAGCACGCGACGGCGCGCGAGCTCTCTCGATTTTTCTCGCACTATCCGTCTCTCACTTATTAGAACACTTAGAAGAAGAGGTATAGTGCGATAAAAATCGAGAGTATGTCACGGCCGTCGTGTGCTAGACTTGCAGAGCTCTTTTTACGTATGTCGCCCTGTATTGAGTAGGATAGAAGGATCCCATAGGATACGCGTTATCATCGACTTAAAAATACTGGCTAACTGGAGGGTCGTTTGTGGGCTCTCAGGTGACTGGCATAGCTTATCTTTGCAGAGAATGTGCGACAACATTCCCTAAAGGCCGTATTAATGTATTTGACAAACATTCTCAGACAGTATTAAAACAATATAAAAAATGTTAAAGTTTAATTCATTGTTTTTTTTTATGCTACCTATACCTATGTAGATATGTTCAGGTTAAATCTTGCAACTGAATTTGAAATCAGTTATATTCTCGACAGATTGTGCTGAAATTTTGCATACCCGTTTATTTTGGACTACAATGTAATACAACGGTACCATAAAGCTGGTCTGACGTTGGATGCGGAAGGAGGCCATAAGAATTCCAAAATTCTACAAGATAAACCCGTCTTGTTCGCTAGTGCGAAAAGTACAGTCGGCAATAAAATGTTGTACTTATCATTTATCACGAAGCATTTAGTTGGTTTGGAAGATCGGTGTGTATTTAACGGGGTTAGTATTTGTTATTTTTTGTCACAGCGTTTCAGTGAGGCTTATTTTGAATGCCTGAATTTATAGTATGGGTTTCTGGTTTGTCGTTTTTTTAACGATGTTATGTGTCGCAGTGCGACTGAAGCTACCAACGATTTTTTTTTAATTCGCGAGGTAGTGTCAAGGTCTAAATTAGTCATCATCCTCCTAGCGCTATTCCCGGTTGTGCCCTAAAGTAACCTGGGGTTCGCTTTGACATCTAATCCCCAAGATTTGGCATAGGCACTAGTTTTAAGCGACTGCCATCTGACTTTCCAACCCAGAGGGAATACTAGACTTTTTTGGGATTAGACCTGTTTCCTTACGATGTTTTCCTGCAGTAAAAAGCTAACGATCAATATTCCGCACATAAGTTCTGAAAATTCATTAGTACGAGCCGGGATCCGAACCCAAGGCCGCCGTTTGACAGCCGCTTGCATGAACCACAAGGCTCCCTAGGCTTCAAGGTCAAAATTAGTGCAACAACTAAAACTATATAAAGCAAGGCCCGACCTACCTGTCAAGAAGTTGAACCGGGGAGATAAGTCCCCGACACGGCGAGCCAGGATTAATGGTATCCATTTGGGACACGACTTTTTTCCTCAGGCTCGCCGTTGAGATTCCCCCAAAAACCTTAGCCTGTGATGTTTTTCCATGCGACTGTTATGAAATTGCGGAACGATGTTTTTAGGTACCTACATAAACACGTTCTTTTTCCCCGCAATTTTAATAATAATGGAATAGCCTTGGTCATGTAAAAAAACCTGATACTTTTACATAATGTATGTTTAGTTTCTAATGGTATTTAGTATTTAACAAGTTATACAATTAAACAGTTTACCCCTAGTTTTAGCATAATAGTATGTACTTACAGTAGATAAGGCAAAGAATGAGTGTACATTAACCCATTCGCCAACAAACTGCTCCGCAGTTTGGCGAAGTTTTTGTAGTGGTTTTAAGTTTTTATTTTATGTGAGCAATAAATAAATAAAAATATTAAATGCAACTTTTTTTTTCTGTCGTTCGTCATTTTGGAATAGAGCAAACGGGTTTTCTGCAGATATTACCTACTCGTAAATATTGTTTTAGCTTCGTATGAAATGAGATTTAGAATTTAATGTGTATTATTTTCTCAAGCAAAGCTTTTAGTCTTTAGCGTAAAATTTCTGGGTACATTTTAAATGCATTGGAAGAGAACGAACTCAGAGAATTATCCTCATTTTTCCTTTTATTTGGATAGTAGTTAATCAAAGCCAGCTCTTAGGCACTGGTCCCACCGCCGGCTAGTAAGCTAGAAAAGTTGGGCGAGTAGCACTACATTGCGGATCTGTAAAGGTCGATTGATCACACTGTGCCTGGTCAGCACGCAATGAACCGTTACTCGCCCAACTTTTCTAGCTTACTAGCCGGCGGTGGGACCAGTGCCTTAAGAAATTAAACTGATTCGTGGAACTGGAAACCCAGGTCATTGACTTTTTTACAATCACATAAAGGGAGTTAAAAGGATTAAACCCAGTGCAGTCTCCGGGTACCGTAACATACCTACTTACTTACACGTAGAACGATAATCGTAAAAATCCAAGCTTTCGCCACTTGGTCGCGCGGCGCTCTTTTGTTGCTTTGGAAAGCTGTTATCATAGTCAAACAAAATATGAACGTTGGTACCTTCACAAGCCAGCTAATACTTCACTTGTAACTGAAGGCATTACTGTTCTCTCTCGCACTGTACTAAGTATCGCATTTCAATTTGATATTAAGAGTCCGCAGTAAGCTCGATTCTCCATACAAACGTAGTTACGCTCTCATTTTAAAACTACGTGTTGGATTGTAACTAAACTTTGCATATACAATGACATGAGGTATATCTATGTCTGTAATTAGTTTATGTAGCTTCAGATATCATAGTAAAGAAAACACAGCGAATTTAAGTTTTTCATACAAAACTTGTTTTTGCTGTATTTAGTTATGAATTAAGAAGATTTTACACTGGTTTAACTTAAGTTCGTGATTAAATTTCGATTTGAAATATTTTGAAAACGGTGTGAGTTAGGACATACGTTTCTTAGAGAAATTATCTACATAAGATGCAAAGAATTTGCCCCAAAAATTTAGGCAAATGAATAAATACACCCTGTAGACACAGATATACCTCATGTCGTTACAATCCAACACGTAGTTTTAAAATGAGAGCGTAACTACGTTTGTATGGGACGGTGAAATTCGGCCGACCTTACTGCGGACTCTTATAACACTTTTACTGGAAGGAACCCGCCTAGCGCGTGCTTTGTTCGTAGTCCCTGTCCTCTACTTACCGTGAAAACAACTGTGTAGGTGTAATTTCATAGCATTACGCTTGTAGCCGATGCCATGGATTTCTCGGTAAGTAGACGCTAGGCGGGTTCCTGGTAATAAATGTGTTAATATATTTTGCACCCTCGTTCTAATTGATCCTTTCGTGTATCAAGGTGCATGTTTTACATATGGGTCATGCGACCCAAAAGATCGGAAAAATGTTGCTGCGGCGTTTAGCAGCATTTATTCGCTTTGAAGCAGAAATCACCCGTAGAGGCATAACTCATATGTGGGTCATTGGTCTGAAGTGGGCTAAAGTGCATGAATTTAATCAAGTCTCAGAGCTCACTTCTTTGTTTTCACTTTGTGACAGTATTTCCTACAAGCATTTCGATGCCATCAAAAATCCAACTTTTATGAGGAATAAAAAACATATTTTTAAGATTGTGAAAATGATTAATTGGTCGAATGGTATGATAATGATGATACACACCCAGACGTATCCGTCGATGGCGACATCCTGACAAAGTTATATAGATGCTAAGGTTGGGAAACTTTACGTGCATGGGCACGAGTGTGACTTGCAAAACCAAATTTGGTTTTGAACGTACGACCGCAAGAGACACAGTGAAGCTGACCACTAGAGTCATACGTGTAGTTTTAGGAGGGTTTGGGCCAAGTTTTACGGAGCGTTTGGCGTTCAGATCTTCGAGACGGGTGCGTTCGAAGTCATTAATGGTATATAATAGTTTCAGCGCTGTAGGTGTACAATACCTCAGTATAATGCTGAGGCAGTGTCCGGTTCACTGCCGCAGAGACACATTTGTTTCATGTTTCATCTGTTTTTTTGTTTATTTTATTGTTTAATGTGTGTCCACGGTCCAGTGTGTTTGTGAATAAATGTATCTTAACTTAAATTAGTTAATGTGAGTTATCATCTTGTATATACTTTAGAAAAAAATGTATCTTTCTTTTCTTTATTTATTTGTGTATTAAATTTGATCTCATGAGTTTTTCCCCGGATTTGTAAAGATTTTATCGTCTCGCGTTGCATCAGGGGTTACTTGTGCTAGACTCGCTTAAACATGCACTGCCAAGAATCGCTACGTGCTACGCTACGTGCTACTTATGTACGACTATGGCGTATGCACCCGCTAGGTGGGTTGCTGGCAGAGAAAGTGTTAACAACACAACATTTGGGCCACATCTAAGCTTGGAAAACGTAAAAAAGAGCATGCGACTAATACTACGCCAGAGACGTCGCAATATATTGAAAAAAAAACTGAAAAAAAAATAATTTTCATAATTTGAACTCGACATTTATTAAACTCGTTACCTTAGAACCAATCAAAAATTAATATAACGTAAATGAATATCGGTTACAAAGGGCCGTCATTAATTAATATTTTTCAAAAGGGGTTAAAAGTTTGAGAAATAAATTAGCGAAACAATTTCAGTGCCGGGACTTAAAACGGTTTGGAGGCTATTTACTTTAATTAAAGTTGTAAAACAAACTTGCTCTTAAGGGACATTAGTAGGTACATTTTTTTAAACCTTATATAAAGGAGTTGCTGCCAAACTGACGATGCCAGCAGCAAGTTTCTAAACTACTATAATATAATCAAGCATGATTCATGATCGAACTTAAACTTTCGCGAGACATGGTCGCCTTTTTTTCGGCTGATTGTGTATCTAGTTACGTATAGTAAATTAATGAAGTGGACATATCGCGGTCTATAAAAAGAGACGATCTCCTTTTTTTTACGTTGGGGGAATGCTTTGACGCACCGTCCGCCCAGTCAGGGGGGACCAGACGGGTGTGTGGGACTCCCGGTCAGAAGGCCCAGACTACCCACTAAACTCCCAATGATTGTCCAACCATGTCGCTCCCCGGAGGGCCAAAAGTTCGCTTGAGGCATTCTACTTTGACCCTCACGGCTGGCCCGTTTGCGCAGGCAGGACCAGGGAGACCCGGGACAATTTCGGGGCGCTACAACCCCGTGGGCTTATTGGACGGCTAGGGTCCCCCGACCCTGCCATCCAGACCACTACGGCGGGGGAAGCAAATGCGCGTAGGCGCAACGGCGTGCGCGCCCCGCTCTCCGTTTGCGGATATTTGGAGCGCAAGGGTCGTTCTCCCGCCTTGTCTCCGCAGTCTCTTTCTGTACAATGATCCCCTGCCGCAACCTCACACACCTACTCCAGCACAAGACCCCCCCCCTGTCGCGCGTGCGAGCGGGCAGTGATACAAGCGACACTACCGCGAAAACACTCGTCCTGAAGAAGAACTCCCGAAGAGTTCGAAACATATCGTCCATATTATTATTATTATATTATAAGCCATTTATACTAAGTAAAATATACACATCATTCAATTTATAAAATTATAACATTATTTGTAATCAATAAATAATTATAGCATTCAATTTATTACTAATTCTAAAAGCTAGCAATTTTAATAATTATTGTTTTAATATAAATTTTGTTAGCTTGTCGCGTTCGACTTGGGTACCCATCTTTGGGAGTAGGCCTCCTCCATTAGTTTCCATCGCGTGTGGTCCGCTGCGACCCTGGTCCAGGTGGAGCCGGCAATGGCCTCGACGTCATCTCGCCAGCGCGCGCGGGGCCGGCTCATCGAAAGATTTCGCCCATAGTGACATTTAATACGCGACTTAGTGTGTAATTATTAATATTATTTTATGATTACATGCAAAAACTACTTTGTAGAGTTGTGGTCAGGCGAGCAGAATAGTCATATAGCATATTTATCGCTATACTACGCCGTAGTCTGTAGCAGCTTAACACATTCACTGCTAAAAATCACTACGCGCTGCGCTCTTACCAAACCCGTGGTTTTCCTCGTATATGGCGGCAAGCGACTTCGGCATAGGCACCTACTAGGTGGGTTCAATCCTGGCAGTAAATGTGCCCATTCGAGACCAAGCAATACTTTCCTTGCTACGCTAAGGCGTGTTACAGCATTTTTCCGCCTTGTAGAGTAATTCGCTCGTAGAGGCAGAACAAATATGCGTGTCACAGGTTGATATTTTTTGATTTGTATCCGTTCCAAGTTTTTTTAAGCTATTGCAATGATTTATTGCACGTCTTCGTTAACTCTAGACCGTAAAACCCATAGTGATTACGTGCAATTGTTCACCTAACAATATGTGGGGGTTATAAAATGTACTCACTACACGTACAATCTTACTGCAGTTCTTAGCTGGGAGACTATTTTACGCCTTTATCTAAATGGAAAACGCTACGGAGATCCTGATTACTAGTTAACGCTTTAGTTCGGGTGAACGAACTTCAGCTGAGTTGTTTTAAAGATTTTCTATAATCGCATAAGAATTGTTCTTTTTCAGTTTAAATTGTTAGTTTTAGACATAACTATTTAATTAAGAATATTGCTAAGATGTATTGGCTAAGATACTGAATATTACAGATAAATTGCATGCGATATATATTTTTATTCAATATTGCGTGGATAAAGCTACCTAGAAAAAAGAAATAACAAATGCATTTACGAGTATTTTTAACTTCGGTTTTAAGAAATAAATGAAGAATCACGTGGGCGATTATTGCGAGTCAAAGCTATTAAAGGTATGTCAGCTGTCATTATTTTTTGTTGAATTGTCATGAAGTTTATTGAAGCTGAAATAGATCTTTTAAGAAACGAAATTAAGTACTTGCAAAAGTTTGAAATTGTTTTGACAGATTAAAATGAAATAAAAACCTGAATTTATCCAATGCTTTATAAGTTTTTTTGAAGTATTTATTTGTGTTAAAATATACTGAAACGGGTAACTTTACGCCCTTTAAGGTCGAATATCACACGACATTTCTGATGGGATCCCATGGCAACTCCAAGCATAGCCCTCTCAATAAAATTGCCCTTTGGGTGACTTTGAGCCTTCTCATGAGGCCAGACCACGTGCCGTTGCTATACGTCATCACTCATCAAACGACTAAATTGTAAAATAATTCCATTTCGAAATAAACTGCTATCAATAAAAATAATTGAAATTGGCAACTACTGCCATGTCTGCATACTTATCATATTGAGGATATAATATAATCACACGCAATCATCGAATACTTGAATATCTTTTGAATTGCTGTTATCCAACTTTATCAAGTTTTTATTATTATAAACAGGAAACAATGGGACTAATTTCAAAAAGCATTTTACAACCGAGTTGTCGGGCCCTATTAAAATTTGAGTTTGAATTATTAGAAAATCCTTTATTATTCCTGACTCTGCCTGCTCATAATAAATTGCCTGTCTTTTGTTTCTTTGCTCCAATCAAAGTAAGAGACGAGGCCACGAAATCAGCTTTTGTAACAATAATATTTCGTGTCAAACATAAAATAAAGCTATTTTTGCATCGTACACGGACTACAAAACTAAAGAAGCGGGTTGTGTCGGAGATACAAAAAAAATATGAATTATTAGTGCATGCCAAATTATACGTCTGAAAATTGACGTAAATAATCTTGCGACATACTTTTAGTACAGTACAAATCAAAGAAGGAAGGAAGAGCGAAGTCTCATAATACCGATACCATAATTCCTAGGTACTTCTTGGAGGATAGGTACTTTCTAGGAGGTCTCAACCTTTATTCCTAAATAAGCAGTTACATGAATAAAAGCAATATTTTTTATTTTATACCATATTTATGAAAAATATCGCGATTAATGGTAATCGGTATAATAATAACTGTCCCTGTCCTAAATTGTATCCCATGGATTTGCGATTGATTTCAATCTAAAGGGAAAATCTACTTAGATTTTAATTCAAAATGTTTTGATTATTTAAAGGAATCTGCTATTTAGGGTACCCGTAAAATATAAATCTCAATTAATTCACTAAAATCTGTATACGTATAGATAAGTCGGTATATATGGCAACATTAACTGACGTAGCTCATTTGACTCGCGATACATTGAAAATTATGATTTTCATGTCCTAAAATTTTCAATTTCAATTCTCATGTCATAAACTAAATTACATTTTGTGATTAACAACTAATGGCAAATAAAGAAGGATTAAAACATATAAAAAACAATTATTTGAAATCAGATTAGGCTTCTCTACAAAAAGTTATTCCGGAAGTCACGTGATACATTTTGAACTGTACCCCTATACAAGAACGCGAGCAAAGAAGTATCCACTTCAAAAAAGAAATGTCTCACATTTTCCCGATTTCGGGTGTATAAAAGGTAATTGATAGAATATAGTTTGTAAAACTTGTAGGTTTTCAAAAACCCTTTAATATTAGCAATTTTGTGTGTTATCCAAGATTAGACGTATACCTTTAAGCCGAATGTCGAAGTCCAAAACTGATATTTAAAGCATATTTTTTGATAAGACAACACAAACAGTACATAATTACTATAATTTTAGATAACTTTACTACACTTCCCATCGTCTAAAAAAGGGACGTTATGGCCGCTCCACACAATGGGCCATCCTGACCCATCATACAGGACGCGGCTATGCGGTAGAACGAGACATAAATATGTCTTACTCCCTTTAACGCATAGTTGCGTCCTGTATCATGGGTCAGGATGGCCCATTGTGTGGAGCGGCCATTAAACTACAAACGCTGGTTACAAATCAATAACTGTGCTAGAAAGCAATGGAACAGTTTAACACCGCAGCTACAAAATGATTTTCAACACAATTGCTCGTAACGTACCTCTTATAGTGTCGCTTTTAGGCTCATAATCCTGGATATTAAACACGCGTGTTTAATAACATTACGACACTTGTGTGTTATGGTTATATCCCGATTAAGTCACGTTGGCACCTTGCAACAAGATGTATGCATGCACACGGTGCATTCCTTAACTAACCGGGTTGTACAGAATGTACAGCTTTTTTTTTAATTCTCGGCAAATGGATTCTTACTCGACTAAACAAATTTTTAAATCCTTTTTGTTAATTAATTGACTATTTCTTTTTGGATATGATATAGAAACGGTTAATTTAGTAAAACTATTCACATTTTACATGAATTAATAAAGATAACATTTTAAAACGAAATTATTTATTTTATTTTGTATTGGCTGTTTAGATATTTCATCTATGCGCTCGCAATGCGCAAACTTCACAAAAAAAAATTGATGCGCGCCATTATAGGTTATTTCCCAGATATTTGTAAATATTGTTAATGCGTGTTTGGTTATTAACAAAAATGTTGATTCGTGGTGACTAGAAAAGTGATAAAAAGAATGGACGCCACTAGAAATTCTTGACGATGTATACAACATGTGAGTAAAAACCTGTTGACATCAATAAGTAAGGAAAACTTGGCAGGCCTTTTTTTTTTTTTTTGAATCTGACTGTTGCTATAATAGGACGAACCCAATATAGCGGTCGAATTGCGTGGTTGGAGGGTAGCCTGGGGAAAATCCAGGGGGAGCCTCCGGCACGACCACGCGGGAAAGTTTGTACACTGGAATACTCTACGAGTTTGCGCTCCAGTGAGTGGTTGAACGGTATCAACCGAATCTAGGGTGTGAGTGGTGTCGAACTCCTGGGAGTTTTATCGCTGGTTCGCTAAAACCTAGCCTAGCTGAGAAGAGTCCAGCAAGAAACTCAGCTAGGCCCGACTTGGGTCGGACTGACTCTAACCGGTATACGGCGGTACCGGGACGAATAGGGAGTGTGTGTGTCTGTGTTGTCGCGATCTCGCGGTGGACGTCCACGCCGGCGGGAACGCCGAAGTGTACGCGATGTGTTGGACGCCGAAAGCGCAGCGTTCCATCTTTCGATGGACGCTGTGATTTCGTCGTCCGGGTCCGTGAGTGTGTGCCTAGGACGCCGGACCGTGCGGCCCCTAATCAGTGAGCGCCGAGTAACGACAGAGGGGGGAGGGATGGGAACGTAATCAGCAGCCTTCCTAACTAACGGATTCCTATGGTGGGGAGCGTTGTTAAAATAACGTCTGGCAGCCTGCTTAAAGAAACCATACATGGTGCTAATCCCCATGTCGTGGTGCAGGCTGAGGTTCGATTGGTACCACGGGGCACCAGTCGCCCTACGGAGAAAACGATTCTGAATGACCTGAAGCGGCTTGAACGATGACATAGGCACGTGGGCAAATGCTACACTTGCATATGTCATGATTGGACGACTTGGCAGGCCTATCAAATTTTCATCTTATGAAAAGGATTTTTTCCTCGCAAAATGTGTTGAAAAACGTCGTATGAAACGCGTGAGCTTTGATAATTACATCCTCGGCTCTCTTATCACGCTCACCTGCGGCTCGCGTGATAATTCCGCCTCTGCTGTAATTATCAACATACCTCACTTGTATCACAATGTACTATTGTGCACCTGCTGCGAGATTATTAGTCTGCTTTTACCTCTTAATAATGAACTTTACTTCTCTTGGAAATTTTAACGCAATAAGAGGATTGAACATTTACACAGGTGGACGGAAAGCAGTGCATTATTGAACATACCTTAATCAAATATGCAAAACATTGAAGGAATAGTTTTGTACAGAAAAATATATATTATTATACTGTATTACCATGGTCTGTAGAATGAAGTCATCTGGGTACTAATGAACATTATTATAAAGCATACAATTATGCCTATTATTAGGCCTATGTCCAGCAGTGGACGTCTTTCGGCTGATATGATGATGATACAATTATAATATTTTTACTGCCGCCGTTATGATCTACGATTGAGTGAGTTATTTATTTCTCAAACTATATAATTATAAAAGACACCCTGGGCTGCATTGCCATTGACAGAAATGATCCCTATGATATCGCTTTTACTTCGTTTTGAAAAGCAGATATATTAAACCGAGGATATTCCAGTAATAAGCTGGGGCGAGACGAACTTAAAATATAATTTAAGAAATACAGCGGCATTGTAGTTTTTGCTCACTTAATTCAAAGATAATTTCCTTTAAAGAAACGTGTTTTGGATCATTTATATGCTCTTTGGTAGATGGGGGAATATACAATACAATACAATACAAATACTCTTCATTGCACACCTCACGCAAACAAAGCAGTTAGAAAGAGAAACAATACAATAACATGTAGGTAGAGGTAGACAACAGCCGGTCTTATTAATCTAGATAATAAGGGTTGAACAGGAATACGACATAACACCAAAAATAATAAAAAACATTTTAAAACGCGAGTCGACTTCATGCAATAAATCAATAGGTAACTATATAATATCGTGTCGATCCTGAGTTCCACTCCCATTATACCAGTCTTTTTTGATTTTTATGAATTTTATACTTTGTTCTAAGACCGTTAATCCTTTCCGTGATTATCATAATGCCTCCCGTTTTGTAGCCACATATTGAGGGATGAAACAACATCCTGACTTTAATTATTGCTTTACTCAACTTGAGGTTTGTTTTAGACCAGTCTGTATTCCTCGTAAAAGCACGGTAAATCGAGTAATAATAATATTATAAGAATTACATCATTATTGAAAAGACACTGACCAATTTGAAAGAAACCAGTTTAACTCTTCTATTTGGTGCAGCCATAAGTTGCGGTGGCTGCTTACCATCATTCAGACCGTACGTTTAATGGCCTCCATCATGTCATGGTAGAAAAAGAACATAAACATGGTAGAAAATTTACATTGGGATAAAGAAGCTCACAATTATAAATCCATAAACATGATCCCTGAAATCATATTTTTTTGCGACTCGTGTAAAAATCAGCCGTGAAGCAACAATGTGACATTGTTGATAATTCTTTCAAAATTTTCAAAAGGCTCAGTTTCTTAAATCGTGAATATTTAGCAGTCTAACACCGTCACAACAGTATTGCTGAAACTGATATATCAAAAGTTTGAATTTTACTATATAGTTGTTTTCAGTCAAGATATATTTACTCGGAGTTATGATTATGGTTGAAGTTTTCTAAACTAAGCTGATGAATGGCCATTGTACTGAGCTCATGAATGCCTTTGTTTGTGGTCCGCACAAAGGCTATTCAAGACGCGCGCGTACCAAATTTGCAAAAAAAATATTGCGCCACAAAATGTTCTTTGAATAATGAACTCTATCTTCTTTTACAATACCGGATTCGGACCGCAAACAAAGGCATTCATGAGCTCAGTACAATGGCCATTCATGAGCTTAGTACAGAAATTTTCAACTATACTAATAATGTACATTATTCATATTTAAATATTCTTATAGTTTCTTGATTGAATATGGCTGTATGGACCGATTAGATAATTTGACCGTTCCATATTTATTTGCTGGATTTTTGATTAATCAACACGGCATCGAAACGGCGGTTGCGTCGTTTACTGCACCCTCTAAAATTGCCTAAAACTGTAAAGCGCGCACGATTGATAGTGTTATCAATCGTGACTGTTGCCAGATGGCGACATTACAAATGGCGCGAATATAAAGCGTCATGACGGACGGGGGAACTTCAAGATGGCTGCAACACGTTTTTGACCTAGTTCGCTGTGCCGTGTTATGATGCATTGTGGCCTTGGGGAAACGAATACGTGACTGTTATTGTGATACGAGATGTAACTGAAAACAAAAAATGTATGTATACCTACTCTTCTTGATCTTTTCTTGAAAATTGCTTTGATTAGAAACTGATAATAGTATCGACGACATTGTTCTCTGAATATTAAAGGCAATACACCAAAGTACCCACGCATCCAAATCTGTGGCGCTACCACGAACTTCGAAAGTTGAAGTTCGGGTATTTCCATCTCTATCGCACTCCGTGACTCGCGTGACAGGGATGCATGTATTACAAACTTCGACTTTCGAAGTTCCTGTTAGCGCCGCTGGGTACTCTTCAGTGAAGACATTTTTGATCTATACTAATAATTTGTAGGTTTGCAAAAGTTTCTATGTAGAGTGATTTCCGGAATTACTCATCCGATTTTAAAAAATATTTCAGCATTGTATAGAATAAATCTTCAGAGCCACGAATTAGTGAGTGCAAAACAAGATGAAATTTTTCTTCGCTTAAACTTTATTAAAGCAGATAGTATCTTCAACAGACGCTGTCTAACCTGAGTCAATAAATGTATCGAAGTGAATTAATTCGGCTCGGAGACAAGGCAAGAGGATAAATTAAAAACGCCAATGAAGTAAATTGCGATGTCAATCAGGCGGAGCCGTGTCACTGCTACCATCAATCTCCATGAGCAGCTTAGATGCCGCCACCGATAGATCGGTCTAATGCAAATCGTGCGGTCAATGAATAAGTGATATCGATGAATGTGAGATAAAATGTAGTTTATAAAACTGCAGCTTAGTTGAAGTTCGCCGTGCGACTTATGAGTCATGAATCAAAGGAGCCGAAGCCTTGTTTCATAACTGGTTAAAGAGTGGGAATCGAAAATTCCCTATTGGTGTAAAGGAGGGATTATTTTCCCGTATTGAAGCTGATTACCAACGCCGGTTACAAATCAGCAATAGAAAATTCCCTTTTTGAAGCCAGTTACAACATGGGTTTAGTACCTGTTCCGAAGCTGGTTACAAATTTCAGTTACCAAACGGTACCAAAGGCTGACTATTTAATATATTTTAATAAATTATTTAACTGGCTGCTTGACTTTTTTGTTAGATAAACTAATTTTTGAATTATTCATTGTCTATCTTATTATTTTTATCATAAATTTTTGTAAAATATTTATATTGATTTATTTATTGTAAATATGTTGTATTTAATTCATAGTTATGTCTTGCCAATTTGAAGATTTATAAAATGTTAATTAATGTTTACTTAAATTTAATAACATTTTTACGCCGATGTCGGTAGGATTTGTGGAACTGACATTTGTGTAAAACATACCAAGAAATGTACCATATTCGGAGCAACCAACTTATTCTATTATATTTAATGTAAATGTTTTAAGTTAGTATATGGTTGGGACTCATTTAAACGGTTTTAATACATTATATTATTATGTATTACAACTGCTTCAAAATACCACAGCAAAACATTGGTTTTATGAAAGGTACCGTGACATTCTTAATTTTGTATTGTGATTTGATTGTTTGTATCTGCATCAGATCTAATAAATTAAGTTGATCTAAATAGCAAAAAATCCAAACAGTCTTTTAAGAAAAATAAATTGCTTCTACGTCACATGCTTAGGGAGATAAAGTTACCAAAGGATATGTCGGTGTCTGTTCAAGGGAAGTAAATATTGCTTTGTTTATCGTCTTTGTACTTATTGAAATATGAGATGGCAGAAATTATTACTAAGAAAAGTTTTCACGAGTGACTCACTGCCTGGTGCATTAGAAAAAAGTGGAAACGGAAGGCTTTCATAGCTGATCAAAATCAGCTACGAAATTTTAATTAAATACCTTACCAATTAGGTACATTGTATTACTTACTGTAAAATTAACCGTTAAATTATAATTATGATCGTACGTCGACGTCAAATTATTACAATGCAATAACGTGCAACTAACTAAAGCCAACTGACCAATAAATAATAGCATGTTACCTATCATCCTATCGATTTCCATGAACTCAGGAGGTACAAGGGACAGAACCTTTATTTAAAACTATACCAACCAACAACATCCAAAAATCAAATCTAAAGTTACCTATATACAGGTTATATTCGAAGTGCACAAACTTTTCAGGGACCATGTTACGCTGGTCGTGGACGGTGTTTTAGTTACTGGCCAGGTAGGTTGCATGTTTAGTGGGTTAGCATCTAGTTAACAGCGTATTGTAAGCTTATCAAGGAGAACCGAGCGTTTACGGTAACTGCTGAACTTACGAGGTGTAAGTAGGTACTTTGCGACATAGTTAGCATTTTATTAGAACACTAACTGTCTGGGAGTTTAGGACACGTTTTAGAATTTATAGACTAATACACGGATGCTTGCGTAATTATGTGATGTGCTTCGTAAGCAATGGATAAATACCTAGTTATATTCAACAGTGGGCGACTACTTTCAATAGTCATTTAGGTAGAAAAATACCTACTTGCACGGTGGTTAACAGGTTCGTTTTTAAATGCGCCGGAAAATGTAACATTGTATAGGGAAACTTGGCAGCGCTAGAGAGACTGTAGTACAGCCAGGTTTCTTTCTCGTAGTCCACGAACGCTAAGCAGACGAGCAGGTTATACTCCTCGGTCTTCTGTATAACCTGACGAAGCGTGTGGATGTGGTCTCAGGTGCTAAAGCCTCTTCGGAAACCGTCTATCTTACCGGCCGGTATATTAATTAATTTATTATTTATTGCACTTAATGCCGTAAGTATTCTCTACCAGTCTACCTTTGGGCTAACTGGTAGACAAACCGTGGTCTTAGCGCTAAAGAGCATTACTTAAGAGTCCGCAGCACGGCTAGCACGCGACGGCGCGCGAGCTCTCTCGGTTTTTCTCGCACTATCCGATTCTCTCTTATTAGAACACTTACAAGAAGAGGTATAGTGCAATAAAAATCGAGAGTATGTCGCGGCCGTCGTGTGCTAGACGTGCAGTAAGCTCGATTCTCCATACAAACGTAGTTATGCTCTCATTTTAAAACTACGTGATGGATTATAACGAAACTTTGCATATCCAATGTCCAATCCAATGTAATTAGTTTATGTAGCTTCAGATCAGATACCATAATAATAAAAATATAGCGAATTTAAGTTTTTCATACCAATTTGTTTTCTGCTGTATTTCGTTTGTTTTATAAACTGGAACCATATAAACTAATTACAGACATATATATACCTATGTTAATGTATATGCAAAGTTTCGTCACAATCCAACACGTAATTTTAAAATAAGAGCGTAACTACGTTTGTATGGGAAGGTGAAATTCGGCCGAGCTTACTGCGGACTCTTAATAGTTGTTATTCACACAAAATGTAACGTAATACTTCAACCTACTTACAACTGTAAAATATGTAATGTAAAAATAGCATCAGCAATAATTTAGGCAGGTAATTCAAATAGAGCAACTAATAAAACCGTCATAATAACACGACTCCGAAGCTGTTCAGGTAACATCGCGTGATCGTGCACAGTAAAAATGGTTATTTTAACCAGCATTGCCTTTCGATCGCTTTAAAGTTAGCTTTAAATGAACAGCCACTGTAATTACAACGAACGTTGAAGGACCATGAAACATGCAGACACGCTGCAATATTTGACATTGGTGGGTGTGAAAAACTATTCAGAAGAAAATTTGCATGAAGCACATATTTGTACGAGTACTCACGAACTCTAAAAACTCACGTCTCTTAGACAGGGCACAAAATGAAAGCATTGATAGCATAACGGACTTTGGCCTTAGTACTATCGACAACACAGCTAACTGACCATCGATGCACCTTAAGTGCATTGTAATAAGGTTCTATATAAACACAGGATGGTCAGTTAACAGTGTTGTCGTTTGTACATGGTTCATATTTGTTACTGTTACGGACTGTATGTCGTATCTACATACTAAAAAGGTCAAGCAAGATTCATCATAATAGCCGAAAGATGTTCACTGCTGGACATAGGCCTCCCCCAAAGAGTGCCACAATGACCGGTCCAGCGCCACCCGCATCCAGCGGACTCCCGCGACCTTTACCAGGTCATCAGTCCACCTTGTGGGGGGCCTTCCCACGCTGCGCCTTCCGGTACGTGGTCGCCACTCGAGAACCTTTCCGCCCCAACGGCCATCGGTTCTATGTGCAATGTGCCCCGCCCACTGCCACTTAAGTTTAGCGATTCGGAGGGCTATATCGGTTACCTTGGTTCTGCTGCGGATAGCCTCATTTCTGATACGATCGCGCAGAGAAACTCCCAACATAGCCCTCTCCATTGCCCTTTGGGTGACTTTGAGCCTTCTTATGAGGCCCATAGTAAGCGACCACGTTTCCGTGCCATACGTCATCACTGGCAACACACACTGGTCAAAGACTCAAGCAAGATTACAAGCATATAATTTTATGACGGGTCAAATCAAGCAATTTTCCAGTGGTGTTAAGGGCTGAGTTAAGACATGGCGTCTACAGAAGGATGTTTTTGACAATTCCTGTTTTCAATCTTTACTGCTTTTACTGCTTGACGAAAATTATTCCGTCTTGGAAATCGTTGGGATATAGCAGAGGCAGCTCTCATAATGGGTCCATTCCGCGAAATGAGGAGGTGGCTGGAAAATTGAATTCATTTTATTACGAATTAAGAAAAACGTATTAGATTTATGACACTAAATCCTTAGTTGAAATTGTAAATGTCAGTGCAAGGCTCGTTCTTTTCTTCACATATTTGTATAGCCGGAAATCTAAACTTGTTTTAAAACATTCAACTTATAATGTTCAGTTAAGTCATTGGCATCAGCGACTTGTTTTGGATGTTTTTAAACATTCTAACATGTCATCCGTCAGTTTCGGCAAAGAAATAGGGTATTGTTTTGATTGGCAAAACATGTCAGATGTTTATTAACATCGAAAACACGGCGCAGCGGACCCGGCTTTAGACGAGGAATTATGTAACCCAAACCTATATATGAAGGAACGAAAAGAGAACCACTGTAGCCGAGTGGTAAGGCTTTCAATCTGTATGTAGGTCGTGGGTTCGAACCCCGGCTCGTACCATTTTTATCAAAAACTTATGCACGAAATCTCATTTGATATTTAAAGGTGTTTTTTGGGTGAACTAAAACATCGTGGGCAAACCTGTCTAATCCCAATAAGATGTAGTTTTCCCTCTAGGGTAAAACTAGTGCCTATGCCAGATCTTGGAATTACGTGCCAAAGCGGACCCCGGAATCCTTAAGGGCACAACCGGGAATAACGCTAGTATAATGAACCCTAAGATGTGATGAAACAATACGTTTTACTTAAATCGAGTTGTGAAGACAAAACTTTTTTTAACGTCATAACGAACCTACGACTAAATACGAGTATTACAAGTAGGTACGGTATCCCGGAACATAATTCCCGCCAGTTTATCCCGCCCTATTCCATCGTTCTTATTTATGGGCCGCTTAGCGACCGTCCGCGGAGGTCTTGGAATTAATGTCCTCTTCTTCTGTATAATTACCCGTTTTTTCCGAGACAGCCTGTTACTTGCATGGGCTAACTACAAGGGTTTTTCATGGATTATTTATATTTATGGCGTAGGAATCTAAACTGGTACAGATGCAAGTCACAAAGAGATAGTATCCGCCGTTTATTGCCACCACACTCGCTATAGAATATAATAAGGCAAACGTCCCAATATTTGACACCTTAATGGCAAATTGATGACACTTCACCTCTATTGGTTTGACATACGATTGAAATTGTAATGTGAATGTGTCATTAGGCCAGTGACGGGAACTGGGACGTTTACCTTATATAGGTCAAAAAGAAGAGGAAAATAAACTGGGGATGGAAATAGGCTGGAGCGCAGTCCATACAAAAACTGTTGAAACTTACCTACTTGCAGGTTTAAAGAAGGAGACAATCTATTATTATGTATAAACTCGTAAAACTCTTTATTACTAATCTATTGACAGACAGCGCACAGCCTAAACCGCTAACGATATAAGCATGAAATTTGGAATATATGTTCTTTACAGTACGTGGACGTGTGCTAAGAAAGGATTTTTCGAAATTCAACCCTTAAGGGGGTGAAAAAAAGTGAGGGGTCGAACCTTTGTATGGAAATCGTTCATTTGGCAAGTTATAGACTTGAATCTTTGTACGAAGGTTTCTTACTAGAAGCAAAACAAATGATTTAGCTTTGCTATAAGAAAACATCCCCTAAGGGGGTTAAAAAAGAGTTGAAAGTTTGTATGGGAAACATGTCGTTTTTAAAGTTAGCTATTTAAAACTTCGGTCACAAGCTCCTAATGTACAGTCAAAAGCATTGAAAAGGGATTTTTTTTTAATTCATCCCTTGAAGGGGTTATGATAGGGATTGAAAGTTCACATAAGTAATGTGTTATTTTTAATTATAAACTGTGGCTAGAAACATGAAAGCAGGACAGCAGGTTTCTTTTATAGTAGGTATGTAAATCTATCCAGAAATATATTTTTTTAAACTTGCGCCCTAAAGGGGTGAAATAGGAGTTGTACCGAGAAGACATCCTTTTGAAAACTTAAAAATATGAGAGTTCGTATATACGTTATTGCTTTATAAACCATATATTTGACATAGGTAGTCTTTTCATCAAAATTCATTCCCTAGGGGGTGGAAAGGCCATATGGAAAAAATAATATGAGTTGAAACTTTGCGCATTGGCTCCTTTTATATAGTCAAACATGCTGAGTATCTACGGCGATTTCTGAAATTCATCCCCTAAAAGCGATAATAAGGATATATATAGTTTTTATCGTTTAGTGTAAAATACGATAGATTTTTTGAATGTATACCATAATACATTTTGCAAAATATTAAATTTTTTTGTTTGTTGAATTTAGCAATTTTAACGAATGGACTCATCGCACTACCTTTTACTTATAATCCCTGAACAGATTTCGATAAAAATTTCCGTACAGATAATTTGAGACCCTTGGAAGGATAAGGATAGTTTTTGTCTCGGAAATCATCCCTTAGAATGGTAGAACTTTGTTTGGGTCGGCGATAATTAAGGTTCCGCCTACAAAAAATATATAGCAATCATTTTTCTAATACGGTAACAAGTTCTACGCGGACGAAGTCGCGGGCAATAACTAGTTTATAATATAGCAGTTATAGGTCGAACTCTTCGCCCGCAACAAATTTCGATTAAGTATATTCCCGTAAACGACTTTGATTCTAGCAAGTATTTTGTTTGGAAAATAAGTATTGTGTGAAATGCTGCTTGTATAGGTTCAAAACTATTTTACTATTTTTCATGAAATTAAAATACCATATTCGAGTCTAACGACAGTCGTCAGTATGATTGCTTAAAAAACCTGTAGGAAGTGAGAAAGATAATCGGATTTCAATAATTATATAATTATGACAGAGATAATACTTAATAAACCAGGGTACTAAATGTAAGCTGTTTTGCACTAAATGTAACATGGTGCTATCTTTTCCCAAAAAATATCATAAACGTGAAGTTAAGCCAAACTCCATTCACCCTTTAGCAAATCTTCAAAAGTTACACCGTAAATTAAAAAAATCAATACACTTTTTAGCAAGCTTCAGTAGCCTGCTACTATCAAAACTTTTCAAATATGGTTAACGAAGGGTGACGTGTTTGCTCCGAGTTGAGGATCAAGTTTTTCTCATAATAAATTGAACAAGTTAGTTGGAACGGTCAAGATGTTTTGCGCGGTTCGGATGACGAATAAATTTTATGAGAATCTTTAATGAAAACTGTGAGTTGTATTCTAAGCTAGCACATGTATTTAACCATTAAGCTAAAGACTAACATGTATGTATACAGGGCTTTTAACTGCAAGCAGTGCTAAGGGGACTTTATTTCACAGCAATATGAGTTAAATTAGAACTAAAAGGATGTGTTTAAAGACAATTAATAGTATACACAAGATGATAACTAACATTAACTAAATTAAATTAAAACTAAGTTAAATCTAAAAACGGCCCTCGAGGCATTGTACCGAGGATGCTAGCGGCATTTACTCGCTGAATTGCAATGCTGATGCGTTGCGCGAGAAAGCCGCCAGCTCTTCGGTCACCAGTTACGTCAACCAGACGTTTCGCGGAAAGGATTTTTTTCGTTCGAATTCAAGCCATGTTATTTCGACAAAGAGTGTTCATACACTAGTGGAACGTCGTGGAGGGTGCTTACCTTATTAATAAACAGTTTACAGAGGTATATGGAAAGAACATAGTTTAATTAAAGATCCGTGATTTACACACTCAAGGAACAGGTCTATTCACGAGAGCTGGTGCGGAAAATATATGAAACTCTCATTAATTTCATAGACCTAACGCGCCAGTTCTTGTCAATCTACCTGTACCTTATTAAGTATCAAATATTTTTTTATGCTACGAATATTACAATAACTGTTAAAGTTTGAATGTTGGGATGTTCGTTACTTATTGAGAATCGTAAAAAAGTACAATAATAATATGTATTTGCCCTCGTTCAATTAATCTTGTAATTAAGATTAATTTATTTAATAACAGATGAATAGGAATAGATCTCCTGTTAATTATTAATCTGAAGATCGCTGCTACACAGTCTGATTTAGATGATAGGGACTGACACCGGACGTCTCTTAGACAGAAACTGTCAAAGAAATATTTAAACCAATATTTTTGCGTTATTCCCAGGGTCAAAAGCGTAAATCTAAATTAATATTGCCATAATACAAGCATATTAATAACTGTTTTAGATTTTTGTGATTCATTCAAATGTTTTTTTATTAAATTAATTATGAACTGATGATTTTGAAGATGTACTTACACGCAAGAATCACATCTTTGGACATTTTCATTGTGAGATAAACGGTTAATTTTAACTTAAGTTGTATTTAAGTCACGTAAATAGCCTATCAGTTGTAAAGAAACGTATGGGTTTGACGCCAAATGTCGGTTTGGTGATGACCTCATCCGTTAAAGGTACATATTTATGTAAATAAAAATCACTAAAGTTTTTTTTATTTAGTTTTATTTTTATATATCCCGCGCCTAAAGTCTGTTATCTTTTATACGAACTGTATCTATATATTATTGGCACAATTGGTAATATTTAAGATGTTTTGAGGCGTCAATTTGAACCGTGAAATGATTATTATAATTATCGGGCAGGTCGCCGTATGCTTGTTTACTTTTTCCGATAATTGGTTCATGTCGAATGCATTTGGTTGCGAATTTATTTGATTATATATAGACCGCGGACAATATGTGGCACATGGAACATGCCGGTAAGATTACCGGCGTTCTGTCCATTTTTGCGTTTCCTATATGATAAATTAATTGATTTGACTGAGTTTTAATACTGGCCGCTATGACGCAAGCATTATTTAACATGCCATGTCATCTTATCCTTTCTAAGTTCAGGTTCTCCCATGCGACCCAATGGGATCTGTTGCAATTGCCCCCTACTTTGTGCGTCAGACTCCAGAGCAAGCTCCATCGAATCCGAATGGTGGAGCTCAGCGGGAGAACTTTGAATTCCTTTGGTTCTAGGTAACCAACCCAAATTAATTAATTCAAGTTCAGGCAATTCGAAAACTAACATGTTGCGGCCCTACTTTAAAAAACCGGACAAGTCCTACTTGGACTCGCCTACCGAGGGTTCAGTATTTAATTACAAATGTATAGTTTCAGGTTTTTCCCTGTACTTGTAGACGATAATTCTGGCCAAATTTCATAGTTCTAGGTAACGAAAAAAATTAATTGTGATTCCCTTGAGAGTGTCGAAATAACAGCTTTTTGCGGCATAAACGGCCGTATCTTTTTTTACGTTAGAAGTTTAATTTTTTCACAGCTTAAGGGTCTGTAAACTTGAATATATCGTTCTAATTTCAACTCGATACCCTAAGCTACGCGTAGGGTCTTGACAGACATACAGATGGACAACAAAGTGATCGTACAACGGTTCCGTTTTTCCTTTTGAGGTACGGAACCCTAAAAATAAATTTTCGATTTATTTAAATTTCAAATCGCTGGTAGTTTAGTTTAATGCAAAACAATAGAATAAAACCAGTATTTCGCACAACCCGTAAAACAACACGCGCCCTTAATTTACAGTGACTGAATGTTAAAAACACTTTTATCTATGACACAAAATGCTTTTATCCAAGCCCGTGCAAATTTTAAATGTCCTGGCCTTAATGTGGCTTGGAACACGATACGTCCATTACACATTTATCTCTAGCCGTTGCATGCTAGTTTACCTTTGCGCTGTTTGAACTATCGCGGCATTAGTCGGAAAAAAAAAGTATTTTACATGGTTTTGTATTTGGTGATCGTTTATTTTGTGTGTCAGCTGCAATTTTCGTGAGCCGATGTTATACTTTTTGTTAAATAATTATTGACGATGTTACCTTCACACCGCTTTTTATTATTTTAGTTGTGTAAATAAAACTTTTTTAAACAACTTTTATTTTAAAAATAAGCATTCGTTTAGATTATACATACATACATACATACATTCACGCCTTTATTCCCAAATGAGATAGGCCATTAAACTTCTCCTGTAAACAAACTGTTAACTTATTCGGATAAATTGTTCTCAAATTCATTAACAGCTGATAAGCTAATCAAGAAATTTCATGTTTGTGTTTACCATGAAATGAAAGGTTTGGGCTCCGGGCCTTATACAACGTGCATCGAAGTTTTACGCCCTTCGTATGGTGAGTTGATTGCTTGATATATGTAACATATGGTGCAATACTTACTCGTACTACTTGAACCAGCCAAGTGCAAAATTATAATAATAATCAATACGAGTATATATAAATAAAAAAGGCTTCCTGACTGATTCATCAACACACAGCCGAAACTACTTGGACTAGAAACTTGTTTACACCAGAACTTTATTTTATGACGTAGGCAAGGGGTAAGACGGGATTTTTGGAATTTCCATCCCTATGGGGGATAAATAGGGGTGCAAAGTTTGTATGGGGGATTATATTTTTTAACTAGGGACTTGAAACTTTGTAGGAAGATTACTTATTAAGGTACAAAAAAAAGTACTTTCAGTGTATGGGTAAAACATTATTTTTAGAACTAGAGACTTGAAACTTTGTGCGTTTTAGAAAATTCCGCCCTTAAGGGGGTCAAAAGGGGTGCAAAGTTTGAATGGAGGGAACTTTATTTTTTGAGCTAGAAACTTTGTAGAAAGATTACTTATTAGAATACAAAAAAAACACCGTCAGCGTTCTAGAAAATTCTACCCCTAAGGGGGTTAAATAGGGGTGCAAAATTTATATGAGGGAAACTTTTCCTTTTGAGCTGAAACTTGAAACTTTATAAACAGATTACTTATTTTAATACGAAAAAATTACTTTAAGCTTTGTATAAAGATTACCACCACCATCCACGGGAACAGATGGCGGTGCGTCCTGGATCCGTTCGAGGTCAGCGCGAGAGGTCACACTGCGACGTTCGCCGCCCTTGACCTGGGCTGTTATTCGCTACGCGCTAATGCGGCTCACCCCGCCGGTCACCCGTCACGAAACTAGACCTCTGCCTACGCTTAGTTACTACGTATCGCGGTGTCAAGATGTATTTGTGGGTGAGCGTTGAGGTGAGCTTAAAACAAGGTACAGAATAGGGGGGCAGGACGTACACGCTGCCGTCTTTAGGGAGGCAGTTCCTTACTCCAAACCGCTCCCTGGCTGCCATGAAGACATCGTGCCGCCACTTGGTTAGGAACTCAGAGACGATTACGCCTGACCCCTTAAACGCAGTTTTACCAAACCAGACAGCATTCCGGTTCGTAATGTCACGTTTTTGAAATTATATATTTGCGTTTATTTATTTTTTGATTTTGCCCCAAATAATTATGAGTAACGAAACATTTTGTTAATTTGGATTTAAAAGGTACACAAGGCACCAGTTAAAACTCTATAGTTAAGTAGCAAAAAAATATTAAAATTATTCGCGCCATCGACTTGACGCTCATGACAGAAACATGACGGATGTATTATGAAAGTGCGATTGGATCAAGGGATTGTAACATTAACGAATTCGATTTCTACCTTTGCATTCGAATTTTTTAAAAGTCAATAGTTTGTAGCAAAAAGCGACTAAAAGTACTTGTGCCATCAAATTGACGCTTACGACAGCGAGTGACGGCTTTTTATACTAATATGAAAGTTTAAACGGAATGTTATGTTTCTAGGTACGAATTACTAATAAATATAGAATATAACATAAACAGTAGTTATAAAAACTACAATTTGTGACAATTTAATATTTAACAGGCTATGGCGTTTTTTATAAGCACGTTCTGATTTGTTAGAACATGTTATAGATTGGTGGCATCTCGAACTACACTTCTTTTTTTTACAAGCACATCTATTAGTTCTACATTGTACCTAGACCTTTCACAGCAACACTTCTTGAACCCCTGACCTCCAAAATACTCTACTTAGCTGCAATTTCGTGTAGACTGTAATTCTTAGAGGGAACTGTTGCTGTAAATGAAGTAAACCTGAACCAGTTCAAAGATTTGATCAAATCACCTATAGCATGACAGTAGACTATCATATCACTAAAGAAATCTGGTGAAATGAAAAAAACGAGTTGCGTTTTTTTGTCTGATTTCGTTTGTTCGATTTCACTTAACAGATTCAGGGATTTGATAAAATTACTGTTTTTTTTGCAATGGCAATGAAGGTCGCTTTATTGCCAGGTAAATTGAATCTCATTTAATTTTATGAAATATTTTGTTAAATAGCATTGTTGATAGTACTGATGATGCTGATCAAAATAAAGATAAGAAAAGTAGCATTAATGTCTCGACTAAACTCTCTCATCATCTCTTAAAATCATTGAGGAGTAAGTTTCACATAATATAATAAGGTGATAACCAAAAGAGGAGAAACCCTAACCATTTTATTAAAAACTGGATAAATGTGAATAATACGCGTCCGCACCTTTTTACATGCAACTTTTCCCGGCAAAGTCCATAAATAACAGTTAGCAACAGTGCTTAGTCAGATATTCATAAATTCCTTTTGTATCGTGCAAATTACTCGCGATTTTTCGGATTTATTCGCAAACTAGCGCATTAAGCTCGTATTTAGCGTTGCTCATTGCATGTCCCGCTCCTATTTCACGCCTCGGCAAAAACGCTTTTAGCGTTCCTCCCAGAAATGGGTGAATTAGGTACTAAAATGATAGAGCCGTAGCGATAATTAGCTTAAACGTTTGGTACTCTGGAAGCGAAAGAGGGCTACGCTAACGGCTTTGATATAGTTCAATTAATCAACATGTTTTATTTGCTGCTCTGGTGCTCCTTTTTAACTCCCGACGAAAACGAAGGGTGTTAGAAGTTTAGCATATGTGTGTGTCTATGTATCTGTCTGTGGCATCGTAGTTACCAAACGTCCATGGTGAAAGCTTTTTTTTTTAATTCGTTGTCTTCTTTGTCAAGACGGGTGTTAGCTATGTATGTTATGTTGTGGATGTTATAAAAGTTTTAATTATATTTGTGATTTTTGGACGGGCATGAAGCATAAACATTTCCGTAAACGCTACGTGGAATTACTTAAAAAAAAAATTAGAATGTAGTATAAAAGCAGAACTATTTTAAATAAAGATTTAATCAAGTCAACATAAAATACTAGTATATTTATTCACTGCCATAGTTCACCCACAAGAACAATACAATGATTTCGGAGAAACACCTATATTTGATCAAAGTCGCCCCCCGAATCAAAGTACGTACTTAGGGATGCAATGTTATGTCGCGTGTTCTTATGCAACATCCTCCTAGTCCGTAAATGAGTTCTCACGTCGATGTACCACAACAGTGTAAACACTGTCGTGAATCTGTACGGCACTAGTGTCAACAGTCTTTATTTAGACCACTTCCATAATGTCAAGGTTTTTATGAGATATTGTTAATCATGGTCAAGATATGAAGGTATGTATTATTATATGCAGGTATGTATTATTATATGTGGGTATGTATTATCATATGTAGTATGTATTATTATATATACACGTATGTATAATTATATGTAGGTATGTATTATTATATGTAGGTATGCATTATTATATGCAGGTATGTATTATTATATGTAAGTATGTATTATTATATGTAGATATTATTATTATGTAGGTATGTATTGTTATCAACGCAACACATCCTCGGGTCCCTCGCTCTCAACGCAACACGTCCTCGGGTCCCTCGCTCTCAACGCAACACGTCCTCGGGCCTCTCGCTCTCAACGCAACACGTCCTCGGGTCCCTCGCTCTCAACGCAACACGTCCTCGGGCCTCTCGCTCTCAACGCAACACGTCCTCGGGTCCCTCGCTCTCAACGCAACACGTCCTCGAGCCTCTCGCTCTCAACGCAACACGTCCTCAGGCCTCTCGCTCTCAACGCAACACGTCCTCGGGTCCCTCGCTCTCAACGCAACACGTCCTCGAGTCCCTCGCTCTCAACGCAACACGTCCTCGGGGCCCTCGCTCTCAACGCAACACGTCCCCAAGGACGTGCCTCTCGCTCTCTGCCGAACTAAATAAAACCGTTTAAAAATTACAACTTTGGTTGGGACCAATCTGTTCTGTTTGGGGCCATCAGATGTGGGCATCTGATGGCAACAATTACTCTTTTCTGAATAGCAGGCATAAAAATGAAAACTGAATTGTCATTTACATGTATATGTGTAATTGCTCACCCTTCAATTTATCAAATACGAAAGAAAAGCAATCGTATATACGTGACTATTGTATTGAACTTATTACGGAATAGCTTCGAGCCGTTCGAGTTATCAAATCAAAAGAAATTTCGTATAAAGAACAAAACAAAACGATAAAACTAGAATTGTCCCAGTTGAAATTCATAATAAATCTCAATTCGTATCGTTATTATAGCGAATTTCTATCCAAAGAGAAACGAATAACTTTTTCAAGGATAGTAATAGCTTTGCGTTGGAAGTTTGCCCAGGAATTACGGGAAATGATAAGTAAGTCGTTGAAAAGCCGTTTACGCCCGAGAGAAAAAAAATCTTTAACAGCTCCGTGCGACTCTTCGGTGTGCCTCGGCTGACATATTTGACTTCGGAGTCGCCGTGCCAGGACTCCTGCGGAATCCGGATAGCACAGCAGGCAATAAATCATATTTTTCAAGATATTTTTTAAGCTGATTACAAACAACTTGCTCTGTAATTTTGGAGAGCATAAAGAGGATACTGATAGGACAAAGATCTTTGTACTCGTCTGTTTTATTTGATTTAGGTATTGGTTTTACCTTAGCTAGTTTCCAGTCTTCCGGGAAGACTCCTGACAGGATTGAGCTATTAACGATATGTGTTATCACAGTAAGAGTGACGCTGAGAGTAAGTCGGATCATTTCGATCGATATACCATCTTGTCCGCTTGCGTTAGTTTTTATTATAATCCTTTTAACTTGTTCCTCTTTGCAAGTGTCGATCTTAAAAGTAAATTCCTTTAATTAATTGCTTATTTTATTATGGTTGGTGTCTGAGGCACCCGGTAACTGTTGGAAAAAGAAATTTATTTGTTTTTACTGTTTTCCAATTCAGGCCTGTATGTGACCGCGACCAACACTTTATTTTGTTGAATAATATGATCCTGCGTCGGCCCCAGAATGGTGTCATCATCATATCAGCCGAAAGACTTCTGGACCTTGTACCACCTCAACGGATCTGTGTACTGTGAATCATTCATGCGTAGCTTACTGTCAACGGAGCCATAAGCCCTTACAATTCTACGAATATCGTATGCCTAGTAAGCCAGCCCCCGCTACTAGAACATGATACCGATTGGTTCTGGGAGAAACCTCAACAGTTTGCACGATTGCATTGTTAACGGGAGGGAATTCTTTTGAAACGGGTTGGTGCAAACATACAGAATTACTCAAGAAATGTATAATGATTGAATGGACTTATTAAGGATAACCACAGAAGGAGGTTCGCCGTAATTTTCTGAACGAGTATTACCAATTTGAGGAAAATTCTTATTATATTATATTTTCAATTTTTATTTATATTGTTTGTTTGTTTTTCCTAGTGAATAAAATTTGCAATTCTTTCTAGTTTCCGCAAAAAAAAGGGAAGAGAGAAAGTCGTTTACCACTCATACGAAAAACTGTATAGTCCACGATATTTTAGTTAGTATTTTTGACACATCTTAACGCCCATATAAATAACGTAAACGAGCATGGCCCATCGAAATAATCGACCGAGCGAGCGAAGCGTCTATGCTTCAGCTTGGACGAAAAATCGTTTTTCCTCGTGTCCAGATGTTTGGATTTCCCCCTGTTCTCGCCTCGAGCTCACATTTCTCAACCGATTCTCATGGAATTTTGTGAGTAGGTTCGGTAAGTATACAGAATTTTTCGAAATTTTGAAAAATAGCGGGGATATTATAGGTTGAACCCCGTAACGTAAAGAATTACAAGAAAGGGGTCAGCGTTGACTACTGACTTGGTACAAATTTTATGTTCCGTCCACTGTGTCTTGAACTCCGATATAATGATGGTTTCCTATATTCGAATTTCAAATAAGTAATCTCTAAAACAAGAAATAAATTTGCGTTTGTCAGATTGTAATAAAAATATGCAATGTATTTTAAATTGATGATTTGGTTATTAGAATAATTATTAGAAACAACTATAATGTTAATAAAATAAATCAATATCACCGGAAGTTGGTTTAATGCAGTTCGAATGGAGGTGGGGGTTTGCATAAAAAGGGATGTCTGCCATTGGACTGGCCTCGTAGAGTATTACAGTGTACAAACTTTCCCGCGTGGTCGTGCCGGAGGCTCCCCCTGGATTTTCCCCAGGCTACCCTCCAACCACGCAATTCGACCGCTATATTGGGTCCGTCCTATTATAGCAACAGCCAGGTTCAAAAAGCTCAACCGTCTACTAAAATCCACACCTCCATGACGACTGTCTGATGGTACAAGTTATTTAATTTGGTACACTACGGCACAGATTGAATGTAAGTAACAATTCAATAAATATACATTAATCAAATTCTATGTTTCTATTCTATTTCCCTTACTCACCACCCACAGCATGACCCTGTTTTCACATTCAATAGTTGGAAATAATAGTTTAGTTTGTAAATTACTCGGCTTATACATATTCTTTGCGTAATTTTCCTATCATCAGAAGTTAGATCGTACAAAGATAAAACACGCCCCTCATATATTTTTCTTTTTGTTTACAAGTCATGGAATCGACTCCGATTTTGGATAGCCTCGTTAAGGCTATTCGAGATGCAGTGGCGACGAATCAGCGGCACGATGACGTCGCACTTCCCTTGTACAACCCCGAGAAGAACGACAACGGAGCAGATGCGTGGTGCAGATCGATCGAGAAACTTGGAGCAGAATTAAAATGGAGCAGCATTCAGCAAGCTGCTAAAGCTGGTAAGGCCCTTCGGGGCTCTGCTTTATTATGGTTTGAGACATGGGAGCCGGAGACCGAACGTTCCTGGGAAGCCTTGCGTAAAGACATTTGTGATTTGTATCCCGAGAAAAAAAAAAATTCTGAAAGATTGTCAAAAGCTGTTATGTTTACATCCGACTCTGTTGACACCTACTATGAATATGCTAGGGAAAAAATTAGGTTGTTACGTAGCACGAAAGTAGCATTCACGGTTGCTTGTGTGTGGGAGTATAAGTGATGTGAGCGTAAGAATGTCAAGTCTAAATAGCACAGTAGGTTCAACACAAGGATTGATAACTTTGCTTTCTTCTTACGAAAAGATATCGAGGAAAAGGCCGTTGGAAAACGTTGCACTATCGGTTAATACCAATAACGTTAAACGCTACAAAACAAATAACGAATCGCATAGGGATGAGAAAATGTGTTATGTTTGCGGAAAGAATGGACATTTTTAAATTTCGAATATCTCAAAACTTTGGAATGTTTATATTATTTGGATTTATCTAGTTAAATGATCTTGGCTTTTTTAGAAGGACTGGTGCTTACTGGTTGGAATATTTAAAATATCAAGGAACAGAGGTAATACGTAATTTGGTTAATTATCTGCTTAGCAAAATGAATTTCATACCAAAACGAGGGAAACTTAGTCAATTTTCTAACGTTTTCCGCCAACCCCAGCAGCAATGTTTCGGGATGGCTGTTGCAGCGGTAATTTACGGTACGAGTACGTCTCGTGGCATTGATTTTGATAATTTTGATATGGATGGTTTACTTACATCCGGCGACACGGTCATGTCTACTAAAGATGCAAGGCACGAATGGATATGAACAGCTATGTTCCGACAATTTATTATCTCCCATTGATCTTAGGCAAGGTACTCAATGTAGAAAAATGTGATTTAGCGGATGAAATTAACACATCCTATGGAGATGTTAAATTACAGAATGAGGCTTTGATGGCCTTACGAGTGGCCTTTACCGACGCAGATGGAGGTGGTTTTACTTTTACCACTCAAGGGATGACGTCTGGAAACGGGACGGGGAGTATTTTCTCTTCGATTCCCATTCTGTGGATGCAAATCACCGGCTGATAGATTACCAGCCAGGGGCCGCATATTTGAATAAAACCGCGTCAGTTGAACAGCTCGCTACCTTGATGTGCAGAATTTACAGTACCAGTGTAGGTCCTAACTGGCTTCAAATGGTGAGAGTTTTTGGAGACGCAAGGTATGGTGCGGTTCAGGACAATGAGGCTTTTTTGATGTCGCTTGCAAAATCACGTAGGAGGCAGCGACCCCTTCCTGGGGCATTTCCCTCAACATTTTTTTGATAATGGCCACGATTTCAATTCAACCCCCATGGGTTTAAACGGTATAAAATTACTAAATTCAACCGTTTTGAAACAAACCCGCGAGGAAATAAATTAAAACTAAGTTAAATCTAAAACAGGCCCTCGAGGCACCGAGGGTGCTGGTGGCATTTCCTCGCTGAATAATTGCAATCCTGATGCGTTGCGCGAGATAGCAACCAGCTCTTCGGTCACCAGTTTATATTTAGTTCCGGAGATTACCCCGGGACTATTCAGGCGTTTAGTGTTGATAGATTACTAATACCAATAAGAAACATAAGTAAGTATTTACTAACAATAATGATCGAGGTTGTTCCGTGAATAAATGAATTACGTCGAGTCAGATCGCTGTAAAGAATAATGCTTCAGTTAGGAGTATGTTCGTTCCAATTCGACGAACCCATATAAAGGTATCCAGTGCAAGTATTCCATTTATTATGGCTAATATCTTTTGTAACACATTTCAAGGTGTTTTGTATGCTTATTCCAGCGTGAGAAGAATTTGTTTATTTTATGTACGAGCATGGATGTTTTTTTTTTAAATATGTATATACTTATATATGTATTTTGCTTTAAAAAACCAAGTTTATTAATTTGCATATGCAAACTTGTCCCTTTCGAGGATCTCTTCTAGTTAGCCTATTTATCACTACTTACCTAAATATCTGATACTGTAATAATTCTCGTCTTATTTAATCACTACTTAGGTTAAGACTTATGAATATCATTTGTATTCCCATTTTTGTTGGCAATAGATACGTTAATAAGCATCTCAAGTGCTCTAATGGGGCTAGACCCATCAGTCTAGACTTACTATAATTCCCTAGAACACTTTCTAATACAATATCCATGTAATTTCCGTAATGAAACGATTAAGGGACTAAATATTCCAAGCAAAGTACGTAGTCTATAAATTGAAGCTGTTTGAATAAATTACTTGGATCACACTAAACTCAAGTGTAACTAATTAAGTAGAGTGCTAATTCCCAGATATAGCGGGATGCTTTTACAGTATTAATTCCGCGAGGTGTCAGTGCACGCTACCACTTGATAACCTGCTATTATGCTTTTAAGTTCAATTATTCTAAGTCCTGTTTTGCGGCTTGGAGTCACGACGCCATTTACGAGTTATTGGGGCGGTGGAGGAAATTGTTGGGGAACGTCGTTTTTTTGGGAAAATTAAAGGAATAGGGGAGGTTTTATGGACACATGAAAAATTGCGTATTGTCATGTTTCTTGTTTACTTGGCAATACCCTGCAGCATTTAAATAGACTTTCATAATTATTTTTATACACATGTCTTATTTACAAGGGTACAATATTTTTCAGTAATATTATTTGCAGATTAAGAATGTTAATTAATTATGTTTTTTATGTTTTGCCGTAACTGGACAATGCATAACTTATGACAGAGTCCACCATGGACAAATACAGCAGCTTATATTACCTAGTTTTTGAATTCATCTATTGTATGTTTTTTTGTATGAACTAATACTAAAGCCAAATATGTGTATGTGATTAAAATGTACATTGTTATTGTAAACGAGCCTGCGCAGAGGAGCACGCTCACCAGCACGGCTATCATGCGACGTTACGCGAGCTCTCTCGATTTTTCTCGCACTATCCGTCTCTTTTCCGTCTCTTTATAGTGCGAGAAAAATCGAGAGTATGTCGCGGCCGACGAATAAGTAATAGACGTGCAGCGTTGGTGCGGCAGCGACCTGTCACAAACAGTTGGTGAGGGCGCTTCTCGCTGAATACAATAATTCTGTACCTTATATGAGAGCTTGTTATTAAGGGCAATGCAAACAAATTGATTGTTACAGAGGCCGTACAATACGATTGTTTCTAGCAACATGCGCCTGGAACGTAATTCTATTAATTTATACTTATGTAATAATTGCTGGTATGGTAACCTGTTACGATAGCATCTAAAGTTCATGGTATTTATAACTATTTTTGTACAGTTTCAAGGATGTCAGTGTATTTCTTGTGATAGGGATTCCAAATAGCAACTGCGTGTTCTAGTTGGGGACGAATTAAAGATTTGTATAACTGTTAGTACTTGGTCTTCGGAATTCCGTACTGGAACGCATTACAAAAACGTACCGTATGGAACTTACATGAAGGTCAAGGTGCAATTTTGAGTCAAGTGTGATTCCTAGATCTCTAATTAACTTCTGCAAGATTTGCGTTACATATACAAATATTGGTCGTTTAATAGTATAGGATGATGGGAGAAGAAGTTGGCAGAAGTATTTAAAAGTTATGGTTGTAAATCCCACAGCATCTACTAAATTATTAGCCTATTATTAAGTCGTAAGGCTGGACAGGCCTTTGCCCATCCTTGGAAATTGATCACGCTGGCCTATTGCAGCTTGATGGTTAATTCACCTTCCCCCACGCCTGCCACCGACACCAGAAGAATCACAAGCGCGCTGCCGACCCTTTATTGGTTTGAGGATTGGTTGAGTTGACAGCTAGACACAAATGCAGGTCTGGCGACCTTACTCAACATCAGCACGTCGATCACGTAACGCATTGAACGCGCGTCAGGTAGATCTAGTGGTGGTTGTTGATTCAACGAACTAGTTGATAAAACGTTCTTCGTTCGTCAACGATCCAAACGTTTTGTTTAACAGACTCGACTAGTTGACGACTTTAACGTACAAACGTAATCGAAATGGAACGCTAAGCGAATGGCATGGCAGTATAGTTAGATGAACATTCCTTTCATTGATTCAACTCAACCGACAATCGACGTCACAAGTCACAACGCCCTTAAAATTTTCGCCCTCACTCAAAATAAACGTATCAACTCAATGCCTTTTCCTCTTCAGTTAAAGCATAAACCTAGTTGACGAAATCAACTAGTTTTTCAACTAGTTGACGTTTTCTAAGTTAACGTTTCGTTTCGTTTAAGCGAAAACCGTCAACGACCCACCACTAGGTAGATCTAAATGTCACTTTTTATATGGAAAAATGACAGTTAAATTGTCATAACGCGCGTTCGTAACGTTACGTGATTATCACTTGAGGGTTGATCACGGAACGTTTTGAACGCGCGTCGGGACAACTTAACTGTCATTTTCCTATACAAAAAGTGTCACTTAGATCTACCTGACGCGCGTACAGTCAGCATCAAAAGTAACTGCACAAACGAAGACGTCAAAAGTCTTTATTAAAAGGGAATAAGAGCTTTTGACGCCTTCGGCTGCGCAGTTACTTTTGATGCTGACTGTACAACGCGTTTCGTGATCGCCCTACTGGACTGCAACACGACATACCCACAAAGCAAGTAGTGGTTTTATTATGGCCGCGGTCTTTTGTAAGTTAGGCTGCTCCAATTATGAGCAAGATGAAATTCCTTTGATGTTTGGTTAATACAATGCAATGCGGCACGTTGAACCGCGTTGATCTATGCCCGGGAGACTCACGATGCCGGATCTGGCTAATAAACTAGGTTAGCAAACGTCTTGCGCTAATAATGTTATACTCGGTTATGCCTTTGTCAGGGCATAATCGTACATTTCGTGATCGAAAATTCGATAAAGCTATCAGCTTGTTTAAGATAACGAACATTCAAATATATTTGATAAGTAATACAGAGTGTATGAGGCAATTCTGGATGGTACAGTTGGAAGAGGACGATCTCGGAAAAATCCCCTCTCCTCCCCCCAGTTTCATAGAGATTCGTTGGACCTCGTGTCGGCAAATAATGTTAAAAAATCGGTGTTACTGCGATATTAATATTAATTGGGCAAACCCATGACAAAACTAAATAAATTTCGAGCGTAGTGGAAAATTGAAAATTATTCGTCACGAGCGCACCTCTGGAATCCGTCCAACGCTCTGCAGATTGAGCTACCGTGGGTCCGCTAATGGTGACGAATCTTTCAATCCCTTCCACTATTGTATTTACACCTTAGGGAGGCTTTAGAATTTCGTTAGCGGACGTTTCTGCTTAATAAACATTTACTATTTAAAACTATAAGTTCGGGCCTTCATTTATTTTATTTGAATACGTACCGTAGAGGTCGTCTACGAAACTACAGCACTATTCCCATTTAAACTCAAGATGTCTAGAAACTTATAAAATACAAGAAGATTTGAAGACGTCAAGCAGTCACCCCAGAGGTTTATCACTATGAATAAAGCGAGTTCAAGTCTCTACCGTCATGTGATTGCACCTTTACCTTTAAGTACGTATTAAAATTTGATCGTGTTCGTATTCGTACTTAACATATTCAATCACGACGCACATGCGTCAGAGGGCTACAACAAATTCCGATATGGCAGTTAAGGGCGGGTTGCACCAACTTACGATTACAGACCGATCAACGTATAATATAGCGCAAGAAGCTGCATAGCGATAGAAACTTGACAAACTTTCCATACATTCACATTTTAAGGGGGTGCATTGCAAATTACAGCGTACTTTGAAACGCCGTTCTGACTAGATTAAGAAACAATAAGGTCTGATTTTCAGATATATGATTCTTGAATATATGATTGTTTATCTGATTTAATCGATACATGATTGCCTACCATTTCCTCGATAGAATAAAATTCCAGTTGGGTCTTTATTTTCCTTCTTTTACTCAGCTTACTCAAACAATACATTATTTTACGACACAATCAAGTTAATACTATAGTATTTTATCTCATCTAAAATCTCACTTAATGAAATATTAAAAAAACTTCAGTAAATTAGGTATTTATCGAAATTTTACCGAAAAAGCCATTCCCGAAGAGTGTTGCATCTCTTTTTCTCGTGCGCGAAAGGCATAAGTGTGTCTTTGTCAAGGGGTCGTGGTCGACTTGAATCAAAGCATCCCCTTAAACAACACCGCTTAATATTACAGACGGTTTAGAGCCCACCCTAAGCAGCCACAAACTACAGCGTAGCGCTACAAGCGTACTTTGGCAGTGAATTAAATGGTTCGAGCGCTGCCAGCGTTTTGGTTCTGCTCCTGTTTATATATGAAAAACACGTTGCCTAATTGAGATGATAGTGAAATAGGTTCGGTACCAAATTGAAATGAAACTGATAGTTGCAAAATGGAGGCTCAGACCGATCGAATGACTTTAGAAGCAGGTGCGTAGACGGCGAACAGGCCGGCGCTATGATGAAACAGTTAGCGACTATTGTTCGGCGCATCTACTAAATTGAACAGTCCCCAGGCCTGTATTCCTGGTGATGTCGCAGTGTTTGATACAAATGTTAAGATTTGATTGGCAAAGGTCTAGGCTAGCCGTTAAAAGATGGGCATTTGGAAAAATACTAGAAATTCGTTTCCTAGTATCTTACGACTTTTTTGAGTAAAACCCGGCCAAAATCTCGCAAAACGGACGTATCCTAGAGCAAGAAAGCTGTATATGGTAAATAGATGACATACCATTCATGGGTATGGTAAAATTTCCTTTTATTTATGTCTGGCAGATTTGGTAATAATTGTTATTGAATAGCTACTAATAATCTTACAAATATGAAATACTAGCTTCCGCCCGCGACTTCATCTGCGTGGACCTACGAGATAAAAAATATACTTTATTTTAATCCAGGCTTTAGGGGAGGTTGAAGGGTAAGTGTGGACTGCACCCTAGAGGGGTTAATGGCAGTCCACACTCGGAGAGATACTCTGAAGTACTGTGTATACAATGGTTATATTTATTCATTAATCAACACAGTATACATACACATATACACATAATCATCCATACATCTCGCACGCACTTAATCTATAGCTAATCTTACGCACGTATTTAAGAATACCTTATCGCTACAAGAGAATGTGCCTTGCGTGCACATATCTCCCCCCTTACAACAAAATGGGATGGAATCCCATTTCCTACTTAAATGAGTCAATAAATTAGGTAAACTTACATTATCAATATGAAACAACAATTAGCTATTAGAATAGAAAACAATATGATACGATAACAATATGAATACAAAACAACACAAATACATATAACAATATGTCGGCACAGGTACGAGTAGGTATTCCTCAGCTCCTTTTCGGACACTTGAGAAATAAAATCACCTGCCAATGTAGCGCAATACATAATCGTGTGTGTGTCGTGCCATAGCTGAAATCACCTCTTCGGTTAATTACAAGTTGGCTTAGCATAATAAAAATAAATTGAAGCTTACATGAGCTGCTCTGAGCCTAGCTTATCCCATCATGGGCATTCGTCTTCCAGGGCAATTATATTACATACAGCACCATCATAGAAAATACAAAAAACAGTAGTTGCCTAAAAATAAATAACAGAATTAAAAATAGCATCTTAAGAACCTAAATTAACTTGAAAAATGGAAACTGACATGCTCGCTTATAAAAGTATGCTGACGACACGAATCCGCGACCTTGATCTTGATAAAATAAAAACTATCGATATATTTACCTACGTTAGTCGTACGTTTACGTTTAGGGGAAATAGTTGATGGATGAGTTAAAACACCTTTGTCAGGAATATGATAACTAAAAAAAACCATTTCCGTTTTGAAAAAATCACACTTTCCAGTGTTAATTGTTATCCCGTTCTCATGAAGACGCGAAAACACAATTTCTAAATGCTCGTAGTGCTCGACCTCGTTCCGCGATGCTATCAAACAGTCGTCGACGTATTTCTCTAACATTCCTTTCACCCGGGGCTCCATCTCTTCCTCAATTGTCCAAATGGACTGCTGGCTCATTTTAACAACAGTTGCAGGCGTCGTAAGCTCTGTAACTCTGTCTATTAATTTGCGTCCATGAATATCGACTAAAATGTTGTGATATTCCAAAAAATCTGCTCCCAAAATTGCGTGCTTGACGTCGGCAATCACAAATGTCCATGTATAGGACCGCCACAGGCCGATGTTAAGTGTCAAATCTTTCTCGCCATTTTTAGCTCTCCCGCAGGACCTACCAATCACAGAAATCGTCGCTCCTGTGTCCACAAGAAATTTTATCCCACTCTTTCTATCCGTAATTGTAAGGCGGGTACTAGGGCATCTGGCACAAAGGTCCGCCGTTCTTTGTGCGCGACTTAGTTTCCCTGGAACATGTTGTAGCTCCTGCTTCCATGCACATGGCTGCTGACACCGTCTTGCTCTCTCCCGATATTGGTGATGAAATATGCATAATTTGTCATTACGGCCTTGCGACCCTGATCTTGTATAAGGCCGACGGAATGTGTTACGCTCAGCGCTGCGTCGACGATAATTATTTTGCATGTGCCGCAGCTCATTTATGTCTAATTGCATTTCTGCGAGCTGTGTCGCTACGTCTGCTAAACAGCTGTTGACATCGTTGGCAACTTCCAACATCTCTGTATTAGTGCTCTTTTGCGGTGTTGGCGGCGACATAGTAACGTACAGAAACTTGACGAAATCAAATACGGCGAGGAAACTTTGTCGGTATATCTCGACCAGTAAGTATTGAAAATCGTAGACACTCACTCCTGCTTGCTGCTGCTCCGGCTGCTCTGTAGTGATTGCGTATTCTTCTTGTTTCAGTCGGGGTCCCCAGAGGGGTTAATGGCAGTCCACACTCGGAGAGATACTCTGAAGTACTGTCTATACAAATGGTAATATTTATTCATTAATGAACACAGTATATATACACGTAGCTACATGCATAATCATCCATACATCTCGCACGCACTTAATCTATAGCTAATCTTACGCACGTATTTAAGAATACCTTATCGCTACAATAGAATGTGCCTTGCCGGCACACAGGCTATAAACTATCTTCGTGGAAAATTTCATCCAAATTTGAGTAACAAACATCTTAACATCCAATCATCCAAAAATCTAAACATCCAAACTTTCGCATTTATAATATTTATTATATGGTAGGATTTTGATGCCAAAAAATGTAAGTGATAGCTTTCGGCGGCTACGGTGCTAAATAGCTATTGCTAATCACTCACAGACATGCATAAACCCTTACAACATTACACTCCTTTTCATTGCAAAGTAAAAATCTCCACCAAAAGTATTCTCACATATTTTTCTACTCTATCACTGCACGCTTGAAACGACGGCACAACAACATTGAGGCCAAATAACTTTAGTACTATTAATCAATTGAATCAGGGCGTTTCTTCAACTATTATGCACGTTTTATAGCGGAATAGCAAAGGACTATTGTTCCCCGCAATTTAGGTACAATTCTTTAAATAATTTTAATGTCTAGGGTTGAATCTGAGTACCGCAACGGGAACAATGTTACGTGGCTAACGGCAATTGCCGGACGAGGCAGGTTACAGCGAGTTACAGCGATACCAGCAGATGCTACGCCAACTATATACTGACTTGACATTTCGAACATACTTAGCCCTTCGGCCTATTTTTTTTTTTTTTTTGAACCTGACTGTTGCTATAATAGGACGAACCCAATATAGCGGTCGAATTGCGTGGTTGGAGGGTAGCCTGGGGAAAATCCAGGGGGAGCCTCCGGCACGACCACGCGGGAAAGATTGTACACTGGAATACTCTACGAGTTTGCGCTCCAGTGAGATTGGTTGAACGGTATCAACCGAATCTGGGGTGTGAGTGGTGTCGAACTACTGGGAGTTTTATCGCTGGTTCGCTAAAACCTAGCCTAGCTGAGAAGAATCCAGCAAGAAACTCAGCTAGGCCCGACTTGGGTCGGACTGACCCTTCGACCTAACATTTGACGTATATTTTATACATGAGAAGTCCAGCAGTGACGTGGAGAAAAGGAAAGCTATATTTGTACAAGTCGATTTACTTAACTACAGTAAGTACTCATGTTAAAATTGATAACGTAGTGTTGTTAAGAGTCCGCAGTAAGCTCGGCCGAATTTCACCTTCCCATACAAACGCTCGCTCGCATTTTAAAACTACGTGTTAGATTGTGGCGAAACTTTGCATATACATTGACATGAGGTATATCTATGTCTGTAATTAGTTTATATGGTTCCAGTATATAAAACAAACGAAATACAGCAAAAGCATGTTTTGTATGAAAAACTTAAATTCGCTGTATTTTTTTACTATGGTATCTGAAGCTACATAAACTAATTACAGACATCGATATACCTCATGTCATTGTATATGCAAAGTTTCGTTACAATCCAACACGTAGTTTTAAAATGAGAGAGTAACTACGTTTGTATGAAGAATCGAACTTACTGCGGACTCTTCAAAGGATAGTAAACCATCAAATTATTGTAATAAAGTAGGGTAATTCGCCAGTAACTGGCCACAGTTCAATAACTGACCACCTCATACTCAAAATGAACTCAGTCCCCCTACAAACAGAATTCCATTTAGTATGAGATGGGCAGTTATTAGTGCCAGTTATTAATGATTTACCCTATACTTACATAAAAAAATATAATTATTATCATAAAAGGAAAAATATGCGTTTTTTTATTGTCCAAGAGTAAATTTAAAGCTACCAAAAGAATACTTACGCTGACGCGGACCTAAACGCAGTATGTCGCGACCGAGGCAGCAATTTACTTGATTTTCCATACAACGATTAGTACAAATACTGTGACGTCATATTTCATGAAAATTTGTATGAAGCATTTCGGCTGCCGCCAGCGAGGTCCGTCTTTGACACAAATTTTTGTTTATGGTTTTTAATTGTTCCTCCCGTACAAACATTTGTTCCTCTCCAAAAACTAGTTTGAATGGCATCGTATAAAAATCTTATGTCACAAGCCCATTGAGCTTGTTAATATTTTTATTGCTGTATTTTCATTAACAATAGGTAGGTACTCAAATGAAGCATTATTTGTTAAAATAACATTTCCATAACAGTATTTCGGTCAGTAAAGCACATTAACAACTTTAGGAAAATTCGAAGTTTTAATTGCAATCGTGTTAGCACAGCTTTGCCAACTGAAATGCTTGTATGCATAAAGAAAATTAAGTTACGAGTAATAAGTCTTCATAGTTTTGTTAACACTATCGCTTGAATTTACTGAACTTTTCTAGAATAGTTTCTACTATTTAAGAACGTTTCATTAAGGCATTTTTTTTTCATTTTCTTATTTTGTTAACACTGTTTCAGTAATTTCTCATACCTTAAACGATTTGAGATTCTTTAGAATTAAGAAAGTTATAAAGGTCATATAAAAATGTTAAATATATTGCTAACAAAATAGGAAAACGAAATGTATGCCTTGATTGAAGCTCTTAAATGTCACAAATTAATCAACGAATGCTCAGCCATGTGCAAATTGACCATTTAAGTAAATTAAGAGTGCACTCAAAGAATGGTACTAAATTATGTGCGGGCTTACCCTAGTCTGAAAGAGCTGCCAAGCTTTAAAACGCAACGGAACCAAATGACTGGTCATATATTATTCTTTGAATCCATATGATAAGTGATGAGTGAGCAAACTTGCTAAGCCAATTGGTGGCATATATGTACACTGCATAGTTTGCATATGTTACGTTACAAAAATCTTGGTTTCCACATCAAAATCATGTTTTTCTACGTGCAATTAGAAAATCTAGGTGAAATCAATAAGTTATCGGTAAAGAAGAATATACCAATTACAGACAGCGCCTGGCCAAATGAGGAAGCATCCTTATTAATTTATCAATTCAGCCCCCCTAGCACACTAGGTTTTATGTCCGACATAAAGCATTTGTCCCTCTTGCACTCGCATGTTTGCCAGAATGGGACAAATGCTTTATAACCGACATAAAACTTAGCGTACTAGCCCCTCAGTAATTCACTTTTAATCGACGGAATCGAAGTTTTATGAATAAAATTAAAATACCTCTAAAAATAAAATGTTGTTGTCCCTTTCTTAAGAAAACAAATGTCAAAGTGACAGGTAAAGTAAAACAATTTTTATCGGCATTTTAGTTAGAATGGGTTTGTTCAACTTTTATGATACTGCCATTAAAATCTAACATGTTACATATATGCTTACCAACCGTTGCGGGTTGGTGAGAACATGATCTACGTATGAAACGCTGGAATAATGCCAAACGGTGTGCTTTTATAAGTAAACCTGACGTCTGATGGCTACAAGAATCCAGTAAATATTCGGCTTAACAACCCCTGTTTCACAGGCGGTTATCACCGGGCAATAATTTTACGTGGCATTTTATCGCCGCAGCTACGAGCTACTTTTTACAATGGCTGCATTCGTACGAATATCGAGTGACAACTTTCGCATAATCGTATTTGGTTGTCGTTCATACTTCGAATTTGGACTCTAAAGTACTTGATATTGTGGAAGTATTTTAAACTAATCCCCAGCATTATAAAACTAGGTTATTCTTGGATATGCATGCAGTTTTGTGAGGTGAAAACTAGGTTTAACATAATCTTATTACCCTTTTGAAATGTAAATGGTTTACCTTAACAAAATCGCTTTAAGGAAAGTCGATCGTTTATACTTTGATGAAGATATGTGGGGGCGGAAATAAGTGGAACTCGCTTACTGCGTGCGTTTTTATACGTTATACGTGACTTTAATAGGGGCATAAAGTCAGGTGTCAATTGGGAGTGCGTTTTATCGAAGGTTTTCTCATACAATTTGCTGCTATTACTTAGATAGATTAGGAACATTGTGGGTGGGACTGAAAGCCGCATCAATTTGCAAGTGATGTGTTTTCCGTTTACTGAATGTTTTATTTGCACGGTCACTTATTTATTCAGTTAGCTTTACAAGTCGTCTTTTCTTCAGCAAGGCGGCAGTCGCAATTGATGCAGGCAATGCTTGCAGTGCCGACTTTTCAATTTCATGCCATTCCAAAACAATAAACCATTTACATTTATAAAAAAAACATATTTACATTAGACTTCTTTCATTTTATTCAACAAGCCCCTTCACGAAATCATCGTATCTGCAGCTTAATGTCTACTCAGTTTTCAATACTAATGATCGCTTACATATTTATATAATATTTAAACAATGCAAATGTCCTTTTAATATTTTTCTTTGTCCGCTATTCTTCAGGCGAGAGCATTATTCGCTCATTTGCAAGACAAGTCTTGATGACTTCCTGGAAATATGAATTTATTACCATAAACCATAATTTTCTTTTACATCTTTCTTCATTGTTTAAGAACCACTCTGGATTATTTATGGTAACGACGTTATATTAATGTATGATGATAATTAATATATTCAAATTGAAAATAAGCGATGTATATTTCTAGTGTTTGACGTAAATAATACTTTGGTTAGGGAATAAATATATTCCACCTGTGGAATCGGAATATCACTATCGCTCGTATATCAACATTTTACGTTAAATCGGAAATGGGTGTGCTGAACGTGTGTCCAGCGCTGATTTTCAGTTTGGCCCCTTATTTAATAATATTAATAATAATAATAAGAGAGATAGATATATATATATATATATATATAGAGTCTCGACCATCACCTCAAGAGACTTTCGCTAGATGGCTGGATCAAGGGTCAGATACAGAAGGCGGTACTCCTGGATACTGCGCGGATAGTCAGGAGGTTCCTGTCTCTGACGCCCAGACCACCGGCAGCTTAGGCCCCGCCTCGCTGCCGGCGGTACCCTAGGTTAGGATTTTATAATGATTTTATGTTTTGTATATAGTTTTTATATTTTACTTTTTATATAATTATTGTAAAAACCTAGCCTAAGATTGAAGTTGAATAAAGAGAATAATAATTGCAACTTTCTGAGACAAAGCCTCTCAAATCTATCTCCGAAGCAGAAACCTATAAGTATCTTGGTATGTCACAGTCATTGGGTATTGAGGGTGAGGGCGTAAAGCGGGCGGTGAAGGAGCGCTTCTTTTGTCGCCTGACCAAAGTAATTAATAGTCTTTTGTCGGGTGGCAACAAGGTGCGCGCCTTCAACGCCTGGGATGCCCTTGCTTACTTACTCCTTTGGCGTACTAAGGTGGACTCAGACTGAGCTGGATGCCCTGGACCGAAGAGTCCGAGTACTGCTTACTGCGCATCGCATGCTACACCCACGCTCGTCTGTTATGATACTGTACATCTCGCGGAAGTGTGGAGGTCGCGGCTTTTTAAATGCCAAAGACCTCCACAACCGCGAGGTGTGCAGTCTTAGGGATTATTTCCTAAACAACGAATGTGGGATTTGCGACGCAGTAGCAGTAGACGGAAACTTCACCCCGCTCTCCTTGGCAAACAAGAACTGGCGCAGACTTAAAGTAATGAGCGCCGAGGACCGCAGGGCCGTATGGAGGAGCAAGGAGCTACACGGGCGGTTCTACAAGGCCCTCACAGGACCAGATGTAGATCTGCTCGCGTCGGTGAACTGGTTACGTTTCGGGGATCTCTTCGGGGAAACCGAAGGTCTTGCCTGTGCAATTGTGGACGAAGTTATCATGACGAACAATTACCGGAGGTACATCCTGAAGGACGGTACGGTCGACATTTGTCGGGCATGCCGCCGTCCCGGGGAGTCACTCAGGCATATTATCTCCGGTTGTGGTCATCTTGCTAACGGCGAGTACTTGCACAGACATAACCTTGTAGCCAGAATTATTCACTAGCAACTTGCTCTGCTATACGGTCTTGTGGTCTCCGAAGTGCCTTACTATAAGTACACACCTGCGCCAGTTCTCGAAAATGGTCGTGCCACACTCTATTGGTATTGATCTGTCATCACGGACAGGACTATTCTTGCCAATAGGCCTGATATCGTGCTGACAGATCGATCGAAACGCCAGGCAGTGCTCGTCGAGATCACCATCCCCCATGACGAGAACCTCGTGAAGCCCGAGAAGGACGAAGCCAGCAAGTACCTAGACCTGGCTCACGAGGTAACCGCTATGTGGGATGTTGATTCGACGATCATCGTCCCGATAGTCGTTTCGGCGAACGGTTTAATAGCGAAGAATCTCGACCATCACCTCAAGAGACTCTCGCTAGATGGCTGGATCAAGGGTCAGATACAGAAGGCGGTACTCCTGGATACTGCGCGGATAGTCAGGAGGTTCCTGTCTCTGTCGCCCTGACCGCCGGTAGATTAGGTCCCGCCTCGCTGCCGGCTGCACCCTAGGTTAGGTTTTTATAATGATTTTATGTTTTGTATGTATAGTTTTATATTTTACTTTTTATAAAATTATTATACAAACCTATTTTAAGATGAAATATGAATAAAGAGATAATATATTAATAATAACCGACCAACCTACGCATTTAGTCTGCTCCTTCCGTTTAATATTATATGATTTTTCTTAATAATGAGGAAATTAATGGTGCTACATGGTATCAAAAATGATTTCTAAAAATATAATATCTTTGGTATACTCTTGACAGTGTCCTTGTGGTTTAGATGACATTATTTATTGGATTTTTTTAAGAGACCTTTTACTATGAGAATTCAGTAGCGGTACGTATCCCGCTTTGATTAAGTCCATTAATCTTTTCAGAAACCTTCTTTTAGCCGTGAAACCGTCAAGTCTTTCTCAGGACATAAGAGTTTTAGGTTATAATAGGCCATTATGATAAAATAACTACTCACTGAGCTCTTTAAGAAAAAAGAGAAAACTGCGAACCAGGTTCTTAGTCATGGAGGGATGACTAGGTTAAGTGGTACCTATTTCTGCCCACTAAAACTCTCCACGGTGGCCACCATCTGCACTTTCTTGTGGAGAACTCCAGGGTCTCAGACAGAACGCACTTAAGACCCCTCGAACCTAGCTTTCTCTGTCTCGTCCTAGGGCGATAAGTTTTTCGTCGCCTTCCCTGGGATTCTAAGGTGAGTGCCGCCGCTCCCGTGACATGAAATTCATGACACCTTTTTCACTTTTACGACAGGCATGGGAGACCTCCGGTCTATTTTTTCCCGAGCCTATACGGTTGTGTTTTACCGCTCTAGATATGAAATGTATTATTTTTAATATAAAAATAATAATGAGAATCCTTTTCGAGCAAGCTTTCCAACTAATAACCCACCACTCGCTACAAATTGGAAATAGTCCAAGCACCGAGTGTGGATTTAATGTGATAAACAGAAATCGTAAAGAAGGGTTTACTGTTAATAAGCAGTTGGCAAGATCCAGTCGCTGCAGCCGGTTCGCTGCCGTTGCCAAACCTTTCAAATTAACTCTAGAAAGCCGTTAAGTTTTGTTATTGAACTGCAGACTCACAATCGGGAAAGAACGCGGTAAACTAATTTGTACGAGATATATAGATCTGCTTATATTGATCATTTATTTTGAGTCTATATCAGTAAAGCTATTTATAAAATGTAGACCCCATACACATAAAATTAATACATGCATTTATATTCGGTAAAAATACTTTCGGACGATTTACTCTTCGAAATAACGTAGTGAAACTGACCTGTGCCATCCCTCAGAAAAATGACAAACTTCCCATACAATGGGTTATAACTTACGATTATCGACGATTTTATAAACGCGCCTAGAAATGCGTTCGTTAGTGTGTTTGCACATCTTTGTCCATAATAGTGTTCCGGGAACTTTTCCTTTGTGGCGCCAAAGAAAGGCATTTACACCGGCCTTGTTTTACGGTACAAATGCTAATGACTCTTCTGCCGAAGTTGAAGCTAGTCAGAACTCATCTTAAGAGACTAAGCTTTTTTCGAATTAAGTTTATTAGTTTTGGTACTTTTATACGTTTTCTTTAAATTAGCGCATTCATTTAAAACTTTGCGGGAATGTTGTGCTTCCAGTTTTTTTTATTACAATATATGTAAGGTGTTTAAGTAACACAATGTAACATAATTAATAAACAGGTAATAAAATATTTTGCTTTAAAAACAAAGTTTTAAACGTTTACTTTGCCTTATTTGAAGAGTTCCCTCGACTTCACCATCAGATTCTAACTTGATAACTGGCCACCTAGGAAAGATACCATTTCCAACAAAAAAAAAACAGAATCAAATTGAAGATCCCGACAAATTTAAGCACCTTGTTTTTGAAGATGTTAAAAAGATGATTTTATAACAGAACAGACTATTGCTTCTCTGTATGTAGCAGTTTCCAACTAAGTGTTTTTTTTACTTAAGAGATATTTAAATGTTACTCCTAAACTCATCTCCTACTAAAAGCTAATGACATACTATCATAAACTAATCGTGTGCTTAGGTATCTAAAAGCAGAATCGAAAAACTCGTTCAAAGAAGTATTACCACCTGAGTGAGTTTTTTCATATCGAGTATTAATTTCACGATCCACGGAATTGCATCGCAAAGGAAGTGCAGGCTGTGATATTATGTCGTGACATCGACAAGAGTCAAAGGCAAAGTTGCTATTAACTTTGTCGCTAAATGTAATGCGTTTGCTGATGCGGATATTATTAAAGACGAGATAAATTGAAACGGTTTTATTACTTGCTGATATGTGTTACTCCAGCATTACGCAAGGGCACTTAAATAGACTGGACAGGCTTCTGAATAACTGAATTCGTTTTTTTCGGCCTTCGGAAGTATGACCATATATCGGACTTGGTTCACTGATGTATAACCAAAAACATATTAGCAAATTATCGTTTGACAAAAAACGCTTCATCAAATAATTACTTGGCAAACGTGTTATTACGCAAAAGTTTAATTTGACAAAAGTTTACTTGACAAACACTCAATTAGCAATAAGTACATAACGTCAAATGTATTCAATAATAAAGTTTCAACTGTACATTTATCATTACACCAAATAATATGTTTGGCAACTTTATACACTGGCCGCTGGTTTATTTATTCCGCTACCCTCTTACGGCCGTGAGAATTAGTTTGTTGTGCTTACATTTGAGGATAAATGCATGATAGTTTATCATTTTGTGTGTAAAGTTTGTAGTGTGTTACGCAGTTGTTAGTATAACTTCTTTACTTTATAGTATTACTAGCTTCCGCCCGCGACTTCGTCTGCGTAGACTCGGGATAAAAACTATCTATTTTAATCCAGGCTATAAACTATCTTCGTGCAAAATTTCATTCAACTCGGTTCAGCCGTTTAAGCGTGATTGAGTAACAAACATCCAAACATCCAAACATCTAAACTTTCGCATTTATAATATTAGTAGGATTTAAAAAACGGTTCTGGCGCTTCGCCGGCCGCTTCCGCGGCACGCTCGCTTCGCTCGCTCGGCTCGCGCGCTGTATGGTCGCAGTTCAATCAACGATGCACGACGACGACAATGCACGATGTAAGTGTAATAATAGTATGTATTTAAATTTGTATTCGTATGTTTATATTGTATGAATGACATATTGTATGTATATAGTACATAAGGTGTTATAACTTATAATATATACATTCATTTTTTTGTGTACATTATATTCTAATATAAACCAAAACAAAACAACGGACAGTATGTATGTATATTAATCTAAGTTATTTAATTATGTTTTCTTTCAAAACTCAGCATTTAGGATCCTGCACCACTGAAGTTTATGTTTAGCCCAACGGCTGACTGGTGGAGAATGCCTGAAGGCATGAATTCCTGCAATTGTACTTTTATATTTGTGGAATAAAGTTAGAATAAATATAAAAAAAAATTACTTGAGCTTCCTACTAAGAAAAATAATACATGGTGGTCATGATCAAAAGTACCCTAGGTCATCATTGAAACATGTTTATTTTCTTTCTCTATACTACGAAAAAAAAAGTTTAACTTATATAGTTTGTTTCGTATATAAAGATATATTGTTTCTTGGTTAGCTTCGGGTTCCTACCTCTAATTTCCTGTAACTTACTACTTGATTTAATCTACATGTTGTATTGATTACTTTAATCAATATAATATATTTAACTTCTCCAATTTACAGATTCTACTTTTTTTTATAGGCGAAAATTTAAATGTACCTACTACTACTACTTAAAACTTTTGCCAATGTTTACTAATCTGAAAGTCTGAATCTTCATTCATGTAATTTTTTATATGTTTTTTTTTTGTTATGTTACTCTTGATTTCACACATGTGCGAGCTGTGGTCACCTATAAGTGGCTAAGCATCTTACTTAGTTTTTTTGTATTTAAGCCAAATGTATTGTTCAGATGTGTTATCCGTTGGTGGTCCTTAAATAAATAAATAAATAAATAAATTGGTGTTTTTATACTTATTACGACTATACATACATCGGCATTTGATAAAAACTGTGTGCCACAAAAAAAATCATTCAGCCTATTTGAGTGATTGAGCATCGATACCATTCAAACATAGACATTTGTAATATTTGTAGGATTAAGATGAATCTAAAACATGAAGCACAACAAATGAATACGTGTGTGTAATCTTCTTCTTTTGCTTATTTAAGAGCTAAGCTCTTGTCGGTGTAGCTCAAAGTAGGCTCCATTTACTCCGATCCCAGGCAACCTCTTTGACATCTCGATACGACCTAACATCAACTCTGTGTGTGTAGTATGATCCCTAAAATAATACAAAGACATGATCGTCAACTTCCGCGCAATTTACGAAAACAGAAATAATTACTTCAATAAAACGGGATAAGTAGCTATATCTCGTACCTTTCAGACGGCTGCCATTAAGTTCGCCGTCGTTATTGAGGTACGCTATCAATGTGTGGCTATAAAAGTGCTAATAACAATAAGAGATAGCAAAAATATCGCCAATTTCTTGGCAGGCCTCCAAATTGTGGAATGGTGTTCTAGCTTAATGTTATCGAATAGGGCAGTTTTGTTTGTCCGATCGTTAGGAAATTTTATTTGTGTATTTCTTGTCAGCAATTTAGTATAATAAAATAATAAAGAAACAACCAAGGAAACAACTACAAACCTACTAAGTAACATGAGTCAACTTACGAAAGTCTCTTAAATAAAATATTTTAGTCCCGAAGTCTATAAATCAGCAGAAACGTGTATAAAAACAATAGGATGACAAAAAATAACCCAACATAGGTAATACATTTTATAGGTACCTAGGTACTTTGACAGTTGAAGAAAAGACCCAATGCCTTACGATCATTCAGAGCCAAAATGGGTTAGTATATATATACTAGCTTGTGTCCGCAATTCCGTCCGCGTAGAACTCGTTTATATCGTAGCTCCATACAAACTTTCAACTCCCATTTTAGGGAAGTGGGGAGTTAGAAAGAGACAAAAGTAGCCTATATCACTCTCCATCCCTTCAACTATCTCCACTTAAAAAATCACGTCAATTCGTCGCTCCGTTTTGCCGTGAAAGACGGACAAACAAACACACACATACACTTTCCCATTTATAATATTAGTATGGATAAATAGATTTGACTAAAATCTTAGTTGTCTAAATAGCTTCTTATTACCGTTAAGTTTTAAAGTGTCAAAAGCTCAATTTAATCTCAAAATTCGAGGAAAGAATAAACAGCCACATTTCAATAATAAGCACTATCAAGAGTAGTAGTAGGTTAAGTTTGCTAGGGTGGTCTACCAAATATTTTGTATTTTGGCCCGACGCGTATGCAAGATGGGGGGTGACCCTCGCAATCCCTACTAACGTTTGTCCTGAAGTTACTTGCCATAACAGTTTTGCCCTGATGGACTTTGTCATAACGTTCAATAGTCATACCATTCATGTTCCATAACATATTATCTGTTATAAAACATGTTAGTCTTATTAATAATGCCATAATGATTAAGAGAACTTTAACTTGTCATAATATCGATTGTAACTTAATCTTATACATCATGCTTATGTTTTAACCAGTTTTGTGTACAATAAAGTGCTTACATACATACATATGCAATATCCATACGAAGGATAGTTAAATTTAGGACGAATGACCGTTAGGATACATATTTTTAATGTCAAATAATATTAGGAAATAAAACAGTAGGACCATTTTGCGACCCTAGTTCGGACAAATTATCATTATGGCACACAGCAGTATGGAATACAAAAACATGATAAAAAACGTTATGGATTCCAATATACGGATATTACGAACTGATGACCCACAAGATGGCCTACAGGTAATTGTATCGTAAGTTCGCCTAAGCACCCTGCAAATTCAACGAGCAAATACAATTAATGTAATTCCTGCACGAATCACACACGCCGACGACCCAGCACAAACACCGAGATTGAGTAATACACGGCAAGAGGATTATTCCACTGCGACTGGTCCATTAACTAAATACCGATTGCGAAATTAGTTTAAGAGAGCATTGAACTTTGCTTTGTCTCTCAAGACGAGTTCAAGGTTTTTAATAGGGGTGTAGACACTAAATAAAATAATCAATAATGCCATATTTTCTCGAAAGAGATTTAAAAATGTAGTCAAATAGAGAAAAAATCAACGCAAAGGGTTAAATAATCACGAAGTCATAAGCGGATGATCTCGGATTGCCCAGAACGCGAAATGACAGTGTGTTGTTTTGCCTACATTGCAGTTTGACCACCGAGCATTGTGCCTAAAACGCAAAATGACCACTCATAGGTAGGTTAGGTGCTTCGGGCTTAAAACCACTAAATTCCATAATACCTTATTCACTAATACCACTAATTTTCAAATTACCATGGGCTCATAATACCTAAAATTTCAAATTGTCTCATTGCTAAACTCAGACCAAGAAAAAAAGACAGACGGAGCGTTACGAACAGTCTAGTGAAGCCAACCGGTTTTCAACCAAGCCCCATAAGTTTAGCACACGCTAAACAAATTAAATCGCAGAAAACTCGAAATAAATGATCTTGAAGAGTTTTGTACAATTTTGTTTGTATATGTGTGCGTGAGCGTGTGCTAAACTTGATGTAGCTTGGTTTTGTTTGTATGTGGTTTGGCTTCACTTGACTGTTCGTAACGCTCCGTCTATCTTGTTTTGTTTATTAAAATGAACGAAATTCATTATGAATTTGTCCTAAAACGTCATATTATCTAAATACCAAAAAATTGAAATGCGCAATTCCTGCAAATATCGAATAATAGAAGTGACAAAACATTAAAATAACTTGGCCTAAATGGCAAAATGTCTATTTTTTTTCACGAGTGGTTATTTGAGAGAATGATCTGATATTGATATTATGACTTTAGTTATAGTTTCTGTTCAACGTGCAAACTCTATAGTTTGTGCCAAAAGATTACCGTCGCGGCAGAAAAAAAAACATTCATCGTATGTAAAAATTTACAATCTCCGTGTAAAACAAATTTAGGTATTTTGAGGTTTGGTTGTTTTAACATGAAAGTGTTTGTTAAAATTAGGTATTATGAGACTAAGCTATTTTGAAATTTGGTCATATTAAGATTCCGGTGTTTTAAGAAAAAAAATTAGGCATTCTGAAATTTAGGTATTTTGAAACCAAGACGTTTTGAGATCTGGGAATATTGATAAAGAGGTAAAATGCAATTTTGTAGTTATAAGCCCAATGCGCTTAGGTTCGTTAGGTTTCTTCAGATGCCCGAGGGCAAACAGACCAGAAATAGGAGCCCCGCTCCGCGCGGCTCCGTCGACTTCGCTAACGTGAAGATAAAACGACGAAAATGATGTAGGCATTTTGCGTTTTAGGCATAATGCTCGGTGGTCAAACTGCAATGTGGGCAAAACAACACACTAGTCATTTTGCGTTCTAGGCAATCTGCGTATAACCCGTTGTAAGTGTCCAAAGTTTTAAGAAGGGGTATGTTCTGTCCCTTATTCGCAAAACGCAACTTCATATGAAACGATGACGCTGGAAGACTGTGACGTTACACTAATAGACGGCAACGTGCCGCACCCCATCGTGTTCGACGCGGCCCCCCGGCAGCATCCTGTAATGTGACGTCACACACTGTTTGCGTTTTCTCTCTCTAACAAGCAATATTTAAACGGTTGTAGCTTCGTTATTCTTTGAGATATCTGAATGTGATTTTCGTTTAGATTGTAAGAGAGAGATTTATCCTGTGACAAAAACCCTCCAATTTGTTGTGCAGTAACTACATCCAGTTGCAGACTAGAGCTGCTCTCTCCTGACTTTATAAGATAAACGTCCGTTTTTATACTGCTTTAAAATAAAAAGAGTGTCAACGTCTTGTATCTTAAAGCTCCACAGGAGTTCATATTTTATATTGTCGCATCACCTTGTTACACAGTTTCGTAATTTTTTTTTTGGTTTAACAAATTTTGCCTTATGTATGTTTGTTATCGCTTATGCGCTAAGTCGGTTAGAGTACAGATGAACAGGTTTTTGTGCAGAATATTTGGTTAAAAATGTTATAGTGAAAAAAATATTGCATTACTTCGTTAAATCCAATCTGCAGTCTACCTTACTTAAAAAAGTATTTTGCTTGTATATTTCCGCAATCTAACGGTGTATCATCCGTTAAGATGAGCTGCCTATCCACGTAAGCCACGGGGCCAGAGCCAGTAGGTACAAAGAACGACCCTACCTAGGTTGACCTTAACTAGAAACCCATTGGAACCATCTCAACAAGTAGTCGACGTGTTTGAAACAAGTAGGTACAGTCGGCAATAAAAGCTTGTACCAAAATTCCCCATACCTAAAGTGCCAGGCCTTTTATTTTAATGTACCTATAAAAAAGTAATGAGGCGATTCATAAAGCGCCAGGAGTAGAAACAATGACAGATAGTGTAAATGTCTAGTGAACGATCTACATTTGTGTAGAATGATAAATCCTTTGCCAATATTCGTTTGTTTCCAATAGCTGCAAAGCCTTGCAGTAAGGCACTTGTACCATGACAGTAACAAGGATCGATTTGCAGCGCAAATAAGTTCGCTACAGAGAGACGGTCCAGACGTCAAGTCTCGAATTTGCATTCCAAATTCTGCAATTGACGTGCTTCGGACTTTCGGGGCGACTGTGCCACGGCGGCGTAATCGGAAATTGGATTATTTGCGTCAATGCTCGTAGTTTTTCTCAAGTCTTAAGAGTCCGCAGTAAGCTCGATTCTCCATACAAACGTAGTTACGCTCTCATTTTAAAACGACCTGTTGGATTGTAACGAAACTTTGCATATACAATGACATGAGGTATATCTATGTCTGTAATTAGTTTATGTAGCTTCAGATACCATAGTAAAAAAAATACAGCGAATTTAAGTTTTTAATACAAAATTTTTCGTTCTATAAAATGGAACCATATAAACTGATTATAGACATAGTTATACCTCATGTCATTGTATATGCAAAGTTTCATTACAATCCAACAGGTAGTTTTGAAATGAGAGCGTTACTACGTTTGTAAGGAGAATCGAGCTTACTGGGGACTCTTAAGACTTGAGAAAAACTACGACCATTGACGCAAATAATACAATTCATTGTATATGCAAAGTTTCGTTACAATCCAACACGTAGTTTTAAAATGAGAGCTTAACTACGTTTGTATGGGAAAGTGAAAATCGGCCGAGCTTACTGCGGACTCTTAAATCAACATCACGGTTTTTGAGAACAAATGCCCATGTAGCATTTTACTTACCCATTTTTGCTCACCTTGTTCACGTTGCCATGGTTGCCGTGGGTTATGATCAGACATCGTAATTTAAAGGGCAAACTTTTGTGACAGGTAGGGCGTTCCTATATGGATTATCGATGTTTTCTTCCATATACTAGTGATCGCTCCAAATTTTCTTTGTAAATATATAATTTTATTGAAAGTTTAAAAATTTAAACAATATAATAACTTAATCCCCTTCTTCTTTTTTAGGGTTCCGTACCCAAAGGGTAAAAACGGGACCCAATTACGAAGACTTCGCTGTCTGCCAGTCCGTCTTTCTGTGTGTCACCAGGCTGTATCTCAAGAACCGCGTAACTGAACAGTTGAAATTTTCACAATTTTTTTATTTCTGTTGCCGCTATAACAAAAAAATACTAAAAACAAAATAAAATTAATATTTCATAATAACAAGTGTATACAATTTTTATTCTCATGTTTTTTGGCAAAGCTGGATTGCTAAGCGTTACAACATGGTATTTTTGATATTTTTTTACTTAAACATGCTAAGAAAATGTAGTTTTAAGTGTAGTTTTCTCTTGAAAAGACGATGGTTCCTTTTAGCAAAAATATTGAAGTGAGGGCCAACCCTCACTTCAATATTTCTGCTCGTACCTTTTTGATTTAATAGGGACTATAAACAGGTATATAAAAAAATTGTACACACTAGTTTGAATGTACTTTATCAGCAAAATGTTTACAATACAAAAGTTTAGCAAAATTTTGAAATTATTATTATTATTAATCATTTATTCATGAAGGACACATTTATGTTTACAAACTATAGTATACTGCCAAACTGCATGACAGTTTGTTGGCAGTGCATTAATTACTCTTGATTACATAGTTGTGTCAAAAACATATGGCTAAATTATATTCATGCTATTATATTTAAAAACCTACAAATACTTACTAACCTGCAAGTTTTACATTATAAATATTAAGTTAATGTTATTCAACCAGGGCCCATAAGGATGGGTAAGTACATTCTCATTGATCCTAACTATAATTATCTAATATTATCTTACTGACACTTCAACATCTTCGCTTTAACTTTTTCCACAAACAACTTTTCGGGCAATGAGTAACATATTTTAGGGATTAGATATTCAAATGTACGTAATAATAAATAATACTAATAATGTACTAGTAATGTGTAAATATTACTCTCTAATCGAATTCTCCCCAAACATCAAACGCTTTAATTAAAAAATTAAGAGAAAGATTTTATCACAAAGCTTTCTTAGTACTCGCTAGTTTCATCTTCCACTTCAAAGTCGGGTTCACCCGAAAAGCCTTCCAGATCATCCTCGATGCTTTCATCGGGAATTAACCGAACGTAAAAATCGTGATGGACCTGTGGATGAAGAAGGCTCTTCAGGTCTTTCACTTTGCGTCGGCTTGCCTGATGGCCAAAGTGGTTCCATTAACTGCTTGGTAATAATTGATGATGCCCTTCCCTTCAATGAAGTTAGATCTCATGTAAATTTGAAACATTTCATGTTTTCTAAGCTCTATTTCTTTTGTGGGCAGCCATGACACTGTGTCTACTCGGGGAAGGGCCTCATCAAGTATTACCAAGCAGTTAATGGAACCACTTTGGTCATCAGGCAAGCCTGTTGCCGACGCAAAGTTAAAGACCTGAAGAGCCTTCTTCATCCACAGGTTCATCACGATTTTTACGTTCGGTTAATTCCCGATGAAAGCATCGAGGATGATCTGGAAGGCTTTTCGGGTGAACCCGACTTTGAAGTGGAAGATGAAACTAGCAAGTACTAAGAAAGCTTTGTGATAAAATCTTTCTCTTAATTTTTTAATTAAAGCGTTTGATGTTTGGGGAGAATTAGATTAGAGAGTAATATTTCAAAATTTTGCTAAACTTTTGTATTGTAAACATTTTTCTTAATAAAGTAGTACATTCAAAGTAGTGTGTATATTTTTTAATTAAATCAACAAGGTACCTTTACTAAAAGGAACCATTGCCTTTTTCAGAGAAAACTACACTTAAAACTAAATACTCTTGATATGTTTACTTAAAAAAATATCAATAATACCATGTCGTAACGCTTGGCAATCCAACTTTGCTAAAAAAAATGGGGAAAAAAATTTACACACTTTTTAACATAATCCTCTTTTTCTTAAAATTATCATTGTGTGGGTTGGTTTCCTTGTGCATAAATACATCTAATTATGTCAGATCGTACGACTTTGATCTTTAAAGCCTTTTGCATGTAACTTAAATTTGGGTAATGTGTAGGTTGGTTCCATTTGGTACAAATACGTCAAATTTCGATTATGCAAACCAGATTCAATGAACTTGGTTCCTTAGGTTATATAAACTAGATTATTTTAACCAGGAACCATGTGATGTTGGATCTTTGTGAAAGTGTTAACTTTTGCAGTTTTTATTATGCAAACAAGAACCAACCCGCATGGACTCTTACAAAGTAAATGAAACCATACTCGAACGGTGAACCACGTGACATGGATCTTTTCAAATAGATATAATGTAAAATTAGCAAGTTACCATACAACATGGATCTTTTTAAAGTTTTATGAAACAATGATAATGTGGTTTGATAACTTTGTCAACGGAATCTTTTCATATGTCGAATGATCTTACGACTTTGATCTTTCTGTAGGGGGTATAAGGCACATTTTTAAAGCTTTCTGCATACTTAACTAAATTTTGGGTGATGTGTGGGTTGGTTCCCTTCTGCATAATTACGTCCAACTACACATCACATAACTCGTAGCATTTAGCTGGCACATCACTAATCCGTTCGTATTGTCATGTGCCAGAGGGGTCTCCTTCCACCTGCCCCGATCCTGCGTCCGCCTTTGGCTGCGGACCGTAATAGGGGAGAGTCTGCAAGGGAAGTGGAGAGGCAACAAGGCCCTTCTCCTGTACAGCCAGCGTGAGCAGCAGGAGCGCCGGTACTAATAATAATATTATATCATTTATTTCGGGCATCTAAAGTTCATAGTAACAAATACCTTAAAGACTAACATAACATACAATGTACAATAACATCTTAAGTTCGTAAATATATGCCAACCAATTTTTTTTCTGCAGATAACTTTTCCTAACATGTTTCGTAATAAATATCCCAAAATTAATATTGTTTAGTAGTCCATTTAGGCCCACTTAAAAAGAAGCGTTAGACCAAATGTCAGATGATATTTTAGTAATTCAGTAGGTATATTATTGATATTACTTACCGACATAGTCAACGAGTATTTATAAAGCCGGGGATTAGTCTATCTATAGTTTGGGATGTTCGGCTCCGTGTGACACGCGCCCCGTGTTACAAGAAACGGACTATAAATTTCTGTACCTTACAATAGTTACAGAGATTGCACCTGGGAACTGTCTTAGTCTAAACTTGGACTCGAGATAAATCCACTGAAGTTTACCACCCCCGACGCGGGGACAAATTGAGTTATCAACTTACTTGCCATGCTTGCTCATTTTTGTCCTGGTTTTATAGATTTATTTTATCTTTTTAATGCACTATGGCACCATCTGCTTTTGTATTTTTTTTTCTCAGTGTTATTTTCGTTTTTATCTACTTGCTATAAAATTGGAAAGCTCTTTTTCAAAAAGTTAGCTTGTTTCAGAATTATAATTATAGCTGCTTTTTACATACTTTCGAGCTGCGCTGCTTACATTTCAATTATTCATAAGTACATTCTGACCGACGCGACGCCGACGGGTAGAGACGTTTTGCTCGAACAAAAATTTCAAAACATATGTCAACGCTACGGGCAATATGGCAGAAGACCCGACCCGTTTCCAGCCTGACATTATCAGAGTTTAAACACGCAATAAATACATTATCTACACGAAAACGTCACGCGCCGAAAAAACCCGAAGGGTTTTGGGTCCGTAATTCAATAAGAAACGCCAGAGCCCCAGCGGGGCCGATAACCCACGACTCATGCCGAACAAATTGATGAGATTTATCGACGAGATTCCCTGAAGTTAGCCAAAGGGAAATTAAGTTGGGTAAACTTTGTACTTGTTCTACCAATGCGGTACCCTTATCGTTTTACAGTTTGCCGAAAAGGGTAACTGGTAATTTTTCTGCTGCTACTGATACTTCCTCGACGGTGAATACCCGATGTTGAATTTGAATTTGGTGATCACTGATCTGCCTCAAAAGCAGTTCGTAATTTTTGTTTCTTCTTACCTAAGGTGTGATGTTTTATTTTCTATTTTCCTCTGTACCTAGTTCTTTTACTGCTATTAAGAGTATTAAGTACGTTGAACGTTCAAATGATTCCGTGGGTAGTTGATAGTACTTATTTATTTTAACTCTTTCGTGATTAGTTGTACAAAACTACGACACTGTTTGTTATGAGTAGAACCAGTAGAATAAAGACCACACACATGTTAAGCATATATTAAGTCCAAAAAACACTAAAACAGTAATGATTATCAATTTAATTTTACCTACTTTACCTATTTTGGTATGCAAATAGGCATTGCAATTATTTTTACCTTACACGCAAAGATTACTTATGTAAGGAAACACTGACAAATATTAAAAAGTCAAATTAAAATTGTATCTAGTCCAGCTTGAAGCTAAAATTAAGTTTTTGACAATAAAAAATGCATCATTAAAAAAATACATTAAAACGTCTCAATCCGTTGACGTTAAGCCTTGTCCGCTCAGTCCGCTGTATTAAAAAACTAACGAAACAAGTTAGCAAAATATGTAACAAAACATGTTTAGTTACAACTGCCCGTCCATTGTGACTTTGGAGTGAACAATGTATTGTTTGTCATAACATTTCACTTTTCTTTTAACAGCTGTGATCCCAGTACAATTTGCCATCATTGATCATTGAATAAATACAGCGTCTTTTCTTTATTCCACTTCATTGCAAATAATTATACATTGAAAAATGCCCTATAGTTAGTTCTTTACTCAAACCAGAAACTCAAAAAGAAGTAAGTAAATGCCAAAAACAAAACGTTAAATATTTAATAGAACCCCTACCCCGCAGACAAACGCGGGAAATGTTTTCGGCATATGTTTTAAGTAAAATATAACACCAAAAAAACTATTTTTACTGCCGAAAATAGTAAATGATCACCAAAATTGAATCACCATTTTAATGTGAAAGCTCGCTAAGATTTGGTGATCATTTACTAAATTTGGTCTTCGAATACAATTTAATGTGCAGTCGTTACTAAACAGCTAGTACTATTGTAAAGGTAGAATGTTTTTTTTTTGGTATTCAGTATATTTTTTGGTAAGAGAGCTTAGGGTATCAAAGCATTTTTTTGGTGGTCATTATATTTAACCCCAATGTTTTCCATCCGTGACGGAAAACATGTTTATGTGTTTTTAAACAAAACGCATTTTGGCCTCGCCCCTATTATGTTCGAAAAAGATGTTAGATGTTTAAAAACATCGAAAACACGGCGCAACGGACTCTTTAGTTGCTTGAATAAAATAAAATAAAACAGTTTCAAATTTACGCGGTAACTGCTCGTAATGTCAACAATAAACCACGAGAGAACCCGTTGCTCCTGCTACCTTGTGTTTTAAAGCGAAATATACTAAATATACACACAAGAAATCTAGTTAGAATAATTGCCTTATAAAAAGATTATAATTATAAAAATAAAGCTCACTGATAAATGAAACTAAAAAAAACCGGCCAAGTGCGTGTCGGGCCACGCGCAGTGTAGGGTTCCGTAGTTTCCTGTCTGTCTTAGTTACATCGACGTGCGGTGCGGTTGCGTCGGCCGAATTTGTACGAAAATTGGCCTTTTCAATTACACATTAAGTTGGTCGACTATTACTCGGTAACTGGGACGACGCATGACTCGAATTAAAATTAGGGCTTTAAAGCCTAATATCTCGCAAACGATTTACGGATTTGAAAAATGGTTTTAGAAAACCCATAATATTTTTGAACGATCTATCCAACGATACCCCAGACCATGGGTTTGACGAGAAAACAAAATTACATCCCCGCTTTAGGTGAAGGGGAGGTACCCTAAAAAAAAATCTTTTTCCAAATTGTATTGTACTGTTTTGTCGGCGTGATTGATTCATACATCCATGCCGAATCACAGTTTTCTAGTAGTAATGGTTACTGAGCTAAGCCGAAGACGGACAGACAGACAGACGGACGAACATGGCGAAACTATAAGGGTCAACACTGGAAGGAAATCAACACTGTATTACGAAAGGTTTTATGGCAATTTGTAAGTTTCATTAAAAATAATGGAATATTAAGTTTGTTCGAGGTCCTACAATAATCCACCTGGATAGTTCTATTCACAATTAATTCAGTTAGACACTTGACTTACACTCTTGCTCAATTCACTATACTTTTGAGTCTCAGACTCAATTTAATTCTTAGATGTATATATAACGCCTAAACTCTGGAATGAACTGTCGCCTGCGGTATTTCCGGACCGTTATAACCTTCAAGCCTTCAAGAAAAGAGCGTACTCCCATCTTAAAGGCCGGCAACGCACCTACAACTCTTCTGGTGTTGTAAGTGTCCATGGGCGTCGATTATCGCTTACCATCAGGTGATTCGACTGCTCGTTTGCCTCCTATATCATAAAAAAAAAAAAAAAAAAAAACAATACACACAATTAAACAATATTAATGAAATCCTTTTAATGTTTACTTTTAAATCGACTTGCGATGATGTTTTCACTTTATTTGTGTTTTTTTTTAGTATCATACACTTGCTTAGTTTTTCTTGTTTTTGTTTCTTGCATCGATAGTTCTGTGTGCGACCGGATGCCCTTATTGGTGGGCAGGCTCAAAATCAGCAGCGCTGCAGCGGCCATGCTGTAACACTTTCGCTGGCACGCGACATATTATTGTTTTATATTGCGTACCATTTTGTATTGTGTGCCTATGCAAATAAACAATGTTATATTATATTCTATTCTAAAATCTACAGACGAGACTTTAGTGCTCTCCAGGGAGTCTTTTTTCCACACGTATTGATTTGGAATCTATTTGATATTGTCACGACTGGTCGCTTCCACGTATGCACGCTTGGTGTGAAGTGGACTGTGGAGACACGGCACTCAGGTTTCGAGTCCCAATTTACTATCATGCCTGCATTACTTGAACGTGCGTCAGAAGCGTTTCAGAACGAACGTGTGAAACTCAAATGTGCAAAAAGTAAATACGAAACCGGTTCCGTTACAAAATGTTTAATTCAAATGGTCCCCCAGATGTAGTTGAATTGAAATTCATTGTCGGCAGTATTGACGTCACGGACGGAGATATCTCATTTATTTTGCTTATCACTTGCCCCTGGAATGAGTATCAACATGACGCCCATTTATTTCCACCCCGCGTTGTATGGTCGTAACAGGATAGCTGGAAATCGAATTGAGATGTACCTACGTTTCGTAAAAATAAAATGCAGAAGCACAAAACACACACCTATCTAACTAGATACACAACACAAAATAACCTTTAACACATACCAACGACCACACTATAGAGAATCTATACTTTTGAGTACATTTGTAGTCAAGTCTAATGAAATCTTTTTTTATACAAAGTTATTTTCGGACTTACAAAAAATTACTTTAGTCTTTAGACATTTTTGCTATTATATATATAAGTATTTTATAGCAGTACCAGTGGAACATCACGGGCTCAATATAAATCAATAGCAAAAATTTACTTAAGCGCAATGGAGACCGATAGGAGAGCAATCTGAAATACAATAAATCGGCAATAAAATGTTATAATTCAGTCGACAAATCTAAAAAAACATTGCTATTGTTCAGGGAGAAACAATTTCACATTTCTCACGGACTAGCGATCTTGTTACAATATCGGTGGCGACTGAAAGTGCAATGGAATTATGAGATTTTTTAAATGAATAAGCGTCGTAATGCCAGCGATGTCAATTGTGTGGAGCCGTGGATTTTTGTTGCGTCATAAAAAATATATATATAAAGGAATGCTTTATTCGTAAATTTGCATTCTTATGATTTATAAAATATATATTACTTAATAGCCTAAAGCGTCCCACTGCTGGGCAAAGGCCTCCCTCTTTTCTTCCACGTATCTATCTATACATGAATAATTTAAGCTTCGATATGAAATCTAATCAAGACATCGTATTTAGGTGAGTGTTTTATTTCTATGGCTTTTTATTTGGGCTCATCGCCTAAATAAGTCGGTACCTGTTTATAACGTTTAATTATAATTGATAGACCAGTTCTTAAACACTCTCGGTGTCATAAAGCACAATAGAGCCGACCAAAGCTGTTGTATGTAGCTGGGCTTGGGGCGAGATTTTCGTGCCTGGTGTCTCACATCAAGATCGATGAGATGAGCAAATGAAAATGTTTGATGCAACACGAACTGGGCAACCTAAATAAAAACTTGTAAAATAAGTAAACATTATGAAGCTATGACTTTGTTATAGGAACAAAAGTCATTATTTTTAGGTTTCCGTACCTAAAAAGGACAGAAACGGAATCCTTATAGGATCACTTTATTGTCCGTCTGTCTGTCTCTGACAAAACCCTTTATGTCGGGAACGCGTAGAGGGGAGGTATTAAGTTGAAATTAAAACCATAACTACAGGTGTATCAAGGCCCTTGCTCGGTTCACACCACATTTTTGATACACCCTGTATACTATAGTCTCATGAAGCTGTGAAAAAGTCAAACTTCCAAATAAACTTAAAAAAAAATGCGGCCGTTTATGTCGTAAAAAACGTATATTTCGGCACTCAAGGAAATCCGAATTATTTACTGTATACTGAATACTGTATAATATGTGAAGTTGCTCATACAACTCCATACGCCGTCATTGAAAAAAAAACGTATACGATAAAACGGAACAGTAAAACGGAGATCTAAAAACTACATTTGTAATTAAGTACAGAACCCTTAGCAGGCGAGTCCGACTCGCACTTGTCCGGTTTTTAATACTTGGAGCGTATTGTGTGCTACTACAGGGTGTCTTGCTAATCTTAAAAGGAGAATCGCTACTCATCTTCCCATCGCTAATGGCGTCTGCTACCCGACCCTGCAGGTTCCGTGTGGGCTGTTGTTCATTTAGCAGTTTATAAACAAGCAGCATATTCACGATTAATACCTAAGTAGATTAAACTCTTTCATTTTGATAAAACATTGTTAAATATTTCATGATTGGTACGCATAGACGAATGATGACTTTTAACGGAATATGTGGCCTCAAAATATAAAAATTTCATGTAACTCAAAAAGAGAGTTAAGGGTAAGTCATATCGAGATGTCAAAGAGGTTGCGTGGGATCGGAGTAGATGGAGGGTCTACTTTGAGCTACATCGACAAGAGCTTAGCTCTTAAAGAAGAATAAGAAAAAGGCAATTTCATGTTGCGTCATCTTTTATTGAAAATCTACAGATATGACAATAATTATTATAGTCGAAAAATTCTACTTTTCCATCAGTAAATTTAAATCTTTAGGCGCTAATAAATCTTTTTAAACGACTTTTCGGTCAATACCGTTCATTGCGTAACTGCGATCTTCAGTTAGTGTAAAATATCACTATTTTAATTCGCAACACATGCGAATTTCCTGACCGTTGAATTGATTGATTTTGAAATTGCACTGTCACATATCTCCTTTCTTTCCGCTTTAGGGATCGAGTAATCTAAAACGCGTTGCAGAAACATTTCTGAATGGAATCCGTTTGCTGAATATGCAGAGCTGGAATCCTTGGAATCACGCCCAAAACTGCGCCGCTAACTGAAGATTAAAAACTAAAGTTTCGACCCGCTGCAACCTCCGCCAAATGATGCTCTCGTAGATATTCTTCCAAATCTTATCTGCAGTCAGTTCGTATCTTAGGGAATTAGTTTGTGTACTCTTTAACGGTGCTTTTTCCGTTTACTTATTATGAATCTACTTCATTAAATTTTTCGACGAAACTAGAAGAGGGGTGGATCAATAACGGATCGACACTGAAGACTCCTGGAATCGCAAACGTCCATTTGCCACCGTTGTGGTGTAACAGATGAAATCGACACCCAAAATACATGGTTATAGGATAGCAACAAGGATACTTTAATCGGCGCGGTATTTCCAGATAGTTCTTGTATCAGTCAGGTGATTTTGGAAGTATACGGACGAAATACTCAAATACATACAAAACATCTGGCTTTAGTGTACCGTAGTAGGCGGGGTCACTACCAAATACGCCACAGTGATTTTATATTTAACTTGTCAAACACAACAAACGCTCGATAGCACATCCTTGCATTGGCGAAGAATAAATGAAAAAAAAAGCAGGTAGTGGTGTTTGAAAAAAGTTCTATGAAGTCCAACCATGCCGTACTGGGTGCGAACGGAAATTTGCCGTCATTCGAGTTTCCTAGTTGTAAAACAAAGGCTATCCACGGCCCGCGTGTCGCAATGTCACTAAGGACAGTAGAAAAATCGAAATATTTAGTTTTTGGGCCAGAATTGAGGCCTATGAAAAGGGCCCTGGTAAATTTTAACCCTTGTTTTACTTCATCATCATCATCATCATCATCATATCAGCCGAAAGACGTCCACTGCTGGACATAGGCCTCCCTCAAAGAGTACGGTAAGTGACCGGTCCTGCGCCACCCGCATCCAGTGGACTCCCGCAACCTTTACCAGGTTGTCAGTCCACCTTGTGGGGGGCCTACCCACGTCGCGCCTTCCGGTACGTGGTCGCTACTCAAGAACCTTTCCGCCCCAACGGCCATCGGTTCTACGTGCTGTGCCATATGTGTTTTTTTTACTTATTGGGATATTTTTTTGCAAAAATAAAATTCAACAAACACATCAAAAAACATGTTGTTTCTAATTCATAATGGCATACCTACGCATAGCCGAATGATGACTTTTATCGAAATATGTGGGCTCAAAATAGAAAAAAAATCTTTGCAAAATTAAAATTATTCAAGTTTTCACTCTTGCGCGCACTCCCGGAGTGCAACCCGGTCTGTTTTTTCAGAAACCGTTAACTTTTAGTTAAAGCTAAAAAGTAATTGTGTAGAACCCATTAAGTTAGGTTAGGTTTGTTTTATAGCAATCCTGAAGTTTACTGTTTCTGAACCAAAAAGTTTTCTATGAAATGAAAATTCGGCGAAACATTCATTCGTTTTTCAGTAAAATAAGGGTAAACCCTTGTTCTCCAGCTCCAAAAGTTTCGTTCGGGAATAGGAAGGCAGCCTTTTACTTTTTTGTGTCTATATGATCCGATAGGGAGAATTCCCTAAGCTGGCAATTGTATTGCAGGTCTTGAACTAAATTAGGATGACATCAAAATATTTATTCTGAAAATAGGCCACAAAAAAACTTTCGGCAAGGAACCATATTTGCGATGTAGCTGCAAAAGGTAGTGGTCTATTTTACGATCTAGTCATGATGAGATGAAGTCATTCATAATGCGATTTTGATTTTTCCTTTTGTAATGGACTTTATACGTACATAGGTGAAATAAAAAAATAAAAACAAAGAGTTTCGGTGAAGTCACTCCCCGACTTCACCGAAACTCTTCAACCTGTATGTCAAATGTCAACGCGCTATTAGTTGTGTTGCGTTCCGTGGGTCACGTACGGTGCTGTTTTAAAATCAGCGCTGTAGGTGTCTGTCTGACACCTCGGCATAATGCTGAGACAGCGACCGATTCACTGCCGCGAAGACACACAATTTTGTGTCAATTGTATTGTATTTCTACTCCCTTTGTCTCTGTGTGTCTTTTGTGTAGTGAATAAATGTCTTCTTTCTTTCTTTCTTTCTTTCTATTGGAGGAATTCAGCAGCACTCATGCCGGCTGCCACATTGCCGATACCTGTCTAAATAATATTAGTTATGCAGACGACATGGTGCTGCTGAGTGCCTCCACATGTGGACTGTCCACGCTGGTTAATGTTTGCGAAAAATATGCACTCAGTCACGGCTTAATATACAATGTTAAAAAAAGTGAATGCATGGTATTTCAGGCCAGAGGAAAATATGTACCGCCAGTACCTTCTATCAAGTTGGATGGAGTGCCCCTAAATAGGGTAAACCAATTTAAGCATCCTGGACTTGAGGAAAGATGATGTAGACATTGAAAGAGAGCGAAGGGCGTTGTCTGTCAGAGCAAATATGGTGACCCATAGATAGATAGATAATCATTTATTGATAAAAATAGTTTTTTTTTACATGTCAGTTTTTCTTATGCCTATTCTATACTATACATTATTATTAGGTATAAATTCTTGTTAGGTAATATTATACAAATTTACATTAGGTACATAAATTACATAATAAATTCAACAATGTTGTAGTAGGGTCAGTGACTTGTAGCACTAATGAATTCGTCAACACAGATTTAGTAGTTGCTCGGTGGGTGTTAGGCTCACACTCTTTAGAGCATTCTGCACCAATTTCTATATGGCTAGTCTATGGACTCACCATACGCAGAAACAGTAGGTACAACGCTCTTCGTGTACAATATAAAAATGCCTTTAGAGTGATGATGGGGCTACCCCGTTTCTGTAGCGCATCAGGGATGTTCGCGGAGGCCGGGGTAGATTGTTTTTACACCATAATGAGGAAACGCTGTACATCCCTGGTGCGCAGGGCCCGGGCTAGCTCCAATCCTATCCTGAGGGCATTGTCGGAGAGATTTGATTGCCATTACATGAATTATTGTCATTTGATTCACGTAGTGGAAAACAAATCCCGTAATCAATTTAATGTATGTACAAGCTAATTATAATTCAAATCAAATCAAATCAAATCTCATTTATTTAAACAAATTGTGTTACAATTTGTTTGATTTAATTATATCCTGTTATTCCTTGTCTTGTAATATGATCCCAGTTGGTCGAAATAAATGATTTATTATTATTATTATTATAAAGAGGAACACTTTCTAAAGGCGGCATAATTTGACCCTTATCAAAGGTGATCATTGATTATAAAACACCTCCCCGGAATTCCTAACGTCTAATTAAAAAGTTTTTTCATTAATACCAAAATCGTCCTGGCTGTTTGGGCAAGACTGCGTTACGCCGCGGCCCAGTTCGTTTTTAACCTCTTGGTTCACTGTTCAGCAGTTCACTGTAGTTCACACAAAGTTTACAATGGGTAGTCACGTGCGTCGCTCCCGATGACAATCGGCGCCGTCAGACTAACCTAATGTCGAGTGAGAACTGTTAGTCGTGCGTAAAATGAAATTCCGAACAGAAATCGTGTACAAGTCTACAAACCGTTTTATTTGTTTCAAAATGTAGTTTCTGCTCAAATGAATGAACTAACCGTTGACAACTTTCAAACCGTATACTATTAACCATTATTTGTCACCATCTTAGTGAATTAACATCAGAAACAGATAGCTGAGGGGTATTTGCTTAACTATTCGAACGAACTTAGGACAACTTACCTGTCTTTTTCCCACACAAACAATTACATTTTGATATACCTTACGAAACTTTACGCCATCGAATTGTATAAATACACTTTGTACTGATTTTCTGCTAGTATTATTTACCAACTCTAATAAAAGCAGTAAACTGCTGAAACCGTAATAATAAGATTAGGCATTAGTAGTAAAAAATACACGAGACTTCACATTAAGGCACTGGTCCCACCGCCGGCTAGTAAGCTAGAAAAGTTGGGCGAGTAACGGTTCATTGCGTGCTGACCAGGCACAGTGTGATCAATCGACCTTTACAGATTCGCAATGTAATGCTACTCGCCCAACTTTTCTAGCTTACTAGCCGGCGGTGGGACCAGTGCCTATGAGATCAATCTATACTTTTATTGCCGTTTCGTGAGGCATCTACGAATATAACAATCCAGGACAACGCATCGGTTACAACAATATAAAGTGTTCTGTTCTTAATGTTAGATGACAGCAAAGTCAAGTTGATTTTGTTAAACTTAACTTTATACCTAATACCTCCGGATTCATAATAATCTAAAAAAACATTAGTACTTTCACTTTTTATATTTAAACGTCGTAATACAAATCAATACCTTAATGTCCAATTTGGACATACAACATAGACATAATAGATCGTCAATTTTGTTCTCGCTATTGTGAAATAAACTTTATTAGGTGTAGTTTTAAGGTTCTCTTTATACCATGCAGTCAAAGTAAAGCAACATGGTTGGATTGACTAGAAATACGTCAGCTTCAGAAGCCTAGGCGCTGAATGTTGTGTTGTCAGTGCCATTCTGGTCGAGTGTGTCTATTGAATCCGAGATAGGGGCTTCGGTTTTGACAGCTGGCTTCCAGTCAGGGGTGGGGGTGAATAGTTCCTTTCCGCGCTGTGGAATAAGGTTTAATTTTAGGTATACATTAAACGTCGTAATTATGAACTCTAACCACATTTTTTATTTAATGTTAACTTTATATAACTTTTAAATTACCGTGTATATTATAATATTATATGCCGGCTTTCTTATTCTCCTATTGAATTCTGATACCGCGAACTCTCGGTATGTTCTAACAATGTCAGGCTAGGCCCTCGAAGAAACAAATGCGGACGGCAAACAACAAACCAATATCAATTTAATACGCTCAGTCAAATAGCCTTCTAACCTCTAACAGAATAAAACAACTTCAAAATCTCAATGAAAATATGAAAGGTAAGTACGTCAGTAATTGTATTTTTGAAATATAAATCACTACAGTGTGTCCCGGAACTCAACGATAACCTGGTACCGGGTGAGAGGCCAAGGTATACCAGTTATGAAAAAAAAAGAAAAAAAATCCATGTCACTAGACATTTTTCGAAAAAGTTTAAAATATGACACCCTAGGTAGCATTTTTAAGTAGGGGTTTAAATAAGGGTGTCAAATTTTAATTTTTTTCGAAAAATGTCTATTATCGCTTGACTAAGTGGCATGCATATTTTTTCTTATTTTTTTCATAACTGGTATACCTTGGCCTCTCACCCGGTACCAGGTTATCGCTGAGTTATGGGACACCCTGTATACAAATAATGTATTTATATCTTGAACTGTCGACGCTGCTGCCGATGCCATTAGTTACTATACAGTGTGTAAATTTAATACGAGCAAAATCTTTAAATGGTGGTTAGTACAGGGCCTAAGAAATGTACTAAGATAACTTTTGTCTAAAATTACGAAAAAAATAACCATACAAAATTAATAATTCAGCCCGCAATGTAATGCAAAATGTTCAAGTTAAGACTCGTTGACAGTTGTCAGAGTGAATTATCGGCGAAAAGTTGGTTAGCTAGTGAAATTTGGACGATTTATATAACTTACATATCTACTGAGGTGTAGTACCTACTAAAATAACCACACCACATTATGAACATGTTATTTTTTTGCAGTTAAGTATTTATTTCAGGGTCTAGAATGCCCCACTGCTGGGCAAAGTCTCCCTCTTACTTTTCCACGGATCGTCTTGACCAGTCTCCCACCACCTTCCAGGCTGGTGCATATCAGTTTTTATGCGGTGTTCGATGAAACTCCTTTTCTTCATAAGTGATTGCAAAGTAAGTATTTCAACACATTGACTTACGTATCCTTTGAAAATAGCCCAGCCTACTCCAATCGGGAAGAGCATCAGTGTAGACGCGCCAACCATCCAGCCGAGGGCGTCAGCAAACACTGGAAACACGTAGTCTTCGTACGAAGGCGAGGCCCAGTCAGACAGCACGAAAATAAAGATACCCTGAAAATACGTACGTTAAAGTCCGTGCTCCTAAGTAACTAACTTTACTCAGAATACCTTGGCCTAAGGCAAAATCCGGGCTCCTAATCTCAAAAAAGGACGGATAGAAATGTATTAGAGCTAAAAGCCTATTTGCAAATCCATGTGCTGGATCTAAGTATATTTTAGATTGACGATACATTATGTGTCAATTACATTTTCTGTGTCGCAAACCAAACACATTTATAGATAAAGAGAATAGAGAAATCTATTTATTTTCAGAATTTCGCTCAGTAAACGTTATTTAATAAGACGTTAGTTAATAACGGTTAAATTGATATACTTTCATAGTTATTCGGGCCTCGGATAGCTCTGAAAAGATTACAGTACATAAAATTGCAATATTGAATTAATCTATCCTACTCGCAATAAATAAACATTTTTAGTACGAATCGAGATAAAAGATAAACAAGTGATTATAAATAATTAAACAAGTCCGTTTATATAAAACACTAGCTTCCGCCCGCGACTTTTTTCTGCGCGGAACCGCGATAAAAACTATCCTATATTTTAATGTAAGCAATAAACTATCTTCGTGCAAAATCTTCATCCAACTCGGTTGAGCCGTTTAAGCGTGTTTGAGTAACAAACATCCAAACTTTCGCATTTATAATATAAGTAAGATAAGAAAAGCAGTCAGATGACTTCTCTTCAACGATTCAACGATTAAAGTAAATCCCCTATTGTCAGAAAGGTCAACTTGATTTATCTATCGACCTATCAGAGTTTCAGAGTTCTCGATTATATATATGTATTTAAGTATTTATCAGCATTGCAATTCAGCGAGGAAATGCCGCCAGCATCCTTGGTACAATGCCTCGAGGGCCTTTTTTAGATATAACTTAGTTTTAATTTAATTTAGTTAATGTAGTTATCATCTTGTGTACCTGTACTTTACTTTTTTTTATTAATATTTTTTCTGACTTTTTAGTATAGTATCGTACTTACCAATAACACAAGCCTTACTGATAATGACTTCTACGGGGCTACTTATATTTGTGTAAGATTTTCCTATAATTTAAATAAATAACTAAAAATTAGGTATTAACAGCATAAGATAACGATATACTACTTTGATTGGATACCTGATCGTTATTCAAGTAAGATGGCGCGGATGGTGGATGAATTTCAATAAATATTTATTGACGATTGCATTTCGACCTATACAGTCAGTAGCAGCCAAGGTAGCCAAATATTTCGGTACACGTCTTTATTACTGTAAGAATAAGGGTGTGTTACAAAATATTTGGCTACTCTGGCTGCTACTAACTATATAACGCTGACTGTACATACCTATATCTGCAAGATCTTAGTTCCATATATACCCAATTTCTTGCGCTGCAGCATATCCCTCCAAATATATATAGAATGAGGCATGCCGAGGATTTCCCAAAGGACTAAACTAATGGGGTTTTTCAAAACAGCATTGAACAGATTTATAAAAAAACGGCAATGCGCATGCCCGTCTTCTGGATTTGCATCACGCAGTGAGCATTACTTATATTTTTTTATACGTTATACTTTTCTTTATTTTTCTTAATGTTTCATTTTTCTGTTTGTGAATGTGTGTTTGTCACGGATAAATGTTTTTTTCTATTTCTTTTATAATTAACTTCACTAACGGGAATAAACTGCCATTAACGCCCTTTTTAAGCTCGAAGTTGTAGACAAATATGTATACCGGCACGTTTATCATGGGTCGGCCGCGACATACTCTCGATTTTTCTCGCAATATACCTCTTGTAAGAGAGAGACGGATAGCGCGAGAAAAATCGAGAGAGCTCGCGCGCCGTCGCGCGATAGCCGTGCTGGGACAGACTGTCCAGTTAGGTGGGTCCAACTTCGAGAAAGAGGTCAATCGTCGAATCCGACTCGGCTGGGCAGCGTTCGATAAGCTACGGCAGGTCTTTTCGTCCAATATTCCGCAGTCTCAAAACGAGTCTTTGACCAAAGTGTGTTGCCAATGTGGTCGCATACTATGGGCCTCATAAGAAGGCTCAAAGTCACCCAAAGCGCAATGGAGGGGGCTGTGCTGGAAGTTTCTCTGCGTGATCGCATCCGAAATGAGGCTATGAGGCAGCAGAACTAAGATAACCGATATAACCCTCCGAATCGCTAATCTTAAGTGGCAGTGGGCGGGGCACATTGCACGCAGACCCGATGGCCGTTGGGGCGGAAAGTAGACCACCCACAAGGTTGCTGGAGTCCACTGGATTCAGGTGGAGCAAACCGATCACTTTGGCACTCTTTGGGGGAGGCCTATGTCCAGCAGTGGACGTCTTTCGGTGATATATTATGATGGTGATGATGATGATGACTCCCATTAATATCCTGCATATAAAATCCCAAGGACCAAATAAAACAAGCGCTGTAGGTGTCTGATACCTCGGCATAATGCTGAGACGGCGACCGATTCACTGCCGCGAAGACACACACTATGTGTGTCAATGTTATTGTGTGTCCACTTAGAAAATAATTTGTTTCGTTAAAGATGAAAAACCTACTACTTACGATACTGCCGATCGGACAAATTACGGCCCACACTGACTTCCAGTAGAACCGCTGGAATTTGTTCATCTTCATCTTCATAGTCGCTAGGTTATCTATCGCTCGGTTTATGCCGTAGCCCCATGACACAGATGCGCACTAGAAATAATTAACAATAACTAGAAAAGTACAGTTGGTAATAAAAGCTTGTACCAAAAATGATATTTTTGACAGAAACTTATTTCCAATTATCACTCAATTGATTGAATCAATTCGACATGGTTTTCAGCCATATTTATTTCTTTGAAATTTTACAGAATGTCAATATTACTCTAGAATGACTCAGTATTTTATTGCCTATTGATGGGTAAACGACCAATGTTGACTGGTCAATTAACATTTCGATTAGAATCATTACGTCATCATGTCATTGGTACATTAATTAACAAGACACCCGACTTCAAAAAGAAAAACAAAAACTTACCTCAGCCATTCCTATCAGTAAGATGGCCCAAGATGCTGTATTCCAATCGAGCAAAGTAAGCATATATACCCCTCCACTGAAGCACATAGGTATTCCGAGAATGAAGCACGAAAAACAAGTGAATGCGGTCACCTGAAAGATCCACATTATTTTTAGTAAGTAATTGCCAATTTCTCTCAAATAGATAAGAAAATTATAAGAGAAAATTATACGAGTAAGAGTAGATTATAAGAGTAATTATAAGAGTAGAAATAAATAAGAAAATATTATATTTTTTATGACTTTTGAGTGCGTAAACATTATTATAGAAGACAACTGAATGTAATAAAAGACTGACCCGAATACATAAAAGAGCTAAAGCAGAAGTTTATTAAGGGACTCCCATACGCCAATGACCTTCGATCTGAATCCCTTAGTTTTCTAATGTGTTTTGTAGCTTATTTTATTAACAACAACGGCGTTAAGCAATATAGCATCCCATATTTACTTCTAAGTTCATTGTTTTGCAGTGCAATTTGAACAATTTTAGGTCAAAAAACTGGTTTACTGGCCATAACTTTTGTGTTAATTGGTTTAAAATGAAAACCCTAGACTAGTTTTTGAAACGTCGCAGACGAACCCAAATATGTAGATTTCGTATATGTTAGATCTTTCACGTCAATAGAGATACGAAATAAGTGTTTTTTAGTAGTCAATTTTTAAAAAAATCATACAAAATTAGGTATTCATTTGTTTCAATCCGGTAAATGAAATTGGAGATAAAAGATTGAAAAACCATTAGCCGTTTGATTTATAATTCTATCTGTAGTGCAAAAGTAGGAGATACGATTCAAAACTTGTCAAAAATCGATGAAAACCTCGGGTAGTATAAAAAGCCCTTAATTTTATTATGAATCAATTGTTATCACAATAATAAATATTGAATCGTGTTTTTATAATGTATTGTTTCATTTCAAGATTTAGAAAAGCATCAATCATGTTTTAGAAAGAGATATATTCATATTACACTACCCACCTAGAGCGGTAAAACAAAAAAGTCTCAGATCGCAGTTAATTGTCGCTTGAAAGAGTCAAAAAAGGGCGAGAAACGTGCGATTTGAGGATTTCTTCATTACCTTCCGCGGTTAGTACCAAATTGTACGTTTCCCCCTGGCCAGGAAGTGAGATTTTCCGTACGCTTAGCCGTGGTATTTGCCACTTTAAGACGAACTGTTTGACTGCGTAACATTTCGTACGTACAGTCATTAATATACGTACATTAATAAGGCCATTTGAGCCGTTGAGGTGAGCTTAAACAAGTTACAGAATAGGGGGGCTGTTGTATAACTTTCGACTACCCGCGCAGAGAACGACAGACTCTCATGAGACGGTTGTTATTTTGACTCACTTTCAAAGAATTATAACCTAAACAACCAAGCAAAACTTTTTCTTATACAGGGACCCAAGGAAAGATTTTTGTATTTTCTCTAAGAGGATTAATATGGATTCCAAATGAGGGAAGAAGCCTCAAATTTGCTCTTTACCAAGGCTTAACAGTAGCTATATAACTCCAGGACCATGGAAGTCCTTACAATTACGGAGCACGAAACCCAATCGTTGGTAGCAGCTACTGGCAAAATGTACGAATATGCTCGTGGAAGGTGAGTCGCGTGTCAAACACCACGCTTAGATCCTTCACAGAGAAGACACGATTGATGACATCATTGTCCAGAAAGTATTGCGCACGTATAGTGTCGAAACTTCGCCCATATGTACAAACGCAACACTTCGTTGTATTGAACGACAGTTTGTTTTTTTGTACTCCACTTCATTACCGAGGCAATATCTTCCTGTAAGGAAACACAGTCCGCTGCATCTTTCACCCCATTAATGAGCTTGAGGTAATCAGCATAAAGAAGACACTTTGCATGACTAACTTCTGATTCAAGGTCGTTCTCCATCAGACCATATAAGAGAGGTCCCAATATGGAACCCCGACTGACGCCAGATCGATTGTGATTTCCATCTGAAACGAAGCATCCATGTCAAACATATTGTTGACGATCGTGTAAATAACTGTGTAAATATCTGTACACGCCTTTATGACATTGACAATCCTTCATATTTATGTCCTTATTTATGTACGTATTTTAATACCCCTGACTGTACACTAGCAAAATTATTATAAATGACTGTTAAATTGTTACATCGCTCGTTCGAAAAGTTACGCAATTACCCTTAAGGTTTCATGTAAAAATACATTTATCAAGACACATAGATACATTCAATAAAAATACACTATTTACGTCATACCATCCAATAATTTTTCCTCAGTGACGGCCACTGGTCAACGATCGCTGTGTTTATGGCCTCTATGCCCGCGAACTGACTTCCAAGACCCAGGATGAACAGCATCAGGAAGAAGAGGACGGACCAGAGTTGGGATATCGGCATCTGGAGCAAGGCTTCAGGGTACGCTACGAAAGCCAGACCGGGTCCTTGGGACGCCACGTCTGTAAATAAGTTACAAGGTTAGATTTACTTATATATTTATGAGCGTAAACAATATTGTATAATATAGGACGTGTAGAAAAAAGTGTCCAAATTTACAAGCCTTTTGTACGAAATTCATAAAGCCAACATATCGAAAATGAAAAATGACTAATGCTTAAAATAGCAAATTTAAAATATCATCTTGTGTTCAGAATAAAGGTTAAAATACAAAACAATTTTTATTTGTTTTGTACTCGAAACCATATTTTTCTGGCATATAGATAGGTATTATATGAAATACTTTTAATTATGAACGCGTCACATTAATAATGATATGATAAAAAAATTTGAGGTAGAATTTATGGAAGATGGGCTTTAATTTTCGAAAATATAAGTGTTCAACAAAACGTGCGCCACGCGTTTTTAGGATTTTTTGAGAATAGGAAATGTTGAAATTCGAAATAATGCTACCAGACCCTTAAAATATTAAGTTTATCTACCGTAAATGTTTGGAATATTTGGAACCTTAATTCGTAACAGTTGTTTATTTCTAATAATTAAGATTGAAAGTGTCAAGCATTAGGACAGTGCCAAGTACCGGGACGTATAGAATAGAATAGAATAAACATTTATTCATGACAATAACATATACATGCACATAAATCAACATACAAAAGAATAAACAACATTGCCACGAAACGAATAGCTTATTAAAGTTATTAATATATCGAGAGACAATGGATTTTTGATAAAGTATGTTTAGGTACCACACAATATTGCCATTAAATACGATAATTTTGTGCATACCTACATTATATCAGGGTTATTTTTATTTTGCGCCATGATTTTATGATAGAAAAATAAATTGAAGTGGTTTTTACAGTTGATTTGCGTCTTTCATAAAAAAACATGTTCATTATCATTATAGTATTCTTTGTTGCAGGCAAGTCGCGTCACGCGTGCCCCAGCGTCTCTTGTCTCACTCGCACTGTGCAACTTAGAAAGAAGAGGGTCGATTTTCTTGTCTCTCGTCGCGGCAAATGAACAGAATACAGTCATAACAGGTTGTTATGATCTCCCGACCGATATCACGTGTTAATAACAATGAAGAGCAATGTCAACATAACTTGGTATTAGGCGATAACTCACTTTATGACAGTATTATAGTGTAAATGCAATAACCCACCTTATCTGCTCCAGGAGTTAGGAGAGATATGAAATACTGTTCAATTTTGGCGAAATTGGAAACGTTAAATAAAAATAGTTGAAGCTAAACTAGTTTTTTAAAAACGTACTAAAGTTATAGTGCCGTAACATTTCAGGGCTTTGAAAATTGAGTGGCTTATTTAGCCCATTCAGTGCCAATGACGACACACATGCGTCAGAGGTCTACTGACGCTTTTCGCACATATGGGGAGAACAGTAGTTGATGAGTTATAAAACATTTGATGGTGACCTCAACAATTACAGAATAAAACTCGTCGTGTTTGGACTCACAAAAGCCCTCTCTAAGAGAAATTAATAATTGTGAAATAACTACAGTATGTATTAACCGCTTGTCCCAAAAATGATTTTGAACAGGAAATTATTGATGGTTATCTAAGCACCTGTATGTCACTTTCTGTTAGTTTATTTTAAAATTTTTTTTTTTTTCATATTATGTTTGTATTTAGTCAATGTTTTTCTACTTATTAATTGATAATAATAAAAGAGATAGTATAGCACATGCTGCCCCATTTCTAGGTTTAGAATATTCTAATATATTTGTAAAAAAAATGTAAATAATTTGGTAAACTGAGTAAAGCTTGCTAACAAACACAATACGCTCCAGTTTTCTACCAAACTTACTAGGAGGAGAAGTAACTTCCCTTGAAGCCGACTCATTTTCTTAACCAGTTCACAAAGGCTGGTTTGCCATCCCTGTCCTTTCTTAAATGACAATCTTAAATTATTATAACTCCCAAAAAAGGCTGCACCATCCTGTCATCCACCTTACTCGAAAATAAACGCTAGGACCTCTCTCAACACTACGTATCCCTTAGAGACCCACGCTGCTAAAAAACTGGTGGCATAATAACACGTCGTCACAATGAAATCAGAGACCTGTTTTGTGAACTATGCCAAAACGCTTGGAAGGGGAAATGGTACAAAAGAACTGATCGTCACTCAGGGAGACTGTTGACTTCGTGGAGGAATCAGCTACCGCGGCGTTTGGGATGCACAGAGGGAGGCGTTATTCGATATCCGTGTCGTAGACCCCGACGCTCCCTGTTACATCTCTCGCCCGGTAGCATCCATTCTGAAATCCGCAGAAGAGAAAAAAACCTAAATACAGTAACGCCTGCGAGAAACGTTACGCAACATTTACCCCTCTCGTCACATCAGTCGATGCAGTCTTCGCTCCACACATGACCGCCTTTATAAAACATCTCGGTGAAGCTATTGCCGACCGCTGGGACAGACCCCTAACTGTAATAATGGGCTGGTTAAGGTCAAAAATTATAATATCCGTAATCCGAGCCATAAGTAAATATGTGCATTCGTGGGACTAGGCAGAGATTCAGATCTGTAAATAATTTTTTCGGCTTCAACGACGGGGCAGATCTCCCCCTCGCCTTAACCCCTCGCTACATACAACTGTCCGCTCGTTTTCTATTTGTTGTAAATTTTTATTTGCTTTTTAAAAATAAAGATAATAACGTTTTTTAACATACTACTCACCATCTACGCTGACGCCCATGAGTTGCGCTTGGAACCCAAGGACTGAGAAGATAGCAAATCCAGCGTAAATAGAAGTCAAAAAGTTGGCGAAACTGACGAACACTGCATCAAAGTGGCAGTTGTTGGAGAAGTCGTTGTAAGAAGCCAGCGTAACGAGAGAACCGCAGCCGAGACCAAATGAGTAGAAGATCTGCAAGGAATCATACATTCACGCTTTTATCCCTAAAAGGGGTAGGCAGAGCACACGCAACTTGTGTTCCAGTGCCACTTTTAAGATAAATGAGGCTATAAAAGCTCGACAAAATGTGATATCGCAGTGATTGGTTGCTATCCCATCGTACTCTTAGGACACGCACAGGAAGAAAGAGTGTGGTGCTATTTTAACCCACCACCACGTGGGGATCAAGGAATCATAAATATCGCAGTCATAAAATTTTAACAGATAAAGATATTATAGAAAAACAGGTGTGATGGACTTATTAAATGGATTAAGAAGTCATCATAGGAAAGTTAGTACCTAGCTCAGGAGGAGGAACGTAATTTTCTTGTACACTGGACATGAATATATGACATGGACTTGATATATCTTTCTTAACAATATTTTTAGTTACATTTATTTTTCCGGAACTCGTCTTGACAAAAGTTATGTATTTTTTTATTATTTAATAGTTTCGTCTAGTAAGTTAGTATTCATGTGCTCAATTCGATAAATTTTAATACCCCAGTTGTGGTGACATCAAGTCTATTTGAAAAGCTTCGTATTTTTAGTTAAAACAAAGTAATTTCTATTTAACAACTTACCTGAGATGCAGCATCTCCCCAAACCCTGGCGTCGAGAAGAGTCTCCCAGTTTGGCGCCAAGAAAAATTGTATTCCTTCTACTGCTCCCTCTAAGGTGACACCCCTGACCAGAAGGGCTGTTAACATAACGTACGGGAAAAGAGCTGTGAAATACACAGCTTTGCCAGCCGATTGCACGCCCTGCCAAAAAAATATTCAATCAGTCCATAATTTAATAATATATTCCAGATAAGATCAGAAGAATCGTCTGTTTATCGTGGTGCGATTTCAGGGAAAACCATTTAGAAAAGCAAAAACACTAGTATGATTTTGTTTGATAAACACTTAATGATCGAAATAAGTAAAATGAGTACAATATTTCCCTTTGATATCCTAGATAAACGAAGAAAGAAAATTCTAATGTTATATTATATGATATTATGAAACGAGGTATAACTTAGCAGCAGATATCGTAATTATGTAGTATTTTCGTTGTAATAAAAATATACATAGGTTCGTGTGGTCAATTTAATTGTTTATTAGGATTATGAACGGTAATAGCTCTTATGAATGATTCAGATAAACTTTATTATTCGCGTATAGGTAAATAGCGTGCTATCTCGTGGATAAAAAAATTGAGATAGGTAGGTATTATATTAATAAAAAAAATTGACAGTTGACGGCATCTAAGTCACATGTTTCTTTTATGTTATAGGAGGCAAACGAGCAGACGGATCACCTGATGGTAAGCGATTACAGCCACCCATGGACACCCACCCGAGGTGTTGTGAGTGTGTTACCGGCCTTTAAGATGGGAGTACGCTCTTTTTTTGAAGGTTTAAAGGTCGTATCGGTCCGGAAATACCACAGGCGACAATCCATTCCACAGTTTAGCTGTGCGAGGCAGGAAGTTTCTGGAGAAGCGCACAGTTGAGGACTGCCAACCATCTAAGTGGTGAGGATGGTAATGTTGTCGCGTTGGACGATGGCGAAAAGAAGCGGCAGTGATTAATCCGAACAATTCCTCGGAGCACTCCCCGTTATACATGCGATAGAAAATGCAGAGCAAGGCCACATCTCTACGGAGCGCCAGAGAGTCAAGCCGATCCGAAATATGCTGGCAGTCGACAATTCGAGTTGCTCGTCGTTGGATGCGATCCAGAGGGAGAAGCTGGTATTGGGGTGCCCCTGCCCATGAGAACAGTATTCCATATTTAGCTATAATTGCGGAATTTAATGTTCGAGCGTATCAAACGATATCACTACATAATAGAAGCTTAATTAATTACCTAGCATACATTAAATACTAACAAATTTAGATCTTATCCAAGAAAATATGAAGTTGTTGGTAGGCAGTCTCTTATAAACGCGGGTTTCAATATTATTATAATGACGACCAAGATTAAACATTCATCCTAAACACCAAATGTAGTAACTGATTACCAAATGTAGAAACGATTACCTTTTAACGTGCAAATGATTGCGCTGTTGTAACTTGAATATAATAGTAAGATTGGTGTAAAATGCAGAAATGTTGTAAAAATATTATATTGGCGCCAAATAAGTTTAGGTTCAATTTATACTATCTGCCAGTACTTTACTAAATTTTTCAGTGAGTTAGACGTAAATTCTTAACAATTTATCGTCAACCAGTTATTCGCGTTGTCACCAAGGTTAGGCCTTAGTACTTACTTGTTAATTTTACTAATTAACCAATTAGTATGAGAACATTAGGAGCAAATTTTGTTATCTCTATTCGTGATTTTTAAGTTTTGACAAGCTCTATTTCTACTCGGCGTGTTACTTAGTAAGGATATTAGTTTGGCTCAAATCTTGCCGGTGAAACTTCACAAGCTTCCTGAAGTTCAATCGAGTTAATATTTTGTACAATAGTGTAATTGGACGAGAATACAAATACTTTTGTACCAAAAATGTTGTTTGATGATGGACACGGAAGGTGACCATAGGAACCTCTATTTAACAAGATTAACACGTCGCGTTTTCGCCCGTTCGAACCCACTTCAGGGAGCGACCACACCGGTGCTTAACGCTGCGTGTACGCGTTGACGTGTCGTTATGCGTCACGTATTCTTCATACATTTTGCTGCGTTTTACGGTGCGTTAGCGTATTTTGAGCAGCGGTATGGCCGCAACTTAACATGTAGTTCACGGCTATGCAAAAAGTACATTCGGCAATAAAAGCTTTAACAAACATGCCATTTCTTATACAACTCTCTTCAACTTATTTTACACCTTTACTTGTGCTTACCTTGATGACGACAAGGAATGCCACAAACCAGGAAAACGCGAGACATCCCACCAGATGCCACTGTATTGTACCCCAGTTTTCCCACGTCGAATCGCCTCGTCCTAGCACGCGTTCGCTGTCAATAAAAAAGTACAATTTAATGGCATCATAATATATGCGTACGCGGAATGACATCTTGCTCCAACTGGGAAAGAACCCCCACTTAAGAGAAGGTCACAGTTATAAATAAAGCTGCTACCTACTTGTAGGTACATAGTGTTGTGTTCCAGGTGGTGAGTAAGGTCACCAGAGCGTCCGCGGATGCGCTGTGGTGAGAGTGGGGCTCTTGGTATCTAGCTATCAACACAATGAAGTCCGTTCCGAGTCGCAAGCGTCCGTAGGCTACGTTGTGTGCTTATCATCGGGCAGATCGTATGCTTGTTTGCCACAATATTAGTATAAAAAATTGTTTATAATATATATGGTTTGACAAAATGCTAGTGCGGCCGAATAATACAATTATGATACGTAGGTATAAAAATTCTTTCACAATCTCTGGATAGTACGCCATCATATAAAATTATTTGTAGACATTTAATAAAAGTCCCTACTCATACTCCACATTTATTGATAATACTAAAAAATATTACATGTCAAAATATTACAATTATTGAATTATCTTAATTTAATTTATGTAATATTTACATAGCACTTGCACGGTACATTTATATAGCACTTATTTATACCTCGTAAGTAAGAAACCCCTTACACATTTATTTAGACCGGTTACACTACTATTCAGAGCAATGACGCGTATAGCTGCAGTGTCCAAGAGGCATCCGGATGGCTCGCGGTATTTGAGCCTTTGAGCTCCCGAAGTGTTGTAGAACCGCCCGGTGCAACCCGAACTGAGGCAACTTAGACTGGGGCGGAAATATAAAAAAATATGAATATATTTTTTTGTCACGAGACAGCCGATAGGAACATCGGTTGCCTGTAAGTGTGAACGTTGTTTTTATAATGAAATACTGTTTTAATCGAATACCTGGCGACATTTTTTTTTCATCCCCACCTACTATATCTGCCCGAGTCCAAGTTTGCTCAATTAGGGTTGCACAGGGCGGTTATAGAACGCTTCCGGAGCTCAAATACCGCGAGCGCCATTGCTTTAACTATAGGTACTAATTTTACTCAAAAACTCACTTCTACTTCTTTTACTCTTTGCGATACAAACGCGCGACTGTCGCGCGACACTAGCCATAGATCACCTGTATCGATAATGTCTTGTTTTTAGCGCTGTAAAAAGTCGCAATGCGTAATCGCTCTTATTACGAGGTTCAAACATTTTACTTTAAACAAAACCGTGACAATTACTATTTCTCGTAGTGTAAAAAGTACTCCCACTGCAATACAAAATTCAATCAGCAGGCGAGTAGCAAAGAAAAGCATTGATAAGAGAGATAGTACTGTTATCTTATCAATTATCATCTAGGTAAGAATGTGAGCATTGGCTGATTGGAAAAGGTCATTGGAATACGACGACAAATGCTGACAACACAATGCTCGTTTTGCTATGAGTTCATTCAATAAATCTTTGTTCTTATTTTCTCTCAATGGAATCCATTTTTGTTCTCAAGAATCATTCATATATCCTCGCCTAGGACGCAGGTCGGTTACCTAAAGATGTTTTTTTGGGTTACCTCTGGGCCTCATATTCATTTTTCCTAATTTCGGTTTACTTTTTTTGCTAGCCTTTTGGATTGTTCCACTGCTGAGCAAAGGCCTCCCTCAGTTTCACTTAAGCAAGGTAGTCTTCTTGCCTACATCTGCTACTCTAGTTATAGAGCGCAGTGTGGTATTTCGGACTCGATTCTCAATTCTCGTGATGCCTAAGACACTGCACTCCAAACGCTGGCAAACCTTGAGTTTGGACTTGAGTTTCGGTCAGCGACCAAGAGTGAGCTCCATGGGTTAAAATGGGCAGGATACACATGTCGATAATTTAATTGTTATTTGAGTTAAAATAATTTTGTATATTCCTTACATGACATAATTTTATTACACCAAATATTAAGCAACCTAGTTTTTAGTTTGTACAATCTTATTTTGTATACTGGTGACTGACATAATAATATTTCGTCTAACATACATGTCGCATAATTTTATTTTTTCTAATCACTGTTAAGCCGAACCATTTCTAAACCTACGAGTACCAGTTTCGGAAATGTATTCTATCCCGCTCCCCGCCCGGGCGAAAAAATAATGTAGGTTATGAATAAACGCCTTGCAAAGCGTATCATCATGTGTGGAAGTAAATGAAGTGTCGCAGATCTTCCTAACACCGCCGCCGTCGCAACCTGCCTTAGAGTAGAATACGCAGTATTTGGTCGGTATTTGCTTCTTTTGCACAATAAGTACTTTATAACAAGTAAATATTATGATGATTCACTGTTAGACATCAAAACGTTATTTGGCTATGGCTATATGATAATTAGATATAGATCTATAGAGATTATAGAAAAACTGATTTTTAAATGAAATAATGTTCGGCAAAACAAGAATAATGAAAATTGTCATATAGGATAAACATATTTGGATGAAATAATTACTATGAAAATTGAAATTGTATAAATACAAATTGCCTTTTGACAAACAAATCATTATAGTAAAAGTTATTAGACAAACTGAAATAAGACAAAAATGTATAAAGGCATTTAATTTTACTTGAAAAACCCGGTAGCTTGTAGCCAGGGTTCCAAACGACGACCTCCAGATTAAAATTGTCGTGTCTTAATAAATTACTATACTACAGATAATTATTGTTTTAGGCATTAACCAGCAAATTATGCAAAACATAAAATACTGTGAGAATAAAACTAAAATTATACGTTTGAAATCTAAATCTTTTTCCTAAAAGCTTCTTTCCCAGCAGCGCACAAATCTCGCGTCAATCTCTCGCAAACCTTGAAACAACATTTTCTCAACGACAAAAGCCGAGGAATTACATACACTTATTTGCTAAATTTGATCCGAATTGCTTTTGTGTTGCAGTCGGGATAGGTATAAGACCGGTTAGCCTAGTGGGTAGTGACGCTGCCTACGAAGCTGAAGGTCCTGGGTTCGAATCCCGGTAAGGGCAAATAATTAGTGTGATGAGCATAAATATTTGTTACCGAGTCATGGATGTTATCTATGTATTTAAGTATTTATATCTATTATGTATATCGTCGTCTAGTACCAATAAAACAAGCCTTACTGAGCTTACTATGGGACTAGGTCGATTTGTGTAAGATTGTCCCCTTATATTTATTTATTATTTATTTATAAGATCAAAAATTAATTATGGATTCGACATATGTCAATGTCCTCGTTACAACCGATATTTTAACATCAGAGATTCTGCTGTTCAAAGTCCATGTATGATGAAGTAATTTTATTCATAAAATGTTACTTACTTGTAATATTCTTCTGAGGCTAATACTCTACTGATATTTGAGTACCAAGGCACTTCCTCGGTACCGTTCAGGCAGTAACGGCCATCGAATGGTTCGAAGCCACTTCGCACGCAAATATCCCCTATGGCAACACAATCGCGTTCGAAGTAAGTGAGATCTGTCACAAGACCTGAGTTGTTGCCTAAAAGTCTGCACTCTGCATCGTACGATCCACTATAACAGGCTGCAATGAAATATTCAATATATGAAAAGAAGAAGTGAATACTTCTTATACATTTATTTATACTTTTAACGTATGTAGGTACTTATAATAGATTTTAGTAGCATTTTATGGCTGAAAACTTTGCTAACATCGAATTATAACAAGTTTAAGGACACAAAGTAAGCACAAAGCCTCAGAGGGAGACGAAGCACACAGCATAGATCGCTTAAGAGAGAGTCTCTTTCTGCTATGCTAGTATGCGCATTAAAATGTTTATTTGTGCTTTGATCTGTATTAATGGCATTATTGGCATGTAAAACCAAAACAACAAAGAGCCTCAACATCTGTAGTAGATAACGTACCTAAGGAATTGTAAGCATTCTCACACGATCCCCAATCTAAATTTCCAGTGAGTGACACGATGGTGTAAAACAATGTCCACGCGACGATGATCATGTAGTAGATTATGACGATAGTAATGACCACCAAAGTGCAGTAGCCGAGCCCACTGTAAAAGGGTGATATAGCACTGAATGCTTGAATAGGCCCAACTCCTGTGTACTGTCCAATGTAAAGCTCCAAGTAAAAAAGTGGAAGACCGATGAAGATCAGCATGATAAAGAACGGAATCAGAAAAGCACCTGTAACAAGGAAATTTAATATTAAAAAAATAAATAAAGAGAAAGTATTTAATAACGTTTTAAATAAACAAGTAATTAACAAATAGATACAAGCTGCAGAAATAACGATAAGGATTTCAGAAGGACTAGTTTTTCACAATGAGGTCGGATAAGTAGTAATAAGATTGTCTTACATAAGTAGTTGTTGATTTCAAATTTTTATAAATCTCCGCGGGCACAAGATGGGTGACAAGTCCATCACTCATCAGTCTCATTATCGATACGCTCTGACAATTCTACGAGTGCGAGAGTGACGGTTGTGCTCTTTCTATATCCACAACCATAAATTATAAGCTTACCATCTTACGCCCGCTGATCGGAAAATAAATCAAACTAACCTCCTCCATTCCTATAGCAGAGGTAAGGGAACCTCCACACGTTCCCAAGCCCTACGGCATAGCCGAGGCAGGCCAGTATGAACTCCAGTGGGCTGCCCCATGACGCGCGGTCTGGCGTCGATGATTCAGTTGAACCGTCACTTGGCAAATGCTTGCCGTTTTCCACGGGCTGAAAAATGATAATCTTTTATCAAATAAAAGTTAGCTTTCCAATAATTATGTGTATCTCTGATCGGCTTATTGAACATTTTGGGAGGACCCATTTTAAATACTGCTAATTGACCTTTTCAAAGGTCTACCAGTTCTGACGCGATATTTAAATATTAAATAGCTACACAACACAGTGAGAGTTCATGTTGTAAATTAATTGACTTTGAATTATAGTACATTATTTTCCATTTATTGTTAAATAGTAAATATTCTATCACAGCAAACTCCCTTTTTTCGAAAAGGAAAAGTAACACTTCAAAACGTATCATAAGACTGTATTATAGACAGCGAAGTATTTAGAATTAGATTTACTTAATAAACCGACCTCAACTCAATTCAAGACTGCCTAAAGTAAGAGTTCATTCTCGGCTAAAGTGAATTTTAGGTAAGTTGTCATATCTTATCAATAATCTTGGTACAATTGTACTGACTAACAGCACTTTCACAGAACTTGATAACTGAATGTCACTTAAAACGTACTTCATCTTCAGAATAAGAATCAGAAAATATTTATTGTTTAACTGTGTAAATACATATAGGATGAACAAATTTGAAAAGTATCAACAGTTGCCTGTTACAGGCATACAATAATAAACTTAAGCCTAAACTGACAAATTATACATTAGTGATTTAATGGGGGTAATGGGTTTTTATAATTAAAAAAATCCTTTAAATTGCAAAATACTGTTTCAATAAGCCAATTACGCAAATAAGTTTTAAATTTATTTCCATGCAACATTTTAATTTCTACAGGAAGTTTGTGGAAGATTCGTATAGCGGAAATGAAAGTTCTGTTTTTATACATCGTATAATAATATTTAATATTATTTTGTATAATATTTCACCTGTTGACATTAACGATTTTATAATTTATTTCCAATATCTAATTTTAATTTTAATTGTATGATTCTATTTTATGTTTAATGATGCGCCGGTCCTGTTCTCTTTCTCTTCATAAATAATTTGAATGTACCCACTACTAACATTAATTAATTTAAGTCTGTACCTACTAACAACTATATGGGCCACGGCCTGAAATAAACGTTTATTTAATTTTAATTTAATTAATTATTCACTCTTGGGAGTAGTATGTCGTATTTGTATTGGGTTCTTAAGTTTTTTCTTGATGCTGTTTTTTCCATAAAAAATTCTGCATTGTTTTTTACAAACTGACATAATTCTAAAATGTAGATAGTAGTAAGTGTGAGAAATTTCCTTTCTCTAAAAACATTTCGCAGTGAATGTCGACCATGCAGTTGGTATATGGTTCTGATACATCTTTTTTGGAGGATAAAAGTAGACTGAATATCAATTGAATTTCCCCAGTAAATGATTCCACATGTGAGTATAGGATATACATTTCCAAAATAAGCATTCCTGACAATGTTTTCGGAGCATGTCTCAGACAAAATGGATAGAATGGATTCAAAAACTGGTCTTGTTATTTTGATGTATTTTTAGTGAGCCTCAACAGCTTAAGGTAATAAATAATATATTTTTACCTAAGCCATGCTCTGTTGTAAAATAGAAACGGATTAAAGTGACATTTTTTATTTTATTGTTTATTATTACTAAACAATGGGATACAAAACTTATCTATTACATGTTTTAACAGTTTGTCTGCAGGTACGAGTCTCAATAAAAAGTATCTGTCACAATATTTAACTTTTCACATTATGATTTTATATAAAGCGATGTACCTATTTACAGTATTTATTTATATAACTGTTGTAACTAAGTATATTTTGTTAATAGGTTATTTATGGGATTATTCTGCTTACCTTTGCCGCTTATAGCCTAGCGGCGCATGCAAGTCGAGAACGATAACGCAGGATAAGCAAAGATGGCAGCGGTCAGTCCTTGGATGGGTGACCACCTGATGTTTGAGTGGTCTATATAAATGAGCGCTTCCGTGCTTTGAAAGGCACGCTAAGCAGTTGATCCCGGCTGCTGTCTATGACAGAAGTCGTTAAGCCGAGTTAGAGGCCTTCGGGCGGCTTAAGAACTTTTAACAGTCGAGTTGCCCACTCAAATGACAAAGGGAAGACAACTATTACTCGCGTCCGCAGGAGCTACCTACCATAACCCTGCACGTGTCCTCTGGGTGGTACTAAAGAGTGACAAATTTGAGGCCAAAATAATGTATGCCATACGATTAAATAAATAAATAAACCTTTACATGAATTACTACATTTTATATCGCTTTAAAATCTTGCATCTCGGACCACTCAATACAATCGATATACATAATAGGTAGGTACTAGAAATTCTCTTTATTGCATACTCAATAGTTATAGATAATTTACTTTAAAAACAAAGTTTTAACCGACTTCAATTTAGTACTCCGCCAAGCCACGAGAACATTCCTTTTCCAATTTACCTCATGAACTGATTTCCGAGAGCAAATGCGTTGATTATTATAGAAAAAAACCCAATCACTGTATGTGACCCGATAATATTTGAGGACTTCCGTCAATTCCACAAGGATCACCCTTGGCACTGCATTAGTTGCTATTTCAACGGAATGTTATCAGAATCTGTGATATACTTTTGTACTTTTAAGTACATAATTGAGGAATTCCATAAGTCATCTGTGGTCTTCATCTTCAATTCCACTCCACCAATTTATGATTTCCGGATGTAAATACACGAGTTATAATAGAAAATACCAAAACCACTACACGCGTGCCTAATATAATTGAGGAGTTCCCTCAATTCCTCATGGATCCCATTATCCAATTGAATTTTCAAAAAAATGGGACCCACCTGGAAGCATATACATACAAACAAAAAAAAAATTATGAATCGGCTCATCAATGACGGAGTTCTGAGGTAACCAACATTGAAAAAAAAAAATATAAAAAAAATACAACCTAATTGAGAACCTCCTCCTTTTTTTTGAAGTCCGTTAAAAACAGTAGTAATGCAGAAAACAGCGAATATAAGAGCAGAGAAAAACAACAGGCAGTCTTATCGCATTTGCCATTTTTAGGTTTAAAAATATTCTAGTTGAATTCTTTGACCCCAAATATGTATATTTGGACACCAAGTTTGTGATTCTAAGTGACGTAGAAGTTCTTCGAGTAGTAGTAGATCCTCTATCCCTCGAGTTCTACGGTAGAACTCAAGATATTAATAGTTAACTATAATTCAAAATGGCCGCATGAAAAATAAATATGGCCGACGGAGGAGTTGGTTCCTATCAAAAACTTAAAACTGGACCTAGCAAGTGCCTGAAAAAAAATTGGTGCTTTTGGCATTTACGACAATTTGTTCGAGCACTCTGCCCTACTAAGACGGTTATATTGGTTTGGTAATTCAAAAAGAAAAACAAAAAAGTGTACGTTTGTCGGAATTTGAAAACGGTTCTATAATGGCGTTATAGACACATTTAAGCAAAAGACATGTAAGCATATTGCGCTACCGTATGACATGAGGTGAAGAGTGAAAAAGTCAGGTGCATTCATTTAGCATTCTAGAATGCCTGACACAAGTACTGGAGGCGCTACTGTAGATTTAGTTTTGCGCCCTCTAGTTTGATTTATGCAAAATGTTTGACAATTACAGACTCCGAAGTGACATGTAGCTACGTTAGTGTCCGTAAATTCACCAAAATACACTATCTTGCATATTTTCGGACTACATTTCAAACAGAAACAGATAGTGCAGATTGATTGCGATTCATACGTAGCGTCTTTGGCTTCCGCAGTTTGAAACACATACGGGTACGGGTCACGGTTTTGCGAAAAATGATGAGCAACCACCTGTTAGCAACAGTTTGACAGGAAACCAACGCAAAAAAACAAACGCTGATTCTTAGACACATTTCGACTCCCGGCCGTGTGTGTGGCTTTTTGAAAAACTTTGAATAGAGCATTTTAATTTTTTAGTCTCGTGACTCCTAATAATAATTTGCAGTAATTTCAAATATTCCCCCACCTGCCCCGTTTGAATAATACAAACTGGATATTATATTTATTTTGTGATCGTCTAACAACTTTACTATCGGCCGCGCCGCCACACGCGTTGGCTACCCATAAACAAGACCTTACACTTGACCAACCTACCATCCAACAAGGTTCTTAAAACTTTTGAAGTAGACGGTTTCAAACAAGGGTATAATCGTTCTCATTTAAATGTAAATTCGGATTCAGACCAGAGTTGGATGGAGTCGGTAAGTTTTCGTTCGATTCGCATTCTCGCTATTCAAATAATATTATGCGCAACTTGGTCTGCTGACTAAGAAGGAACTAGGAGCCAGCTACCACATACTTTATGTTTATTATTCAGGATCAGGGGAGGTATGGAGTCGGTTATGCTGTCAATGTTTTGTATGTTTGTTGTAGTGTTTGATCATCGCGTGCTTTCCAGTGGTATGATCAACAATGACAAATCACCCTCAATGTCCATTTAATTCAAGTATTGTGTCAGAGTGCCTGGCATAGTGTAATTTAGACATTTGTCGATCACATTGATTGTATTACACATCCTTAAAGGCTCCACAATACCGAACATCAAACACCCTGTATAAAACAAAACATTTTGGGTTGTGGCATATTTACTCTCAGGTGTTGGTTTGTATATTATACAAAAATGATTCGATTCGCATCGACTGTGTTCCTGTACTGGGGCCTGTTTCACGAAGCTACTAGTTACAAATTACAAGCGAAAGTCTCTTTCTATCAAAAGGTATTGAAAAGAGACTTCCGCTTGTAATTTGTTACTTGTAGCTTCGTGAAACGAGCCCCTGCGGACCCAACATTAAAATCTGCCATAACAAAGCGGATAAAAATAGACACGACACGACCCAACGGACCTAACGGTTCTAGAAATATAGTCGTGTTAGATATGTAGCACACTTTATGTAAAAGATTCATCAGTGCGTATTCTGAAAAAAAACTGTGTTCCTAGTGAAAGGCCGCTTTGAATTATATTTTAATTATTTGTTGTTATATTAGCGGTCACAATAATAAGTAATCTGTAAAAAAATAATTATAGGTATGTCTACCTATAAGGATTCAAGAGAGAGACCCGTAAACCCCGCGGATGGACAGTGGAAGCTAAGTAAGTAATAAGTTTATGTTTTTACTCTTTGGGTACGGAACCCTAAAAAACCCTTTTATTTGAAAATTCGTAGTTTCATGAGCAGACGATAATGCATGTAAAAATATTTTAAAATGGGTTTGATGGAATAGAATTAATAAAAGTATTAAAATTTATTAGTCCTCTCCGCAGAACTCCTGCTCTTGTCGGAATCTTCTTACGCGGTGGCTTCGTAGTTCCGTTGAATAAAACTTTGTCTGATTTCTGTGAACGTGTGCATCGTGCACCTGTGCCCGGCTCCCAACTCCAGACCTTTGACTCCAAATTTCTGAAGACAACTTACTGAACAGCTAAGTTATTACGGAGCTATTTTACTCAGTTAATTGATGATAGCTAACTATTGAATTAACTAAGTGCCGTATTATTTAAGCGCCTGGTGCAGTGTTTTGATGCTATTGATGGAATTACGTGGAATAGATTACAAAGCGTTTTCGATTGTGTTTTTTGGATATTGTTCAACAAATAATTTAGCTGCGGACGTCTAAAGCAGCATTAATAAGTTATGCTCGATATCCATATCTATATGCTCTCTGAATCTGAGCTGGTGTTACAGGTCGCACTTGCTTTGTAGCAAGGCAATACCGTAAGCATTTTTGGAAGTTTTCGAATCAGACTCCTGACTAATAATACGTTTCCTTTTTAACAGATCATAAAATTCGTATGAACGAATATATTTTCCTTAAATGTATTATAAGTAGACGTGTGTCATCACGATAAATAAACGGGTCACATAAACACAGACCGAATTGATACATATAACTCTTATAATAGATAATGATGCTTAAATACCGTTCACCGAGCACAAATATTTTAACTGTATATATCTTTATTTTGACTGAAACCTCAAAACTCCTACAAAGCTAGAGGTCCTGGGTTCGAATCGCGGTAAAGGTATTTATTTGTGTGACAATCACGAACATATTTATTCATGACATGAGTCATAGATATTTTCTATATATTTAAGTACATATTTATGTATCTACTAGGCTCCGCCCGACTTATATCTTATATTTTAATCCAAGCTATATAGTATTTTCATGCAAAATTTCATCCACATCGGTTGAGCCGTTTAAGCATGATTGAGTAACAAACATCCAAACATCTAAACATCCAAACTTTCGCATTTATAATCGGCCGAGCGAAGCGTCTATGCTTCAGCTTGGACGAAAAATAGTTTTTCCTCATGTCCGGATGTTTGGATTTCCCCCTGTTCTCGCCTAGAGCTCACATTTCTCAACCGATTCTCATGAAATTTTGTGAGTAGGTTCGGTAAGTATACAGATTTATTTTGTCGAGTCAGTTTTTTTGAAATTTTGAAAAATGGCGGAGATAATAATATGGGTTGAAAAAGTAAAAAATTACAAGAAAGGGGTCAGCGTTGACTACTGACATAGTACAAATTTTATGTTCCGTCCACTCTATCGTGAACTCCGATATAATGATTGTTTCCTATGTTCGAATTTCAAATAAATAATCTCTAAAACAACAAATTAATTTGCGTTCCATTTTTAAATTTCGAATATCTCAAAACTGGAATGTTTATATTATTTGGATTTATCTAGGTAAATGATTTTGGCGTTTCTAGGACTTTGGTATAATCTGTGCTTTGGTGCTTACTGGTTGAAATACTTAAAATATTCAGGGAACAGAGGTAATACGTAATTTGGTTAATTATCTGCTTAACAAAATGAATTTCATAGCAAAACGAGGGAAACTTTTTCTAACGTTTTCCCCCAACCCCAGCAGCAATGTTTCGGGATGGCTGTTGCAGCGGTAATTTACGGTAGGTCTCGTGGCATTGATTTTGATAATTTTGATGTGGATGGTTTACTTACATCCGGCGACACCTAAAAGGTCATGTCTACTAAAGATGCAGGGCACGAATGGACATGAACAGCTATGTTCCGACAATTTATTATCTCCCATTGATATCTTAGGCAAGGTATTCAATGTAGAAAAATGTGAATTAGCGGATGAAATTACCAAATCCTATGGAGATGGTACATTACAGAATGAGGCTTTGATGGCCTTACGAGAGGCCTTTACCGACGCAGATGGAGGTGGTTTTACTTTTACCACTCAAGGGATGACGGTGGGCGTCTGGAAACGGGTCGGGGAGTATTTTCTCTTCGATTCCCATTCTGTGGATGCAAATCACCGGCTGATAGATTACCAGTCAGGGGCCGCATATTTGAATAAAACCGCGTCAGTTGAACAGCTCGCTACCTTGCTGTGCAGAATTTACAGCACCAGTGTAGGTCCTAACTGGCTTCAAATGGTCAGAGTTTTTGGAGACGCAAGGCATGGTGCGGTACAGGACAATGAGCCTATTTTGGTGTCGCTTGCAGAATCACGTAGGAGGCAGCGACCACTTCCTGGGGCATGTCCCTCACCATTTTTTTGATAATGGCCACGATTTCAATCCAACCGCCATGGGTTTAAAAGGTATAAAATTACTAACCCCACCCCATATAGCAGAGGTGAGCCAATTTTTTTTGGATTAATAATCATACTCATTTATTTATAATGCACAAATACATTAAACGTCAAAAAGTTAATATTAGATACTCCATTCACTAAGGCGTCCGCATAATTTCCTTCCGTTTTGTATCAAGTTGACTCTTGTTCAGCCTCTTTTGCTTCCTCTCCCCGAGGAGCTGCTTATCAAGCTGGAGCGCTTGCAAAACATATGCATCAGATATGTATTTTCCGTTCCCAGCTTCGGTGGCTGCCGATTCACCGGCGCAATGACGTGCATTATGCACATTCTATCGTTACTTCATAACGTACTGTTCAATCCCGCGTCCCCTCTATACCTTACAGTGTTTTAGTTATATGGCCAATTACTCGGTCATCGCTGGCGGTCGAGTGCTAACTTTAACCTTGCGATGTCGTCTAATAAGACGCACACATGTTCAAAATCTTTTACGGTGCGCGCTGTGAAGTTGTGGTATGAGTTGCCCTTGTCGCTATGACAGTGCCATTCTGTTGCATCACTCAAGCGTATTTTGATGAAGTTGTGGCTTTTCAACAACTAACTTGTGAATAGGTTGAATACTTTATTTATTGCATACTTGCGATATATATATTTATATATTATATGTATATATTTATAGTATTTCTACATTGTATATTTACATTACCTTATGTTTGTATTTTTCTTAGATTTCTTTGTTTTCTTGCTTTGTTCTATGTGACTTTGTACAGGGTGTAAGTTTGTCTATCTCATTCTACCTACCTTTAGATCTCTTACAGCGATAAGTTAGCCTTTGTACCTTAATGGTGCTCCTACACTGGTTGTTATAAATGTTATATAACATGAACTATTTCCTTTCAACATCTTAGTGTTACATAGCGTTATCCTTGTTACACTATGTTCTATAACATTTATAACAGCCAGTGTAGGAGCACCATAATATATAATTCATGTATATGTTTTAACTTGTTTTCTTACATACAATTCCTTACAGTCAGAAAAAAATATTGATACGAGTCAAGATTGAAACCCACAACCTCAAGATTGTGAGTCACACGCTAACCACTCAGCTATGATATTGTCGCTGCGGCCTTGAATATATTTATGCGAATGCGATAAAAAGTAAATCGGCGCGCTATACCTAAAACCAGTGAGTTGATTTCACGGTGATTGATTTATTCGAACATTCTAATCATATTCTGATAACGAGGCTTGATTCGGATTTATAACTGTATTAGCCACAGCATTTACACTGTTTTGATTGGCTGTCAATCCTCGCCTGAATATCTTATGATAGTGTATGAATAACCAAAATGTACGTGACGATTTGTGGTAGATTTGCGATTCGATTTTCTTTCGAGCAAATTTTATGTAATCTTTTACCATTTAATGTTTCTGCTCTAGGCCTACCGTTTAACTGAAAAGGCTCCTGTGACGTCAAAGGGTACCGGGCGGATAGTAAGAAAGGTACAGTCAGGGGTACTAATATACGTACATAAATAATAACAAATATCTGTACACGCCTTTTTGACATTGATAATAAAGTCCTATACATATTTATGTCCTTATTTATGGAGCTATATTAATACATCTTTTTTTAATGTTTTAATTGTATTTTTTTACACATTTTTTCACTGTTAGTTTTTAAGAATTATATGGGACTTTTATGCCTGCAATAAAACATTATTGATTGAATACCCCTCACTTGACTGTAACTAACAGCCCGCGCCGTAATCAGTTAAGTTCAAAATTAAAACTCGTAAAAGTACCTGTTCGTTATACTATACTCTACCTGAGGCTCTAGTATAAGTTTTACCGAAACAAAACGATACGATCGCGTTTGCGTTTTACCCCTTATTTGTATGGGATTTGACAGCTAAACGCAAACGCGGTCGTAACGTTTTGTTTCGGTAAAACTTATACTAGCGCCTTTGACCTTGTAAGAGTAAATTCTGTGAAACGAAAGTAAACAAAAAACGAAGCAGCATTTCTAAAAAAGTTGGTACGTTAAAACAGGGTTACTTAGTCGTTTTTTTTTGCATTATTGAGAGATTTAATGCACCTTAGTAGTTTTTCTTTTGTATTATTGGCAACACTGGGAGTTGTATCGTCACATAGTAAACTGGTTATGTGTAGTGCAATTATTAAATGGAGGATAAAAATATGAACGGTAAGCAAACTTTTCCTCTATATTATCATAGCTAAAAAACTTATGTCAAGACCTATGTCAAGAATAAATGCAAGTGATTTGTACAGAGTCGTAAGATAAGGTAAGCAACCTAAAAGTGTACCCTTAGCCGGGGAATCCATGGGTCTGCGTGTCTTCGATCACCTATATGTGGTGAAATTGGTCCAACGATTAAGGCCCGGAAATGCGTTTTCTGACGGTATTTGTTGTTTTGATGAGAAGAAGATTGGGTCACACGATAATAAAAATTACCTTGAAAAATCCTTTACATGTTTAATGAATGTCAAAAAATCTATCTTCATTTGTGATTGAAAGCTATTCAACAGATGATAAATTGTGTTATTTTATTATTGTTATCAAACCCGAATCTACAAAAATGTATAACTTAAAAAGTATTTTAGGTGAACGGGGGCAAAGGCGACACAGATTTTGGACAGCTTTTTCAACCTCTATTTATTGAAAATAAATGTTTGTTTTACTCATCTTTTCATTCATTAATGTCTCGAGTTAAGTTTTTCGCTACATCATATTTTAGAGAACGGTAGCAAGATTTAAAAAAAAAAGGGAATTTTAGATTCATTTTCCCCATAGGTACGTGAAAAATAAGTATTCCAAACCTTTAAGTCTTTTCCTTAAAGATTGCGTGCCACGTATTTGCAATATCTTTTAGTATATTTATATTTATTATTACTGCAAATGCCAAAAAAACATTATAGAATGAGCTGAGATAAATCAAAATTGGGCAAAACGCCACAGCAAAGTCCAGAAGTCGCAAACATTTTTTATTTTCAGTTCATCTTGAGTGAATAGAATAAATCAGTGGCAGAATATAAATATGAAATATTAGGGGACAATCTTACACAAATCGACCTAGTCCCAAACTAAGCAAAGCTTGTACTATGGGTACTAGACGACGATATACATACTTATATAGATAAATAAATACTTAAATACATAGAAAACATCCATGACTCAGGAACAAATATTCATGCTCATCACACAAATAAATGCCCTTACCGGGATTCGAACCCAGGACCTCTTGCTTCGTAGGCAGGGTCACTACCAACTAGGCTAAAGCGGTCGTCATATATCTGTATGCATGTTTAAAAAAGGTTACGAAAGAATATAATGATACATGTCATTCGTTTTAATCATTAAGATTGAGTATGCTTTTGCAAATTGACGTATTCTTGTGTATGTTTTTTTTTATTATACGAGAAAATCATTAATTTTTGATAAAAAAAATACACATGAAGAAATAAGTTTTCGAGCACTGATACTTGGGGGTGCTTAATTGCGTAACGTCGGATGTTAATTGTGACTCAATGTGTGTCCGCCTTAAATGTAATGTATACTGTATACCCTGGTTTACATACGGTAATTATGGCCTTGATTATTCCTGCATGTTACCATTCTTTTTTAATTTTTAGACATACGTTTGAGATCCTATGATCCTACTAATAGTATAATAGTAGTAGCTGAGCTTAATACAACTGTGAGGATCACAGTTGTAAATAAGCTCAGCTACTTTACTCATAGGTATATAGGTTATAGGTGTACGCGGGCTGGGTTTCCGCAACTCGACGTCATATCTGCGCCTATTTATTACACTTATTTTATTACTCATAGGTAATTAGACGCGGAGAGAAAAACCTCGAAAAGCTAGTGGTAATTGGGAACACAGAGAGGAAAAAACCCAGAGGCCGTTCACCAAGTAGACGGTCAGACCAACTTATACCAGAGGCTCTAGTATAAGTTTTACCGAAACAAAACTTTACGATCGCGTTTGCGTTTTACCCCTAATTTGTATGGGATTTGACAGCTAAACGCAAACGCGGTCGTAACGTTTTGTTTCGGTAAAACTTATACTAGAGCCTCAGAAACATCGAACTAAAATCCACATATGTACACCGAAATTTTCTAGTGTTTCTGACATTGACAGGAGCCTATGGAGACGATTTGTTCATTCCAGACTCACAACCAAACATGAACACGATCTTCAGCCATGAAGGGCTGACTAGAGAGAAAGTAGGGTAAACTCGGCATTATTCGGTGATACGCCTAATTCGGTGAATTCACTAGCTTTATTCGGTAGCCCGCTTAAAAACTGTACCTATCACCGAATTAGGCGTATCACCAAATAATGCGAGTTTACCCTAAGTTAAAGCCAGGCGGGATAAGGCACACTGCAGTGAGGATACATTATTTCTGGTTTTGGGTTTTAAGTACAGTCAGCATCATATTGTAAGTACTACCCAAAGTACCCAAATATATCGTAACACCTTATATGATGCTGACTTTACGACAAAACGGCATCCTATCACCTATCGTTATGAACGCTCCACCTGTTTTGGGACAGCCATTATAATCTGACCACAAGATGCGTAAGATGTTTTTAATTTGATACTACTTAAATACTACCAGTGTGTGTTGCCAGTGATGACGTATGGCACGGAAACGTGGTCGCTTACTATGGGCCTCATAAGAAGGCTCAAAGTCACCCAAAGGGCAATGGAGAGGGCTATGTTGGGACTTTCTTTGCGCGATCGCATCAGAAATGAGGCTATCCGCAGCAGAACCAAGGTAACCGATATAGCCCTCCGAATCGCTAAACTTAAGTGTCAGTGGGCGGGGCACATAGCACGTAGAACCGATGGCCGTTGGGGCAGAAAGGTTCTCGAGTGGCGACCACGTACCGGAAGGCGCAGCGTGGGTAGACCCCCCACAAGGTGCATGGGCTGATGACCTGGCAAAGGTCGCGGGAGTCCGCTGGATGCGGGTCATTGTGGCACTCTTTGGGGGAGGTCTATGTCCAACAGTGGACGTCTTTCGGCTGATATGATGATGATGATGACTTAAATACAGTGCAGCTTTGTACAGTTAGCATCACATAGTTATTAGCAGCCAAAGTAGCCAAATATATCGTAACACTTCCTTACTCCTATAGTAATAAAGACGTGTTCCGATATATTTGGCTACTTTGGCTGCTACTAACTTTATGATGCTGACTGTACATAAGAAAAAATATGACAGACATATTGTCCATTGATTTGTGTATTGATAACTATAGAACATCCCTACACTTATACCACAAAAAAAAATCATATACATTTTGACATTGATGACCAGGTCACGTTACCCAGAGTAAGACAAACAATATGACAATCCCTGAAGTATTCATCTCTTATTCGGGCAAAATATCGGTTACTTTTTAAAGTTGTACCTAAATGACAGTCGATATGCCCTAGTGCTCGTTCAAAAAAAGCAAGTTCGTGCAATTACCTTACTTCTGAATCTCACTTTTCTTTTCACAAAAAACCCTCATAGTCCGAGAGCACTTAAAAGTATTCGGGGTCGAATGAATTCGTTTATTTTGGCATAAGAACGTGAAATAGCTAGCGAAAGAGATATATAGACCTGAATGCTATTCTAAATACCCGCGGGCAGTGAACCTGTAAGTAATGTGGTATCAAAACGTATAAGTTTTCATAATTTCAGAGTTTGACTTGCCTCGTTCATAGTGTAATCTCGACCAGCCATTGCAGGAAACTCTGGTTAGAATAGTCGAACGCGATGTTGCAGCACTTTAAGGCACACATATGAACATGGTTAACGCACAAAGGCCTCTTTCATTCATTTAATACATGCACAACACTACAACCCGTACGACAAACTGACATAACTACATCGAACACCTTATCGGGAAAATTCGATAGCCATTGATAAAAATGTTAATCGATTATAGGCTTAAACTCGCGCCTTATCAAATAGATTCTGTTAAGTTGTATTGTTTGATAAAGAACTGTAATTAATTCTGATATCTTGAATTCGCACTACATGCCGTCAAATGCTGCAACTTTGCCAACTAGGTGCAAAATTGCCTTTTTTTATTAAACCTCAATTATCTACTTTACTAACCCGTTTTGGCGGCAACACTAACCATTTTCCAACCAGTCTCGAACCTTGCCGCAAAAACGGGTTGCCAGTAAAATGGAGCTTTTGCTGCCATTATTGCAACTAAGAAATAAATTTTAGTTAGTTTAGACCTTACTGGGATTAGACCAGTTACCACCTCACGATGTTTTCTTTCACCGAAAAGCTAACGGCAAATAATCCGTACATAAGTTCCGAAAAACTCATTGGTACGAACCGGGATTCGAATCCCGGTTCGTACCCACGACCGCCGCTTGACAGCCGCATACCTGAACCACTAGGCTACCGTAGATTCCCCTAGACCCTATGATACTTACGTGAAAAATTGCATATTTAAACTTTATCAGAGAATTGGGTCATTACCTCACCGAAGAAGGTCAATTTCATCTCTGGCAAACAATCTTGTGCAATTTTATGGTTTGTTAGTCTTGATTTCGTATGAGAATTTTTGTTATTTTATATTATTATGATTTTAGTTTGAATAAAGTTGTAAAAGGTGATTGCACAATCTCAAATAAAATAATTTGAAATATGACGAATACTTTTGCGAGTTTTTTTAAAGAAGCTTAGAGAGCTTTAATGACTATAGATCAGCTATGTGACAAGTAAGCAAAGGTAGTGTGATTGATGCGACCTATAAATAATATACTATTAAATACTAGCTTCCGCCCGCGACTTCGTCCGCGTGGACCCGGGATAAAAACTATCCTATATTTTAATCCAGGCTATAAACTATCTTCGTGCAAAATTTCATTCAAATCGGTTCAGCCGTTTAAGCGTGATTGAGTAACAAACATCCAAACATCCAAACATACATACATCCAAACATCCAAACATCTAAACTTTCGCATTTATAATATTAGTAGGATATGCAATCCGTTTGGTACTATGATTAAAACGTCTCATTTTTACGTTTTTATATTTGTTTTCAAACAACTTTTTAATCAATTAGTTCGATTCGATTGAACAACCTGTAAATGACACAATATTTACGGTAACTAAAGTTTCTAGTTAAAATCCACTTGGTATAATTTACTTAACTCAAAATAAACGCGACGTTATATGGCAACACAAATATCGCGAGCCGACCAATCCAATCTCCGTGTTTGGTCTATCATCGATAATCTGCTCTGTTAAGCCAAACTCACGTATCTTGAGATACAGCAATTTGGGTTAACCTGGCTAAATCGATTTTAAATAGTGTCTTATATACAGGATCGCACTAAATGTGTTAATAATTTTTCCAATCATTTTCGCAACCGCGCAAGTATAAACTGGTGGCGGGCGCAACGTGCTCGAGTTACGCCAAGCTCAGCACGTCTAGCATGCGACGGCCGCGACATACTCTCGATTTTTATCGCACTATATCTCTTGTTCTAAGTGTTCTAATAACAAAGAGACAAATCGAGAGAGCTCGCGAGCCGTCGCATGCTAGCCGTGCTGGTACCCATTTAGGAAATCGGGTGAATGTTGCCGAACTGTACACCACTGTTTATATTAATGTAAGTACTTAAATTTAATAGAGGTTCATGAAGATTTAGTGACCATTGCGTAATTTTTTTATGTGCCTTTGAAAAATTATATTAATAATCTTTATGTTGACGATTACACCGATGATTAAACAATTTTTCCCCCAAATGGCTATTTTTTTAGAGTGTTATATCAAATTTATTTAAAGAAACATTAAGATACTGGAGATCAGCGTAATCGCTGCTACCCACGGAGTAAATAAAAGCGTCACATTCACGTATTTGTAGATACCGCATTTCGCGTACCTAACTCAAAACGTGTATAATTTTAGAGCGTCAATATTGTTAGGAATGATTAAATAACTTAAATGCATTATAGTTAAAAATATGTTATTTCATTACTTATATCATTTCTTATTCAAATTATATTTTTTATTTAATAAATGGGCTACACATTTATGGGTTATGTTATGTATAACAATTTTTTCTGTGTACACCAAACTGAAAATCGTTTTTCTCGAAATTGCTATTTCAAAGATACGTGAGATCGACTTAACAGGGCAGTAATGCTTTAATTATCAGGAAATATTAGAAGGAAAATTAGTAATTTAATTATTAGGTCCTCCTTGTCTATCCTTGTTTTGTTTTTGTATATTTGTCATGATACTGTCATGTTTAATATATGGTACTATAGCAACCTACATGATATTAACAACCTAGTCTCAATATACAGTGCAAACGTACCCAAGTATTCGTCACGTTCCTTCATTAGCTACGATACAGGGCCTTGCATTTGTAGCGATCTTACCGGTAGCATCAAATAATCAGTAGCCCACTGCTTTTTACTGCTGAAATGCTGACTAATAGGATTACCGTACGTAACTGAGATAGAAGATAAGCTAAGATAATCTAATCAAATAATCAGCTATTTTCATAAACCAGGCACCTCCGATATGTTCGACAAGTTATGAAACTTCGCGAGAAGTAAATTAAGTAATAGTATATTAATTAAAAAAACAGCGGAAACTGTTTTTATTTTTCAAAAATGATTGACGCAGCGAAAAAATCTTCTAATTCGCCGAATTAAAAAGTGTTCTAATTCGCCAACAAACTGCCTTGCAGTTTTGGCAAAGGTGTTCCTTTGCGGAGTTGACTGCATCTAGGATGGTACCATTAATTGTTTTTTATATTATAAGTGTAACATTGTGTATCTGTGTGCCCTTCTGGGGAACAATAACTCCGTTTTTTTAAATACATCTTGTCTCTTGTTTGTGTCGGTTTTTTTTTTTATTTATGTTCTTCGCCTCATCAGAACATCTCTCAGATAATTCATCCGATTAGTAGATTGTCTAGACAATGCTTTAACCAACGTGTAATAATGTGTACAATTAATCGAGATTCACGTGAAAATATATTTTGTACCAGGCCGAAACAACCCAGAGTTGAAAAAAAAATATCGGCCTTCGTCATAACAATTTAGTTTATTTCTTTAATATAATAATGCATATTAAAACGAACGCAGTTACGTAGTAGCCCCATGATAGTACTTAGTAGAATTTATTATTATTTATTGTACACAAATATCATTCCCTGTTGCAGATGTTTATATTGGCAATCTTTATAATTTGAGGTACCCTACTCATTTAGTATTCAATCATATTACGTACGAACTTAATTCCAAGTAGTCAAAATTTAAGCGCAAGAATAATATACTCACACATTCGTGCCGAGTGTCTCACATAACATTTTAATTAAAGGGCAAAGTATTGAATTAATTATTGTTGTTGCGAGGGGCTACCGGGAGGTAGAGCAGCTGCGGCTAAGATTTATACCTTGTGCCCGACGTGGGAAACGCGTGGCCAAACATAGAGAGGTAGGCGGGTTGGTACTTCATTGTCTCCAAAAAGATAATAACAATAATAATAACATACCCCTCGACACCCCAGAGCCGCTGACGGTGTCGCCCCTGGCTATCTTTACGATAGCGTATTCAGGGGCCCATCTAGTAAGCGGCGAGTCACCGCCTACCTCGATGACATTTAATAATGTTATGGTGTAGTTGTCCGGACCTATTTGCAATAGCCGAGTCTTATTACCCATCCAAATTTCATTACCATAGTCCAGTCACTCTTTCCTATTTACCCTACATTAGCCCCAACGCCTGCTGGGACCGGTTCACGGGTATCTATCGATGTGTCCATGAATGGGTTCTAGCAGATTTTACAACATTACATTAAACTTCTCCAAAGGGCCTCTGCGTATTGGATCTGTATCCCCACGCAAGCCTACTAAATGACAGAGATGTAAAGCCTATCAATTAAGAGATACAAATTATTTATTGCATCACAACATAAGAAAGACATGTATCAAGAGTAGATTTAAAAAATAATGGTTACAACAGGCGGTGTTATCGCTCAAAAGCGATCTCTTCCAGACAACCACAATAAAGATATAAACACAATAAAGAATTAATTTAGTTCCTATTCCAGCGGCAGCGGCGACCAGTTTAGTGGACAGTGACCCTGCCTAGTAGAGGGTAGTATTCTCACTTCAAATCAAGCTGTCTAGAAGTCTGTTAATAGAAATAAAAGACGGTTTGAAGACACATACTCCATACCAAATTGTACGTCTCTCGATGGCCAGGAAGTAGGATTTTCTTGCCAGGTGTGACGTGACGTGAGCTTTATTAAGTCATTAGAATCTATCTAACATTCGTGTACGAAATGTTATATTAATCGACCAGCAGGACTTACAGCACAAATTACAGGACAACTAAAGCAAAAACCGGCCTTGTAATATGAGTTTCGATAGGCTCCTGAAACCCTTGAATTGGAACGGTGAGGAAATGAAGGTAAGGCTTCATTAATTTATTCATTAACCCGCCTTATACTATACGACCTCCTGTAATTTGGTGTTATCAAGTCAGCAAAAATATGGAGATACAAATTGTACCTATAGGTAGATGAAAATATTTATATTTACGCAAGTAAAACTCCAGTATTTGAAATGAAAACTTAGGTGGTTTCTTTTGTTTGGTATTTGCAAGTTTTACAACACCGTAAAGATTAAATTTTAGATTAAAAAGGCGGGAATTTATCGCAAAAATTGAGCTCACACGACGTGATTTTCGGGTTATGATTTATTTTGACTTTAAAAAGGTTTAACCCGTGTAACGAACGGTTATACAGGAACACTGAATTAAAAATTGAATTCTAAGTATGTGCAGGTGGCTTTCAAATACGAAAAAAGTTACGTGCGTTCTACGGGTTAGAGACAGCAAAATATTTTTAGTGATTCAGCGTGTTTGTGTGCAACCTGTTTCATCATTGGTTTTCTGGATACATAAGAGGACCTTTGGAAATGAGACGAAGACACAGTTACTAACGGAATTATGCAAGCTGTGGAAAAAATATTCGTGAGAAGCGTAAAGCTTGACCGAGACTGAGTTTCAGATCAGCAGCATTACAAATCATCATATCAGCCGAAAGACGTCCACTGCTGAACATAGGCCTCCCCCAAAGAGTGCCAAAGTGACCGGTCCTACGCCACCCGCATCCAGCGGACTCCAGCAACCTTTACCAGGTCATCAGTCCACCTTGCGGGGGGCCTATCCACGCCGCGCCTTACGGTTCGTGGTCGCCACTCGAGAACCTTTCTGCCCCAACGGCCATCGGTTCTACGTGCTATGTCCCCGCCCACTGCCACTTAAGTTTAGCGATTCGGAGGGCTATATCGGTTACCTTGGTTCTGCTGCGGATAGCCTCATTTCTGATGCGATCGCGCAAAGAAACTCCCAACATAGCCCTCTCCATAGCCCTTTGGGTGACTTTGAGCCTTCTTATGAGGCCCATAGTAAGCGACCACGTTTCAGTGCCATATGTCATCACTGGCAACACACTGGTCAAAGACTCTTGTCTTGAGAACCTGCGGAATATTGGACGAGAAGATGTGCCGTAGCTTCCCGAACGCTGCCCAGCCGACAAATACAAACTATTATTTAAGAACGGTAGCCCGATCATAAGCGTTATTCGAGATCATAAAACTGAGCAACTTCCATAAAGCATCACGCGGATTGGGTAAAAATTTTAGAGTCAAATCGACGCTACGAAAAACAATATTTTATGACATTCCAGCGAAACATAGTGTAAGCGACACAATGCTTATATGTTTAATTACACAACTTTAGGTATAATATAAATTTCTTACTATAAGTTCATTCATCAAGACGGGATGGCTTGAGACTTCTGCCTACCATAAAATAATACTCAGTTGCCTCTGGCCACCCAAAAACTAGAAATAGTCGTACATATTGTAATTATTAAAAATATATAACATTAGCTAAGATTGTGCATACTAACACCATCTGTTGTACTACGTATACATACATAATTGTGAATAAAGTCTCAGAGGGCGCTGGCGAGTCACTTAACCTAAGATCGTTTGCGGATTTTCCGTTACCTTTTGCTCAACACACGACACGCGAGCACTCTCTATTATTTTCACTCAAAAAAACCAAGTCTACAATCATTTTCCACCTGCGTACCTAACACATAGTATATATAATTACGATCCTGAAATGAGTACCGGTATTTTTTTAAGACTATCCGACAACAAAAGGCCGGAGCAGGATAAGGTAAGAAAAAATGCCGTTTATGATTCAGAGCTGATTTTTTTTATAGTAACTTACATCTAAATCTTGTAGTACTATAGTGCCAAGTTTTGTTGAAAAATTCACAGTGGTTCAGCCGGAAAAAACTAAGTTCGCATTCATGAAATGTCTTTTCTCTAAAACTATTATACACTTTATCATCTTTAAACTATTAAACATTATCATCTTTTTTTTTTCATTTTGGTTAATGATATAGTATATAATATGACTTGAAAGAACATTGAGTTTCCATCTTTAACATTTCTGTAAAAAACACGTAAGTCAACATTTCATAACAATTTTTTTATTCATAGGGTGGTTCGCCGTGCATACATAACTTTTTTGACATTCGCAGATTAACGGCGTGATATTTTAAGAAACTTATGTAACAATCTTTCATAAATCGGCTTTCCATTCGCGCGAAATTCTCCATTTCCTTGAAAAAACTTGTATAAACTAGAATAATTTGAGAATAACCGTTTTCCCAATTATCACGTCAAAACGAATTTCTCCTATTATTCTAGTTTATACAAGTCTATTCTAGGAAAGGGGCAAATTCGCGCAAATGAATAGCCAATTTATGAAAGTGTGACTAAATGTCATTTCTAATATATATGAGCTAATATTAATGTAAATAAATTGGTTGTTATTCCCAGCAATAAAAGTTTGAGTGTTCGTTGGTATTTTCCGAGTGATTCAGATGTATGGGAAATTGTATAAGTATTTACGCTGAATACATGGAAAAAAATCAATAAGTGCAGTAGCGATCATAAATATTTCGACAAATAAAAATCTTTAAATAAGTTTATATAAGTAAACATTAAATAATCTTAATCATTACTTCTTAGTAGGTACATTTAGTAAGCCCGTTTAGACGTAGTTTTTTTAGTTTTTATTCTTTAAAGTAAAAATATTCTTATATGGTAAAAGAAAAACTTTAAATTCACTAATCTGGTCTTTAAAAGTACTTTGACACGTATTATGTAAGATTGCTAAATAAAAAAAATCTTCAACATTTGGTTGCAAATCCTTTAGCCTTCCAAACAGCACATCAAACCAGCATAGAATCAACTAACTTCTGTATACTGTATATTTGTATACGATCGTAAGGTATGTTCTCCCACTCCGTCTTAAGAGCTTTGGAAAAAAGCCTCTTTGTTAGAGTAATTTCTGCGTCTTACTCTGCGGTCGAGTTCTTCCCATAAATGCTCTATTGGATTAAAATCAGCACTGACTCGACCATAGAAAAAAACTCGTGTCGGGCCACGGGCAGTGTAGGGTTCCGTAGTTGCCTGTCTGTCTTAGTTACATCGACGTGCGGTGCGGTTGCGTCGGCCGAATTTGTACGAAAATTGGCCTTTTCAATTACACATTAAGTTGGTCGACTATTACTCGGTAACTACTTATGCCTACTTGTTCGTAATAGTTCTCCTTTTAAATTCATTATATGTACTCATCATCATCATCATATCAGCCGAAAGACGTCCACTGCTGGACATAGGCCTCCCCCAAAGAGTGCCACAATGACCGGTCCTGCGCCACCCGCATCCAGCGGACTCCCGCGACCTTTACCAGGTCATCAGTCCACCTTGTGGGGGGCCTACCCACGCTGCGCCTTCCGGTACGTGGTCGCCACTCGAGAACCTTTCCGCCCCAACGGCCATCGGTTCTACGTGCAATGTGCCCCGCCCACTGCCACTTAAGTTTAGCGATTCGGAGGGCTATATCGGTTACCTTGGTTCTGCTGCGGATAGCTTCATTTCTGATGCGATCGCGCAGAGAAACTCCCAACATAGCCCTCTCCATAGCCCTTGGGTGACTTTGAGCCTTCTTATGAGGCCCGCTATGAGTACCGCTTCTAGGCTTATTGTCGTTTTTCAAACTTTCGGCCATTTTTTTTTTCTTCTTATATAATGATACTTCAGACGAATTTTGTTCACATTCCCAGCAGTAGCCATTTAGCCGGCGGGCTTTTACTCTACTAGGTACTCTTTTGTCGGCGTGATTGATTCATATATCCATGCCGAATCACAGTTTTCTAGTAGTAATAGTTACTGAGCTAAGCCAGAGACAGACAGACAGACGGACGGACATGGCGAAACTATGCGGGTTCCTTGTTGACTACGGAACCCTAAAAACCTTCACTTTCTTCGTTTCGGGAAAGCCTGAATAAGTTTAATATTACGGGAATATTACGGGACAATCTTACACAAATCGACCTAGTCCCAAATTAAGCAAAGCTTGTACTATGGGTACTAGACGACGATAAACATACTTATATAGATAAATAAATACTTAAATACATAGAAAACATCCACGACTCAGGAACAAATATTCGTGCTCATCACACAAATAAATGCCCTTACCGGGATTCGAACCCAGGACCTCATGCTTCGTAGGCAGCGTCACTACCAACTAGGCTAAAGCGGTCGTCGAACGTTTGGATTTGTGTTTAGGTACGTTATCGTACTGGAAAAACCCAGCGATGTGGCATATTCTCTCTGGCATAAGGTATCATGTGTGTATTAAGTAGCAGTGCCCCCGCCAAGTCGAGCGCGAAGCAAACACTGCTGTACCATCCTTTACTGGAACCATTTCGCCGCATTTTCAGGCCCCTATTTGAGAACCTCTGGATAAGACCAGAACGCAGAAATTTTCGTCATCCAGTAAGCTATAATCACATACTTAAAATCCATAATTTCAAATCTGTAGGTCATTTAGTTCCGAAGTTAAGCGAAAGCAAAGTTTCGCATTTATGACACTCACTCACTCACTCATGATCATCAAAATAGAACTAGTACTTCCCATAAACTCAGAGAGCTGAAATTTGGTACAGAGTTAGGGTTTAATGGCCACATAAAGGGAAAACTATAAAAACTAGGATAATCGAAGATCTGGAGTACCTGGTGACCCTGATTAGAAAACACAAGAGCCCAAACAAACTATTAGAGATATATCTAAACCGCCTTTACAAAAAATAATCAACTTGGTGGGTTGATTTGATGTCAAAAATTGAACGTCTGAAGTATCATTATTTGATTACAAAGTTATATTTGCAGGGAATGGGGCAAAAAATAAACTGAATAAATAACTTTGTAATCCCATATAAAAATCCCACAAAAAATCAAGAATGGGATATTGACACAATAACCTACAAAAAGAAGTGAGATCTCATAAAAACATTCCATGTAAAAAACAGGCCAAGTCTCGAAACTCTTCCACCGCAAAAAGTTGTGAGATATTTGGTAGTACCAAGTCTCAGGCATTCTTATTATTCTTTATTTGCTAGCTAAATAAAATTTTGTGACTTGGCAATCACACAATAGTTACTACATAGTTTTAGGTATGCAAAAATCCATAAATGCAGTATAGTCGTGTGATTGCCAAGTTGCAGAATTTTATTTAGCTAGCAAATAAAGAATAATAAGAATGCCTGAGACTTGGTATTACCAAATATCTCACAACTTTTTGCGGTGGAAGAGTTTCGAGACTTGGCCTCTTTTTTACATGGAATGTTTTTATGGGATGTTTCTTACACAAAGCGATCCATTATCCTGTCAATTCTTACGAGGGGGCCGACCCCGTGCCCATCGCCAAACCATAACACTACCACTGAAATCAAATTAAATTTGCTCTCGTCACTCCATAAAATGTTTGACCATTTACTACTTGTCTACAATTAGTGACGAAGAGCGAAAGCGAATGTCTTATACTTTGCCGAAATATGCGGCGATGGAGTCGGCCGTGGAACCCCTACTCTATTAAACGTCGTTTAACAGTAGAAACGTGAATATTTATATATAGCTTTCTTTTAATTCGTCTTTAAACGTCACTGCCGATTTACGCGAGATTTCGGCGGACAGCTTTTAATTACGTGATCAGTTTTTGAAGTGGTTATTCGAGGACCGCTTCTAGGCTTATTGTCGTTTTTCAAACTTTCGGCCAATTTTTTTTTCTTGCTCGGCACAACTTTTTCGACCTGCTGCCATGCCATCATGTTGTCATGAGACGTAGGTTTATTGGGAGCGGGCTTACGGACTATTAGGTATTAAAACACTCGTGTATTAACTCTAATTATGCACTAGCCATATAACTATAATGCACATTAGCACCTATCTAAATTCATTTCGTATAACCTCCTCCTATAGCCCTTAAACTGGAAACAGAACGTAACAAAGCATTCAAAGTCATATGATGTATGCAATGTGTACACTTAGTTAGTTTATGCTTTGATATTCTCGTGGCCGGATATTTTTATATTCTTTTTCGCAATCCATCATCCATTCTATCGGTAACTAACTCAATTTGAAATAGGTTTTGTGCCAAAAATTCCGCTGTATCGGATTGATAGTCGAGTACGTTGTCCACTTTTGTGGATTTGAAAATTGGTATTTTCCTAAATAGACACATCAGCGTGGTTTTCAATACCTACCAAAGGATGGATGGGTAATTCAACCTGAGGGGTGATCACGTTACTTTTCGAGCACACGTTAAGACAGCTCAACCGTCATTTTCCATCCGTCTCTCTCTTATTAGAAAACTTACTTAAATGTCATAAGGAACCGCGTGCAGTTTTTGATGACCAAATCAAAAACTGCACACAGTTCCCTATGACATTTGTTCGAGCACCCCTGACCTAGGTCTGACCGTTTAGCCAGGCTGTACTCCAACTTTTTACCCCAAGGCAAATCTTGAAATGTCAGATTTTTCTGGGGGTCACACGGAGAGACCCTACACTTGTTTCATATATCACCATGTCGTAATTGCACTCTTTCCGGAGAACAACTATGTCAGTGAGAAATCAGTGGTTTTGCAGCTTTATTTGTTTGTTTTGTTAAGAAGTTCTCAATGGATCGACATGGGAATTGTATGCTCGATAAGCAGGTGACTAAGCTTGCGTATCCTAAAACAAAATGAATTATGATGAACAACTACTAAAAAACGACGTTTTCTTAAATCGACTATTATTTTAACTTAAACATCCTGTAGCTCCTAAAGTATCGATCGTGGAGTAAAAATAAATATGACCATATTAGCATATTTTATGGAGAAACTTTTATGTGAAGTAATTATAATAGTTATGATGAACAACTACGAAAAAACGGCGTTTTCTTAAATCGACTATTTCTTATCTCTTTATTAACTTTAACACCCTGTAGCTCCCAAAGTATTGATCGTAGAGTAAAAATAATTATGACCAATTTTGTAGGAAATTTTATGTACAGATATTCGAGATATGTACGAAAATCTACCTTCTGAAAAGGTACCTTCAACCCCCCCCTCCCCCCCCCCTACACCCTCAGCACAGCTCCCACCCTCGAGGACTTTTAGTATGTTTATCTGGACACCACAAGGTATAATTGTACCAATTTACAAAATCGGCTTAATTTTCTTAGACTACAGAACCGACTCAAGACTTTTGACAACCCAACTGATATATATTATCTAATCAGTAAACTAGTAAACTCACGTACTCATTGTCCTTACGGGCAACATGTTTCGAACCCGTCAGAAGTTGATCTTCAGTGCGAGATTCGGTGCAGTTGCTGACTGGCACGGCCACGGACTAGATCACTCATCCCAAACAGGAACTCTGCTGGTTGTAAATACGAGTATGTCACTTAGTGACAATGAATACGTTAGTCTAACCGTATAATTATTAACTATAATTTTAAATATGACCCCGAACGTTTAAATCCAATTAAAAAGCTTATTGCCATTAAAATTTGCGTTAAACTAAACTAACTGTAACATTGTTTTACGATTCATTAGTATAGGACAAAATCTTTATAAAATCGGTTTCCTAATATTTTTAGTTGAATTGTTTTCGATTCGCTGTAGGCCGACAGGCAATGAAAGAAATTAATAATAATCATAATAGGTTAGATTTTTATAATGATTTTGTTTTGTATGTATAGTTTTTATATTTTACTTTTTATATAATTATTGTAAAAACCTAGTCTAAGATTGAAATTGAATAAAGAGATCATAATAACTATAAATAGGCCCAGGCGCGAGAATATCATAGCAAAGGGTACACAAACATGGTCTGGAGAAGTTCGTTCTTTAGCGATAAGACCGCCTGTTGTTGTCCTACTATCGAGGTGTGTGACGAAGAGTTTATATGGGTCTAACACGTTATTATTCTCATCATCATAAGGAACCATGATCGGTGGAACCTGTGCCTAAGGGCTGGTGCACATTATTGGTACGGCACGGCACGGTTTGGTAGCCTCGGCATGCCTATAGATGCCGAGGCAGTCTTTGTGAAGCTGTGGCAATCTTCGGGTCGCCCAAGCAACCCGAAGACTGCCAAGGCGTCCTTAGGCATCCCGAGGCTACCAAACCGTGCCATGTCGTGTTGATAATGTGCGCCGGGCCTCATAAGGAACAGGCTGTTACCTGGCATCCCCAAAGACGCCTAGGCATGACTAAGAACGCCTCGGCATGCCTTGGTATGCTTGATATCGCCTAAGGGATGCCTCGGAATTCCTAAGCACACCTCGGCATGCCTGAGGACGCCTTGGCTATAAATTCTGCGCCTGTGCGTAGGTATGCCGTAGGATCCCTTGCCGTGCCATGCCTTGCCGATAGTGGGCGCCGGCCCTAAACGTAAGAAATAAACTTTAATAAATACCGTATGAGTAGGTACTTATATTTTGTATCGAATAGTATTGTACGAAGCGAAATTACATAGAGCATTGTCTCTATGTAATTGCTTCTTGACTCGAATTTTTATAAAATTGCGTCTCGTTAACCTTTCAACTTTCAACACTTAATCTTTATGCTGATTCAATCTCAAACATTCAAGTACTATCGATATACATAGAAGCCGATGGCAGACGCCAGAATGGAAGGCAAACTATCGTTTATTTTTCTTATCATTGTCTGCAATGCTTCATGTCGAGTATCGGCGGGTCGCAGCTCTAGAATGATCATGCTAGTGATGTAGTTATACATGTCGCATCGATAATGTTTTTTTTCTATGATCACGTACAGTCAGCATTATACAGGGTGTAACAAAAATGTGGTATGAACCGATCAAGGGCTTAACAGGTATCGTGTTCTGATAAGAAAAAACAGAAAAAAAAAAATCTGACGCGATTTTCTTTTTACCTTAGTATGGAGCGTTGGTCGACTGGGGCGACAAGCTCCATAGAAATGTAAAAAAAAAAATCGCGTCAAAAAAGTTTTTTTTCTGTTTTTTCTTATCAGAACACGATACCTGTTAAGCCCTTGATCGGTTCATACCCCATTTTTGTTACACCTTGTATAGTTAGCAGTAGCCAAGCTAGCCACATATTTCGGTACGTGTCTTTATTAGTGTACGAGTAAGGGCGTGTTACGATATATTTGGCTACTTTGGCTGCTACTAATTTATACGATGCTGACTGTACACGGTGTTTTGAAACATTTTATTTCCGTCTCCTTCCTAATAGGTATACTTTGTTATTATTGTTGCGTAATTTGTATTTCACGATGATTATAAAATAAGTACCTAGTAGGTCTATGAAGTCACCCAAAGGGCTGTGGAGAGGGATATGTTGGGAGTGTCTCTGCGTGATCGCATCAGAAATGAGGCTATCCGCAGCAGAACCAAGGTAGCCGATATAGCTTTCCGAATAGCTAAGCTTAAGTGGCAGTGGGCGGCGCACATAGCACGTAGAACCGATGGCCGTTGGGGCGGAAAGGTTCTCGAGTGGCGACCACGTACCAGAACGCGCGGCGTGGGTAGGCCCCCCACAAGGTTGACTGATGACCTGGTAAAGGTTGCTGGAGTTCGCTGGATGCGGGTGGCGCAGGACCGGTCACTTTGGCACTCTTTGTGGAGGCCTATGTCCAGCAGTGGACGTCATTCGGCTGATATGATGATGATGATGATGAGGTATATGAAAAATGTAATTGTTATAATCTAAATTAAGCTTACATAAGTATGTAAGCTTAATTTAGATTATAACATGGTAGAGTATGGGTAAGTACCCATACTTTTTCCCGTATTTTTCTCCAACTTTCTAATATTATTATTGATAAAAAGTACCTAATATTTTTAATCAGTAAGTATGGATGTTCATTAACATTCAATCGGATTTCAACCATATTTTATGAATATGTTGAACGTGTTCAAGATGGTCCTTTGTTTGTAATTTTTTTAGAGGGAGAAGGGAGAGCAACATGTGTATCAATAATTATAACTTGTCCTGATAGGTTGTAGTGTTGCAGGTTGTACTAGAGAAGTTAAAATCACCCTATTTAGGGCATACTGCCAATGCTTTTACACCTGCAATCTCTGGGTTAACTTTACGCAGAGGACGTATAGCGTACTCCGTGTGCAGTACAACAACGCCTTCAGAGCTCTGCTGGCACTTCAACGGAGGTGCAGCGCGTCGGGCATGTTTGCTGAGGCGGGGGTTGACAGCTTTCATGCTATTATAAGGGAGCGATCCGCCTCTGTTTTGGACAGGCTTCGAAGAAAGCCCCAGTAGCATCCTGAGGGTGTTCGCTGAGAGATGGGACTCGCCCATGCGGAGAAGATGGGTTGGTCTTCACTTCAGTCAAGTGGATTTCAATTGGTGACAATATTAATATATCTTGTTCTGCTTATGCTTATGTTCTGTACGATCCTTGTATGTTACTAACATTAAATATGTAAGAGTTTGTACATACTAACATTTTATGGGCACTGCCTGAAATAAATGATTTATTATTATTATTATTATAGGGCTGCCAAATCAACTGCACACATTCCTCGATGGATGGCAAGGTTCAACTTAAACACAATTGAAGCCTCTGAGATCCACCCACAAATAAACCAGGCCTCATGCAAAAAAAACCGTTACACTATCAGTAATCGATACGTGCCCCTCACTAAAGCAGCTCAGCTGGAATTAAATTCATAGCATGGGACAACAAAAGATAGTGAGGTGCTGTTGATCCCGCTCTCATTAGCCGATAGCGTCCCATCCGCAGGGATTGCATTGTCGACTTTCCAATTTCGATACATAACATTTTGCTTTAAAAAATATGAGAATTCTGATGCAGACATTGTTGTTATGTGAAGGTGGGAATCCAAATTGAGTTTAATTTATTTCCTAAATAAGAAATATAAGTTTCTGTCAAAAACTTCATTTTTGCTTTTATTGCCGACTGTGCTTTTCTGTATACCGTCATCAACTACTCTTTAAGACGATTCTAACGAGCCCGAACTCAACGGAGTTACGTCGGTTAAGTACTGAATACGGGTGTAGACTCGAATATTATTATTACTTTAAATGAAAGAAGGCAAAAAAATATGCCTAGTGACAAAAATCCCATTCAGATATCTCAAAGAAAAACGAAGCTACAACCGTTTTAATATTGCTTGTTAGAGAGAGAAAACCCAAACAGTGCGTGACGTCACATTACAGGATGATGTGGGGGGCCGCGTTGAACACGATAGAGCGCCGCACGTTGCCGTCTATTAGTGTGCCGTCATCGTTTCATATGAAGTTGCGTTTTGCGAAAAAGGGACAGAACACACCCCTTCTTAACACTTTGGACACTTATACCTTCGTGATTATTTAACCTTTTGCATTGATTTTTTCTGCATTTTTAATCCTTTTTCGAGAAAATATGACGGGCTCCTTTAGGGCACAACGGGGAATAACGCTAGGAAGAAGACAGTAAAAATATAGGTCGTATATTTAAAAAATAAGTATACTCAAATCGCTTGGGTTCTTTAAAACTATTGGACGGAGAGCTAGCGACCAAATCGGTCATGTGGCTTCAGCTGTATTGAAACTCCGTTAGCTACTTCCTTGAACAACCTTTTCCGATAATCTTCGTGCTGGCAGGCCGCGGGCGGTGGGTGCGGGTGTAGTGGGGTGGAGAAAAAAAAAAAAAAAGTGGGCTCAGACTTAATTTTTTTTTCAAACAGTTGCTATCCAACGTTTTCAACATTTTTTTTCGATACCTTTCCACCGATATTTTTGCATGGCAATTTTTTTGGGGCTTACATATTAATTAATCTCGCATCTGAAAAAAAGCTAATACAGCTGAGCCCACATGAAAATTATTACTATTTTGGTATTTTTAATTAACGCTGGCAACCCCTTCCCACCACCCGATCTATTTAATTTTTTTTTGGGTGCACAGGGAGTACAGAGCAACTGTTTGAAAAAAAAAAGTCGCTGAGCCCACATTTTTTTCTTTTTTTTCCCCACCCCACTACACCCGCACCCACCGCCGGCGGCCTGCCAGCACGAAGATTATCAGAAAAGGTTGTTCAGGGAAGTAGCTAACGGAGTTTCAATACAGCTGAAGCCACATGACCGATTTGGTCGCTAGCTCTTAGACCATATTTCAAATCGGTAATATAAATATAAGTCTCTGAGATATTTACTAATGCAAGAGCAGGCAGACGAACAGTTAAACCACATGAATTCCTTTTGTAGTTTTTAGGTAAGGCGGCTAGTATTCACAAAAAAAGTTATCCAGTATTTCCATGATCAATGTGAATTATTTTTTAGGGTTCCGTGCCCAAAGGGTAAAACGGGACCCTATTACTAAGACTCCGCTGTCCGTCCGTCTGTCTGTCTGTCTGTCACCAGGCTGTAACTCAGGAATCGTGATAGTTTTAGACAGTTCACGTCACAGATGATGTAGTTTTATTGCCGCTATCACAAAAAATACTAAAAACAGAATAAAATTAATATTTAACGGGGCTCCCATACAACAAACGTGATTTATTGCCGTTTTTATAGACAATGGTACGGAACCCAGCGTGCGCAAGTCCGACTCCCACTAGGCAGGTTTTTTAAATGATATACGGTTAAAACTTATGCCGGTATGAAAACATGCAGTACAATAAAAACTTTACGAGGTGTCTTTCAAACTGCGGATAAATTGCGTCCGTTTAAATAATTAATGTTCGCACACCGCAGACACAGTCTGAGGCTTGCGGTAGAAACAGCAGGGCGAATTTATTTTCTTACAAAGGCGAACACCCAATAATTCCAAAGAGCCATTTGTCCGAAAACATCATTATTCCGAAATTTCAAAATTCCGAACGCCATTTACCGCTCAACGAAAATTTGGGCGCAGATTATTAAATGAAATACATAAATAGGTTAGGGTAGGTAATATTATATCCTGAAAAATTAAAAATAATATCAGCGGAACATTGCTTTCGGCATCGTGAAATTCGGAAAAAATATGCTTTCGGAAAAATGACTCTTCGGAGTTATGTAGCATGCAGCAAACAAAATTTAGTAAACATTTTTAAGTACGATGCTCGATGACCTCAGTAAAGCCTCCAGCGGGGTGGTCTAAGGATGAGATGGATAAAACGAAGAGTTGGACTGCCTGGGCATTTGACATATGCCCAGGCAGTCCAACTCCCATTACAATCGGACACTACGCTCGTAATGGTAGGAGATTATATATATAAGTTAGGTAGGTCTAACTTCGAGAAAGAGGTCAATCGTCGGATCCAATCGAGTCGGTTCGAGCAGCATTCGGGAAGCTACGGCACATCTTTTCGGTCAATATTCCGCAGTATCGAGTCTTTGACCAGTGTGTAATGCCAGTGATGACATAATTATGGCACTGAAACGTGCGCTTACTATGGGAGTATTGGGCCTTAAGCTCTATAAAAAGGATCAAATTCACCCATAGGAGTTTCTCTGCGTGATAACATCCGAAATGAGGCTATCCTTAGCAGAACTAAGGTAACCAATATAGCCTTCCGAATCGCTAACTTAAGAGGAAACACTAGGGTCGAGATAATTGAGAAATAGGTATTCGTAAAATGTATTGCTGTCGCGCCAACCTCAAGGCTCACCCCAGAGCGCTATAGAGACAACTGCAGCTTGGACCGAAAATACCTATTAAAAGTACATAAAATCAACATTTCGTAGTCCCCTGATTTCTTCTCCAAAACTTAACCTGTTTAACAATTTATTTATTTTTAATCAAAGAAAGGCTTTGGCCGTGTTCCTAAGTTTTCCTTTTTTTAAATAATCTTGTCAAAATAATTTCTGGATGTTTGAACACATCGGAAAATCTGGATTTTTTTTTAGGTTTTTGAAGGTTAATATCTCTTTTGAGAATAAAGTTATGAGAAAAGGAAAACATAGGAACATGTCAATCGTAGTCATAGATTTATGGAAAAATAATTATTGCTCTACTGCCATTATCCTGGGAGAAAACAGGGGACTACGTTTCTATGGAAAAACGGCCGTTGTGTTTCCTCTTGAGTGTCAGTGGGCGGGGCAAATTGCACGCAGATTCCAGATCAGAGAAATTGCCCCAACGGGCAGATCAATCATTTTGGCACTCTTTGGGGGAGGCCTTAACGTATGCATTAAAGCATTATTATAACGTAGATGGCGCTTTCAAATGTAGATCCATACACAAGAGTGACAAGGAAACATTTTGCAGCATACGTGGCGTCCTATTGACCTTAATATATATTTCCTTTTAATTTTGTTAATAGGGTCAATCAACAATTTCTTGTTGCTCGTTCCCATGGTAACGTCTCCTGGGTTGTTCTTTAAAACTGTTATTTAAAAGACTGAATCCACTAAACACATGTTTTTATCATGTTGCTAAGCCGATTCCATGGCGTGGCATCACCATAGGCGCAGTTCTCTATCCATTTTACCCATAATAGGGATGCTGACTAAATTTTTTTTAAGATGTCATTCGAACCAGTTTTTGGCTAGGAACAAATTTTTGTATGGGAGCAAATACAATTAAAGAACAATAGCCAAAAATTTGAGACAAAGATTGACCTCGCTGGCGGCACCGCAAAACGCATCATACTGATAGACACAGACAAGTATGACGTGTCGCAACCGACATTTTGTTAGTACAAAGTACATGTATCGTTGTATGGAAAATCAGGTAAATTGTTGTTTCGGTCGTGAAATACTGCGTTTAAGTACATAGTTGTCATACAATTTTGTTTCTATGAAAGCGTAAGCGTAAATAATATTTTATAATTTATACTTTATTGCGATAATTTGATGGTTAACTATCCATTTAGCACTACGTCATTTTGAACATGAGGCATCATGCCTATTGCCCCAACGCCTGATAGATCCGGTTCACGGGTATCTGCCGATGTGAATCTGCAGGTGTAATTTCATAATATTAAACTTCGCCTCCAAACCTCTACGTGTTGGATCTATATCCCCACGGACGCCTTCCAAATAAGATATTTTGCATAAGTCGTATTTCGGTTTTCCTAGTAGGTAAGTAACCACCTGTATCAGGAATCAGGAGAACCAACTCTTCCATACGTAGTTTACATAGTTGTCGTAGTTACAATACTCACAGTAGTAGGTGTCTGTGTGTGTGTGTGTGTGTGTGTGTGTGTGTGTGTGTGTGTGTGTGTGTGTGTGTGTGTGTGTGTGTGTGTGTGTGTGTGTGTGTGTGTGTGTGTGTGTGTGTGTGTGTGTGTGTGTGTGTGTGTGTGTGCGTGTGCGTGTGTGTGCGTGTGCGTGTGCGTGTGTGTGTGTGTCAATATAATACACTGAGACAGGAGAAATGCGTGCCTACTTCGCATTTTGTCGTGAAATAATTTTACTACACACGCAGTCACGCAACAGTGTTGCCAGTAATGTGAAAAAAACAACTAGGGTTTCTACTATTCACAACAAGCACTTAAGTAGCAGATGGAAGCTTTTTTAACTACGACGGTGGTAAACTAGCATATAGTCTGCATGATGATGACCAGAAACCGTTGCATATGGTTGCTTGCTTGTTTAATTCTTATCAAAGTCAACTTGCAAATTAAAGTATCCCCAGTTTACGGTATTTTGTTTTTCACTGTATACCTACTGTATTCAGCTCAACTGCGACTCTGGTCAGAGGCTAATAGCTATTCGGGGACCGCGGAACTTACTTTATTTGGTCAATTTCTTCCCATTTGTTACGGGGTTACGGTGTGGTAAAAGATTTTTTCTTGTTACTTTGATACATTGGGTGGGGGAATTAAATGGCGCCGTTTTATTTGCGAACTTGGTGGGTCGTAGCAAGTGGGATTTTGTACATTGTTGTGCCATTTCAAATAATACATTAATATAGTATTGATATGGTAAACCAGCCATGTTGTCCCAGTCCTTGTCACTGGCCCAATACTCGACACATTCAATCTTAATTCGTACATAACCTTAGATGTGAAAAACAAGTGCCAACTATTTGGCAATAAGGTGTCACACATTAGGATGTTTGTCTAACATTATACTTCGGTCTCATTTTGACTCTTATTTTTGCATTATATTGTGCTCTAATTGTAATTGATTTGACATTTGATGCACTCTAAAAACTGAAGAGAGTTACCACATGACCCGATCAGTTAAACGGTTTTAACTTAGTCGAATCCTGCGCTAGGTTTGCGGGACCAGAGAGGCAACAGCGCCAGCAAAACGACCTCTAAGGTCACAAAAACACACCCACATCCCACAGTGAGCACCCAGACATCGGCTCATTTCAGAATATTTCAAAAAAGTAGCCTAGCAGCGAATAAGTTATTATTATTTAGTAGGAGATCTTAGGGCCCGTTTTCTAAGGGGACCTTGCATTTTTGAGACAAAGCAAACCGCTTGGAACAGGTGTTCCTTAGGGTGATCTGAGCTGATTTAGCCCGGTTGCCATGAGGTTCCCCCCAGCAGGTGGGCAGGGGAGAGGGGGGGGGAGTGCCTCCGGCGCGCCTCACTCCAAGTGTTCTCGTAGTCCGGTGTGTTTTGTGACTTGATATCACTGTCGAGAGGTTAGCTCCTTTAGCTTGGTAAAAAGTTTAGGTGTTGATTGATGGACCTATGCGTAACTTATGCATAGGTGACTCCACTTACCGAGGAGAAAGTACCATGGATGGTTGCTATCTACTTTATTAGTAAGATGACACCCTATCAAATACAATATTTGTATTTTACATTTACGTGATTTCAGTAGAAGTACAATTAGTAGGAGATCTTAGGGTCACCACCTTGCATTTTTGAGACAAAGCTAACCGTTTGGTGGGCAGGGTAGGGGGGAGGGGGGGGGAAGTGCCTCCGGCGCGCCTCACTCTAAGCTTTATATCTGCATACATCTAGCAACTATATCAAGTTTGGTGTCGTTTTCGTATAATTCGAGGATGAAGTTTTTCTGTGACTAAATTCTCAGCCACCCATACAAAAAATACGAGAAATTCAAATTTAAAAAAAAACTTTACCGTTTGTTTTTCGATTATCCTCTACAGAATTAAAAATATATAGGATTACCAAGTTACATTTGCAGTGAATGGGACAAACAAGCAAGAATGGGACGGCATTCATAATTTGTATGTATTGATAACACAATAACCTACAAAAAGAAGTTAGATCCCATAAAATACATTCCATGTAAAAAAGAGGCCAAGTCTCGAAACTCTTCCACCGTAAAAAGTTGATATTTCGAAGATTCAAGTCTCAGGCATTCTTATTAATCTTTATTTGCTTACTCAATAAATTTTGTGACTTGGCAATCACACAATACTACATAGTTTTAGGTATGCAAAAATCCATAAATGCAGTAAAGTTGTGTGATTGCCAAGTCACAAAATGTCACAAATAAACTTGGTCGTCGATAATATTAATAATAGAGATGCCCAAAGTATCCACTAGGGCGAGCCCGACGGGCACTCACTATCGTCAGGTGTCTTGCAAGCGAGACCTGAGGCCAAAGTCCCGATGGTGAGCGGCGAGGCAAGCGAGGCCGAAGGCCGAGCTTTTCATTGGAATTAAAAGCCTAAAGCAATCCCTCAGAGAGCGGTCTCAATGCGAGCCCGAGGCCGAGCCTTCACGGATACTCGGTATCTCCGAGTAAGTTGCAAGCGAAACCTGAGTCCTGAAGGTAAACAGGGAGGCAAGCGGAGCCTAAGGCTGAACTGTTCGTAGGAATGAAAGACCCTAAACATGCTTTTAGAGAGCGGTCGCTATGCGAGCTCTTGGGCTGAAGGCCTGTGGGTGAGCCCCCACGGACAACTGGGAACTCCTCGAATCTATGAGCTAAAGACTAAGTATATACTAGAAAGTAAAAAGCCCCCCCATTCAAACTTTTAACAAAATATAGATAAAACTTGAATAAACACGGTATTTAAAATAGTGCTAGGCGGCTAAAGACAATATATTAACCCAAACTGGTTAATTGAAACCTCCACAGATAGTAACTGTTAGACATCAGAGACCTAATTATATTAATTGGAACTCCAGTCACTGACGACGTCGCTGTTGATATTGAAAAACCAGCAACCTTGATAGATGACTGCCTTAATATATTCGATATGAAATCAGAGGTCATCTAAAGTTGTTTGATAGGTTGAGTTGAATACTTATCTCGAATTATTATAGTTCACCAACGTCAAGGGATGTGGGTATAACATTTGGACAAAACGGCATGCCGCGGAGAAATGAGTATATTAGGTACCAATTTTTTTTCTGTAGAAAACCCATCACTTTCTGAAATATTATTGGGAGCGCATAAGGAACGAGCCCTAAAGGGATATTTTGGGCATTTCATTCCTATGAAAACCTCAGCCTTCGCCTTGCTTCTGCTTTGCTTGCCTCCGGCTCTCTAGTTTCCCTTGCAAGACACCGGAAGATAATCCTTAGGGGTCATTACTCGCATTGAGACTGCTTTCAGAAGGGTTGATTTGGGCCTTTCATTCCAACGAAAAGGCCTTGCTCGCCTCGCCGCTCGCCTTCGGAACTTTGGCCCAGGACAGTAGGACTCGCCTTTCATTCCAACGTAAAGCTCAGCCTTTGGCCTCGCTGCCATCTGGGGATAATAAGTGGCCTTCTGCCCCCGAGCGCTTTCTTAAGGCTTGATTTGGACCTTTCATTGTTACGAAAAGCTCGGCCTTGGGCCTCGCTTGCCTGGCTGCTCACCTTCGAGATTTTGGTCTCCGGTTTCGCTTGCAAGGCACCAGCAGATAGTCATTGTCCGTGGGGGCTCACCCACAGGCCTTCAGCCCAAGAGCTCGCATAGCGACCGCTCTCTAAAAGCATGTTTAGGGCCTTTCATTCCTACGAAAAGCTCAGCCTTAGGCTCCGCTTGCCTCCCTATTTACCTTCAGGACTTTGGCCCTCGGGTTTCGCTTGCAAGTCACTCGGAGATAACGAGTATCCGTGAAGGTTCGGCCTCGGGCTTGCATTGAGACCGCTCTCTGAGGGATTGCTTTAGGCCTTTAATTCCAATGAAAAGCTCGGCCTTCGGCCTCGCTTGCCTCGCCGCTCACCATCGGGACTTTGGCCTCAGGTCTCGCTTGCAAGACACCTGAGGATAGTGAGTGCCCGTCGGGCTCGCCCTAGGGCCTTTGGACCTGGGTCCCCTATAGGGAGCGCTCTCTAAATGGATACTTTGGGCATCTCTATACTTAATATTATCGACGACCAAGTTTATTTGTGACATTTTATGACTTGGCAATCACACAACTTTACTGCATTTATGGATTTTTGCATACCTAAAACTATGTAGTATTGTGTGATTGCCAAGTCACAAAATTTTATTGAGTTATAAAGATTAATAAGAATGCCTGAGACTTGGCTCTTCGAAATATCTCACTTTTTACGGTGGAAGAGTTTCGAGACTTGGCCTCTTTTTTACATGGAATGTATTTTATGGGATCTAACTTCTTTTTGTAGGTTATTGTGTTATCAATACATACAAATTATGAATGCAGTCCCATTCTTGCTTTTTTGTCCCATTCACTGCAAACGTAACATGGTAATCCTATATATTTTTGTGGGATTACAAAGTTATTTATGCATTTGGTATATCTAGAAAACTGGACTGAAATTGCAAAATATTTTAGTTTTTCCTTGATTTATACACTAAACACTAGTGTAGAATAACGTTTTAAAGTGAATGCGTGCTTAAACTAAATGCCTACGCATTAAACTAAATCCCGACTTTAGCACACATGGATGACAAGTTTATTATTTTATATAGTAGGATAACTGGGCTATTCACAGGTATTTTTTTCTAGAGCTAATAGTTTTAATTCTGTAGAGGATTTTCGAAAAAAAACAGTAAAGATTTTTTTTTTATTTGAATTTCTCGTATTTTTTGTTGGGTGACTGACAGTTTAGTCACAGAAATGAACACTTCATCCTCGAATTATACGACGACGACACCAAACTTGATATAGTTGCTAGATGTATGCAGATATAAAGCTTAGAGTGAGGCGCGCCGGAGGCACTTTCCCCGGCGGGATTGGCGAGCCGTCTGCTCTGCCTGACTATGACATAGCGGTAACGATCCTCAGCATTGAGGGACAGACTGAATCATGATGGAAGAAGCTAAATGCAAAAACCACCTCCTAAAAGCCTGGTAAACCAGCAAAAAATTCAGCAAGCCTGATAACCACAAAATACTTAAAGGAGAAGCTATGAGCCATCTCGGAGCACACGCAATAGCATCGTATTGCGCAAGTGAAGCAATAATGACGTGAGATAGATGAACGTTTGGAGCGGTTATCATCTGAGCGCTGCCATGATATGAATCACGCGTTAGGTCGTTGATCCCGTTGATAATAGTCGATAAGCCGAGTCAAAGACCATTGAGTTGCTGTAGAACTCCATGTCTAGTCTCCTCATCCACTTCCTCCTACCGTTTTTCCCGGTAGTGCTCGTACGAGCCCGGGGCTCACTTTGCCACCTATTAGAACTCCTATTAGTCTAGTGGCTGCTACTTTAGATAAAACTGAGAACTACTTACATTAGAATTTCCTGTCGTCGCCACTAGGTGATGATTTCTTTATCCATTGTTCGAAATTACTTGTAACCCTGAAAAATAACACTTTTTTTACACATTTTGTAAATATTTACAACGTTGACAACTTGTCAACGGTTTTCAATGTCAAGATTATTTATTTTTATAATAATACAATTTGACAGATTTTCAGTCAATGATAAAAGATGCGTTGCAAGAGTAAAGCTTCTTACAGACTGGTGCGGCCAGCGGTGGCGTGGCGGTCGATAGTTTTGAAGTTGACTGTCATGTTTAATTTAGGGACAATTTAGGCCTAAGACCAACGTTTCCAACCGAAATGAGAGTATTACCACAGCAAAAAAATGAAATGAATTTTAATGAAATGAAAATGAAATTGGTTGAATTCAATAAAATGAAACCTAATGAAATGAAATGAAACATCTAGTTTGACGTAGGGATCCAGCTGTGCACGAAATTAACATTGTTGTACACTTAAGCTTGATCGACGACTTGATATATTCTAAACTTGATACCCCTGGCTCCGTATCATGGTCAGCCTTACCACGCGATAAGTGACAAGATAGAGCGTCCGTCTCGTTCCATCCAACGGTGTCAGCCAGTAACGGGCGCTCTATCTTGTCACTTATGTCGTGATACTTTGTACATGCTTGCCGGATCATGACATTACTAACACGGACGTTGTAAGGCTCTCACAGATTGGGGCAGCCTGGCCGCGGCGGTCTATAGTAATATTGTCATCATGTAAATTTTACTATTTGACCGCCACCGTAGGCCGCGCCATTGTGATTCAGGCCTTACGTCGTTCTAAGATGCTGGGCATGAAGGCCATACTAATGAAGAGCTAGTTAAGAAGGAATGGCCACGTTAATTACGTGACAGACCGCAGACTCCTAACATTCAATAGTCTATATCGAGTGATTATATGCCGATGGGAAGCGTAATCGTGAGAGATCTTGTGCTACAAAAATGTAGGTACCTACTAAATTGCCTTCTCAAACCCACAAAAAGCCGATGAGGAGAAATACACACCACAATTATTGTCATAATTCCATAGAGTCATATGTCCGAATTTCGTAATTCCGTAAATCAATATCCGTTAATGGAGATTTTTCAGGAAACGTGATTTATATTATTTAATACTACGACGGCGCAGATACGTCCCTTATGGACGCTTGCCACACCAGATGGACTCATAAGCGCGCTGCAGACCCTTTATTCATTTCAGCACAGCGCATCCTCTGGAGCCAAAACGATCTTCGTCATATCTGCCGAAAGATATCCACTGCTGGGCTGCTCCCACAAAGAGTGCCAAAGCGAGCGGACTCCCGCGACCTTTACCAGGCCATCAGTCCGCCTTGAGGGGACTACCAACGCCGTGCCTTCCGGTCGTGGTCGCCACTCGAGAACCTTTCCGCCCCAACGGCCATCGTGTCTACGTGCTGTGCCCCGCCCACTGCCACTTCAGTTTAGCGATTTGAAGGCTATATCCGTTACCTTGGTTGTGCTGGGATAGCCTCATTTCTGATGCGGTCACGCAGAGAAACTCTTGGCCTGGCGACCTTACCTTATACTCGTACACATGCTTTTTAATCATTCGCGTCCTGGTTTTATTTACCGGAATATGGCTTTCAGCCAAATTACTGTTCCTAATTGTTGTGCGTTCCCCATCATTGATTTTCGAAATAAATACTAAGATGAAGACGATGACCGTAATTTCAAAATCGATGGCCAGGTTCCAAAGTACCGCTTAGCAAAAGCGACTCGAACTAACCGAAGAGCTTAAGGGCTTCGTGTGACAAACGAACGTGCCCCAATGAGGTTCCGCAAGACCGTAATAAACTTAACAAATGTGATATCAAAGGCAGGCCCTTTCCCATAACGGCATGACGACATATTCCCATGTAAGCCTCTTACCTCCCCCATAATAGTGATTCGGTTTCACCATCAACGCGAAACAATTTTTCTGTAGTTTACTGCCTAGTTGAGAATACTGTGTTTTAACCTATGTAAGCCCCATGACCCATATTATAAGACATGCCTTTACGAGCGATTTCCGCTATAAGGTGGAAAGTGCTCCTACACGTTACGGCGTAGCACACCTAGCGTTTCTTGTGTCATTTCCTAATTGTAAGTTACGTTCGTTAAAATCTGCCTGTACGGGAAGTTTGACAGTTCTTGTGTGGATATTATTATATATGGCGCCATATTAACGTTGATTGGTCTGTAAAATGTGTTACATACAACCCAACTACCATGTCTGTCGCATTTTCTTTTCAGAACTGAAGAATGGTAAACGTAAGTGTGGTGGCCAGTACCTTCGTTACAAAGGTGTTCTGAATAGACACATGAAGAGATGCAAAATAGAGCCCTTTGAGTGGGAGGAGAAGGCAGCACGGCAGCCCCAATGGCGACGGCTTATCCATGAGCAGGTTAACAATTTCGAAATTGAGCGTCGCAATGAGCTCGATAAGAAGCGAGACGAGCTGAAGGCACGTCCACCAACAGCCATCAGTTACAACTACGTCAGTGGAGTGTTAACTTGCACCAAGTGCGCTCGCACTTTTGCGAGAACAATAGGGTACGTGAGCCACCTGAGAGCGCACTTGACAGTAGAAGAACAACACTACTAATAATAATTACACTACTAATAATAACACTACTAAAATAACGTAAGTGACCTGGAAGAACACATAAAACAGTTGAAAATAAAGAAACAAGAACTCGAAAATTATATTAGTACCCTGGAAAACAAATCAAAAACGGCTAAGGCATCTTTAGATTCACAAAAAATATCATATGCGCAAGTGAGCTCGAAAAATCTACCCGCGGTATCGCCCGAAATAGTTGCAACGCCGTCAGTACAAGCGAGTGGGGCCACGAAACAACGGAGTGCATCGGCGAATGAGAAACGCTCGGCAGGTGTACCGGTATTGGATAAGACATTGAAGCCTAACGAATGTACAGAATTAAACGATGACAAAGACGTTAAGAATGACTGGACTGAAGTAAAGAAAAAAGGAAAAGTAAATTTCCTGATAATGAAGTAAAAAGAGGTGGGAAGGTAAACTCCGTAGCAATCCAGGGCGCAGAACGCAAAAAATATTTACATGTGTGGCGTTTAAAAAAAGAAACGACCGCAGAGGATTTAGAAATTTATGTAAGGGATATATGCGGGACGGAACACACAGTGTCAGTGGAAAAAATAAAGCACAAGACGGAGAGGGATTATGCTTCCTTTGTAATCGGTGTTTCAGAAAGTATCTACGAGAAACTGAGTGAACCGAGCGTGTGGCCGATTAACGTCGAATTCAGTGAATGGGTGTGGTTTCGTAAACCCAGGGACACTAAATACATCCCAAAATAAATTGTGTGAGATGTATTACCAGAATGTTAGAGGACTGAGAACTAAGTTAGACGAATTCAACGCAGGGCTGGCGTCTTCAAGCGCAGAATTATTTGCAATCACAGAAACGGGATGTAATCAGTCCATAAATGACGCGGAAATTATCCCACCCGGCTATAGCATTATCCGTTGTGATCGGACGGATGGACGCAAACAAGGCGGCGCGTGTCTCGTGGCCACACCGCGTCTCGAGCTGCGAAGTGTGCGGCTGCCGCATGACGTCACCATCAGCGATAAGGTGTTCGAGCTGGTTTGTGCGAATGTGTATAAGCGGAATAGATTATTATTTTTGTGTTGCGTTGTTTACATACCGCCGAATAGCAACGAATGCGACTATATGATATTGTTTAGAATCATTGAACAGTTATGCGTTATGTATACTCGTGTGGTAGTAATAGGTGATTTTAACTTATATTCTTGTCCTTCATCTGTTAACGATTATTTTGAATATTTTCTGACTTATTGTGGATTCATTCAGAGAAACGAAATAACAAATTGCAATGATCGTACACTAGATTTAGTATTAACAACGCTGGGAGAGGCCGTTACAGTGCGCGCTGCGTCGGAGTCGCTCGTCCCAGTAGACACGTACCATCCGCCGCTCGAGGTACGGGTCCCGGTTACGGGCGGCGGCGGGGGCCGCGGGGGGGAGGCCGATTCCGATACCGGTAATCAGTGCTTGCAAGAGTGGAACTTTGCGAAGGCCGACTATCCACGGTTATATGAATTATTAGCCTCTATTGACTGGTCACCACTATACAATTTAAACAATGCAGAAGCATGTTTGTCATATTTTTATACAAAAGTTAACTACGTCGTTGACGAATGTGTGCCCAACAAAACGCGGAAGAGTGTTGTGGCGCGGTACAGGTATCCAAAATGGTATAGCACTGAAACTATTCACCAAATAAAATGTAAGGCTAAACTCCATAAAAAATACAAGTCTAGTGAAACTCGGGCTAATTATGTTGCTTTCGCAAGGTGTAGGGCGCGGGTTAAATCTATGATCCAAGCAGATTATACTCAGTACCAGGACCGTGTTCAAACACATTTGAAGGAGGACCCGAAAGCTTTTTGGAACTATGTAAAATCACACCAAAAACATGGGAATACTCAAAAAATACTCAAGAATGGTGTGTTACTTAGTGGTGAAGAGGGGGTTGAAGAATTTGCTAAATTCTTTCAGTCGGTCTACAGCACCGCCCCAGCTAAACTCAATGTGAGTGCGGCGGTGGCGGAGGCGGAATGTGCGTTTAGTGCAGCGCGCATACAGCTAGCGAGACTAGAGCTGTCGGATGTAATGCGAGCTCTTGCGCATCTCAAACCGAAGCGGTCGGCCGGCCCAGATGGTATTCCCGCGTTCGTAGTTAGGGATTGTCGGTTTGCATTGAGTAAGCCCCTGCTACACATATACAATATATGTTTGGAAAATGAAGTGTTTCCGGACATGTGGAAAACAACTCGTGTAGTCCCAGTCCCAAAGGGAGGAGGAGGAACTGGAGGGGTTGAGGGATATAGACCGGTCGCAGTGCTGTCTACCCCTGCCAAAGTATTTGAGGCAGCGTTACAGTACGCTATATACAACCAAGTCCAGAGCCAATTGTCTGATGCACAGCATGGTTTTCGGCCGGGTTGCAGCACTACTAGTAACTTGCTCAGTTACGTATCTCAGGTGATACCAGAAGTGGACAGTGGGAGGCAGATCGATGCCACCTACTTTGACTTTCGAAAAGCATTTGATGTCGTTGACAATGAAATTTTGCTCAGAAAGTTAGCTGGCATCGGTTTTACTCCTCATCTATTAAAGTTCTTTGCGAGTTACATGAGTGACAGGCGACAGTACGTAGAGTATGCGGGTTATAGATCGGAGCCGTATTTCGTGAGGTCTGGAGTAAGTCAGGGAAGCAATCTTGGCCCATTGCAATTTATAATAATGGTCAATGACTTACCCCAGGTGGTCACGCATTGTGGCTGTCTACTATTCGCTGACGATCTAAAATTGTTCCTACCTATCAATAATACTGCAGACTGTGTACGTTTTCAAAGTGACATAAATAAAGTGGTATCATGGAGCGAAGCTAATAAGTTATATTTTAACACATCTAAATGTGTAACTATCTCATTTAGTCGATCATACACCCCCATCCTACATGAATACGAGATTAACGCGGTGAGACTGAAAAGGGTGACAGAGGTAAAAGACTTGGGAGTAAAGTTCACATCTGATCTCAAATTTCGGGATCACGTTGTGGATGTATGTAAAAAGGCTTATAGAACACTAGGATTTGTGCTTCGTCGTTGCCATAGTTTTACAAGCATCGCAGCCATCATCGCCTTATACAATGCGTTGGTCCGTAGTAGCCTTGAATTTATTGCAGCTATTTGGGCTCCGCAAGAAACTAAATATCGCCTTATGATAGAACGCATACAAAACAAATTTATACGATTCCTGTATTGGAGAAAGTATCGCGTATATCCATTTTACCCGTTAATGTATCCAACTGCTTTTATTCTAGGTATGGTAGGATATAACGAGCTAAGGGTGCGTAGAGAGCTATATCTGGCGTCATACATATTTAGACTCCTGAGGGGAAAAACATATAACACTACGGTGTTAAGCACGGTGAGTGTTTATGTCCCCGACAGGTATGTGTGGCGCAGACTGCGGCCGCGGCTGCTGGCCGAGCCGCGCGGGCGCACCATCCTGCTTCGCATGGCGCCGCTGACCCGGGCATTGCGAACCCTCAATATCATAGCAGAAAGCATAGATTTGTTTTCGTGTTCTCTTAGTGAATTCACAAATATGGCCATGTACGTAATATGTTATAAGATAAGTTAAAAATAGGGATGTACAATATTAAGTTACACTATTGTCTTAGGCGTAGTACCTGTAATAATAGTTGTGTGTGGTAAATAAATAAATAAATAAAATTGTTAATACCAAAGCCAGAATACGTAGTCGCTGTGGCCGAAATCGGTTAGAACGATATCATTGTCACTGTATGTTTTGACTATTTAAATTAAAAAAGTGACATCACTCTATTAATTTTTTAACAAAAGTACATATATGAATTACAAGATTTACGACAATTGGGCATAAAAACTGCGTCGGCCGTATACATAAACCGTTCTACAAGGCTATTTTAACTAAAATGCCGTTAAATATCGTTTGTCTTTATCTGTCACTTTGACATTTGTGTGCGTAAGAAAGGGACAAAGCACATTTTATTTAGCAGAGGCATTTTAATTTTTATGAATAAGGGAGGGTATATGTTCAGTTGACGGACTTTCACAAATAGCATATTTTAAATTTTGAAATAAGTACCGCTTCCAGTTAGAAACATTCAACTCGGGTGATATTCGTAAATTAAGTACTTACCTACATAATTAGTGAGAAAGAAAATTGAATTATTTTGACCAGATTAAGGTAATACAACCTTAATCTGGTCAAAATAATTCAATTTTCTTTTGTATGATTTACTATCAAATCACTCATTCCATAAGTCGGTATACTCGACTCGCTCCAGCCGAAAATAATTAATGTATCACAGCTCTGTGTGGATGACGCATCACCTATTCAACGATGCTACCGCTCAGACGATAACAGAATCAAAAATGCATCAACCATATAGCTCCTTTCTGCCTTATGCCTATGAAACACCAGATACTTACTCTTATTTCGGCAATGGACTAAGTCACAGAGCAGTTCAATTGACATAAGACCTTTTGGATAAAAGGTATGAGCGCGCGCTGTAAATTATTCCATGTGATAACGTATAGCCTGTCGGCCGCTAGATTCAATTCAAGCTTAGAAATTAATGTGAATGTCTAATTTATAGCTACTTGTTGGTAAGATACTGTGAGGTTTTAGTGGTACAGTTAATGGTACATGCATAGTGTTGCATAGACCATTGATAGGTTTTTACTTTGTTAGACTACTGACACTCAAATAGAGTGCTTTTATTTTTGTAATATTCCTCTTCAATCGTTGTTGCAAGCTTTTTGCTATGTAATATGTGTTTAAGTCCATGTTAAATCACGCCACTGTATTTTGAAGCAGTTATATTAAAGCAATTGAGCCTTTTTGGAGATTTATGTAAGTTCGGTGGTAACGCAATATTAATTATGGCATCACCGCGCTAATTTGATGATGGAGGTTGAAGGTATCCTACTCAAGATGAACCCGTCGTGTATGGTTTTTTTTTTTCAAAATATGGGTGTGTCCATTAGCCCCACTTCGAGGTATAATACCCTTTCCAATAAAAACACTGAAGGTAGTCCTTGCATACGAGACTATAGGTACCTTTAAAAACGAGCGCACAAGAAAGCGACCACGAGAGGGCTTGAATCTTTGATTATATATATCGAGAGAGTATATCAAGATAGTCCCCGACGACAAAAGTGCCGGACACAATTAATTGAGAGAGAATGAAGTAAAAACGTCCATAATTATTATGAGATTTTATTTATTGGGTAGGTACCTTCACTTTTACAAGCTGTGTCATTGCTTGACGGTATGTAGAACAGTCGCGAACAAAAGAGTAGACAATTGGCGAGAGATGGTCGATTAGAATCTTCAGCCACGCCGTTTCCGCTATTATATGATACTGTAGAAAATTTTCGAAGCGCTGCAATCACTTTAAATCAGCGGCTGTTGTATTCGGTTCGATATCGAAACGGTCAGGCCGAAGATAGCGCGTCATGGAAATGTTGTGAGTTGGCCAGACCTCGGAACCGCTGGTTTTAGATTTTTTTTTATTGTCAGGAATTTTAAATTATGTTTACATACAATAAGATACGACAAAACTCTAGGAATACAAGTATTTAATCAGCATAAAACATTACATAGGGAATTACAGGATAATAACTGACAAGAAAGCTATGACAAATACATGCCATCTACAAAGGCTGCGGAAGACTTGAGGTTTTCATGCCCTTCTCAATGTGTGTAGTTAGCGCCAAGACTTGATCGTCAGCGTCACAGCTATGCCCTGGCCGAAATCCTCCCTGCTCTTGCGGAATATGCGCTTCAAATGCAGGCGCAATGCGTTTGTAAAGCACTCGCTCGAAAAGTTTTGTAAGTCACGCTCAGCAGTGCAATTGGCCGGTATAGCTTCCAGGTCTATCAGCTGGTTTTTCCGGTTTCAATATTGCTGTTATTTTGGCATAATTTAGCTGATTGGGGATTTTGGGATGTTCGTGAAGAATGCACTGCGAGCCATTGTACTCGGGGGCCGCAGTATTTTATAAACTCCGGAAAAATATCGTCCTCCCGCAAGCTTTGCCAGTTGTCATGTGTTTGATGCCAGTGGTTACATCTGAATCGGTGATGGGGCTACTGTAGTTGCAGTCTGGGGTTGCACTGAGCTTGATCGTTTTCAGCTGCTTTCGGATAAAAAATATCGAAACAAAAAGCTCAGTGAATTTTCATGAAAAAAATAGTTTTTGCGTATTTTAGTGTGTATTCAAAAATAGTGTAAACATTTTCTGTATATACCTAGACAACAAAATTTTATTTTTGTGAAATTTGAACCAGAATTGAGCTCCATAGTAAAATGTAGTGAACAACAAATAAAAATGGTCAGAATCTAATGAAAAAAATATAAGTATATAAATATTGTAATTCAAACAAAAAAACAAAGAAACATACCAAAAGAAGTTTTTGTTTCCTAAGTAATGACATTGTCCGATACTAAAGCAGTGGTCCGACCAAATTAAAAGCGTAGCACAGTTCCTAGTATATATACGTTGCTGGAGTTGAGTGTGTATGTGTGTGTAATGTCCCAATTGCTTATGTATAAATGCTAAGACTAGACTAAGATATTTTTGTTATGTTACTAACACTATGGATACTTTGTATGTCCGAAATAAAGAAATTGAATTTAATTGAAAAAAAAAGCGAAAGGAAAATACGTTTTACGGCACTCGTGGAATATTTTTCATGAAAATGGAACATGAATAGAGAAAAAGTTTAGCCACTTTCTTGCCATCGACAAGTTGAAAATGAAGGCACTGGTTTTTCATTATTAACGAAAGTGGATTTTTTAGCAAAAACCCATGGTAAAAGGTATTTTTTTTCAAAAACTGGTACATATTTATTGTATGGCAAATCATTGTATTTAGAACCGTGAGATCTTTAAAGAGACAGCTCGGTTGCCAGGTTGATGAACTTTTAGCAACGCCCAAGGGTCACACGTGTGTGTGTGTAGCGGTGGGTAATTCCTACAGACGTGGTGCAACCCGCTGTGAGAATTACGAGTCGATCATGTGGATGTCGGGCGGGGGGTGTGCAACGCGTAACATCACTTTAAAGTTGCTGTGCAAATTAAAATGAATTAGCAAGTGAAGAACTTGATTAATGGTAATAGAATTGTGATTGGACGAAAAAGTGAACATTTTTGTATCTATTTCAAACATAATATCGAGTGTAGAACAGTGACTAATAGTAAAATTAATCTGATTATTAAACACTGTGAGCTAAAACGGCCGGAGTGCCGGTAAAGATAAGGGTCTGTGAATCGAACGCGTATAACGTATGAACTGTTGTTGCGCTACGACCTTTTCGCCAACGTATACGGTTACCGCGCTCTTAGTGCCCCAGGACAATAATAAGTTGTCCGCTGAATGTTTTACGGTCGAGTTTCGTGTGCTGACGAGAATTGGAACTTTTAACGTCTACCACCATTTATTTTATCTTTGTTGTGCTTTAGTTTCGATTAAAATAAACTCTAAAATCGTCACCATGGTCAACTGTTCGGCTTGTAGCAAACTCCTTTCGTCAACAGGTGTCGCCAAATGCACCGAATGTAATTCAGTTTACCACAAGAGATGTGTAAACATACCTCATACGGGTCGTGTCCCTACGAATTGGTTGTGCCCGGCGTGCAAAGCCAAGACCCCGCGGCGCGACAATACCGAAACTCCTGTCAAGAGCAACGAACTCGGGGAGGAGGGCGCTGCGTCGCCTGCTCAGCAGCTGGACGTCGCCGAGCAGCTGCGCCTGCTTGCACACAGATCGGCGCCGTGGGTGACGAAGTCGTGGGCCTCCGGCGCGAAATGGCGGAGCTGCGTCTGCTTTTTGGGGGTTTCTCGAACCATATTGATGCCGTAGAGGAGAGGGTCAAGTGCCTTGAAGAGCGTGGCCTCTTCTGACAGTGAATTGGCAGCGACGGTCGCTGCATTAATGCTGGAGCTCTGCGACCGCGACCAAGACCTAAACGACCTCGAGATAACGGGAATGCCGGAGCAGGTAAATGAGAGCCCGACTCATATTGTGTGCCTAGTCGCAAAGAAACTCGGTGTCGGACTCGATGAGCGAGATGTGGTGTTTGCTGAGCGTGTGGGAGCACGCTGCCAGCCACTAGCCCCCACGGATACTCCCACTCCATTTGTAGCGCCTGAGGGAGCCGCTGGCGCGCAGAGCGCGCGCCCGCGTCCGCTCGTTGTGCGACTGGCTCGTCGCGGTGCGGGCCGCGCGCCGAGCTGCTGCGGGCGGCGCGCGTGCGTCGTGGAGCTGACACGTCAGACTTCAACCTGCCGGGCGGACCGAATAGGTTTTACCTGAACGAGCGACTTACCAGGCAAAATAGGACGGTCCTCTACCTTGCTCGGCAGGAGTGCAGGCGGCTTGGCTGGCGTTACAGTTGGACGAGGGACGGTCGAGTGTATGTCCGTCGAAATAAAGATGCAGCTCCGCGACGGTTGCACTCCGAAGCGGATGTTACTGAGGTTTTTGCCAAAACTACTGTTTGCTGAGCATATTAAATGTTTGTTTTCTTAATTTAGTATTGCACCCAAGGCTGTACATTAAGTTTAGTCCAATAAAGACTGTTATTTTTGTATTAGTAATTATCTCACGACTGGTTCGATTTACGTCATACTCGTGTTTATTTGACTTTAACTGGTCTGTTTTTATAACTATTTACCATACTGCCAATTTGCGTAATCCAGTACTAAGTGTCTCGATCGATTTTCAATCCATTTACAATGGTAATCAGGAATAATAAGTTTTCGGTTGGTTTATTAAACCCATGTTCCCTCGGCACCAAACATGAGGAATTTATAGTGGCTATGCAAACTTATTCGGTCGATATAATGGCTATTAACGAGACCTGGATCCGGGACGGGGAGCAGCAACGCGCGCCCTCCGTTCCCGGGTATAGGTTTCGTCACACACCTCGTCCACCTGAGGTACGCTCAAGAGGAGGAGGCGTTGGATTTTTTATTAAACACGGCCTACATGTCCGAGCCTGTCCGCATCCTGCGACTTCCCAGGTTGAGCAAATGTGGCTTCGAACCAATATTAAAGGTACGAGGTAATTATTGGTACGGCATATCGACCACCATGGTTAAATGTGGATATTTTTCTTGACGCCGTAAGCGAATCTGTGAGCACGTTCTCAAACTACGATTTTATTGTTCTGGTGGGCGATTTTAACATTAATATGTCAGCTAGGTGTGACGGTCACTCCATAAAACTCGCGAATTTCTTGCAGTGTTTTAATCTTGCACAACATGTTCAGGAGCCTACACACTTTACTGATCACAGTAGCACCCTTATCGACGTCGTCTGTACCGACGCGCCTGTATGTTACACTAAAGTTAGTTACATACCCGACCTAAGCTCGCACGCATTTATTTCCTGCCAACTGAACGTGAGACTGCAAAAGCCCGTACCGAAGTGTATAACTTATAGGCCGTTAAAAGATATTAACATGCTAGACTTCGAACAACACTTAAATAATATCCAATGGGAGGATATCCTACGTCTGTCTAACTGCAACGAAATGGTTGATTCTTTTAATTGTGCACTGATCACTTTATTTGTTAGTCACGCCCCATTAAAAACTGCCTATATAAGGTCGCCTAGTTGCCCTTGAATAACTTACACAGTGAAACAGATGATGCAACTGCGTAACGAGGCACATGGCAGGTATCGGCTAACTAAGTTACCTGCGCATAAAAAATATTATAAAGAATTAAAACACATCGTCATCAGCGCCATATTTACTGAAAAACGCGCTTACTTTGCGTAGCGCATCAACTGTCACGTTAGAGATTAGAGAGAGAGAGAAGAACCTCAAAAAGGATGTTATCGCAGACAACCGCAGTGAAAAAGAATTACCCCCACTTTTTAATGACCCCAATATTGTTAACGACCATTTCTTAAATTTACCAGGTATTGATTTCGTCCCAATTAGTAGCTTGACTCATTATGAGTTCGACCGTTTTAGTCCATCTTCTTTTACATTAAAGCCCGTCGCTGAAACGCAAGTTCAAAAAAATATTCAATCTTTAAAGTCGAATGCGCAAGGTATAGATAATCTTTCTAAGGACATGCTACTGCTAACTTTACCTCGTACTCTTGGAGTTATAAAAGCTATTATTAACAGGTCTATCACATCAAATTGCTTTCCTGAACTGTGGAAAATCGCCCTAGTGCGGCCTATTCCCAAGGTTTTGAATCCAGTTCATGTGAAGGACCTTCGACCCATCAGTATACTGCCTTGCTTATCGAAAGTGCTAGAGAAAGTGGTTTGCCTCCAAATGACTGATTATCTAGAGTTCAATAATATTTTACCCGTTAATCTGTCGGGGTTCCGCCAACACCACAGCACCACCAGTGGTTTTGACACTAACTCTGTGAGATGGTTTGATAGCTACCTCAGTAACCGCAGGCAGTTGGTGGAACTCCGTACTGATAACGGTAAGAGTAATTTCTCAGACATGTCCCTCGTCCCTAGAGGCGTGCCTCAGGGATCAATATTAGGTCCTATTCTATTCATTATATACACTGCCGACATAACTGCAGTTATTAAGAATAGCCAGTACCATTTGTATGCTGATGACCTTCAGCTTTATATTTCGTGCCGGGCTCAAGATGCGTGTTTACAAGCTAGCAAATTGAATGAGGATCTTAATAGCATAAATAATTGGTCACACACAAACTCCCTAGTATTAAACCCTAACAAGTCGAAATACTTAATATTAGGCTAGAAGACCCAAATAGAAACGGTTGAAAAACTAAATATCGATTTACATATTAACAAAGATCCAGTCGAGCGTGTGCGCGAGGCTCGTAATCTTGGAATTGTTATGGACGGCGAGCTGCGCTTTGAACAACACCTGCTTGATACTGTGCGCAACTGTTTTTTTAGGCTTAAAGTACTGTACAAAATTCGCGACTTTCTTAATGTCGAATTTAGGATACAGCTTTGCGATACACTTGTCCTATCAAAATTAAATTATGGTGACATTGTGTACGCGCCGCGTCTGTTGTCGCGAACGCAGAGACTGATCCAGCGAGTGCAAAACGCTTGTGCGCGTTTCTGTTTCCATATCCCGCCGCGCACGCACGTTACGCCATTCCTGAATCAAAATAGTATCTTGAGAATGCCCATACGTTAAAAGCTACACTTAGCCACACTGATGTTTGGCATAGTTAATAAACAGGTTCCCTCATACCTTTACAATAAGTTGACGTGGTTTCGTAGCTCCTCGGGAGTCAGGTCAACGAGATTCCTTCAGCTTGTTTGTCCAAGGCCGCACACGGCAGCATTTCGAGGCAGCTTCCGCTACGCAGCAACCAAGTGCTGGAACATCATTCCTCCTCCTCTCCGTGCCTTAAAGTCCATTCATAGCTTTAAATTAAAACTCCGGATACATCTTTTTAATGTACAAATTGGTCGTTAATTACTTGTTACTTATAAAATAAGAAATGAATCTGTGGGTACATAGGTACTTACTTTTACTGTTTACACAAGTACAGTCCGACTGTTGCAGTATGCTGCTTACTTATGTTATTGCTGCATAACACATAGCTATTATTATTATTTTATTTGTATAAGATTAAGTTCATTGTAATAGTAGTTTTACGCTTTGTTATTACCACTTTTTTATTTGATGTTTTTTATTACGTACATAGTCAATTACATATTTCAGTGTTGCATGCAAATAAATTCTAATGTTACCCGCTAGTTTTAAGTTCACTTTTGTAATTTTTAGGCATACAGTGCCCAAAAATTATAAAATTGTTTGTTTAGTTTAGTCCTAGTTTTATTTATTTTTGGGGCTCTCACTGAAAACCAGCGTCACGGCCCCGTGACAACATGCTGAGTGAGGCTCCCGTTTAGCACCGTAATATAACCGTTACCTTTTAGATTGCATTTCTTTTTTCCGTGTTTTTTGTGCTAAATAAATAAATTCTTATTCTTATCACATGTGAAAAACGTTGTATGTAGTAGATCACATGTGAAAAGCATTCTACGTATAGGAGAGATTTGATGCAAAGCATTATTAACTCAGTCTTAACTCATCCTTAATAACAATTAGTTGGTCGGCTCAAAGAGTAATCAATTACTGAAGTAATTTCGAACACCGCTTTCAGTGTCTCCTCGTCATATACCTAAAGATTAAGAAGGATTTATTATTAATATGAAATAATTGCTTCATATTTTTATCTCATCAAAAAGGGATTTGAGTAATGGGTCCGGATTAATCCATACTTTCATGCTCATATTAGACATGCGAAAGTGTGTCTGTCCGTTACCTTTTCACGCTTAAAAACCGCTTATCAGATTGAGATGAAATTAGGTAGGGAGATAGGTTGTATCCTGAGGAAGGGCATAAGATAGTTTTTATTCCAGACTTCATCCCCTAAGAGGGTGAAATAGGGAGTGAAAGTTTGTATGGAGCTACGATATAAACGACTTTCACGCGGACGGAGTCGCGGGCAAAATCTAGTCTTCTCATATATAAATAACAAAGTCGTGTTAGTTACACCATTTATAACTCCAAAACGGCTGGACCGATTTTTATGATATTGGTTTGTCGGATTTGTCTCCGGACAGAATAGCAGAATAACTAAAAAAATTAAAGTGATTAAATGTTTTTACAACTTTCATATATTTTGTGTATATGAAATGAAATTCGCGGGGATAAGTAAGAGAATATTTAAGTGAAATGTTTGAAAATAGTACATTACGGCAGAGACCAGTAAGAAAGCCATACGGCCGAGTATGAATTAGTCGGACCGAGCCGCAGGCGAGGTCCGGCTACAATACGAGGCCAGGATGGCTGTTACGGTCGAAGCTAGTATAGTTCATTTCTCAAAAATAAAACAAGAAAATAAGATAAAAACTATTTTAGAAACATTGAGAGTACCTTTCATATTCGGGTATTTGTTAAAGGATATTTTTATTGATTTCCCGGGGACATTTATATTCGTTTGTTGATTGTCTGAATTTGACTCTTAGGAGGGAGTTAATGTCACACATTCTTTATAATCTAATTCTTAAATATCGTTATGTTATCAAATACTGACAGCATTTATTTACATTCATCGCTGCTGAATATTTGTGATTTCTTTCCTTTGTACATCCGATTGTCTCTTTGACCATGCTATTTTGTAAAGTTCTTTATTTTAACGTTCTCTTTGTTGAGCATATCGACTGCATTATTTGGCGGAGATGGTTGAAAAAAGCCAGAAACACATTCTCTGACCAATTATTAGCTTAATTTTCTTCCTTCCATTATTTCCTTCCTTCGATGAATAACTCGCAATTTTTTAAATATCTATCCTTGGATTTAGGTGGAAGTAAGCTATACTTACTCGTATTTAGCTAACTCCGCCTCCTCTTTTAAGTGAGGAGGAGTGCCGTCTATTTCGGAATCAGACTAGTCTCAACAAACTTTTGCAGAATTGTAATAAATCACACAAACAAATTATAGCCTTTTAAATCCCGCCTTAATTTCATTGCGTGTTTTCGTTATAAGTCCTGCGTTTAATTATTTGCACTGAGTTTTTTGCACTCTTACCAATCTAATTTTTAATGATAAAATTTAATTATTTTTATAACTAACGTCGTTTCAATTTGGACTTCGACGTTTTTTTTAAACAACAAAATTAAAGAATTCAGAATATCGACAATAATCTTAACTTATGACCACCATTTTACACAACACAAATTATGAACTAAACGCAGCATTCAAACTTTTCCGCACTAACCTTGTCACTACTTTTTTTAAATATGCTTATGAGTTTCTTGGTTTCTTTATACTGCCGACAGTGCTGACCTTTTCTTCATTTAAATTTATTCTGGGAATAATTTGCAAGTGTACTTATAATTAAAACAATCAGTCGTATGCATATTAAAAAGTATACTTTAAATAAGAATATATTTGGAGTAAAATAGCGTTCAAGATGATTAATTATCTTTTTTAAATTCATATACGACCTCATTGCCCTAACATCCTTAGTTTTTCTATAGGTGGGTGACGCATGATAGGTACGTAATAGGCAATAACATACTTACTTACTGGACAAATATAGATTCCAAGTTTAAAATCTCGCGTTTTACTGGACACTTCTTATTAAGTCTTCGGTATGTTCCACTTGCTGTATTCTTTTTTGCGATGTAATGGCAACATTACATAGCATTTTTGAGAAAATGTATTATACCCATGTTCCAGACCTCCCTGCCTTCGGTAAGTTATTTAAGTTCGCAGGGTTCTTTTATAGTTATTGTCACTAAAAACTAGTGTCACTTTGTAGACAAATGTTATTTTTCTGGCAAACCAATTTTTCAGGTCTCTTGTAAAGATGGTTTATATAGGTATCCCTAAATTAAAAACCGGCCAAGTGCGAGTCGGACTCGCGCACGAAGGGTTCCGTACCATTATCTATAAAAACGGCAAAAAAAACGTTTGTTGTATGGGAGCCCCCTTAAATATTTATTTTATTCTGTTTTTTAGTATTTGTTGTTATAGCGGTAACAATCATCTGTCTATCACGGTTCATGAGGTACAGCCTGATGACAGACGTGCAAACAGACAGAAAAACAGAAGGACGGACAGGACAGTCTTAGTAATAGGGTCCTGTTTTACCCTTTGGGTACGGAACCCTATACAATAAGTCCACGAACTATGGGAGCAGAGCATTAAATAAGGCGTCTGGTGGCCGCCATTTTGAATTTTGATTACAGTTATGTCTTCAGTAAAACTCGCAAGAGTGCCACAAAGAAACAGACATACACACATACATACTAAAATTACATTACATTAGTGATTTTATGGCACCCTAGAGATCAAACGTGTGGGTAGATTTTAATAAATCATACATCAACCGATTGGTTTTATCCTTGCGAGTGTCACTGAAGACAACAGTACTCAATCAAAATTCAAAATGGCGGTCACCAAACACCATTATGAATTTTTGGCCATCAAGCGGAAAAAAGAGGTGGTTAAAACTCTCATTAAGTTTATAACTCAAATTGAGAAATATTTCCGTTTTTGCCAATTCAAGTCCTTGCAGCGATTCAGGGGAATAGTACTGCTGCCATTATTGTCAAATTATCTTACTAAACATTGTTCATCAGGCTATTGCTCCATAGCGGAGTCCCCAGCTTTAGTGTCCATCTTCTCTTTCAAATGTGTTATAATTTGATGTTTAAATAAAATAGAAAATCAAACGAACTTACCTGTAAGTGAAGTTCGATGACTATTAAACGATGTGATTCGCCCGAGTGATTACATTATACTTCACCTGTAGTAGCACGCGAGTGTGCTGCCATCGTACACAATTTTAGAGCAACATTCTATAAAATAAAAAAATATCTAGCTCAATTCGAGGGTACTTCATACACGTTAACCTATGTGAAAAAGGCCATTAAAGTGCGCTATTTCGTGTCTTAATTGGGTAAAAACCTGGAGATGTCGTCCGGTTAGGGTTGGGAGGGTTGTAATCACTCGGGCGAATCACATCGTTTAATAGTCATCGAACTTCACTTACAGGTAAGTTCGTTTGATTTTCTATTAAACTTCTATGATTCGCCCTTCGTGATTACATTATACTTCACTTGTAGATGTTTAGAGTGACACGAAATAGCAGAAAAATAAATGAGAAAAGAACTACACCTCACACTTGAAATAAATAAAACAGGGCTCTGAAGAATAAAAAACTATAATCAGCCAGCGATAACAACAACAATTATGAGTTAGTTAGTACGTACTCATATTAATTATGGTTAAGTACCTTGTAAAATTGTACGAGCAAATACCTCTGACGAGTCCGCAACCACTTCTCTGTTATAAAATTTAACGAAGGTCAGGGAATTTGCTGACCAACCTGCAGTTTTCTTAATCAGGTCTAGGTTTACGTCGAGACGATTAGCAGCGGATGTGGTTGCATGTCTCGTACTATGGGATCTAAAAACTGACGTGTCAATCCCACTGGCTAACAAGGTAGCCTTAATCCATCGACTTAATGTGTGTGTATGTAACTGTGACCCAACCTTTCTGAAAGGTCTCTTAAAACTTATTAAAAGAAAATCACAATTGCTAGAATGCTTCGTTGATGACGTATTTAGATAGCATCCTAGAGCCTTTCATGAGGCCTTTCATCAAAATAAGGCAAAATCAACTTTGGTTGTGTGCGATTTATCGCCGATGTCTTAATGTTATCCGTAACGTTTATAATAAAATTTTGATTGGATTTATGAATATTAGCCAGTCTAATCAGCGACAAAGTTTGCACTCGATGTGCTGTAACTAAGGCTAGGATAGTTGTAAGTTTCTTTGACAATAACTCAAAGGAAAGACTCATTGGGATACAAGTTACTTAAATAATTAAGGACAACCGATGGGTCCCAAGTGCAATCATATCGAGGGAGCGGGATCCGTAACTTCATACAAACCTCTCATAAAACGTTTTATAGAGGCATTATTCATAACATTTGAATCCACTATTAGTGATAAAGCGGCTTTCGCGGTATTAATAGTTCCATATCGATTCCCGTGATTAAAAAGTAACATAAGAAACTCTAGCACATTAGTACATTGACTTCAAAAATATTGCAGCTATTGCAATAAATATACCATTTTCTTAAATAACAATCATATTGTTTCATGGTACTATTTGTTAGTGATGCTAACATGACGTCAGCGGCGTCAGGGGGAGAACCGCGTTTCACGAACACCGCCCTGCCAATACTGCGGCAACCAGGGTAAGGCTCCTGTGCATCTTGTGCTCGGCACTGTAAGGGGAGAACTAAATAGGTTTGACTTAGATGGAAATTCAATGCGCTCAGAAATCGTCAACTTCTCGTAGAGGGGAAACCAGGGTTGCGGGGGCCAAAGCGGCACTACGACAATACCCTCCGCTCCGTCAGATATAATTTTTTGTAATACTCTGAGTATACAACAAAATGGCGGGAATGCGTAAAAATAATAAGATGACCAAGATAACGTAAATGCGTCAATTCTATAAGCGTTAGGGTCACGATGCCATGAAACAAATTTGGGGCATTTTTTGTTGATTCGGCTAGCAAATAAATCGATTTCGGGAATTTTACGAAATGTAGGTATAGGCACTATCCGCTAGATCCCACTCTACATCAGCATGTACTCGATGAAACTGCGTCCGCAATATAATTGTCACCTGAACGAAATAATGTACGAGGCAAAAACATATAAACCCCGAGCCTCACACCACTGCCATATTTTTCGACTTATATTACTCAAATGGGGGAACTGAATGCGCCCCATGCGATTAATATACGCAATTGCAGTGGAATTGACAATTCTTAATAAAATTTCACAGTCTCTGTAATTTTTGCGAATATCTTTAAACCGAAGAAGGCGGCATATAATTCTAAGCTATTTATGTGCTGAGTAAGTTCCTGTTCGGACCACTGGCCACAAGCTTTTTTGCCAGAACAGCAACGTCCCCAACCAGTGAGAGACGCATCAGAAAATATTTCTAATTAAATAGGTAATTGCCTGTTCGTATTCGTTTATTACATTTGTCTAGGTTACGAAGCCACCAATCTAAATTTTCACGTATACTATCAGGAATATTGATAAATTGATCATCTTTTAAATAAAGATATTTACTTAGTTCTTTCAAGGTTTTTAGTGTACATCCAACCGTACGGCACCGCCGGACAAATAGAGACCAATAGTTCTATTAAATGTGCAAAGCTACGAAGTTTACATCTTTTGATAGAGCAAAAGTATAACAGCTCATTTTTAACCTTTTGTCTCTTGTCACCTGGAATGCCAATTGTATATTCTACAGAGTTGAGACAAAAACCAAGGAAAGTAGCCCTTTGGTTTGGTATCTCTACTGACTTATCATAATTAATTGTAAAGCCTAAAGATACCAAGCATTCCTTCGTTAATTGAAAATTACGAGAGCAAGCAGAGAACGAGTCACCGAAAAGTAACATGTAGTCTAAATAAATTACCGACATCAGACCTTGATTTCGCAGATACTGTACGACAGGACGCATCAATTTAGTAAATATGTATGGGGCTAAATTTAATCCGAATGCTAACTTGAAACTCGTATAGCTTCCCCAGCCAAAGAAAACGTAAGTATTTCCTATATTCTGTATCTATACTTATAGAAAAGTAAGCGTCTCTTAAGTCTAGGGAACACATAAATGCGTTTTTTGACAATAACCTCATAGCTGTCCTATAATCCTCGAGTTTGAAGTGAGGCGTGCAGATAAATTTATTTAATGATTTTAAATTCAAAATAAATCCGTTTTTCCATTGCTTTTCTTTATAAAGAAAATGCTAGATAAGAATTGACCTTTACAAGGTTCACATTCTACTATTGCACCACACCTTATTAGCCAATTAACTTCCTCATTCATACTCGATTCATGCGAAGCGGACTCGGGTTTATTAATAGGAAAGTTTGACTGAGAGAAGACAAAATAGTGGGGTCACTTGTTATCGCTAACCATTTGTTATAGAAAAAATTTAGTCTACCCGCCTGTGGCTCCGTATCAGTTCCTGGGTCTAGTAGCGCCCCGAGCTCCGGTGGTGCGCACGCGGTGCTCGGCGGCCTCCGGGCGGCCTCCGCCCACCACGTGCCGAGCTCATCTTCGCTGGTATCTGTCGAGGCGGCGGCCGCGCCGCCTGCGGCGGCTGGCCCCTCCAGTTTAAAGCCTTGGATGTAGACGGCCCTGCTTGCTGGCTCCTAGGTGTCCACTTAGGTTTAGTGGCAGTAGGTTTCAATTCGGACCCTGTCTTTGTAATTGCTTTAATCGACTTTAAACTCTCCTGTAAATCTTTACCGAAGATAAGCTGATCCCGTTTTAAGTCTTTTATATTATCCTTGACCTCTTTGTTTAGGCTAGGTACTAAAAAGTTACGCCTAGTTTGAGTCTCAGAAAAATGTAAGTGACATAATAGTCGGCCCACATCGCTGAGAGACTTTAAAATGTCATTTTTAAAATCTTCATACTTAGCATCTGTTGTGAATAAGGTTGACAGTGTATTAGCTATGCCTATTATGACAGTCGCCATGAGTTATTGTTTCTCAACAAGAATGCTATCGCGCTTGGGGACATGTTCACTACATGCGGCTTTGATCTCCGGGTTCATTAGCGGAGGTTGTGCTAATCTCAAATTATCTGGAGTGATAAAACCTTTTATAATGTAATTTTTAGTCTCCTCTTTCATTCCATTTATTAAAATATCTGAACACCTGGTGGCAATGTCCTTGTGAATACAAGGGCCAAATGACTCTTCTTTAATGGGCTCGTCGCCGAGTAAAGATAATATACCCGCGTCTAATATCTGATCCGATTCGATACCTGACGGTGGCGCTTCTATCATTTCGCCGATTCCGCGAACGCTGGCGAGTGCAGGCGCAAGCGGAGGCGCCGACGCTGGGGCGGCCGGGCCGGGAGTGGGCGCGCGCGGGGGGACAGCGGATGACTCAGCCGGCCGTGGCGCCAAGCTGGCGGCGCGGACTACCACCGAGCGCGGCCCGCCGGCGTCCACCACCGAGTTCCCGGGTCCGTCTTCCACTAAGTCGACGATATCGTTGTTACCGAAATGGAATTCGGTAATGGGTACCAGGACAATAGTGATTAGCAGTTGCTAATGCACAATATGTAGTGATGTTTCTTTCCACAACTCGCATAATCATCGTAGTATGTATACTTCTAGAGATACAATGCTACATTTATGTAGGTATCTATGTATACATCATTATTACTAAGTACAGGATCATACGAGTATTTAAGTAAGTAGGTAAAGTATCTATTAGTACAAATACTCGTAGTGAAAAAATTGCCATGATACAGTCTCACGGACTGTACTCTAGACAAATACTTACATATAATATCATTCATGGCATAGTCTCACGGGCTATACTCTATGAATATCCGTGCTGCCCACATATACAACGTTCAACCTCGCGGAATGAACTGAAGTATAAACCAGGGCTGGTAATAGTCTCGCGGACCATACTCATCGCACGGCATATTGTACATCACATCACGTACAAACACAGGCCATACGTATATATGTATTATAAGTCTTGCAGATCCAAAAGTAGGGCAAGTGTGGTTGCATTTAATATCGCCGATATCTGTAACGGTTTTTTCCTTACCTTCATTTTGCGAATCCTCTTGCAGAGGGTCTGGGTCTTCCATCTCACACTCCACATGCTCATGGTCTGTATTTAATGACGATGCACTGGAAACCGGACTATAACTACGGTGATGGCGCCTCCGACGGATATTTGCTTTTTTCCTCTCGAGGCGTCGTATTTTCCGCTCCAAGTAATCTTCTTCATCTTCCTCGTAATACTTGCGTTTGCCCATGTTAAAAACACTACTTAACACTTATAAAAACTAATATTAACTTTTATTTAACACAGACAGTGAAAACTACGTGCACGATGGCCGCCACACAAAACGTGTATGAAGTACCCTCGAATTGAGCTAGATATTTTTTATTTTATAGAATGTTGCTCTAAAATTGTGTACGATGGCAGCACACTCGCGTGCTACTACAGGTGAAGTATAATGTAATCACGAAGGGTGAATCACAGAAGTTTAATACAACCTTACATAATAATGCTTACTTAAGTAAATAACCTTCGACCCGTAGATTAAGGGAATAACATTTGAAGCAATGTTGCTTGTTAGTGGATGTCTACCTTACAAGTGGGCTAGACATAAAGACGGCTTCTCAAAGGATGATAGTGGATGCAGTTACGGATATACGAGTAGCAACAGGATCGCCTGACGGAAAACAAGGAGTTTAAACTCGTATGTATCATGTATTTAGTAAACACGGTTTAACAAACAAGACAGCACTGGATTTATTTTGCTGCTTCGATAAAATAGTAAATTTAACAATATATGCATAAAATGGGTTTAACCTTCACACTTCGATTTTACACTTCGATTTTAAGTGAATTTATGGTGCGTTATGCCACAAGGTTGGTAAGAGATGTTTTACGAAAGACAGCCTATTAGAAGCCTGACGCTTAAGGCCTCCACCCACCGAACGCGTGTCGTGCGCGGCGCGTGTGCTGCGCGGGCCCGCGCAAGTTGTAAAGCATTGAAACTACACTTCAAACACACAGCGAACGCGGTCCGAACGCGGGCCCGCGCGGGCCCGCTGCGCTAAAGTTACAACTCGGCAGCATGGCCGCGTATTGTGCGCGTCGCGTGTGAAGCACGGGCCCGCGCGCTGCTGAGTGTGATAGAGATAGTGAGATATATAGTAAATGTGTTGGTAGTGAGAGAGATATGACGCGCGGGCCCGCACGTGCACGCACGCCTGCTGCGCAGCTGCCGCGCTGCTAAGTGTGATAGAGACAGTGAGACCCATAAAAAACATTCCATGCCATTTGAAGCTTCTATATCTGCTAGAAGTGCCTTAGACTTTTGATGATCGGTGAGTCAGTGAGTGACAAAATTAAGAAACTTTGACTAGTTCTAATTTTTAAACCACTGGTTCAAATTGGATGAAATTTGAAATATATCGTGGTTTTACAATGCGTACTTGGTTACTGAAAATTCAGGCTTCTAGTTTTATCCACAACGAAGTTATAGGGGGGTCGAAAATGGCCTGAACTGCGTCGAGAAAAGGATGTACAGCCGTGCCGCTCGCTGTTTTGCTCGACTTGGCGGGGGCACTGCCGTGCCCCCAGATACATATTAAATGTGTTGGTAGTGAGAGAGAGAGAGTGCGCTGCACACGCGTTGCTAACGCGTCGCAAACGCGGCGGGCCCGCGTTGCTACACGCCGCCCGCTTGCGGTGTGAATATACCGCTTCAACCGAGCCCGACACGCGCCGCGCATGACACGCGTTTGGTGGGTGGAGGCCTTTATGGCGAAAAGTTTGATGACTCAAAGTAGAATTCTTACCGACCGTGTCGCACAAAATGTTTTTATCACACTTGCGAGGAAACAAATAAATGTTAAGCAAATGAACACCAATGGCATAAAAAAACAAAATGACAGTCCATTTTGTTGAATTTGACGCGAGGCGCGTAAGGCAAAGCCCCTTCTGCAAACAGCCACGACATAAATTAAGTTGAAACAAATTTACATAGACACTCAATTACGTATGTCAATGTTTAACACTTCAAATAATTCCGTTAAACATGACTTATAATCGTAGATAGATGGCGTGCGGGCGCCGGGCTTCGCCTCGCGCTCGACGCCCCGGCACCCGCACGCCACGCGCTCCTGATTTTCCACCGGAGGGGCGAGACGAGACGAGGCGAGGCGAGAATTGAAATTGAATAGCAAATTTTCAATTCTCTCCTCGCGCGCGCTCGGTGGAAATAGTAAGTCCCATACAAATTTCAATTCTCGCCTCGCCTCGTCTCGTCTCGCCCCTCCGGTGGAAAATCAGCTTTTTACTCCCCGCGCGCCGCGCAGCCGAGGACCGAGTGAAGCAGTCGGATAATAGCTCGTAACTGTTAGCCTGCGTATTAAGAAGCCCGTTACGAGCAAGTGTGATGAATAATAACATGCAGCACTTTTCGTCCATCATCAGCCGAGAGCCGTCCACTGCTGGACAATGGACATAGGCCTCCCCCAAAGAGTGCCAAAGTGACCGGTCCTGCGCCACCTGCATCCAGCGGACTCCCGCGACCTTTACCAGGTCATCAGTCCACCTTGTGGGGGGCCTACCCAGTCCGCGCCTTCCGGTACGTGGTCGCCACTCTAGAACCTTTCCGCCCCAACGGCCATCGGCTCTAAGTGCTATGTGCCGTTCGTCCATAGCTATTGGATAACATTTTACCTCTACAAGTTTATTAGGGTGCAATGTGATTTCATCTTCGATCGATACAGATTTGAAAAACCTTTACTTACAAGTGTAATTGGGACTCGCCCATCGAGGGTTCCGTAACAAATTACAAATGTATAGTTTTCAGTTTTCTCCATGTACTTGTGTACTATGGTTTCGCTTAAAAAAAAGTTTTTGAGGTTCCTATAAGATTGAATTTATTGCAAAATTGAAAAAAAGGAAAACCTATACACCTAGTCTTGCATTGTGTTATCATTAACGTACTAAAAAATCATTGTGATTGGAAAATATTTAGAAGTGGAAAAAAATTCTCTTTTTGTATTTATGAGTACGTAGTATTCTTCCCTGTTAATAAATACTACCCGTTTTACCACCAGTGAGATCCTGTAATTGGCTGTCTATCTAAATATGTGTATGTAAAAGTATTGTTCTGTTATAAAAGCTGTTAGTTTTTCATACAAATAAATACATAAAAAATATTAGTATTGATTATAGGACCACCACCAATAAAGTTTAGGCGCCTCATTACGAGTGTATTTATCAGAAACAATAAACAGCAGTGGCGGAGCGTTCATACGAGCCGACTCCCACCGACTTCCCAAATGCTGTTACCGAACTCGTAAGTCATCAAAAACAGCTCTTTGTTTTGCTCCGGGTTGTCCAGTAAAAAAATCTCACGCGCTGCCACTGGTACATAAATTGTTGTCAACTGGTTTCAACTAAAGCCGTATACAAACAGTAAGCCTGTTGCCATACATCAGCACTCAGTACCTTAATCTCGCCAGATACAGCTCACGAGGATAAAGCAAGTGCGGATTCCACGTAAACGTTAAATGTAAGAGACGCTTAACGCTTTGCAACCAGACTTTGCAAGATACACGGCGCTGGAACTTGGCAGACGTTCATGTTAGACGTTTACAGCTTGTAACGGAAATAGGGTGTGAACCGATCAAGGCCATGTTCGGGAGCGTATTGTGATTCAAAAAAATGCTTTTTTAAATTTGGTTTTGTATTTAGTACATGGTTTACATTAAAGTTTTAATTGTGTTAACATGAGTTGTATAATCACAAAAACTAAAAATCCGTCACCTGCGTATTCAAAAAACATACCCAAAATTCAGGTTGCACGTAAACAAAAACAAAAATGTCAAAGTAAACAAAAAAAACGTAAACAAATGCATGTTTGGTATCGCAATGCGCTACCGAATATAGGGCATATTCAGGGCGGATCGGTTCACATTCATACCCCGTTTTTGGTACACCCTGTATGTATATATTTATGGATCTCGCCGCTTTGTCTATGTATTACAAAGAACGCAGGCGGGGTGATAGTCCATGTCCGGCCCTAAGAAGCTTTCTAACTACGGGTGAAAGAATTTTTGAAATCGGAAAAGTAGTTGCGGTGATGATCCCCTATATATTATTTAAACTTACTGACTAACAACTTTACCTCTTTAAAATATATATATATGAGGACTACACACACACACACACACACACACACACTCCCTCCGTCCGCGTGGAACTCGTTTATATATCGTAGCTCCATACAGACTCACTCTCCATTTCACCCCCTTAGAGGATGATTTCTTGGATAAAAACTATCCTATGTCCTTCCCCGGGACTCAAACTATATCTATAACAAATTTAATCTTAATAAGTTCACCAGTTTAAGCGTGAAGAGGTAACAGACAGACAGACAGACAGACACACTTTAGCATTTATAAACTATGCATACTTAAACGTTGCGGGTCACGCTACTACCAACCGTGACAAATAAGATGAAATCTATGACGGTAATCATCTGTATTTTAACAAAACAATATATCTAATTAATTAATTCGTGAACGAATGAATTAATAATATTCCCTACTTATAAGTAATAAGTACACATGTCATTCCAATAATGATTGAATAGTCCAAGTTTCACAAAAAAACCCATTCAACAACTGGGTTTTGGCACATGTTGAATCATTATAAATCATCAGTTGACTGCGTAAATTATATACGAAATATACTGCGCAAATATAGAATATTATAGTACCTATGTACAAACCTATTGAACAAACCCGAAATCAGTTGATTATGTTTGTACGAAAAAGACCGGCATTGTACAAACACATGCTACCCTCTCTCGTCCGTATTGATTTGCATAAAACAAAACTCTGTCGGAGAAAAAGAATTCGGATACGGTCAAATACAAAACTAAAATGGTCCTTTACAGTCACACATCACTATGTGAATTCTTATGGATAAGGGAATTTAGCACTCAAGCGTATTCCCGATTGGCTCAATACGAGAATACTTGGCTCAATACGGGACTTCGACCAACGTCAGAGCATCGTAAATTCTTGCATCTACTATTTGGATGCAGTTTGAAATGCCTCTGTGTCTCTTGGGTAAAAGTACAAAGTATCAAACACTTTAGAGCTAGAGCAGTGTCGTGTTATGGGTAAATTTACATATTTTTATATACTCATACGTACTTTATGATGGGTATATATTTCTTATTCAAGACGTCAGCTAACTTTCTTCTTTGAATAGAGCAGAATATGCAACCTAGTTTTTTTAGTTTTTTCGTGATCGACCTGCAACTGTAAACGTTCGAAGTGAAGTGTCGGACAAACGAAAAAAGTGAAACGTGTCGAATAGTTAATGCCAAAATGAACAAAGGACAAAAAAGCTAGTGTTTAAGACAGGTAACATAATCTCTTATTCTACTTAACCCAAATGAGTAGAGTTCCGTAGACCACTATTTATCCACACATTGCACCGCGTAATTTTCCTAAATGAGCCGGAGGTGTTTTTATTCGCCTCCGCCGATATTAAAACTTGGTCAAATGCACTGCCATTGTCCCTCAGAAAAGTCTTTGTTCTATCCTAACGGTTATTCTGCTGGCTGGTTTATTTTTATTCCATGAGATAGAACGGGATGGACAAAGCTAGGCACATCTGAGCTATAATAAGCCTGTTGAGCACTCAACATAATCATTGTGTCGAATTAAAATTAAGCCAGTTATGTGTGTTGCAATGATAAAAGCTGATTTATGAGCAATTACCATGGTTGTTTACAAATTCATGATTGTCACGTTGTTTTGTACGGAACTGGATTAACATGGTATTTAAATATGTTTAACAATACGTGAAATACAAATATTTATCTGTATTAGTAATTTATCAGTTGTGTTTTTTGGAATACAAGTTAACTTGGCTTGTTCCTTTGTAATAACAAATATGTGAGCACATTAATTGCACACACATAAATTGCAGTAACGCTGCTAATGTCATACGCATTAGGGTTGCGTGTAGCTACATCTACCAGAAGACTTATGCTTCTTAACGGCACCAACGTCTCAAATCATATTGAGAAATCGTCAGTTACGATGCGCCACCCCATATTTAATTAATTTAGTATTAAGCAGTAATGTATATTTTGTTAGCAGCGTTACTGTAACGCTGCTAACAAAATATACATTTCAATTTGATGACCGGTTAGCCCAGTGGGTAGTGAAGATGCCTACGAAGGGTTCGAATCCCGGTAAGGACAAACATTTGTGTGATGAGTATGAATATTTGTTTCTGAGTCTTGAGTGTTTTCTACTTACGTATTTAAGTATTTATATCTATTAAATATTAAATATATCGTCGTCTAGTACCCATTACACAAGCCTCATTGAGCTTACTATATGGGGCTAGTTCGATTCGTGTAAGATTGTCCTCTAATATTTATAATTATATTGGTTTTTAATAACAGGAAATGTTTTTTGTTTTCTATTTAGTAATGTCAAAGCAGAAAATTTGAATAGTGATCTGATCATACTTGTGAACGGGTGCTGTTTGTGGAGTCAGGTCAGTTCATGTTTACAAGGACGACAAGTAACTTTATTACAGGGTTCAACGGAATCAACATGAACGACTTCACTCTGTTCTCATTTTTCCATAATTTTATTATTATTTGTTTTTTTTACGCTCAGAGGCCTTATATACGTCATCTCTAAGAATTATTAATTGTTCATTTGTCTTATAATTATTTTTGTAAACTCCAAGATGGCGGAGCGGTACTTACAACGAGGTACAGTCGCCATCCGATGAATTTAAAAGGAAAATTATCATGGCTAAGTAGGCATAACTAACTAGTTATGCCTACTTAGCCATGATAACTCGGTAACTACCGAGTAATAGTCGACCAACTTAAAATGTACATAGAAAGGCCGACTTTCGTACAAATTCGGCCGACGACGCAACCATTTAGTTGGCCCGCGCGTGTCGATGTAACTGAGAAAGAAAGGCAACTACGGAACCCTACAGTGCGCGTTGCGCGACACGCACTTGGCCGAATTTACTAATAATAATTGTAAACAATAAAAGAAATGAATTATAAAAAAAACACTGCTTGTAGCAGGTCTTTAAGTACCGTTTTTTTTTTATTTGATTCAAAATCTCTGTATGGATTGTTCAGTCCACAAAATAACCTCATCCCAGCTTGTGCGATGGACTAAACACAGTGGTGCGTTCCGCTAACATAAACACGGAATAAATAATAGTACTGCGAAGCTAAAGATCTAGACACGCGGTAGCGTGTCAAGCCAAGTTCAAGCTAACAGAACTGGCGAGCAGCACCGTGTGTAATATTACACGAACCATTTGGAGCCACTTTTGACCCCCTCATAAATCAAAAACTGTTTCACATAAACATGTCAAATTTGGACCATATATTAAGACTTGCGAGATACATATGTGCTCCAAATTTCATGAAAACACCTCAAAAGGTTATTTAGATATTAACGTCCAAAAATCGTCATTTTTATCACTGACCTACCTATAGATCAAAACTGGGATAGATCAAAACTCTAACCCAGTTCCAGATGACCTAGAAAGTTCAAATTTGGCAGCCAGATAGGTAGTTGAGTGAATACAAAGTACAAAATCAGAAACTAGTAAATTTTAATCATTTTATTATAATTTTTCAATTAATTGATTCTATTAGGAACACTTACTCGTAACTTACTTAATGTTTATTAAAAATGGATGCTACGATGACGTTACGTCAACACGGCGATTTTTGAAATACCTTGACGGCGTGTCACTATAGCAACGAGACTGTTAATTAATACCCCGCCCTCATAACACTATATTACAAGCTTTTATTTACTTTCACCTGGCCCGTTGTCTGTCTGTCTTCTCTGTAATCAAATCTTGCAAGTTAAATTTGACCCACTTCCCGGTGACCGATTGAGCTTAAATTTTCTTTATAAGTATAGTTTGGATGACAATTCAATATTATGGTACCATCGAGCTGATCTGATGATGGAGACAGAAGGTGGCCATGGGAATTCAGTACCTAACCGACGTAACCCCGTTGAGTTTGGGCTCGTTAGAATCGTCTCAATGAGTAGTTGATGATGGTATACAGAAAAAGTACAGTCGGCAATAAAAGCTTCTGTCAAAAATGAAATTTTTATAAATGAAGCTTTTTTTTCTTGGGAATTCACTAGATAATAGGTAATTCGTTACGTAATCGTCTTAAATAAATATCTTATTACTTCTTATATTGTACAATGAGTCGTACAATAGAATTACTGGTGGGTGGAGTTAGTGCTACAGGCAGCACGGGAAAAAGTTATTTAATTAATACAATTAATAAATGGATTAAGAAGCGAATCAACAAGTTAGTTGCAGTAGCTGCACCCACTGGTATTGCCGCTTTTAATGTAAACGGTCTAACAATACATAGGCTCCTACAGCTGCCTGTAGAGCACGGAAATTGTCCCAAGTACACTTCCTTATCAGACCAAGTACTAAAAGTTTTAAGATGTGACTTAAAAGATGTAGTACTTTTAATAATTGATGAAGTGTCTATGATTTCCAATATAACATTAATGTACATCCATCTTCGCTTAACAGACATATATGATACCGGTGACGCTGACGACGGATGGTTCGGCAAGATTCATATAGTGTTGTTTGGCGATCTGCTCCAACTGCCTCCAGTGAGACAACTGTCGCCGTTCGAAAACTTGACGTCGTCTGATGTCCTTAAATGTTTAGGATCCCTTAGTGCTCCAAATTTATGGAAAGATCTATTTTGTTATGAGGAATTAACTGTAAATATGAGGCGTTTAAGAACGGGTGTAGTAACCAGCTAAGACAGTTGCACGTTATTTAATAGACTCCTCAAATTAACCACTAAAAATCAAAACGACCGGCTTAAAGAAATCATATCTTATTTTAGACTGCTTTCCGATGATACAGTATGTTTATTTCCCACTAAAAATATGTGTAACCAGTTTAATGCTGCAATGTTGGCAAGTATGGAGCAAACAGAAATTAAATTAAATTCGATAGACGAAATAGACTGTCCACGGTATTTAAAAAAACGAGCAAATGAAATACTAAAAAATAACGAGGATGATTCGTCGCTAACTGCTGGCTTAGAAAATGACATCACGATAAAAATAGGTGCACGTGTAATGTTGCGAAGAAACTTAGATGTCAGTAAGGGACTGGTAAACGGATCCATTGGAAAAATAGAGAAGGTGCATTGGGACGTCGATAACAGCAATAGCGCACGTAAAATTAAAATAAAATTTAAGCATAATTTAATTTACGAACTAGAACGAGTCAAGACCAAGTTTCAGATATTAAGTAATGTATGTTCACAGGGAGCAATTCCCTATTTGCTTAGCATATGCTATTACTATCCACAAATTACAAGGCCTTAGTCTTGACAGCGCTCTTCTCGACATAGACTCCTCTATATTTAGTAAAGGGCAGGCTTACGTTGACTCTCCAGAGTTAAAACCTTAGATGGAGTACATCTTATAAATTTAGATCCAAGTCAAATCAAGGCACAAGAGAGCTCTATTGTTGAGTACAACCGCCTGCGCACGTTATACCGCCCCGACTTAGCCAAATTAAGCATAAACAGAAAACGCGTAAAAAAAAATCCTGATACATTTCAAAGGTTCAAGAAAATATTGAAAATAACACAAAAAAGACAATTATACCACGTAAGCGTAGGAAAATACAGTAGTTTAACACAAACCAATTGGTATCAATTTTATTATGAATAAGTACCGACTTATAATTTCTGTACAAAAAAGTAATGATATCCAAACAAAAATATAAATGTGAAATGAGAGCCAAGTCCAATATTATGATATAATATGCCTTGGTTGTTGACTTCAACGACAAAAAAAGTGAGATCTAAATGGGTGCCAAGTTCAAAGGTCAGTCCTGAAAGCTATTTATACCAACATAAAATATTTTATAACAACTTACAATATAATTTCTCCTTATAACTTAGGATAATATATTTAAGCCTAAGGTCTTACTTGGCTAGTTCTCAAGTAATACGATTTTTTATTAAGTAACTACTAAAACAGTCATGGAAGAGCCCAATGTTCGATGGCAAGTTTCTACCAGCAAGCCAAATTTTCGGAAGAATACAATAAGAACTTCTAGTTTTAGAACTGGAAGGCTGTAATATAATTCGTATATGAGAACTAGCCAAGTCAGACCTTAGGCTTAAATATATTATCCTAAGTTATAAGGAGAAATTATATTGTAAGTTGTTATAAAATATTTTGTTGGTTTTTTTTTTGTAATGTTTGTTTTTTATTATTATTCTATTTTTAATACAAAAAATAAAAAATAAATAAATTAATTAATATAAATAAATAATGATATTGGTATAAATAGATTTCAGGACTGACCTTTGAACTTGACACCCATTTAGATCTCACTTCTTTTGTCGTTGAAGTCAACAATCAAGGCATATTATATCATAATATTGGACTTGGCTCTCATTTCACATTTATGTTTTTGTTTGGATATAAATTATACAATGATAACTGGGCCAAGAAAAAATATAAAGAGCAGTTCAATTTCAATTTCTAACTAAATCCGACAAAATTTATAACGTTTACAGAATAATCCGTTTCTGTAATAAGAAACGTCGTGCATTGTTCTCCAGGGAGCCATATCTAAATTATAGAACCCCAGACGGCGATGAGGATGACCGCGGCCACTGAACCCAACAGGGAAATTTACACCAAAATAAAATCACTTGATGGAAATATATTTTATATCATTTCCTTATTCGAGTAACGGTGAAAATAAAAAGGTACCGGGAATGTTGTGAACCGGTTTTTGTTTGTAAGTAACTAGCTTCCGCCCGCGACTTCGTCCGCGTGAACCCGGGATAAAAACTATCCTATATTTTAATCCAGGCTATAAACTATCTCCGTGCAAAATTTCATTCAAATCGGTTCAGTCGTTTAAGCGTGATTGAGTAACAAACATCTAAACTTTCGCATTTATAATATTAGTAAGATAACGCTTTGGAAGCGGATGAGTTTATTTAACATAGAAAACTACAGTTTTTTATAAATATTTACGGTGAAAAATCAGCAAGGACATCCTTGGCTTTAAAATAACTCAAGAAGGTTGTTTATTTTGAGCATTAATTCCTAGTCAGAGAACTTGCACCTTCCACTGTTCCTATTTTTAAAAGTTGGCTGGAAGCAGTGGAATTATTTCGCTACATTCTGATACCACAGCGACGGGTGCGCCATTTTCTTCGCAGATGCCGCTGCCTGCTAGCTTAATTGTTATTTGAATAAAGCATGTCAGAAATTCATGATATTTGTATATTTAATTCAAACTCAGAATCGTGATGATGAAATGGCGGCTGGTGTAAACTTTATGACCCCGAATGGGTAGGAATGTACTTCCTAACTGTCATCTACTATTAGTTCCTCCGTGAATGTAGGTATGAGCCATTATTACCGAGTGAAAAAAAACAAGTTATCTATCTTATGGTCAATAGATTATGGCTTATGTTCGATTTCAAGTTATTTTATTCATCTATTCATTTCAAAGTCAATGTAAGTTTACATGATACATTATTACATATAACAGAATACATGTCAAAAAGAAAAGATTGTCAATTTGGGAACTTTAACATTAACATATGCCAATTAGTCTGAATCCTTAGCCTTGGTTTGGCTAATTTGCTGATATTACTTAAGTACATTTCTAACGGCTCAGTCTTCATAATCTAAGCTAACCGGAATTTATTTCCTTTTATTCTAAACTTTTTATCACATTACTGTTTTGTACTACTATTGATATTTGTATCACATACTGTGCAATGTCATCATACGAGCATAGCGTGTACTGTGTAACATATTATTATATTCAGTTCCTATTTGCGAGTTCCTATAATTTGCTCTGTATTGCTATTTATGTGCTGTTGCCCCAAAATAACCATCCACACATGCTGCACGAAGATCTGTTAGTGGGATAAAGGCGACAGCTCCTGACTGCGCCAGAAGTCCGAGCTAGCAGACTCCGTGAAACTATTTTGATGTGCCGTCTACCTAGTCCCGTAATAAAGTGATTTATAAAGTTTAGTGAATATTTCATAGCTGTTGGAATTCCTTGTATAAATAAATAAATAAAATATTTACACAGAAAAAACCTAAAACATATTTACGACCTATTGATTTACTTTCACGATTCTCACACATTATTCCCGTTTTAAGTCCCGTTTAGTATAAATAATATTTACGACCATCACTTAAATACGTATCGCTTTGTAGGCAACGCTCTGTTTGTTAAGTAGCCCACTGGTGGCGCGTAAGTAAGTTTGCATAGTGAGTCAGTCGTCAAGTTACCAATTTTGCATAACAGATGTTGCCTTTGTGTCATCAGTCGCTGAACTTTAGAGCCGTCGTCATATTCCAAGCAGTTTAAGATTACCACCGGGGTGTAGAAAGTTTAGATGTGTTATATCCATTAATAATCCTACTAATAATATTATAAATGCGTTTGGATGTTTGTTAATCAATCACGCTTAAATGTCTCAACCGATTTGGGAGAAATTTTGCACGAAGACCGTTTATAGCCTGAATTAAAATATAGGGTAGTGTTACCCCGAGTACACGCAGACGAAGCCGAAGACGGTAGAAAATTTTCATTGGAAAGAAGCTATGGCAACTAGCAACGTGGTTCAAGCATGCAGCTGCAAACTGTGGTCGCGGGTTCGAATCCTGGCTTGCAATAACGAATACCATAATATTTCCCATAAAAAAATTTATGAAAAAAAATATCGAGAGGAAACTTGGCTCCGTGATGAGTTTTAGTTAGATATAAGCAAAATGAACTGGGCGAGCATTCGACTCACAGAATGACGTGTCTTGGACAAGCCGTAGTGATTCCCGATTTCCCGCTGTTATCTCTCTCAAATCCACAACAAGACCAAACCAATAAACCAAAGCATTCTCAGTATATCCCCTTCTGACAATTAATCGCTATTGCAAGAAGATTCGTAAAAAAAACTTCCCTAGAAACTTGAATATTCAAAACTTTAACTTTTACAATTCTAACTTTAAGCGTAGTTTTAAAACACCCTTTGAATAGCAACAAACGGTACTCAGTAAACGAGTGGTCGACTTGGAAAGATAGATAGGAAAAAAAAAGTAAACGAGTGGAAATAAGTGACTAATTCAATAACTCACAGCATGCAGACTGTGACGTTAGCTGCAAAACCACTGCTTTTATTCAAACTATCAAATCACCAACTGACAAAGAAGAACACTGCGAGGTCCAAAATAAAGTTCAAATTTCCTTTTAACCCAGAAGGCAGATAAGAGGTTGTGAAATCAAACGATTTTACGGCCACAGAGCAGTTAAACCATTTACTTGAATAGTCTCGCTGCCGCAGTCCCTGAACGCTCAACAGTCGTACCCGTTAAGCTATGGCTTGTCCCTCGCTTACAATATCTAGTCATGTTATGGGCACCTTACCAGCTTTTATGATGTCAGTCTTTGCCGGTTAAGTGTCGTGCTCATGTTGAAATCCTTATTTCGTTTCGTTTTTCTTGTAAAGCATAGGTAAAAAAAAATGTCCTGAAGTTTACACACGTTTTAGGGTTCTAGAGGTTACATTGTTCTTATGTTCGCGGTGATATACCGCAAGTTGTCGCATTTAGGGCCCTGCTGATTGAGACGTAGCCAATTGATTTTAACATAACTGTAGAGTAGGCGACCGGGACCAAGTCGCTCCAGCAGTACCTACCTTGATGTCCATTTGGACGGCCCTGGTATGCTCTCTTGACTTTGCAATATTCCTCCATTCTCTCCAGGTGACCAACGGAGTTTGTGAGCATTGATCTCTCCTAAGATGTTAGGTTCGGGTCTATATCCGTTTTTTTTTTTTTTTTATATTGTTCGTTTTCGTTGTCGCATAACAACTTTTCGCCTAAAAAGTTTTGGCCTAATAATTGTGGCGTAATATATTTTTTTGGCGAAATCGTTACGCATAATATCGATTATCCTAAACAATTATTGTTGAGCATAATATTTTTCGTATTCATCGAACACTACATATACTTTACCCCTCCTAATATTAGATGCTATACATATTTATATGCTATGCTGTTTGGACTACAGTTCATAATTTCGAAACATATCCTCCGTTTATTAATATACTGCGTGGAACGGAACGATGGACTTCCCCGCAAGAGGGGGATTATTGAGCGCTAGTACATCACATTTTCCAGATAAACTATTTTTTTGACGCGATTTTTTTTTTACCTTTGTATGGAGCGTCGGCCGACTGGAGCGACGAGCTCCATACAGATATAAAAAAAATCGTGTCAAAAAAATTTTTTTTTCTCTTTATTCTTATCAGAACACGATACCTGTCAAGCCCTTGATCGGTTCATACCCCATTTTTGTTACATCCTGTATAACACCTAATATATAAGTATTAGGTAGTTTGTTAAGAAGTTAAATAAATTATTGAAAATACAAAATGTGTTTTTTATTCGATCGCTTTCAATCGAGCTTCAATCCTCTAACTCTTGCCCATTGGCAAGAGTTAGAGCAGAACCGTGAAAAATGGCGCACTTTCGTGTCGGAGGTCAAGATTCATTTAAGGTAGGTAAGCCAACGGAGTAAGTTAAGTAGTCGACCGGGCCGCCGATGGTGAAATGATAACACGTCTTTGTACTGTTTATGTACACGAACGACACATCAAACACAGCAGGTCGGTCACGTAACGCATTGTACGCGCGCCAGGTAGGTAATTGCTAAATGTCACATTTTATATGAATCAAATAGTTAAATTGTCCTAACACGCGCGCGCGTTTGAACAGTTACATTACCTCTCAGGTAACGAATATTCACAAGAAACTATGTACACGCGACAACAATCGGCAGGAGCAATTGAATATTGGGTCAGCTAGGGGAAATTAGATACTTTACCCAAAATTAGGTGATAAGAGACGGAACCTCTTGATAACTTTAAAAAATAAAATACCTACGTATCGTAGAGTTCGCTTTTCTCATACTAATAAGCAAATTATTATTTATTTCAGTACAAATAAAAAATAATGTGCAACTTTTTTTATAAATTTAATTCGAATATATTATAACAATGAAATGAATAAACATAGTTTTCTGGTGGGCATTGATTGGTGTTTGTATTTAACAGGTCACAGTAAAAATCTTTTTAGACAATTAAAATAAAGCAAAACTAAAGCTTTACGAAATTGCATTCAGAATTGATTAGATAACCACGTACATTTGGTTCAGATTGTATTAGGTCTGTAGGAAATCTGAAAGCAGTAGCTTTTATACATTATTCATGAAATTCATGGTAGTTTAGTTAGTGTTTGTTCGCATCTCGCAAAAACAAAACTTTGCTGGAGACTGAAGTTCGATGTTTCTAGATCCATGTTTTTGTTTCCTGTATAAAATTAACATTACCGCTATTGTGAAAAACGGTCAAAATAACACGATATTCTTATGTCAATCGTCGTTATTCGGGCATACAAATATGTATCATATTTCGTTGTATGTACATAAATATTATTATTTGTTTGTGTCGTGTTATATATATAACCCCACCTGTTTTTCGGAGGGATAGACACGGACTTTACTCTTGTTACGATACTTGCGAAAACAAAGCGTATGCAGGCAGTAGTTAACACTTTGACTGCCTGGAACCCACCTAGCGGGCGCTTTGTTCGAAGGCGCTTTCCTTTACATAGAGGTAAAACCACGGCATCGGCAGCGCTATACGCTCGTAAGCGTAGCGCTACGAAATTGTTTGCAGTGAATATGTTAATTATCATTGGCTTTTTTTATAATTATGAAAGACCATCCGTGATGGACCCTAGTCTCACCTGATGCATCGCTGATGGCTGTGCTGATGTTTATAACTGATCCAGCGAACATTCTAAATAGAGGCTCTGATATAGATATTGCGGGCTGGTTCATGTACGGCCCGATAATCCGCGTCCATCTATCTTTCTCTCGATCTTTTTGCAGGAGTTAAAAAGAAACAGAGATATAGTGGACGCCGGTTATTGGGCCGTACATTAACCGGCACCGATATTGTGTGTGTTTTTAAAAGACTTTGGTCATCTTCCTCCTAGCGTCATTCCCGGTTATGCCCTAAAGGAGCTCGGGGTCCGTTTTGACACCTTATCCCGAGATTCGGCATAGGCACTAGTTTTACAAAAGCGACTGCCATCTGACCTTCAAACCCAGAGGGAAAACTTAGACTTTATTGGGATTAGACTGGTTTCCCCACGATGTTTTCCTTCATCGATAAGCAAACGGTAAATATCCCGTACATAAGTTCCGAAACCCACGACCGCCGCTTAACAGCCGCATGTTTTTGAAGACTTTTGTAAGAAAGTTAAATGTTCTATGCCCGTATCTGACCGATTTTGCAGCCCTGCGATCTTGGGCTATAATTAGACAGTATTATAAAAACCGGCCAAGTGCGTGTCGGGCCACACGCAGTGTAGAGTTCCGTAGTTGCCTGTCTGTATTTGTTACATCGCCACCCGCCAGGTAAATGGTGCGGTTGCGTCGGCCGAATTTGTACGAAAGTTGGCCTTTTATGTTGGTCGACTATTACTCGGTAACTAGTTATGGCTAAGTAGCCAAGATAGTTTTACTTTTAAATTCATTCACATCCCCAGTAGTAGCAATTTAGCCGGCATGTGTCCCCCATGACTGGAACAAAAATTAGGGCTTTAAAGCCCAATATCTCGCAAACGAATCACTGAGTTAAATATTAATAATAAACCCATAATATTTTTGAACATGCTATCTAACGATACCCCATGGGTTTAACGAGAAAAAAAATGACAACCCCACTTCAGGTGTAGGGGAGGCACGCTAAAAATTTTTTTTTTCTAGATTTTATTCTACTGTTTTGTCGGCGTAGTTGATTTATATACCCATGCCGAATTACAGTTTTCTATTATATTATAAAATCTGTAAGAATGAACTTTTTTTAGCTGTCATCCCAGTACAATTTATGTCATCATATGTCATTTTTGACGTTTATTGAACTGGGATGACGGCTGTCATAAGTTCATTCTTACAGAATTTATACTATAGTAAGGGTTATTGAGATAAGCCGAAGACTGACAGACGGACCGACGGGCCGACATGGTTAAACTATAAGGGTTCCTTGTTGAGTACGGAACCCTAAAAAGGAGTGAAATTTATCGCGCCATTGCTGAAAAGATCTATCGCATCTCCTTTTTGACTCGTATGACTTCCACTGCGTCCCATTGGCTCACAACTCATTCGAAAAAAAAAGTAATTTAGCAATCCTCTCTTCCATGTACCTTAACCTTTACCCTAATTACCTCAATGTGTTGTCCTAGCCCTAGCTAAGGCCTGTGACATTACGAAACTCGTTAACTCTACAAAGGGTTTATTGTGGTCATCTGTGAGCTACGCAAGACCAAACTACGATGTAATGTTAGGCAAACTGAATTCTATGTGTTTGTCTGGAACTAAGTTAATATGGTTATTAACGAGTCATGTTTCGAACTAATATAATAAGTTGAGTATCCCAGTATTTCGCTATGAGTGCGGGGGTAGTTACCCACAGTACGAGCTCTTGTTTTAGTTTGCAAACAGCGAAGTTATTAAGTACCTACCTAGTAGGTATGTAAAATCATAAAAAATACTTAAGGTAAAGGTACCTTAATGCTCGACACAGTGATGCCTAATAGTTGACCCCTGTTAGGCATTACGGTATTCACCTCTATTGTTTTGAATTAAGATTAAAAAAGTCATGTATAGGCCAGTGTCGGGCACTGGGACGTTAACTTTACCGACAGTGCGTTATGTATAAAACATGGTGTGGTTTTAATACATTCAACTGTGTTAATATAATTTTTATATTCGTTGACCTTAATGTTTGACAAAATTTCAAGTCTGTAGGTTATTTAGTTCCGAAGTTAAGCGAAAGCAGTTTCGCATTTATGACACTCACTCACTCATGATCAACGAAATAGAACTAGTACTTCCCATAAACTCAGAGAGCTGAAATTTGGTACAGAGTTAGGGTTTAATGGCCACATAAAAGAAAAACTATAAAAACTAGGATAATCGAAGATCTGGAGTACCTGGTGACCCTGATTAGAAAACACAAGAGCCCAACCAAACTATTAGAGATATATCTATATCTCTATCTCTATACCGCCTTTACAAAAAATATTGAACGTGGTGGGCCGCTTCATTTGATGTCAAAAATCGAAGGTCTGAAGTATCTGATGAAGAACCCTCAGCTGGTCTCAGCTGTATTAGAGATATGGTAATGCCCCCTTCTACTATTGGTACATAAAATCGATTGTCATTGCAAAAATCCAGCGTAGTGGGACACATCTTCTAATTTAAATTTAATCTAGCATATAGCGTCCCACTGCTGGGCGAATGCCTCCCCTTCTGCTTTTAATACGCATATAAATAAAATTAAAGGAAAACTCTGGATAAGACTAGACTGGCTTTCATACTACTCCTAAACAGAAAAAAACTGTGTCAAATAAGAAAATCTAATAAAATAAATCAATAAGCCCACTTTTCTACAAAAAGAAGTGAAATCCCATCAAAAAACTTCTGTAAAAACTAGCCAAGGCTCGATGGAGCTGCTTGTTTATCTCTAAAAAGTAATTAAATCTAGACAAAGTCGTGCCAAGTCTAAGGTTCCTTACTGCGATTTCTTTATTATTTATAGTTAATGTTGTGTGACTAGGCCGTTGGCTTATACCCACTAACATATAAAGAATGTTCCAATTATATTCTCAACGAACATTCATACTACGTAATCCTCTTCAGAAAAAAAATTTAAGTACATAATTGAGGAATTCCATACGTCATCTGTGGTCTTCATCATCAATTCCACTCCACCAAATTTATGATTTCCGGGTGTAAATACACTAGTTAAAATAGAAAATACCAAAATCACTACACGCGTGCCTAATATAATTGAAGAGTTTCCTCAATTCGTCATGGATCCCATCATCCAATCAAATTTTTGAAAAAAATGGGACCCACCTGGAAGCATATACTTACAAAAAAAAAATTACGAATCGGCTCATCAATGACGGAGTTCTGAAGTAACAAACATTGAAAATGATTTAAAAAATACAACCGAATGAGAACCTCCTCCTTTTTTTGAAGTCGGTTAAAAAAGGTTGTTATTACCTGAATGTGGAGGGACAGGGGAGTTATTTTAATTATAAATCCTAGATGGTTCTTTAATCAGAAAACTAAACTAAGAACCTAATAATGAATTTAAATCAAATGCCTATCAAGCGATACCCCACTTGTCATAGTTCTTTGACTTTAATTGACCCACGCAATTTTGACGTCCGTTTTTCACGCGAAATTTAGTTTTTCGTGTAAATTTTGGAAAATGTACAGCCCATATGGCGAAACGATAACGGTTTAGGCTGCAGGGCGTGCCAGAGAATAAGACATAGTCACATACATACATACATACGCTCGAAAAACATAACCCTCCTCTCCTTCAGCAGTCGTGTAATAATAAAAAGAAACACTCTCGAACGAATCCTCTTCAATTGAGAAATACTTCAAGTTTGTTATATTTTCGGGCGAATTCTTTTGAACGCAATTCCTTCCTTTATTTAATGACCTCACGGGATTCACGGGATTTGTATATTTCATTTAGTAGAGACCTCTCCAACGGACGATGTAACATACAAATTGAATCAACTGATTTCACGAAATTAGAAGCGGGCACTCTTTGTTGAATAGAGTGGAGATACCGCCCATGAGAACTGAGGCTCTAGTATAAGTTTTACCGAAACAAAACGTTACGACCGCGTTCGCGTTTAGCTGTCAAATCCCATACAAATTGAGGGTAAAACGCAAACGCGATCGTAACGTTTTGTTTCGGTAAAACTTATACTAGAGCCTCTGTAAAAAAATACTAACTAGTACTTGCACGAACAAGTATTTTGTGAAGGGTGTTCTTGCTTGCTCAAGTGTAATCGAGCTCGTTGCTCTTTTGCACGTTAATTCTTTATAGTAAGGCGAAAATTCAGAAAATTTAAAACATATCTTTGGCCTGGCCTGCTCTTCGATCGTGTGCAATCGGGAGCAATAGATACGTATTTGTGTCAGTGACCCCAATGGATTATGGTATGCTTAAGAGGCTGACAAGACCTAATTTTGTTGAAATTGATGTTTTTAAGAAAAACTATTTGTTCTAGCACATCAAAAAAATATATGTTAATATTCACCATATTTCAAAGACCATGGACGGGCTCGATACATAATTGGACTAAATCAGTTCGATAACAAATAATTGCAAAGATTGGTCTTAAAATCATCTTAAACGGTTCTAAGTCTTTATTTTTTTGACGTATGGGTCTGCAATTAAAAACATGAAGTCAACATATTCATACCTAATACCTAAACCGCTAACGAGTCACATTTCACAAATATTCCACACTTTTTTTATTTCAATATTTATGTACTATTATCTTCAAAAACCGGGCCGCCCAGTGACACTCGCTCTCGTTTACTCCGATTCAAATAGACAGTGTGCGTGCTATCCCAAATCCTCAAGGCCATTTTGGTGTTGACAGCGTCTTAATGTAAAAGCGTTTCATCCTATTCACAATTCTTCTCAAAAGCAATTCTTCATACCGGCAATTCACCACATTATTCATTCTTCACATCCTCATTTTGGCGTTTCTCCCTATTGGAAATTACTTACAAACGAGATTCCTGTTGCAGCGTTTCAGCACAGTATTCAGTATTTTTGACATTCCTCATTTTTAATTTATTCTACATACATACATACATTCACGCCTTTATCCCTAAAAGGGGTAGGCAGAGCACATGAAACTTGTGTTCCAGTGCCACTTTTAGCATCAATGTGGGTATAAGGCCATAGAATAGTTTTTATCCCGGAAATCAGTCCCTAAGGAGATTAAATGGAGGGTGAAAGCTTGTACTTAATTACGATGAAAACGAGTTCCACGTGGACTGAGTCGCGGGCAGAAGCTAGTTAAGTTAGCTAGTTACATGGTGTACCAAAAATGGGGTGGGGCATAACAGGTGTCGTGTTCTGATAAGAGAAAGTAAGAGATTATTTTTTCCGCGTTTTTTTTTACATTTGTATGGAGCGTTGGCCGACTGGGGCGATATGCAAAAAAAAATCGCGTCAAAAAAAAATTCTGCTTTGATCAGTTCACACCCTAGTTTTGGTACACTCTGTATACTGGATAACGAATTTGGTCAATTGGCGTTTTCGTAGAACTAGCAAGGTCAACGTCGACCTTGGATAAGATGTGACACATCCTTACCGTCAATAAAATACTCCCAAGTAAAATACCACGACACCAAGTAATCTGGAACATTCTCTTTAGAGAAGAGGGTTTATTTACAAATCAAATTTTTACAAAATGAGGTTGGATCTGTAGGAACCTTTGTAACGTCGTTTGGGTCAATTAGGGTAGCCTTTTTATACTCAACTGCCAGTGTATTTCAAAAGGTATTAAGTTTCACTGAAATCGGATCATTTTTACAACATTTTTCTCGTGAAAACATCTAGTTCTTTGCCTTCTTTTTACCGATAGAAGTTTATTTCAGATGGACCTACTTTAAAACCTTCGTTAAATACGTTTGTAGTGACTAATTCTAAATTACTTAACTGATCTACCTAATGTTTTTAAACCCCAAAATAATAGTCTATTGTCAGTGGTGTGCACTCCATAAAAGCAGCGGCTGAGGCTGGCTCGTGGTACAGTAAAGTGTTAAAATATGGAAGCATGCAACTTACCCATAAATGTCCCATAGCTCTAATGTCCGCCGACTGGATGATGCCCTAGATTATATGTATGGATTGGGACTCGAATAGCCCCGCTATTCTTTAACATGTTTAATCATGTTTTACATGTTAAGAAAATAATTAGAAAAATAGCACGTGTCGCTCCAGATACCGAGCTCCGGCTCAGCAGCTATTCATAGATCTCAAAATCCTGACATTACCCTGTATTTTTATTCTGGAAGTTGGCAAATTCGTCCGGCAGAATCTGGAATCATTCACGAAGAAAAAATGGAAAAGCGGTCGATATCACGACAGCAGGCAACACGACCTGGATGTGCCGAGGCACCGTCTCGCGAAAGCGGCTAGTATTTTACACATTTTGGGTCCGCAATTATATAATAAAATAGCTGCTACCATTAAAAGTAGCAAGAAACGGTTAGGTTTTATCCTAAAACTAAAATCACTCCTATTACAAAAGGCCTACTATTCTGTTTCTGAATTCCTATCTGAATTAAGTTAAAAAATAATGTTAATATGTATAATTGTGTGTTGTGTCCATTAGTGCCGATCTTTTATTTTATTTTTAATTATAATGTTTTGTATTTTAATTGTAAATATTAATTTTATTGACCTAAATTAACTTATATGAATTTTTATGATTTTTTGTATGATTTGATTTAATATGACTATCTGTACCTACATATTCTACTGCTATCTATATTGACAATTTATAACCAATACTGAATAAATGAATATGAATATATAATTGACGACCGCTTTAGCCTAGTTGGTAGTGACCCTGCCTACGAAGCAGTTTCCTTCCTTAGTCATGGATGTTTTCTGTGTATTTAAGTATTTATTTATCTATTTAATTATGTTTATCGTCGTCTAGTGCCCATAGTACAAGCTTTGCTTAGTTTGGGACTAGGTCGATTTGTGTAAGATTGTCCCGTAATATTTATTTATTATTATTAATCCTCACCTCACCGTTCACCCACAACTATATCTTGACGCAGCGATTCAAAGATTAGATTACATTAGATTTATTTATTACACGATAAACATTACAATATTGCATAAAATTAATGTCAAGATTACAAGAATTTCTAACGAACATGGGTTCGTCAATTTTAATAAAAAAAACTTAATGAGTTAACTGTAAATACAAAATATTATATTATTCTATATCCCGACAAGGATTGTCATTCATTACACACATAATATTAACAATAACATAATATTTTCTAAACTATTAATATGTCAAAAACGCATATTTAAAGAAGGATTGTCAGGTTTAAAAACTAATAATAATAGTAGTTCATAACATTGATAAATATAATGTTAACAAAAATAAATGACAATTTATGAAAACAAAATACACAATTAAAAATTAATTAACGGAGTACAGAGGGTTTTCCAACAAAAGTAATCAGCACGTCTAGCACACGACGGCCGCGACATACTCTCGATTTTTATCGCACTATACCTCTTCTTCTAAGTGTTCTAATAAGAGAGAGACGGATAGTGCGAGAAAAATCGAGAGAGCTCGCGCACCGTCGCGTGCTAGCCGTGCAGTACGCTTAGTTACTACGAATTGCGCGACAGAGGTCTAGGCGTGGCGGGTGAGTTGGGGCGCCGGTATTTTCCAGATTCCGGATAACAACACCGGATATTCATTGACTATAAACTTAAGTTACTAGCAACTATGGAATACCAAAGTATGCCTGACCTCCGGTCACGCGTAATTTAATACGAGTATGACGAAAGTCTGCGTTAAGAAAACGTGAAATTTTAATTTTGGGTAGTTTAGCGAATCGGATCTTCTTTCTGTTCTCGAAGAAAAGAGACGCCCCCACGACGTGTGAAATAAATCCGCGGATAATGGTTTAAGATCAAATCAGCATCGACCCGGATTTTTTGACCACATACCGCGCACTTGGCTCATTATCTCTCAGACAGCTATTACTTAATGAAGTGTTTGCTTTATTCAGACTTTGTCCTTCTCGACACGAGCTACTGACTGGTTTTAACTGGATAAAGCGGTGATAACCACTAGTCGGGTGCTCGTTACATTATATCATTTATTAGTTGACTCGCGATATCAAGCTATCCGTTCCGAGGAGGTGAACGCAGGTTAAGTTTATATTTGGGTCGTTGCGGCGGAATTCTAAACGATCTTGTGGAAAACTACGTGTCGATTTTGCCAATTAGAGTCAATTCAATCATATAAGAATGGAGTCTTTTTCAAAATGAGGTAAACGTTCGAGTGCTCGACGCTGTACTAGTATATGGGTTAATTTCGAACTTAGAGGACTTTTCTTCATTCGAATTTAGGCCATGTCACTTTGACATAGAGTGCCCATGCCACATACAGTACAGGTCCTAAAGAAGTTTTTGTATATTTAGATAAATATTTTAAAAGAGAAAACACCAGTGCATTTGGCCTAGTGGAGCTGTAAATTGTCAGTCACTACGTAATTTTTTACTGCGCGCCTACATTTCAATTAGTACTGAAAGACGCGGGATGCGCGGAAGCGGGGCGGTACGCTTGCAGTAAGACTAGCCCCTAGGTAGGCTAACGCCCTGTTTGCGCAATTATTTGAATTATTTATTTCAATATTATATCTTAAATTTATTTTCTATTTGTGTGAAGTATCAATGAGTTTTTCGGAATTTACTGTTGGCTTTTCCATGAAGGAAAAACATCGGGAGGATACATCTGCGAAGAAATTCAATAATGTATGTGAAGTAGTGTAGAACCAACTCGCATTACAATCGGGCACTTTACGCTCGATGTTGTAGACGATTATGTATACCTAGGACAGACTATCCAGTTAGGTAGGTCCAACATCGAGTAAGAGGTCAATCGTCGAATCCGGCTCGGCTGGGCAGCGTTCGGGAAGCTACGGCACATCTTTTCGTCGCATATTCCGCAGTGTCTCAAGACGAGAGTCTTTGACCAGTGTGTGTTGCCACTGATGACATAGTTATGGCACTAAAACGTGGTCGCTCACTATGGGCCTCATAAGAAGGCTCAAAGTCACCCAAAGGGCAATGGAGACTTGGAGAGGGCCATGTTGGGAGTTTCTCTGCGTGATCGCATCAGAAATGAGTCTATCCTAAGGTAACCGCTATAGCCCTCCGAATCGCTAAACTTAAGTGGCAGTGGGTGGGGCACACAGCACGTAGAACCGATGGCCGTTGGGGCGGAAAGGTTCTCGAGTGGCGACCACGTACCGGAAGGCGCGGCGTGGGTAGGCCCCCACAAGGTGGACTGATGACCTGGTAAAGCGGCGGGAGTCCGCAGGATGCGGGTGGCGCAGGACCGGTCACTTTGGCATTCTTTGGGGGAGGCCTATGTCCAGCAGTGGAAGTCTTTCGGCTGATATTCATCATCATATGATATATGATGATGTATGTAAAGTCCCGAACCCGCGCTGGGCCAGCGTGGGGACTGGGTGGGTACTTTGGAGTGCCCATTCCCTCTCATCCATGAGAGGAGGCCTGTGCTTAGCAAGACGTATAAACTCAAACTCAAACTCAAAATGATCTTTATTCAAGTAAGCCTAGTACTAAGCTAGTAACAAGCAGTTTCAAATCGTCAGCAAAAAAGTTCAATGCAGTTTTATCATTCATGTAGTCTATATAGGCTGATATATTATAATTACTACAGGTATATGATACTACTTTGTAAATATAATGCCGACATTATACTGACATGTAAAAAAACTGGGAAGTAAGCTCTTGTTAAAGTAGGTACAAGTTACCGCATAAGATTCAGTAGCTGAATTCGACAAAAACGCAATGTAAACAACGATGTCTGGCGTCATTGTATGCATACGTCATATTACACGAAAGTTAAAGAACTAAACATTTCATGACTATCTTATTAGCTTCCTCGCTATGACGTAATAAGACCTTGATACTATTTCTAGGACAACAATGCATAAGCGTCATCTAAATTGTCTTAATAGGTAAATCATGATACCGAATCCAAATTCTGAAACCGATTGTCCATGACTATAAGTATTAATTCTTACAAATTTACTTATGAATGAAAAACAACTCTTATAACTTAAAACTCTAACATTTACTGGCAAAGGCGACAGAAGTTTTATTTATAGCAAATGACATAAACCAAATACTCAGCTGAACTTCATGTAATTTAAGCATCTCAGCTATTGGGATAAAATGTAGTGAGATAAAATACCCGAGAAGATGCAAGCTACATTTCTCATTTTAATATGTTCTAATAAAAAAATATAATCTTACTTTTAGCGATTGACGAGTAATACCTGACTCGACCATCAGTTCAAGTTGATAGTACCAAATTATTGGGCAGAATAATTTGATGTAAATTTGCAAATTTACTGTTAAGGAAGCTGGTTAAATCAACTCGCAAGATTTATAGGTCAAGTATAAGGCGAGAAGCAAGATTGTCATAACATTGGCATTGTTAAATTTCATAAATTATTTCTGCCATCAAACAGTCTACGTGCGTAAATAACCGAACGAAAGTACTTTACCTACTTTAAAAGCTTCATAACTCTCAAATGCACACATTCCCGTACCCTAGTGGAGACGTAGGTTGCAATGACAGTATTGAGTCTCTTATCTCCCCGTTCAGTTATATCCAGTTTTGAGCCCCGGGCCCGACCCTATAGTTAACGCGCGTTTCATTCCTCGTCTGCATGACTTCGCCGTTTCCAGATAGCTCTATGCAAAGTTCTGATTCATTTTATTTTACGAGTAGAACAAGTGTTGATTAATGGCTTGTTTTGCGACATTGCAGTTTTTTGAAGTGAAAAACTTCTTTAGCGGCGCTGTGCACTTTTTGTGATGGGGAAAAATTGTTAAACTGGCCACAGGTCACGTGACCTTAAGATTCGTAAGACGTGAGATTCGAGACAGGTCACGTGACCGCAAGACGGACACGTGACTTGATCGAAAAACTGTAACAATGTCATTGATTTTAATAGTCTGACATAAAAAAGTTTTGAACTGATTAAATATTATGAAATTGTTCATTTGCATGCCTTTTCTGGTAGAAGTAGAACATATTAAACACTGTATTTATTATGCCAACTTAGGTAACTATGTTCTCGCAATAAAAATTGATTGATTGATTGATTGAGTTTTCACTTCTGCCGGCACTCCCGGAGTGCAACCCGGTCTTTTTTATTCAGTAAGTACCTTTTGTAGTTAGTACCTTCATACTGAAGAGAACGATTAAGTTAAAAGAGAAGATTTATACAAATCTAGTACCTGATACTCGCCAGTAGAGTAGTAAATCCTACGCTTTATTTCCAAAACTTAAAAAAAAATGTGAGGCAAGCTTGATTCTCGTATTCTATTAGCTTTTATACACACTGGATAAGCACAAAAAAAACAGAGGTGAATTAACACTAACTGATAAAACCATTTTGTTCGTGCGCGCGTGTGTGTGTATTATTTTTAGGCTCTAAGCTAACTATTTCGACATTATTCTAAAATTGGTTAGTATGCGATTGTTAAAGCGTTATATTTAGATTTTAAACATTCCAATATTTTTTACACAATTAAATTCCTTTGTAGTTTTTTTTGCTCAATTCAAGGTGCGCACGTTTATTGTCATTTTTTTATTCGGATTACGGCGGCGGACGATTGTTGAAGTATTTTTAATCTATAGGTATAGGTATTTTTACGTTTTAACCCCAAATTGCACCAGTAGTTTTTACTTATAACCGTAGACAAATAAATAATAAGATTACACACCGATCTTTTTCTTTTTACATTGCGGTGTTTATAAAGTATACGGCTTGCCTGATTGTTAAAACACCGTAGCCTAATGAAGAAGTACCTATGTGTTCTTTAAGTTAATAACCTAAATTATGAAACATATTCTCAGCAGTCAGATTCAAGAGAAAACACGACTAAAATCGGACTGCTGAAAATATGTTTCAGACCACAAGAAATAAAAGATTTCACTTTTTTTTTGGCTGTTCTACGCATTAGCCGTAGCCAGGGCTTTCGCTACTTGTCTTGCTTGGATTGTGAGTAGGCACCACTATGGGGCTACTCGACAGCCGAATTAAAAATATTTCACTATAGGTAGGCCGCTTAAATCAGTCCTCGCCTACAACGGTAGGACGATAGTGGGGCGCGGGCGATCTGGGGACGGCGAAGCCCGAAGCCCGCACTCCGTTATCGTTATCGCCCTACCTCCACTCACGCGCGCCGCACAGGTGAGGACTGAAATAAGTGGTCTCCCTATAACAGTTTTTAATTAAAAGGCATTTCAATGAAAACCATTTTGAAGTTATTGAATTATTGTTTCTCATTAAAATCCAATTAAAGCAACTACAATACCTTACAAATACTCTTTATTGCACATCTCACATATATAGAGCAGTAACAAAAGAAAACAAAGAGATACAGGGAAACATTAAAGGTAAAACCGTAAACACATCCGCATAGTCAATAGATTTCACCTCAAATGTCTCCGAGACATCATGAACATCAAGTGAGTGGACCGTGTCAGGAATACAAATGTCCTGAGGCGCGCAAATGTCGGAGGCATTGAGGTGTATCTGATGAGACGGCAGCTGCGGTGGTTTGGACACGTGTCACGAATGTCGGACGACAGAGTGGTGAAGCGCATATTCTTTTCAGAACTCCAGAATGGTAAGCGTAAATGTGGTGGCCAATACCTTCGCTATAAGGATGTTCTGAAAAGACACATGAAGAAATGCAAGTTAGAGCCCTCTGATTGGGAGGAGAAGGCAGCACGGCGGCCCGAATGGCGACGTCTAATCCATCGACAAGTAAATGCCTTCGAAATTGAGCGTCGTAACGAGCTCGATAGAAAGCGGGACGAGCTGAAGGCTCGCCTACCGGCAACCATTCAGTACAACGTCGTGGGCGGGGTATTAACCTGTCCAATTTGCGCTCGTACCTTTGCAAAAACGATAGGATATGCAAGCCACATGAGAGCGCACCACTCAAGTCATATTGCTAATCGATGATATCAAGTCCAGATCACACAGTCGCTGTGGCCGAAATCGGTCATGATAGCATCATCATCATCATCATCAAAGGTAAAACAACAGGCAGTCTTATCGCTATAGAGCGATCACTTCCAGACAACCTTTGGGTAGTGAGAAAAGAATAGTAAAACTAAGTACTGGTGCGAAATACTAATGTGTAGGTAACTATTTGTGTAGGTAAACATTATTATTTGTGTTCAATTAATATCCTTATCTACATTGGAAACAATATTTACTTAATAAGGTTATTATTCATTTTTTATTTCATTTTACCATTCTGTTTGCTCGATAAAGTTAATCTGTGAGTGGAAATAATGCCAATTAGTTTGTTTATTATGAGGATGATACACAATATGAATACGTATAAAATGGACCCATAGTGAGTAACTGTCGTAATAATTATCTAGTGTATGTAATGGATGTCTTTACAAAATTTTCCTTTACATGTAAGGCTACGACTAAACCTGTTAAATTATGAATAAAAAATGCAAACACTACTTCATATACATTCCCTTAAAATCATCGTCGAATATCGAAATAGAAAGGTTTGGTATTTTGACGTTGGTGCAAACTTCAGTCATGTAAAATACCTATTATCGAGAACTTCAAAAACAAACTAATATTGGCATAGATATTAGGGTTTGGATAATATACTATTTACCTTGTATATAACTCTAATTTGTATGCCAATCGATAAAACATAGAGATTCATACATTCAATATAACACCAATTTTGTATTACATAACATACGTTTAACAAATAAAACCGGCACCGGAAGGCGCGGCGTGGGTAGGCAAGGTGGACTGATGACCTGGTAAAGGTTGCGGGAGTCCGCTGGATGCGGGTGGCGCAGGACCGGTCATTGTGGCACTCTTTGGGGGAGGCCTATGTCCAGCAGTGGACTTCTTTCGGCTGATATGATGATAAACAAATAAAAAATCTGAAGTAGAATCAAAAAGATTTAAGTCATTTTGATTCAACTGAGGCCAAAAACATGGGAAAAATATGTATAGAAACGTTTGAAGACGACCTGCATCTTGAAAAGATACAATTTGGAATAAATAGATCATTTAACCATATTCTACGATTTAACCTTAACACTTGCTAGAAGATTCAAGCGGAGAACTATGTCTTCGGTTAAAACGAAGACTAAAAAAGACCGTGTAAGTGATGGAATATACCACAGAGATGATTTGCATCGTTCACAGCGTTACCTAAGCGTTATGATAAAGCGTAATTTGTTTTTGTTATTGTTATTATCAGCATGTGAACAAGCTATATAACCGGGGCACGCAGAGTTCCCTCAGTCACTCAATCTCCCGAGGCGCCTAGAGCCAATTCAATTGTTGACGTTGATACAAGAAGTGTGAAGAATGATCGAGAAAATAGCGCCTGCTTTTACGGAGCTCAGCGAGTTTGCAAGTGTTGGCGTGAGTCCTTTTTTATTTTAATTGTAACTTGGGTACGTCCTATAATTTAATATTGTTATGATATCGTGATCTAGTTCCCGTAACACAAGCCTTGTTCAGCTTACCATGGGGTTATTTCGATTTGTGTAAGATTGTCCCGATTTTTTTTGATGTTTGCATGATTTACCGTGATTTAAGTACATACATTGAGTCAATAACCTATCAGCCGGTTATGTGTCTTGTTATGTTTCTGGAAGTAGAAATAAAGATCTGGTGGTGTCATCATTTTTAATGCGGATAAACCATAATTCCTTTGGAGTTATTTTATAGCAATTGTCAAAATGTCTTTACTTCATAAAGTTTTGTATATTACCGTTTATTTGCCTAAATATAATAAAAATATCCTGGGGTATGGCTATATATACTATATCATCATTGTATTTCTGAAACCAATTAAATTTGACCCACGGAAATACTATTATGTCATCTCATTAGGGACGAAACAAGGTGTCCTATAAAGATAATTACGCGGCTTAGATTCCCCCAACTTGCTTAAAAGCAGTTAAAGTAATGCAAACTGCCCAGGCACTGTAGTCTCCAACTTGGTCCCCTAATAACCGAGACTTTAGGACAAAATTCACCTTTAAGGCTTACACCTTAAGTACCCTAATGACGTGCTCCTTAATTAGATGACTTGATACGATCTAATTTAGTCGTTAAAAAAGTTAACGTTTACCTAATTTGCTTTGTTAATAATAGGTAAGTCATATTTCAGTGAACTTTTGAAAGTATGGGTCCTACTTTAATAGCACCTAGTTTTATACCCATGAGTAACATTGGCCATTAAAGGTGTAATTGTAGAATTGCATTCCATACGATGTTTACTTTATTTCAGCTGAAAGTAATACTGTACTGCTCGCGTGACTTCGAATGTAATTAACGTATACTATTAACGACATCATAAAGTTTTGTATTCGTATTCTATGCTAATATTATAAAGTTGTACAGTTTGGGAAATTGTAGTTTTTTTAGTTTGTATTTAGGAGGTAAGTAATCTCCGGAACCACATATTCGATAAAAAAAATTGTATGAAGAACAGATCTTCGGGATGGGTTTACTTTTACTCCGCGGTGCGGCCGCGCAGGCAGCTAGTCATTATCGAAGTTATTTTTATTTTTTCACTAGCTGATGCCCGCGGCTTCGCCCGCGTGGTTATAGGAAAATGTAACATATTGAAATTTTCCCGTGGGAATTAGATGTTGTAAAAAGTAGCCTATGTCACTCTCCAGCCTCTAAACTATCTCCGTACAAAAATCACATTAATACGACGCTCCGTTGCGACGTGAAAGAAGGACAAACACATACACACACTTTCGCATTTATAATATTAGTAAGGATTAGCCTATATTGTGTCCCACTGCTGGGCAAAGGCCTCCCTTTTTTCCGCCACTCGTCTCGGTCTAGTGTTCGCAAATCTGTATAAAACGTATCAAGGTCGTCCCGCCATCTCTTTCGGTCTCTCTCTAAATCTCTGAAATAATCTGTTAGTTTAGTCCCTCTATTTGATGTCACGGTGGCAATATTAAACAATTCATTAGGTAATACGGGATCTCTTTTTTAAATTCAATACCAAAATACCAATCAACGTAAGGCTCTTCGAATGAGAGATTTTCTGTTTCGTAATAATCCGATCGAAATAGTGGATAGCCAGGTGGGCAGATTAAGTCAATCATTTCGCAGAAATGGCTGCAAACGGCTTAACCATCAGCACATGGCGGAGAAAAAATGGGAGACAACAACCTGGCAGCGATTAAAAACTTTGCCATTCCTGCTTTATGTTCAACTTGACAATTAATGTGATCACATTCTGTTATGTGTCCGTTTTATATATTTGAAACCATAATGTGGATTATTATGCTTTAACTTTACAAGCATTCATTAAGTTTGATAACATGGTCTGATGATAAAGACGGAAGGCGGCCTTGGCAATACATCTGTCCATCGAGTTAAGGCTCATTAGACTAGTGCAGGGGTTCCCAAATTTTTTTAGGCACGCCCCCCTGCTGCCTAAAATGAAGTTCCACGCCCCCCTTCGCTTCGATGCAAGGAAACGGAAGTGAATGGGTTAGCTAGCCAAATCATCATCATCTTCCTAGCGTGTTCCAATTTCCCGAGGCCCCGCGCCCCCCTTAAAATGTGGTCGCGCCCCCCACTTTGAAAACCCCTGGACTAGTGTCACTAAATTGTTGAAGATTGTGTAAACAAAGATACAACTAACAATGACAGGATAATAGTTCTATTTACCTAACTTAAAAAAAAAATGTTGTGTCTATTTGTTAATTTCTTTAATTAACTCACAATTTCTTAATTTACAGAATGTCCGATTAATATTTGTATAACAAAAGAGCGTACTCGTTAGAAAAAGGAAATGCGGGTGTTTATATATTTTCTCATTTATAATACACATATCTCTGGCGGCGACATTCAACCGGAAAAATATCTAGATAGAAAGCTTTCTTAGCAATTGCCAATCGAGCGTTCACCGTGATTGCTGTCATAGCATGGCACTTAGATTTATTTATGTAGTATTATTATATTTATTATTGATAGTTTGCTCGTTCTACGTCTTAGGGCCTATGCGGACTGCGTTTTTTTCACGCGCCGTCGACGCGCGTTCCCCCACTACCAACCGCTAGATAATAGAGAAACGCGCGTCGACGGCGCGTGATTAAACGCAGTCTGCGTAAGCCCTTATAGATAATATACAAGAAATGTGATAATAATGATAAACGTGAAAAAAGGTGGTGTTAAAAGATGTGTATCGTCACATAGTGATATAGTATTATCCAATTTCAAGATTATATTTGGGTTACTTACTTTAGTTATACAATCATTTAGTTATGCCTATCATGATTAATACACATAACATCACCATTCACAACACCCGATGTAGAAGGGCTTGGTGTGATTTTCGCTACCGCTTCGAGCGTAGTTTAGCAGTAAGCGAGTTAGCGTACAAATGAATTCCTATAAAATCGATTTGGTATCTTTTTGATATCACGTTGGTGGCAAGCACAGCGCCCAGGTCGCCTGATGGTTGCCGTAACATATGAAGTCTGAAACCCTTTAAGACTTGGACCGCATTGATGTTTAGTCAAATACATGTCCTGTTATCATCAACATCATTATTATATCAGCCGAAAGACGCTCACTGCTGGAAATAGGCCTCCCTCAAAGTGCCAAATATCGGTCCTGCGGCATCCGCATCCAGCTGGTTCCCACGACCTTTACCAGGTCATCAGTCCACATGTTCTGGTACGTGGTTGCCCCTCGAGAACCTTTCCGCCTTAACGGCCATCGGCTCTCCGTGCAATGTGCCCCACTGCCACGTCCTGTTCATACGAGCGTAAATAACGAAAGTGTACCCATTGTCTACAGGCTGGCGGGAAAGTAGCCTTCGCGACCGACGATTTCTTCGCGCCATGTGAGAACATGCTTGTGGACAGCGATCCCTTGTGGCTCGCCGACAAGTATACGGAGTACGGGAAGTGGATGGACGGTTGGGAGACGAGACGCAAGCGCGTGGCCGGCCACGACTGGTGCATACTGAAGCTGGCCACCAAGTGCGTCATTCGAGGTTGGTATCAAATAATCGATTATTTTATTTGTCAACTCACAAACTGCCTTAGACTTCTTTGCAACGACGTGCGAGAACATACTGGGTGTGGTTGGCTACAAATGGTGCGAGCTGGCCACCATTGTTAAAAATATGCATTGATTTCCTGCTTTTTAGGGTTTCTTTAACTAAATGACACAAATTTCACTGTGACGAACACTCTGTTGAACAAGCGAAGCGAATGGTTTCAAATGGCTTTTAGGGTTCCGTAGTCAACAAGGAACCCTTATAGTTTCGCCATGTCCGTATGTCTGTCTGTCCGTCTTCGGCTTAGCTCAGTAACCATTACTACTAGAAAACTGTAATTCGGCATGGGTATATAAATCAATCACGCTGACAAAACAGTACAATAAGATTTGGAAAAAATATATTTTTAGGGTACCTCCCCTACACCTAAAGCGGGGATGATTTTTTTTCTCGTTAAACCCATGATGTGTATCGTTGGGTAGGTCGTTCAAATATATTATGGGTTTTCTAAAACCATTTTTGAAATCAGTAATTCGTTTGCGAGATATTGGGCTTTAAAGCCCTAATAAATATAAGGTCGAGTCGTGCCCCCCCCCCCCCCCCCCCCCCCCCCCTGCCGTCTAAATGGCTACTACTCGGGATGGGAAAAAATTCGTGGTAGTAGTACATACATATATAATGAATTTAAAAGGAAAACTATCACGAACAAGTAGGCATAAGTAGTTACCGAGTAATAGTCGACCAACTTAATGTGTAATTGTTTTTAAATTCTGATAAATATGATACATTATTTCTTTTACAACATCCAAGCAAAAAATAGTTTTTAATTCTTCTCTTAGCGGTTTTAGCTTAAATCGTACGTCTGTTGTTCGCGATCTTGAAATTAACTTTGATGAAAAATTAACCTTTCATAATCACTATGACGTATTGATATCCAAGTGCACTAAATTGGTCGGTTTCATTTCTCGCTCCACAAGAGACTTCAGGAATACAAACACTTTCAAATATTTATATTACGCCTTGATTAGAAGCTCTATAGAGTATGGTTGCGTTATTTGGTCACCATATTACAAAGTTCATATCGATAGGATAGAAAAAGTCCAAAAGCAGTTTCTTAACATCCTTTGCTTCAGGCTTCAGCTAGGGCGCAATCTAAGGTTATACCTCAGCAGGCTGAAACAATTCAGCATACCATCTCTTTCATCTCGTAGAAAATGTAGTGAATTGATTACATTATACAAAATTGTACACTCACACATTGATTGTCTTTCCCTTCTTTCTCTCTTGAACTTTATTACCAGGTACAAAGCTCGTAATCCATCACACAGATTATTCCAACTCGAAATTTACAAAAATAACATCATTTTATAATCCCGTTGTCCAAATGTGCCGTTTGTATAATGATATGGTGGCTGAACATCCTTCTCTGGACATCTTTATACACACCCTACCCTCGTTTAAAAATAAAGTTAAAGATGCATTCAAATTAGGCATTTAATATTTAAGTTAGTTATTAACGCAATATTCTGGTAAATGTCATGTTAATTTTAAATGTAAATAAAATGTTATGCACATTGCCTATCCCTGTAAGTTGGGCAATACTCATATGTAATTCCATCTAGTGAATAGTTTGTCTAAGTTATTAATCTTTCTGTGCACACACTGTTTAGAATTGTAGTCCAGATCTAGACACTAAGCTTTTAATGTACTCAATGTATGACTGTAATTTTTTGTGTGAGCATAATAAATAAAATAAAAAATAAAATAAATTGAAAAGGCCAATTTTCGTACAAATTCGGCCGATGCAACCGCACCGCACGTCGATGTAACTAAGACAGACAGGAAACTACGGAACCCTACACTGCGCGTGGCCCGACACGCCCTTGGCCGGTTTTTTATATGTTGCTGTTTACAATTTTATTCCTACCTAAATATTTTATGCCAGCTATTTTAAAGATATCTTTCCCTCTCTCTTACAAAAAAGAGTCGTTGTGAACTTAAGCAACGATATCGCACTGATAGGTTGCTAGCCCATCGCCCACAATCGCGCCTTCTAAGACACCTAATATTATTATTTTATATTTTTAGGTCTTCTCATCGACACTGCTTACTTCACTGGGAACTATGCGCCTAAATTTTCCATTCAAGCGGCTTGTTTGACACCAGAAGGTAAGTTCATCAAATATCATTTGAGATATTTCGTTACTAATAGATGATTTAAACTCGGTTGGAATAGTTCATTTAGATATTCCTATTGGATATGAAGTTAAATTTCATTTACCTCTTTAGGAATATAGGCGTGAGTTTATGTGACATATCAAGTTTTTTCTTATTTATATTTACGTGTTTATATTTTATTGGCTTACAGAAGAATCATTGCTGCCAGAAAGAGATGCATGCATCGGTACAGCGTGTAGTGCAAGCGAGGGAAATACAGTTGAGAGGCTAGCATCGAACAAATGGGATGAGATCGTGCCTAAAACTGCTCTTAGGCCAGGCTACGAAGATACCAGACTTAATTTTCAAAAGGTAAAGGTAAACGATAAATTCACAAATTTCATACAATTATTAAATTAATATTGGTCATGTTTACTCATGGTGTTTAGTTCCTATATTATGCTTTGTAATAACGGCTTTGGGCCGTTCAAAGGACATTAAATGATAACTTTGTCAAAAAATATTTGGCTACATAATTTTGCTCGATCCTAGGACAATGGATATTGAGTTCACGTTAAATAAAAACCGAATTGAAAAATATAATGCACTAAACGCAAAATTATACTGAAATAATTTTAATTGGTATTCACAAGTGTTTTAAAAGAATTAACGAAGCAGGCTCAGTAACGAGAGCGCCATATGACGTATTAAGAATAATAATAAAATTGTACAAAACTTAAGCTGGTTTTCCACCGGACGGGCGAGACGAGATGAGACGATGCGAGAATGGAAATCGTATGGAACTTACTACCTATTTCCACTGCGCGCGCGCGTGCTCAGTGCAAATAGGTAGTAAGTCCCATACGAATTTCAATTCTCTTCTCTTCTCGTCTCGTCCCGCCCCTCTGGTGGAAAACCAGCTTCAAATTAAGAGATATTAAGTACGTACATATACCATAATTATACATACTATAATTATTGGCTGCATCCAGAAAGTTCCCTTATTTAACAAAAGCCTTTTTCCGTTTGCAGGTCCTCAGCGACGAGCCATACACACATGTGAGAGTAAACATATACCCTGACGGAGGAATAGCGCGACTCCGGGTGTATGGGGAAGCCCGACCGGAGCCACCGCTGCCTCATCACATGGTGGATTTGCTCTCCTTATTAAGTGGGGCCACCTGTCAAGGTAAGTAACTAAAAAAACAGTAGTAACTATAAACATTTTCCCCCCATTTCAAACTTGTAAAATTTGTAGAGTTCGTTACTGCGTTTGCTGCGTGCTTTTCGGAGCTCGATATTTAAGGGAACGTTTCCTTTTAAAATAAGGATCATTTTTATTACAACAAACAGAAAGACTTTGAATTTCACATGGTTATAAGTATTGCTATTACATCCAGTAATTTAACGCATCTAAAATGGATGACGTAACTGGTGACCGAGAGCTGGCGGCATTCTCGCGCAACGCATCAGCATTGCAATTCAGCGAGGAAATGCCGCCAGAATCCTCGGTACAATACCTAGAGGGCCTTTTTTTAGATTTAACTTAGTTTTAACTTTATTTAATTGATGTTTGTCATCATCTTGTATATTTTAGAAAATAAATGTATAATTTTAGTATTTGACGTCAAACGAAATCGTTTTTCTGCATTAAAAAGTGTAAGATCAAGAGATTCAGAGACGGCGAAATATACAGACTATAAGTCCTAACTAAACCCTATTTTCTCAACAACTAACTTTGGTGAACTTTCCCAGGATACTCAAATGCGCATTACGGTCACCCGCGCAACATGATCAAGCCAGTGAAGAGCAAGTGTATGTCGGACGGCTGGGAGACAGCCAGGAGACTCGACCGGCCGGAGATTATCGAGGCCAATGAGGATGGCACTCTGAAAATACCTGGTAAGTAATTGTCCTGGTCAGCGCAAAGGAGGGAGCTTCCTTATTATATCGTATGTATTCGGCGCTATTGTGATTGACATAGTTTAGTTTTATATGCTTACGAAGACGCACGTCGAAGCGCCCGAAGATTTTGACAAATTAAATACACGAAGGAGCAAACGAATTAAATACAAGAACACATTGTCAAATTAAATATATTCAACCCCTAAATAGGGTATTTTATATAACACATTTTGGCCTGGGCATTTGAATGGAAATGAAATATTGTACCTACTATAATTATAGCTTCTGTCACTACGCAGCAGTTAATAAAAAGTATAAAAATATTTTTCACTAATTTGTCAACTCACGTAAGCTGTTGTATACATTCAAGACTTTTAACTTTTACTATTATTTTATATTTATAAATGCGAAAATTTGGATGTTTAAGTAGATGTTTGTTATTCAATCACGGTAAAACGGCTCAACAGATTTTGATGAAATTTAGCACGAAGACAGCCTGACTTAAAATATAGAATAGTTTTATCCCGCGTCCACGCAGACGAAGTCGCGGGCGGAAGCTAGTGGTTTATATAAGGTACCGCACCAAAATTCGCTAATTAGTCAACTCACAAACTTTTAACAACGTCAGCCGATTTTTGAAGCATCTCTTAAATTTATTAACAATCGTTTGTTCGCACTTTTAATTGGCTACTTTATTACAGGCGAAGAATGGGCAGTCTTCAAATTGGGTTTCCCCGGAAGGATCAAAGAGCTGTGTGTGGACACGGCGCACTTCAAAGGCAACTTCCCCGATTCTGTTAAGATTGAGGGCACTTTCTTAAGCCGCGATTGGATGCCTGAGTCAAAGCCACAGTGGCATACCATCCTTTGGCCAAGCAAGGTGAGAAGTTTATAAAAATATAAGTTGCTCACGCTGTTTTGCGCTGTTATTAGAGAATGTCAGCAAAGCGGCGGGATGAAATATCTTGTGTTCATCTTGAAGATTCTATTTATTTATGAAATAATTTTTGAACTCTAATGATTAGTTCCGGATATTATCCCCCACACACAAGCTTGCAAAGCACTCTTACATTTCACAGACACGTATCTCTTATTTATTAGGATTAATAAGTTAGTAACAGCCATAAAGCAAAGTTTAGCGGCCGAGTTTGCGTTCCTATGCATTTTATAGAATATATGACGTGCTAATCGTGCTATATATAATACAAATTTTGTTATGGTACGCACCCCTGTCTGTTTTTTATGGTGTAGAATGCAAACTCCTTTGCTGACTGCATTTGAAGCTCATCATTATTTAGTCGGATACTTCGAATCCACTCCTTTCTCCGATGGCTCTTAACTTACGTATTTGACTCAATATGGTAGTAGATAGATAGATGGAAATAGAACGCACAGCAACATACAATAAAACTCACATTTGATTGCAGCTATCAGCACACAGCGAGCACTGGTACAACTGCGAGTCGGATCTGGTCACGCACATCAGAGTGATCATGGCGCCAGATGGTGGCATCAGTAGGGTTCGGGCCTTTGGCTTTGTGGAGTCTTCGATGATTGTCTAATTAGGCAAAGGTTACTTTGATCTGCAGTGTAAGATTTTAAACTTTGATTTGAGTGCAAAGAAGAAAGACATGGATTACAACAACAAGTGAAGCCGGTTATTCACCATGCTAAATAAGTTAGGCACACGCTCACGCACACATTATGAATTAATTATTATTAAACTTATTTGCACAAAACGCGACACGTTCGTTCAGTTCCTTTTATTAAGCTAAATAATTTACTTTAAAAACCAAGTTTTAACCGACTTCAATTTAGTACTCCGCCAAGCCACAAGCACATTGCCACATTTATTTTCCAATTTACCACATGAACTGATTTCCGATAGCAAATACGTGGATTATTAGAGAAAAAACCCAATCGCTGTATGTGGCCCGATAATATTTGTGGACTTCCGTCGATTCCACAAGGATCACATTTGGCACTTCACTAGTTGCTATTTCAATGGAATCTTATCAGAATCTGTGACGTACTTTTGTACTTTCAAGTACATAATTTAGGAATTCCATAAGTCATCAGTGGTCTTCATCATCAATTCGACTCCGCCAAATTTATGATTTCCGGGTGTTATCACTACACGCGTGCCTAATATAATTGAATAGTTCCCTCAATTGCTCATGGATCCCATCATCCAACTGAATTTTTGAAAAAAATGGGACCCACCTGGAAGCATATACTTACAAAAAAAAAAAAAAACGAATCAGCTCATCAATGACGGAGTTCTGGGGTAACGAACATTGAAAAAAAAACCTGGTTGCACTCCGGGAGTGACGGCAGAAGTGAAAACTTGAATAACTTTAATTTCGCAAAAATAAAAATCTCTCCTCCAGCCCCTCCCCCCTGCCCAGCGCCGCTAAAGAAGTTTTCACTTTGAAAAAAATCTTCAACCGAATTGAGAACCTCCTCCTTTTTTTGAAGTCGGTTAAAAATGAAAGCTTAGAGGCAATTTTTGTATAGATTTAATTAATTTTTATATTTGCAAGTATTATTAATGATATTATACTAATATTTTATACACTTATTTGAACTTTTCTTTACAACCTTACTATGTTAAAATAGTTCAGGGAAAAACTCTCCTTAGTAGTTTCCGCAGTGTACGCACTAACTGGGTACAGCCCGAAGATTTTTGCAGAGTCAGAAATATAATATGTTTAAAAGCCAACATTGTTTAACTAGGAACTCTGTGAGGTGTAGAACTCGTGGGTGTGTATTTTGTTTTTGTTTTTAAATTTCAAAATATTGAATCGTCAATGCTCACAAAATTTGACGACAATCGATTGAAAAATGCGACATGTAGAAGAGAATAGCCGGACAGCCGGACATACGAACGATTTTTGGCACAAGCTGAAGCTTAGAACTTCGTTCGCTTCGCTGGCTCGTTCGATAAAGCTGCTTTTTCAACACCACTTTTAAATAATTTTAATACATTTCTGTAGCATTTCGGTAGTTGAATGCGCACAAAATAGCATCATATATTTCAGCAAAAGACTTTAAATGCAAACTTCGTAAAGGTAAACTAAGCGCAAAATTCATATTTTCTCGTTGGGTGACGGAATATTTTATTTGGAGTAATAAAGTCCGTATTTCGGAATAATGTGTGAGAATGTAATTTCGCGCTCTTCACTCGTGAGTCTTGTGACACGCTTGATGTGCGCCCCTGGGCGCTCGTTATGTTGTAGGCACGGCTTTAGAAATTTTATAAAAATATGTTTTGAGTACAAGTGCTAATATTAGCCATTGAAACATTCTACCTTTTGGCTTTATCATTTAATCAACATGTATCGTACCAAAATATTGTTTTGTAATCCATATTATACATATTACAAATGGGTTATACAGGACGACTAATAAAAGTGGGTGAAAAACGAATTGCAAAATTGGATTATATTGATACACACAATAATACTAAGGTATAAGGTAAGGTAATGATACATACCTGGGCAAGGCAAGTAGAGCTTTGTGCAGTAGACTTAAAAGATACGGCCAAAGTTACAAAAATATGTATATACAACTTTAATGTTAGGGCCGTAAATACAAGTACCTATAGGTACATATTTTTGTAACTATATCCGAATCTTTCTCTTTGTATCGATTACTTCGTAGCCACCAAATTGATTAGGTTAATTGACAGAGAATATATCAGCAAAGGTATGCACGAGGCACGAATTCTGCCTAATGAATTGATCTGCATTGTTCAGCGTTTTGACCGATCCCAGCACAATATCACGGCGTCTGGCAACCAAAGCCTGAAGGAAAGTAACATCATTGAATATCTTTGTAAATCTGATTTTGATAAACAAAGATATAAGAGTGTTGGCTGTGTCCCTTTCTGTCCAATATTGAGGTTGGTATAGGCACAGGAGCCTGATTTGAATCTGGCATGTCATATGGATATTCTGCACAGGAATATTGATGTCTGACCCGTCTTTCAAAATCAGCTGGGGACCGATTTTTGACTTTCGAGCGCTCGACTCTTTCACTCGAAAACTGTAAAAAATTATGAAATGCTATTTTGAAATGACGATTGAAAATTTAAAAACGTGCGGCATTGACCACTCGTATTCAATTCTATCGGTAGAAAGTAAGTGCCTGTGACTATGACACTACAATAGCATTTACTTTTATTTTAATTTTCGATCGCTCGAAAGTCAAAAATCGGCCCCCTGGTCGATTACAGAATACATTTTAAGCGCGTCAAGTATTTTTAAATGTCAAGTTTGTACGGGAAAATGGCAGTTGAGTTGTCCTGACGTCATGCGTTCGAAAAATTACGAGAGCACCCCTCCCGACGACAGACGCATGAATCGAAACCGATATCATAATATCTTACAGGTGATCGACCCTTAAGACAAATGGAATCGTAGCCCAGACTTCCCGAGTTGAAGGATTGATTCTGTGTAACAAGATACGACCATTATAGAACTGTCCGCGCTGTCTACTCTCATTACGGCACCTCAAAATATAAATAGCGTTTTTCTCGATTTACTAAGCGAGAAATAAGTTCATTTGTTAACGTTTTATTCCTTTTGTTTCTTGAAAAAAAAAAACTAGCTACGAACCATGGAATGGACGGATGGCGTGTCTGTATGCAACAACCGTGCTCGATTTTCTCCAGTAGAAAAAAGGACTGCGTTCATATAAAGGCCGTTTAATATAACTACGTTTTTATTATGAGTTCTAGCTTAGCTACGCTGCCAATCAACAGTCTTGCACGTAAAGTTGTAGTTTGAGAAAACATACAAGTTTCCTCCTGCTTACCTTTACTAGGTACAACTAAGATTATTTTTGATCAGTCCTTGAAACGTAAGTAGGTTAATTATGCTCTTGTCTGTTATCTTCCAATATAAAAGTGTCCGTTTATAATTTGTTCTCATTAAATAAAAGAAACATAGATAAAAATATCAATATAAATAGCTCCAGAAAACTGATAATTTAAATACCTACTATAATTCATAAGCGTTTAAGCAAAAGAAACTGCAGCATGGGGTTCTTCAAGAAAGGAGTGTATATGTTATAGGCAATCTGTATAATGCAGGTATTCCATACAATACCTAGGCAACGTATAGAATGCCGTGGTCATTTAGGCAATGTATGAAATGATATAATTTTTTAAATCTATTTTATAATTTACCTGGGCCAAAGTATAAAATAGAGTCAATAAGAGACAATTTCTAACCCTCTGTCTGTCCTATAATGTCCTCTTAACTGAATTAGGTCCGTCAGAGAACCAAGGTGATTGACAGCCTCCAAGATTAGTAAGCTGGAGTGGTAGCATTTTAACCTAACCACCAGCGTGTCGACGTCACCCCGCTTCGCAGAGTGTCTATTTTCGCTCTAAGGGACACAAGCAAACCCTAACCTAACCTACTCACCTACAAATAACACCATTGTCACGATTATTTGCGGTTCTCGGTTACTGCGGGGGCCTCCCCCCCCCCCGAGACCCCGCTGCAACACTTTAGCATCCACCTCCTGTATTTTTCACACATTGCCTGATGTTCAATAGGCATTCTATACAATGCCTAGGCAAAGTGTATAATAAGTCTTATTTCATACATTGCCTGCACGTTTTAGGCAATGTATAGAATGCCTAGGCATTGTATACAATACCGAATTACACAGATTGCCTATGACATATATTAGATTCTTAAAGGGTACTGCAACGCGCGTGTGATATTTCTGGAGACGAACGTCCATAGGCTTGATTGCCGCCGACGTAGTATAATAAAGCAGACAAAAGTTGAATTGTTAAAAACTAGCACGTACAAAAGATAGGTAACTATGTCCTATCTCTAAGAGTTGCCAAAAGTTTTAAAGTTCAAGTACTTAGCTGAATACTTACACTGATTACTTTCTTTGGGGATGATACTCCTTTTACATCAGGCTAAAAAAAAACATTTATTTATTTAAGTTTGCCAACACTAAATAAATATTTAAAAACAGAATATAAGATTTGATTGCTTGAGTATTCACCCAATTACGGGCAAACAAGGCATGTACATAAAAGCTAATGCTTTACATACTACGTGCTTTTTTCAATTTCCGTTAATTGCAAGGACACCTATGCCAGGTTAGATCAAATAAAGTAATTTTCTCCAAAACAGTAGTATCTTAACTCTTACTGTTATCAAGATATTCAATATTTTAATTTAATCAGATTTGCAGCTTTAACCACTATTAATGCTACATTCAATAATTTTGAAAAAAGGATTTTTTTTTTTTCAAGTATTAATTATCCTTTTTTGTTTCTGTGAATGTACTCTGCAATACGCCGAAGTTAACGGAAATTCCCGGGAACACCGTGTACTTATATACTTAATCTAAGTAGTACAAGCTCATGCTGCGATTAGAAAAACAAGGTAAAGTAAAAAGTAACAAATTGTCGGCGGCTTCTCAAATTCATTTCAGTCTACGTGACGAAATCTCTATAAAACAAAATACACTCGCGGGCAAAGAATACGGGTCACCCTAAATTAAATAACTGCAATAGGTTTTTTTAAATATTTAATACTTGTTTTATTTACATATGCTATTCTTTACAATACCCAACTGTATTAACAATTTCCTGGATCCTATCATAAATATATCGATATCCAAAAATCACGATTTTTGCGATATCTCGCTCCGTTAACGTTGTTTTTTTTCATGGGTTTTTACGAGTCTGATTTAAACCTGGTAACGTTATATTTTTTACTGTTATTAGCAGTTTATATGTAAAATTAAATAAAGATCATGACAGGATTAACTGTACAACCTCTTACACACTATTTTAGGAAATATGACGGTATTTTACCGACCCGTATTCATTGCCCGCGAGTGTAGTATTTATCCCAATGTGTCACGTAAAATAACTTATATAACGTGACTTGATTAAATAACTAGCTGACCTCCCTCAGTCAGTTCATCTTTGTTATCCTGGCTGTTTTTTGTTGTTGTTATTTTGTCCATCGTTTAGGCTGTGTTTGCCTGTCAGTAAGAGTTTTAAGTCTTATGGCTAGATTTTAAAATTATTTTGTAGAAGTATTTTTGCACAATCATTATATGCATTTGCATTGCAGCACTCTTTGGGGGAGGCCTATGTTAAGCAGTGGACGTCTTTTGGCTGATATGGTAATGGTGGTGATGAATCATTATCTTTTAACTAAATGTTCTCTTGTGTGCTACGTACCTACCTCAACTTTTTAAATTTATACATAGATACATACATAACACGCCTTTGTTCCTAAAAGGGGTGGGAAGAGCACATGAAACCAAATCCAGTGCCACTTTTAGCATAAATGTGTGTATAACCCCCCGAGGATGCGTTGTGTTGAGAGCGAGGGAATTTGTTCCTTCAGCTGTCGACACGGCGAATCCTCAAACATATCAAAGGTCGGCAACGCCCATATTACTCTTTTGGAGTTGCATGCGTCTATAGGCTGCGGTGTCCGCTTACCATCAGGCGGGCCGTACGCTTGTTTGCCACCGTCGTATAAAAAAAAAGATCGACAGAACGTAGTGATATCGCAGTGAGCTTATTGCTAGCCCATCGCCCACAACACACTTCAACTCTGCTCCCTTAGTCGACTTTTACTCGCCACCACACGGGGGCTTTTATAAAGATGAAAAACATTACACTTCATTTTGTTGGGCAGTGGTGTAGTAGGTACAAAGATCAAGGTGCTTTTTGACCATAGAAAGTTGTGACGTGGCTTATTCCTGTTTCGCTACAAACTTCATTCATACTCACATTGTGTTTTTGACAAGATACCTAAGGCATCTAATAGCTTCGTTACGTACTGTGGCCTGGCAAATTCCACTTCCACTAGTTTCTATCAATTTCCGATATTTCATTAATGCAGCATTACTGCACGTGTTGTTCGAGTTGATAAATCGTTCAGATAACGGCCGGAGGGCAGCAGAGATCCAGTTCATACCGGCCGTGGGCAAATCCAAGACAGACAGCTATCAGTGACCTGTATACTATTGGCCTCAAAACACTTATATTCAGTATACATACATACACACACCTGTTTTACCAAAATAGGTAGGCAGAGAACATGAAAAAAGGATTTCAGGGCTATTTCTAGCAGTGGGTTTAGAAATGTCCGCCATTTGTACTGTACTTCGCCTTGTCCATTGCAGTTTTAATTTCTATGGTATCTATTCCAACTGCTTTATTCACGACATAAGATGCCTAAGATCGTAAAGAAAACGATAAATGAAAGAATATAAGACACTTGGCTTTGGTTTACGATTAAGTAACTGGTTATCATCATCAGATAATCACCATCATCATATGAGCCGAAAGACGTCCACTGCTGGACATAGGCCAAAGGGCCAAAGGTCAAAGAGTGCCACAATGACCGGACTCCCGCGACCTTTACCAGGGCTGTTATTCGCTACGCGCTAAAGCGGCTCACCCCGCCGGTCAATCGCCACGAACCTAGACTTCTACCTACGCTTAGCTACTACGCATCGCGGTGTCAAGATATATTTGTGGGTGAGCGTTGAGGCGAGCTTTAAACAAGTTACGGAATAGGGGGCAGGTCATCAGTCCACCTTGTGAGGGTGTACCCGCGCTGCGCCTTCCGGTAAGTGGTCGCCACTCGCGAACCTTTCCGCCCCGACGTCCATCGGATCTACGTGCACTGCCAATTAAGTTTAACGATTTGGAGGGCTATATCAGTTGCCTTGGTTCTGCCGCGGATAGCCTCATTTCTCGATCACGCAGAGAAACTCCAGGCATAGCCCTCTCCATTGCCTTTGGGGTGACTTTAAGCCATCTTATGAGGCCCATAGTAAGCGCCTAGTAAAACTTTTTATGCTACAGAAAAAAAAGGGGAATATAGGAATCGCCTTACGTCGTATAGGCAAGTAATGCGGATAGATGAAAGTCATGTGACCAGAAGAGTATATGAAGGGACGTAAGAGACGACTGGTGACGGGTATGGAAGAAAAATACATACAGATACAGGCCCCAAGTAGGTTATAACCGCTTTGAATAGTTCTCTCAGTTCTTGCAGCTCGTGATCACCTGTTATAAAAATTCGTTTCATGAAAGACATCGACTCCAACGGCAAAACAGAAACAGTCTCCAGTAATGTGGGTAATAAATAATAGACATTCAATTACATACTTGTTTGTAACAGTCGTTAATAGTACATTATTGTAGAGGCCGGGAAATAGCAATTCGTGGATGAGTTGATTTACAATAGAATTGCGATTCCCGCCGTGGAAGTTATAGCGCATTTTCTCTAAAAATGCGAGGAAATCAAATAGTATTTTCAACAATCTTCAAACAGCGAGTATGTCAATAACCTATCGACAATTTTTTTTAAAGTAGATACTGACTCATGGTGCCAGTTTCAATTGACATACATAAAAAAAATCGATCACAATTTTAAATGTTTTATGTAATTAAAATTAAAGAGGATTGAAATCTAAACGCATTTTAGTTCGTTATGAATTTTATTTCGTCAATATCTTTATTTCTTAATTTAAACCATTTGAGACATTTTTAAAAAGTCACTTCGGTCACTTACTTAGAAAAAAGTAAGCGTTTTATCTATGACAACGGGGCAATTTTTCACACCAACTTGCAATAGTTAGAAAGAGACAGCCTTAGATTACTAACCAGTCTTACTATAGCAAGTTGTTGTGACAAATTGCTAGGCCATTAAACTGTTTATAGTAATTTGTCTTAGTCAAAAACTATGGTTAAAAGGTAAAAAAGTATACAGTAACGGAATATCATACACTTTCCTGGCCGCTAAAACCCTACAGTAATGACTTTTAACGTTTTAAATTTGCGCTTGTCAGTAATGAGGAAGTTCACGTACTAATTTTGCTAAAGTAAGGCGCACATTTCCGAGCATATTGGAGGAAAAGTATTTAAAATACAACCTTTCCATTTAAAAAGCATTATGCGTCGCTATCGTCGTTCGACTCCAATGTTACGAGTTTAAAAACCTCTACATAAATGTCAACATAAATCCAGCATGATGGATATCAGGAGCGAGAATTTATTACCATGTTTTTATTCGCTGAGTAATCGAAACGACTCGGATTGAAAGGATTTTGTTTTTTAGAAACTATATAATAGTTATGACGGTTTTAATAGATGCTAATATTATAGAGTACCGTTGCAAGTTTCCATATCAAAAAAATCTTTCACCAGTTTATATAATGCATCGTCATCTAATCACCTTTCTACTTCCTCCTGTGTTGATATATGTAATGTATATTTTAATACCGTGGCTTCGCTCGAGTTGTTTGTACTTAATACGCGGGCGGAACCACGCGCAGCTGGTGATTAGCTAAAAAAATAACATAATGTCAACCATTTTCTTTTATAATAATATGTAAGCTGTTCATCGGGAATCAAATCCATACAAAAGTCGGTTGTTTACATAGTAAGCAATGAACTACGAATATTTATTGTAAAGAAAATAACAAAATATTCCCGGGTTTATTTACGACGGCATAAATCTAACTTCGCGCGCCGTTTCATTTTTTTACTGCGTGTTAATAGGCTCTGGACCCGATTATCGATGACAAAATGTGTCCGTGACTCCGGCACATCTCCACTTTCGTGTCTTTCTTTCAAAATAACAGAGATTCGATTTAAAATTGGTATCATGATTTGCCAAGGCAAAAATGAACTTTAATATTAAGAGAGACTCTCGCCAGATGGCTGGATCGAGGGTCAGATACAGAAGGCGCTACTCCTGAACACTGCGCGGATAGTCACAGGAGGTTCCTCTCTTTGCCGCCCTGACCGCCGGTAGCTTAGGCCCCGCCTCGCTGCTGGCGGCGCCCTGGGTTAGGTTTTTATCATGATTTTATATACATACATACATACATACATACATACATTCACGCCTTTATTCCCAAAAGCGGTAGGCAGAGCACATTAAACGTATGTTCCAGCGCCACTTTTAGCATAAATGTGGGTATAAAATATCGAAAAAATGTGATATTGCAGTGATAGGTTGCTAGCCCATCACCCACAACACACTTCAACCCCTGGTCCCTTAGTCGACTTTTACTTTTACCCACGGGAAGAAAGGGGGTGGTGAAATTCTAACCCGACATCACACGGGTCCGAGACCAGTGTAAACGCAGTCCAGTGTACAGTCCAATTTGACTCAATTCGGGTTGCACAAGGAGGTTTCACAACGCTTCGGGAGCTCAAATCCCGCGAGCCATCCGATTGCCTATAGGACACTGAAACTGCGCGTCATTGCTTTAACTAGTAGGTTTTTCTTGCCATCAATATATATACCACCTAAATGAGGTAAGTATGTTTTTATCAGTCGCTTCGCGTCTATTTCATACTGCATTCGGCTGCCTTGTTTGTACACCACCAGTATATATATACTGATGCGATGCTGTTCTATATTTTTAGTTTCTCAAATCTTGTCCGGTTGAGCGTTTCTTGTTCCTTTTCATTCTTGTATAACTAATAGATATCCCACCAGGTAACGTCACTGAAATGGTGAAAAATATATTTATACAATTTCTATACCAATTTATTATAAGAAATAGAATGCTGGATGCTCTATCTTTATCTGGAATATTATACTTTGTTTGCAGACGGGATACCTTCAGTTTAGGTATTGTTTAAAGGTAATAATATAATAGCTAATAGGTTCTCCGGATCCAACTCTGACTTTAAACTTACAAGGAAACATACCCAAATGTCCGGCGTCGATTTCAATGATTTTTATATATTTTATAGAGTAGTCTAAAATAACCGACACGCTTTTTTTAGCTGCCCAAACTCAACCTATCGGGAGATACTGTCCTCCAAAGTACTAAAATTGCGAAACCCTCAAAATACGGAAGAGACTTTTGATCAAGCAAACTGCTTGTTAGTTACTAGTTTTAATATATGTTGGAGAATATGAAAAAGGAACATGAAACGGTGAAAAAGTATGAAACTTTTAAGTCTGTTTTTTTTTTTTGTAAAATATTAGTTTTGAGCCGAAATAGCAAAACACGTGTCCATTCATTTTTCATGTTCTCCAACATATATTAAAACTAGTAATTAACAAAGTGTTTTCAGATAATTCAAAACTGAGATGAGAGTTATGAATCGCCTCTTCTCCATATTAGGACAAGTAACCTTATTTCAGGGTGTTAAAAAAAAACATTCCCTGTAGGGGTTAAAAGGAAATTGAAAGTGAGATAAGAAAATAAGTTTTTGTTTGAAGCGGGAGGCTGAAAATTGTTAGTGGTCCCTTTATTATATTCGGCCAGACTTCATTTAAATCATAGTTAGTAACTAAAAAAACGACTTCAATTAAATACTTTGTTGTACCACATACGTACAGTTCCTGTCTACTTTACTTCACCGTCTCTTTCCGAAAGAAATTTTTTGGATTATTACAGGAAATATACAACAGGTTATCTATGGGCGCAATGGCACTGTTATCTACGTAAAATCTATAGTAAAATCCTACTTCCCAGCAAAAATATTATCTGTTTTGACTTAAGGTTCACTGACAGATAATGCTTCGTGGTGCTACCGGCTTTTGTTCTTTGTATAATTTATTACGATTAATTAAGATTAAATAACTGAAATATTATATGATTGACGACGACGTTATTGACGGAGTTTTGATTGAAACAGAATTTGAACCGATACACGCATGCATGTTCAGAGAACAGAATCACGCGCATCCCAAGGCGGCTACGATTGCGACATCGACCTAATATGTTCTGTTATATAGTCAGTTTCCTAAATACGCGTAGTACATAATATGCATGCAACTTGCCACGTACAAACCTACTCCTAACTCTTCTTATAAGTAATTCAATATTATATTCTTAAATAAAATTAATGTAGGTATATACTGGATATGTAAACGTTGATTCATCATTTTAATCCCTAAATGTAGGTTTTAGTACCACGTTTTCCACTTTTTGCTGTTCAGAACTACCTTACAGCCCTGGGCTCCACGGAAGACCAGCGCTGTGGCATTGTTTAATGTCAGAGCATATGCTGAGTGGTGTCCACTTGCGGCCACTATAGCAGCACCACCAGACTTCTTTACGTACACGTTATTTTTAGTTTAAGCTGGTATTTATTAAGTTTCTTTTTATATATTGTGTTTTCTAATTAAGAACGAAATTATGATGTGGTGTTATTTTGGCTGGCAATAAATTCATTTCATTTCATTTCATTTCATAATAAGTTAATCTTAAGATTCCCCACAATTATGAACAACAAGTCTAAGATCAAATAAAATTAACTCTGCACTCTTTCTACATCTTGCACTTTACACCTGTACACAGTGGAAACAAATAGTGGAAAGTGAAGTAGTCTAGTGCGTAACAGTAAAGTGTAGCTGTGTCAATACTAGTAGGCGCGGACTCAGTCACGTGTGTGAGTTAATTGAGCTGTCAGCGTTAGTACGTGTGGACTCAGTGGACTATTCCCTCTGTAAATCGCAAAATAAATCTACTGTCGTCTTAAAAAGGGGTACGTGGATTGCCTAGAACGCAAAATGACTAGTGTGTTGTTTTGCACACATTGCAGTTTGACCACCGAGCATTATGCATAAAACGCAAAATGCCTACATCATTTTCGTCGTTTTATCGCTACGATAGCGATGTCGACGGAGCCCCGCGGAGCGGGGTCCTATTTCTGGTCTGTTTGCCCTTCGGGCATCTGAAGAAACCTAACGAACCTAACCTACCTATGAGTGGTCATATTGCGTTTTTGGCACAATGCTCGGTGGTAAAAAGTTGTTATAACTCTATCCTATCCCCACGCTCGTAACAATACTTAAGTGAATAAGAAATGTACCTTTTAAAAGTCCGCTGTGTCTTCGTTACTCTACCTCTGAGCACACTCCCTACAACCTCTACAATGGAAAAGTCAACAAATAACTTTTTCATTTTCATTACGTATTTTATTTGTGACGTCCTATTTATTCCAGTCTCGACGCAAGTAAACAAACCAGTTAAACATTATCCTTATAAATTTGCATACAGTATATGCTCGTCAATAAATTGAATTACGGGACCCACAAAAATAATTTCGGTACCGTTTTCAGACCGGCGTAATGGAATAAAGCCACCCGCGTATTCCTGGTATTATCTTCTCCCGGGAGATAAGACTGGAGAAATACAGCGAAAGGAAAATTCGCCGCAGACGGCAGCGACATGTGTGTCACTACAGATGTGGTTTATGATAGCTTTAAACGAAATCAATTCATCTAGTTTGTGTTCATGACAGTGTTATATTGAAGGCAACGTTACGTCAATGCATGCTTATCACCAACTAACGGTTGTGGGACGGCCTAAGCGAGGGGCCCCTGTAACTCTTCTGTAGTCCCAAGAATCCATAGGCTACAGTCTCTGCTTACCATCAGAAAAGCTTGGAGCTCGTTTGCCACCGTCGTGACACAAAAGGCGAATGCCATCCTCGTGCCAATCAACTTCCCATCGTCATCATCTTCATATCAGCCCAAAAAATGCCGCAATGACCGGTCCTGCGCCACCCACACCCTTCATCAGGGCATCAGTCCACCCACGCTGCGCCTTCTGGTACGTGGTCAACACTCGAGAACCTTTCCGCCCCAACGGCCATCGGTTACCTCGCCCACTGCTCCTTCCATTGGTGACCAATATGGACGCGTTAAAGTAAAAGTTCCTTATATTTCAATTCAGGCATATTACATGCATCTATGGTAATTATGCGTCATTGAACACTTTCACGGACATTTCAAGGTAGTCGTCATCCTATTGTTATCAGATTATTATTATTCCATTGTGTCTATTTCTAAAACATGCCCTTTTCTGTAAATTCGCATGCGTACTCATTGAATCGAAGTTTGATAAAAGCGTGTAAAACCATTACCAAACACCAGAGGGGTGCTTTACGAAACTGTTTGAACGAGCGTTGAAACAATTAACTGATAGAGGTGACGCATGATCAGAAAGTTGGTTCATATCTGGCACAGCGGATCAGCATTGCCATGCAACGTGGCAATGCTGCCAGCCTTTCTGGGCACGCTGCCCTCAGAGGGTGATTTGGGCCAATTTTTTCATTTATAATTATTTTTATCCTAGTTTCTAATTTAGTGTTTAGAATTTTACTTTATATTATGTTATGTTTGTTATTATGTTTTTCTTGTTTTTACACCTTGGTTACTCAATAAATAAATAGTACCAACTGTCATTTGTTCATAAGATTATGACATTGAGATTAACGTAACATAGATGTCCTAGTGCCCGACACTGCCCCATTTGTCAATCTTAATTAATAGTGCTCGTAGTAATAAATGTGACAGACAGGGTGTCATCTATTGGAATTTATGTGTCAAGCATTGGGACGTTTACCTTTCATACGAAGCATTACACAATCAACCAGCGTGTTCACATGTTGTATTGTATAAACTTTATTTAATATCATTCAACTAACGTTTTCCGAAGCCGACCGGGGCGACCCACATTTCATTAAAATTCTCGAAACTTCGCAACAAATTTCAATTCACTTTACCTAATGTTATAGGTCGAAACAGCAGGTGTGACGAACCAGTCCGGTATAGCTACTGTAATTGGCACTCAGCCATCCCGTGTCACACCCTTGTCAAATGGATGCTATTTGCTTTGAAATATTCTATGGAAACTAGCTTTACGAGTTTTGACTTTTTGTAAAAAGATGCCGAGGGTTCACTGCAATATAAATTACCTGTAATGCGTGTTGAGTGGGTTTATCGGCCCGTGTTACTCTTTTCAGACCACTTCCGGGGCCACGTATACCGAAGAAGTACCCATGGTTATATTTTTTCTGAATGAGCAAAACAAAGGAATCAATCTCCGTGACGGCTCCAACGCTGCGAGAAGAGAGCTCCGATAGTGCGGTGCTCCTATTCGGTTTTAGCACAGCACGTCTAGCACACGACGGCCGCGACATAGTCTCGATTTTTATCGCACTATACCTCTTCTTCCAAGTGTTCTAATAAGATAGAGACGGATAGTGCGAGAAAAATCGAGAGAGCTCGCGCGCCGTCGCGTGCTAGCCGTGCTGACCTAATAAAAACACGTAATCCTCCGTATTTAAAACACGTTCTGTATAAAATGAGTGCCATATTGATATTATCCCGGTGCCAATACTTATGTTAACTGTGTACGCATCACTTTCGCATTCAGTGTGGCGGATAATGACAATAACGTAAGTATTGCTAATTTATTTGGGCTGCTGTTATGGCGTAATTTTTTAGAACTGCTGCAATATTGTTCTCCCTTCTATGTTTGCATTTAACATATTTTACAAGATAGTGCTTACACAGGTCCAAGGGCCAAGCATCAGTTTAAACTAACTAAATAATAATAATATAAGGGGACAATCGTACACAAATCGACCTAGTCCCATAGTAAGCTCAGTAAGGCTTGTGGTATGGGTACTAGACGACGATATATATAATAGATATAAATACTTAAATACGTAGAAAACATCCATGACTCAGAAACAAACATTCATGCTCATCTCACAAATATTTGCCCTTACCGGGATTCGAACCCAGGACCTTCAGCTTCTTAGGCAACGTCACTACGCACTAGGCTAACCGGTCGTCACGTAAATGGTTGATTAATGAAACAAAAAATGTAGATAACTTAGACTGTCACAAACTCGTTAAAGATCTTAAGAAGAATTCTTTATGCCTTGTCTATAGAATGCGAGCTCCTTACAAACTACCCAACCACGTGACTAAAACCCGGTATGTTCGAACTAAACGGGCTGCCTGGCATCGTTTTGCCACCCCGCCCCCAACTCCGCATAATGGCCATGGCACCCGTTCCGTGGGGTTATTTTGCGGCGCTACTATTACTGAGACAGAAGACAAGTCTGTGCGATTATAGCTTTGTAAGTTTGTACGTAATAGGTAATTTCCGGAACGGCTTATCGGATTACAAAAATTCTGTCACCTGCTTGTAGAATGAACTTTATGGATGGACACGAGTTTGCCTCCGTTCTTTGCAATAAACGGAGGCAGCTGTCTTAGCATGTCGAGCTGTCTTAAAAGTCAAGCAAGAAATGCTAACGAAAAAGCAGTTCAGCATTGTTCCCCGTCTATTATAATTGTCAGCGCACAGAAAAATGTCTCAGCAAAGATTCAAAAGTTGGCCTGAGATGAAAGAGTAGTGAAATAAAGCCCTTGAAATCGGTCACGTTTGTCAATATTGAGGAAATTGAATGAGGAAAAACGTCTGCTCGTTTGAGATGCCATTTTTTTTTTATAAAAAGTCACTGGGAAGATGTAGCGTAGCGTAGGAACTGTTTTTGTCTTAAAATGGCTTTAATAGTAGTAGTAGTTAAGTTAACAAGCAAATATTTTTTTCACTGTAACTACCTCCAATGAAAAATTTTGACTTTGAACTAACTAAATGACACAAATTTCACTGTGACGAACACTGTTGAACAAGCGAAGCGAACGGTTTCAAATGGTATTTAGGGTTCCGTAGACAACAAGGAACCCTTATAGTTGCGCCATGGCTGTCTGTCTGTCCGTCCTCGGCTTAGCTCACTAACCATTACTACTAGAAAACTGTAATTAGGGATGGGTATATAAATCAATCACGCCAACAAAACAGTACAATAAAATCTTGTTTTTTTTTTACAGTACATATGGTGCTACTTTCCCGCACTAGTACGGAAAAGAGCACTTTTTGTGCATATGTCGAAACTTTAAAGAGCCATATGTACAGTAAAACGTTGTACGATACACGTGCGAATAGGTAATTCGCAACTCGTGTCGATTTAAAACACTCCCTTCGGTCGTGTTTTAATTTATCACCACTCGTTGCGAATTTCCTATTTTTGGCACTTGTATCGTCAATAACTATTTTAGGGTAGCTCCCTAAACCGGGAATGTATTTTTTTCTCGTTAAACCCTTGGTATGGAGTACCGTTGGATAGCTCGTTCAAAAAAAATATTATGCGTTTCCTAAAACCATTTTTTCAGTGATTCGTTTGCGAGATATTAGGCTTTAAATCCCTAATTTTTGTTCGAGTCATGTGTCCCCCCCCTAACCCCCTACCGACTAAATGGCTACTACTCGGGACGTGAATAAATTCCTGGTAGTAGTACATAATATATAATGAATTTAAAAGGAAAACTATCACGGACAAGTAGGCATAAGTAGTTACCGAGTAATAGTCGACCAACTTAATGTGTACTTGGATATGCCAATTTTCGTACAAATTCGGCTGAGGCAACCGCACCGCACGTCGATGTAACTAAGACAGACAGGCAACTACGGAACCTTACACTAGTGCGCGTGGCCCGACACGCATTTGGTAGTTTTTTTTTTTCTTGTTTGACATGTATTTATAACTTTTATATAGTTCATTTTATTATAAACGATGTACTCATACTATTTAGTCTAGAGATATACGTTTTCACTTTTAAAAGTGCTAATTTAATATTTTGATTTGATTTCAGCTTGGGCGAAAATTCTTTCGTATGACCGACTGCCCGGCTGTAGAGGACTACCAGGTCGCACTTCTCAACTGATGTTTGTCTAATTCTATGTGCAAGTTCAATAATTACATAGTTTTTTAGAAAGTTATTCTAAAAAGACACTGGCGAGTTCTTCAGCTCACAGAACCACTTGTTTAGACGGGTTAATTTGTTCGGCGTTTGGCCCGGGCACGGCACGTTGTACTTTGAATCAACCTTTAAATGCCTTTTCGTGCGGGGAGACTAGTGTGGTCCACGGTTGTATGTAGAAAAAAAAAAGTTTTTCTAATCTACCTCCATAGCTAACTTTTGTCTGTCAATAAGTAGTAATCGTTGTGCAAAATATTAGCTCATTTGATTGCGTTTTACTGGTCGCTCAAGCAATCAATGTTTAAGTTGCCGTGTTTTAAGTCAAAACACTATGTCGACTAGATCCGCACCAAGTAATTGGCTTCTAGGGAAGTCAATTTCAAGTTTTTCGACGGCCCGGCTGCCTCAAGGATTAGATGTACTTCGTGTTCTTCAATTTCATCATTTAGATGAGGGCAATACCTTGCCAGTGAGTTACAAAAAGACCTGTGACACCGTTATATGTATTTGGGAGCGAGCGAAGATACTTACGCAACGTGTGGATTCGTGTGTACGAAAACTGATTAAATTACATAAGCAGTATTTACTTCTGAAAAAGAATCGGGCTCGTCAAAATGATAATAATGTTTTGCGTCAGAGTATGTTTGAAAACGACCTTGAAAAATTATTTGATATAGCCACAATACATGCTTTAAGTACAATAAAAAATAAGGAAGACCGAATTTTTGTAGAAAAATAAAGAGAAAGTGTATTTTCGTGCAGTATGGGTAGTGTTGATATTGCTACGACAACAAAAGAGAACAGGAAGAGGCAACGGGAACAAAGAGAAGATAATTACAGGAGGAGATATTATACGGAAAATAATGGGCAAAGTAAAATAACTGAGATTGAGCAATTATTATCTAGTTCTTAGTTATAACGAAGCTTGTTTCCAACTCTCACGTTATGAGGATAAATTATGCCAAGAACCAAAGGCTTCTTCTTCTTCTTCTTCAGACCAGTGCACTAATATTTTTACTTCTCCAGAAGTTGTCGCTGCTTTAGACCGTGTAAATCTACCAGGAGGAGCTGTTTTTGTTGCAGGAGCTATTGTCAAGGCTTTAGGGCATAATGTTTCCGATAAAACTCTCTCCCGGAGCTCTGTGAGACGTGGTAGAAGATTAGGAAGAGAGAAAGCTGCACAAGCCGAGCTAACAGCTTGTGAAATGGATGGACCCTTGAATCTCCACTGGGATGGCAAACTTTTGCCAGATATTGATTCAAAAACCAAAATTGATCGAATCGCCATACTTGTGACTGGAAATGGTCAAGAAAAGCTTTTAGCTATCCCTAAAATAGCCAGAGGAACAGGAAAAGCTCAAGCCCAAGCATGCGTCGATACGGTAAAATCATGGAACATGACTCACTCCATAAAAGCACTCGTATTTGATACAACAGCAAGTAATACCGGCCTACACACAGGTGCTTGTACTGAAATTGAAAAAGCCCTTGAATGTGAACTAGTCTGGATTGCGTGCCGGCACCACATCATGGAGATTATACTTTCGGCGGCATTTTCTTCTTTATTTGGTTCTACGGGAGCTCCGGAAGTAAAATTATTCAACCGTTTCCAAAAAAAGTGGCCGAGTTTTGATTACACTGTGTACAAGGCGGCAGAAAATGAACTGTTTGAAAATCCAATGCTTAATAATCTGCAGGAGGATTTACTTGGCTACTTACCAAATACCCTGAAAAATCAGCACCCCAGAGATGACTACAAAGAGTTTCCACAATTGTCTCTTATATTTATTGGCGGCGGAGGTATTGAAGAAAGATTCCGAGCTCCGGGCCCCACGCATCATGCTCGCTGGATGGCAAAAGCCATTTATGCAATTAAAATATATCTATTTCGAGAACAATTTCACTTGACCGGTCTAGAGTTCAAAAAGGTAGAACAGTTTGCTCTCTTTGCAGTTTTAGCTTTTGTGCGGTATTGGAATGAGCACCTCTTGGCATCAAAGCAACCAATAAATGATTTACAGTTTTTGGAAATCCTTAAGTCGTACCCAAATAAAAAGATCAGTGAAAAGTCTCATGCTGCTTTGGCAAGGCACCTTTGGTTTCTTTCTGAACATTTAGTTGCATTTGCACTTTTTGATGACCGGGTGTCTTCAGAAACCAAAGACAAAATGGCAAAAAATCTAGTTCGCCCAAAAAATACACATTTTCCTCGACGCATTGATGTGGGTACTATAGGCGAGCCAAACAACGTACAGTTAGAGAGTTTTGTTACTGAACGAACTTTATCCTTCTTTGACGTCCTTGCTGCTGATGGAAAACAGAAAAGCCAGCAGTTTTTGAACCTGCCATCTATTAAATGGCCAAGTAACGAGGTTTTCTTAGAGTTAAAAGAAAAGTGTGCCAAGGTCAGAGTTGTTAATGACACAGCTGAACGAGGGATCAGTTTGATTCAAAAATACAACCAGACTCTTACCAAGGATGAAGAACAGAAACAATATATTCTCCGTCTAGTTGCAAATCACAGAAAACGGTTTCCTACGCCATCTAAATCTTCATTAGTTTAATACTTTGTGATTAATAAATTTTACTTCATACATTTTCTTAGTTCACATTGTTTTATTTTGAGCGACCTCTAAATGCCACTCGATTTTCATGAAAATGGGTATATACGCTTTTTATAGGTCTTAGACAAAAACAAGCTATGTGGAGAAACAGATATCAAAAAAATTTTTTTTGGACCACACTAGGGGAGACTGTAGACATTTCGCGAGTCCAGTTTTAGAGTGTACAGTAGTTTTGACTTACGACTTACTTTAATAACGAATACCTAACAAGTGCTGATCGTAGTCACCATTTCATTGTCCACGTGCACTGATCAGTGATCTCGCACCAATTGTGTCAAATAATATTGAACGCATTAATAGCACAGTGTATGAACAGTAGATAAACTTCGAACAAAGGTACATCGCACGGCTGCACACATGCGTGCGTGTTCGGTACGCACACACACATAGCCTTCGGGAATGATGGAGAATGCTTCAATCGGGGCCGCGCCGTTGCGGTGTTCGCTCGTTCTCACTCGCTACGTCAAAGGAAGCCGCCTCGTAGTAGGTATGAAGACAGCGAGCCGCCAGTGCCACGATATCAAAAGGAGCCGAATAGGCTTGTAACTAAGCACCTACCAACCTAGTGCAGTTTAGCAACTATTATACTTACTAGGTAAAATATTTTAGGCATAGTATAGTGGTATTCAAATATTCCATGAAGTGGGAAACTAAAAACATACCCAACTATCTAACTATAATATTATTACTTTGTGTATACAATATTGTCTATTAAACTGTAACAGAAATACTTTGCATACTTAAAAGCAAAATTAGTATTATAGGTATGCCAAGCCACAAACTTGACACATCGAGCGAAAGTAGGTAACGAACGCTCCTAAACGGCCTCAGATTATCTACTGTATTATTCTTCTATACTGTGATAATAGCCTCACACGTCCCACGTGAGAGCAACGGCGGCCATATTGCCGCAACCTCTCATCTTGAACCTACTGATAGTTTTAAGATAAAATAAGAAATAAACATTTAAATATGTGTGTGTATATAATGTGCTGTGTGTTTTATTTAAAAACGCATTCAAACTCGACGAACGATATCACAACACCTACTAGGTGAGGACTTTAATAAGTTTTGAGAATAGGTATGAATAACGCATCCTATCATTTTTAACCGACTTCAAAAAAAGGAGGAGGTTCTCAATTCGGTTGCATTTTTTATTTTTTGTTATGTTGAAAGACTTGCTTTGCTTAAAAATCTTTTGGTCGTCCTTTAAGAGGCCTATTTTGTACATCGACGCAATTGCACCGGTTTTATTAGAGAGTTTTAAATATCTAATACTAAGAAGTAATAGTTAAAGTGTTGATCTAGATTACACGGTAGGTAGCAGCATAGTTGTATAGAATTCACAATCTTCAATAAAGAAGGCAAAATCGGTCCAAAAAAACACATAGAATTGATTTTTTTTTGTTTTTTTCTTAGATAACCTCATTTAATAGCTATAGTTATCTTTATTCACTATCCCTTAGTATGAATATTCATATATTTTTCACCTACGTTCACCCTATTTAAAGAATATATATATACTAGCTTTTGCCCGCGACTTCTTGTCGCGGGTAAAAGATTTTTGAAATAAAAGCGGTTCTGGAGGTTACCCAAAAATACAAACTTACAAAACTACAATCTCACAGACACTTACCCTTTATACTATTAGTAAAGGTCACTTTTTTGCAACCTATATTTTCATATTTTTTTTGAACGAGCGAGCATAGCAAAATCTCCCGTTTCATCTTGCGGTAAAATTCTTTCGTGTATCCGAATGTCCAGATGTGCGGATGTTCTCCTCTTCAAGGAAGTCGTATTTCTCAACTGATTCTCGTTAAATTTTGTGAGCTGGTTCAATATTTATGATAAAGATGTTTTTTGGCGTGCGCATTTTTAGAAATGAAAAAAAATACAAAAACAGGCTCGCGAGGTGTAGACACAAACTTGGCATATATTTTAGTGATAAATCGATGCCTAATTTATACTGTAATTGTATTAATAGTATTTTGTTGTTTATTGAATAAAAGTTATTGAGCATATATTTTACTTCCTGAGGTACCTACTAGTAGCAGGAATTTAATAGAAAGACTAGATTTCAGCTAATGTTAAATCGCATTTTGCGAAATTGAATATCGTCCCAACGTGCACTCACTGGGATCCTCAAACATGTTTAGCTATGCTTGGAGCTTGTAATATCCGGCGAGTCGCAGTATTGGCTCCGCTGGATATACAGAAGGATTAGTTAGTCACCGATATTACTATTGGAAATGTTACAGCCAGTTCGTATTATGTAGGTTTCTATATCAAGGTAGCAGTGACAACAAAAAAGTTATGAAAGAGATGAGTATATACTTAAACATATATGTCGAGGTGTGGGTATCCTGGGCTCTCGTGCATTGATAGAAAACAGTGGTACTACGTTTACAAACTTTACTAAGGAATTCTCTACAGCATAGTTAGAAATTCATGTGAAATACAGTGAACTGTCCATTGCCAGCCTCTTGGCTTCCTCATATGACGCGACATCAGCTTTATCTTTTATTTGGCTAAAATATGTTAGCCTAGGCCTTCCTCTGCCTCTCTTGCTTTCAATTTTACCCTCCAGGATGTTTAGGAAGAATCTGTCGTGCCGTATCAGGTGGCCCACCAACTTGCCTCTCCTATTTCTAATACATCCTAGCAAACATCTTTTCTCATCTACCATCCTTAAAACCTCTTCGTTTGTCTTTCTCTCCGTCCAGCTAATCCTTTCCATCCTACGCCAGCACCACATTTCGAAGGCCTCTAGCCGTTCTCTGTCTCTCTGGGTTAGCGTCCACGACTCGCTCCCATATGAAGCAATGCTCCAAATGTAAACTTTAATCAGGCGCTTTTTAACTGTTTTGATATGCGTGCTTTTAAGAGATGCTTTTTGTTTGAGGCTGGCAATGGACAGAGAAAAGGGGCGGTTACTTCACTGACAAGAACAAGGCTCTTAAGTAATGATGATGATGACAGTGAACTGGCAATTTCGGTTCTCGTATTCCGTCACACCATTCATAAATTCTCCATCAAGGAGAGCGTCCATCTCCAGTCAGGCTTTTTCCTCGATGACACCACCGTCCGTTGTTCTGTTTCTAATTCAAATAATACTCGTTATAGCCCTCTGTTGTCGCACGGCGGACCTAATGAGCTACCAACTTTGCCCAGACAAATATGTCCACGTTCGCATGTATTTCAATGATGACATTTGTAGATTGATAGTGGAGCACATTACGACTGAAGTCACGATGCATGTAATAGAGGGCGCTGAATGAAACTTCTCCTCTCCGACATAATATATAACGGCGCGCGATTCATTATTTCGATGTTTTATATTGGAATTCAATTAATCGAGTAATCGTGAATAATGTTGAGAAGTTCATTATTCCTTTAAGCGGGTAGTTGTCGAAATTGTTGACATCAAGTTGATTTATTTTAAGAGCGGATAACCCCGAATGGAGTTGTAAGTGTCATGGCGGCGAGGGACGTCATTCGTTGACAGCGCCCCGCAGCCTTTGGAAACTCTCATAGAATGAAAAAATGTAATAATAAATAAATAATAGTAGACCATAAGAGAATACTAAAACAATGTATGAAGTTCCGCCTCTTAAAACGTAGTGGTTATATTCTCATTGGCCCCACCCGTGATGGTCGCTTGCAAACCCATTGGCTCTTTAATCGAGATTTATTATTGCAATCCTGCGGATAAGGCATCCGTCACTCTCGCACTCGCATACTTGTCAGCGTGATGGGCGTCTTTACCACAACGATAAGTGATAAAATGGCAACCATGCTACGCCCACTGTTAAATTTTCGGTGTTTGTGTATTCAATCAAATAGTATAATGATTGAGTTAATATTGTGTGATTTTTATTGAAATGAAATGAAACTTATTTTTAGGAAATCAATTAGAGAGCCTATACACAGTCGTGACAGTAATTAAATAATACATTGTTATTTTCCTATATTCACAATTATTATTTGATTCATTCCGAGTTATTTCTAAATTGACCGACTCCAATCGATTGAAGCAGTGTAACACTAAATTTAAAAAAAAAGTCGTGGGACGTAGTTGTTCGCATACCGAGTTTTCAATGCTTATTTATGCACAAATAAGCCGTAAAAAAATATTACAATCATTTAATAAGTACTAAAAAGAGCTTGCATGGAGATTAAACTGTTTCGTAACTCGTAAGCTATTGAAACTTTTTTTTATTATTTCGATGAGCAGTGCCAATTTACGTTATATGGGTGTCGCGATGTGTCAAAAGATCAGTCCCAAATCTCGTAGACTATAATACATACGTTGTAATACTATCATACGTGAGATTCTTAATATTTTGCTCGTTTTATTTCAAAGCTCTCATGTTTCTTCGCCTGAAACAGTTATATTTTTATAGAAACAACGAAAAACACACAACGTTGAGTAAAACAATGAACATGTAGATTTAACACTAACGTGAAATGATGTTACCGTAATAGACGCAAACAAAGATTTATGTGCCAACTCGCTGCCTCTATAAAAGCATCTGACAATATAATAAATAGCAGGAGAACGTTCCAAGAGAGGAACATTGAACTGTGCTTCTCTTAGGTAAACGTTATTTTTCTCTTTTAACGTTATGAGCTGTTTTTTGTTGTTGAAATAGAGTCGTTTATAAAATCGATAAATTACCAGGACCCCAAAGCCACCTGCTGGTCGATTACGTGTTCCTCTCACAGACTGACGCGGGCTGCGGTGGCGGTCAAATGACAATACAAAATTTGTCAGCTATTGTCAATTGACCGTCACCGCAGGCCGCGTAAGTGTGAGGCCGGCTTAACGCTTTGTTCATACGTCATCACGGTTAGCACAACACGGCGCGCGAGCCGTCTCGCGCGAGATGTACTACCTGGCTTTTTCTAATGAGAACAACTTAGAAAGAGACCTGGTATACACATTGCTGGTAGATCTAAAAGTATAGTTTTGTATGTGAAAATGACTGTTGAGTTAACTTAACATACGTTCGAAAAGTCACGTTTTCTTTCACCCCTCAGGTGTATGTGTAGTTCTTGCATGAATAACTTTTCGACAGAACCGCGAAAATATCACTATATTAGTTTTGATGTGGTAGTAAATAGTAAAAAAAAACAAAAAACCTTTTAAAAAAATCATTACATCAGTAGTCTGGTACTAGAAATTCAAACTTTTAGAGTTTATAGTCTTTGCATTGCTCTGTAGTAGTGTTGTGTTCCTGGTGGTGAGCAAGGTCGCCAGAGCTCCCGAGGATGCGTTGTGTTGAGAGCAAGGGAATTTGTTCCTTCAGCTGCTAACACGGCGAATCCTCAAACATATCAAGGGTCGGCAACACCCATGTTACTCCTTTGGAGTTGCATGCGTCTATAGGCTGCGGTGTCCGCTTACCATCCGGTGGGCCGTACGCTTCTTTGCCACGGTCGATGTATTAAAAAAAACAAAAATTTTGAAGAATAAGTTTATTTTCGCGTACTATCTTTTGAAGTTCTAGACCCCCGTGTCCTACACCGCAAAGGCCATACAGGAAAACAATGTATCTGATCCAATGACATGTCGAACTAGAACAAATGAGTCAGGCTCCACTGGGCCATCGATGTATGTGCCCCTTGAGATAAGCTCAAACTGACGTGAACAAGAGAAATATGACCCGGGACTCTATTTTGGAACGAGTTTTTGAGGTATCAATATCGGAGAGTTTTAGACGTAGTATCAAAACGAACTACTCGTAGTATTTAATTGCTACATAGACAAAAATAAGACAAGATATTGTACCGAAAAAACAATTCAAACGCTACAAAAAAAAACCTACACTGTCAATGTTTGTGTGGGTGTGGATTACTGTTGGGTTTTTTTTCAGTAATCGTAATTCCGCCTATCTCTAGCCAAGTGTGTGTGAGCATGAGGCAATAATATGGGATTAGTGCCATTAGTGATATTGAAATGAAATGTTCAGCTGCAAAACGGAGGTAAGGCCGCAGGGTAAATTTGATGGTGTACCTATTTAGGATTTCATATCGGTTTGTACAGGTCAGTTGTGACAAATAGTAGTTTACAGGCTTGGTTAGGTTTAGTTGAATACCATTCAAAACTAGGATTGGACATATGTCCGAACCTTGTGGTCGGGACGGTGACAAATTATTTTATGATTAGGTACTTGAAAACGTACAGTTGTTACGTACCGACGTCTGTAATGATTCCGATACAGTTTAGGCGACTTGTTTCGAACTCATAAGCAGTTTTTCATCAAGTTTATTCCAGTATTTTAAGAGGCAGAGATGGAGGAGAGGAATTATAAACTTTATAATGTATTCAACTCAAATGATGAAAAATGTATTGTTAAATTCAACAAACTGGTTGAAGAATCTGGCGGGGAAAATGTGCTTCCCTTTATGATTAAAGAAATAATAGGTTTAAAGTAATGGTCGGCATTTGTGTATAATGTAGCCATTTTTTTTATTGCGTGTAATAACAGTCAGGGTCAAAAGTAGCTACGCAAACAAAGACGTCCAAAGTCTTTATTAAAAGGGAATAATAGTTTACTCATTTCAGAACCGTTTGCTTATAAGGTACACGTCCCAGTGCTTGACACTCCAACGCTTGATGCTTTTAATCTTAATGCAATTAACAATAGAGGTGAACAACAAGTAGGCGTGAAGGTGTCGAAAATTCGGACGTTTACCTACAACGTTCATAACGTTCGTGTAAGAACTATGTACCTATTTAAAATGCAAGTCAGTCTCGGAAAAATAATTGTTATCGAGTTGAAATCAATAATGTTCAGATTTATATAAATGTGGTTTTCTTGCAATCGAATCGTACGAGATACTTAATATACCTAGTCACCTACCTAGTAGTAGGTACCTATTGTGTAAAAGGTACTTAATTTTCTGAGCCATCTCATGGAGAGCATTGCAATCAAAGAGAAAGCTCACCAATGATAAATTCGTATGGTTTTTAGGGCATCTAGCCAAGCCTTTGTTGTATCTATTTCGCAATTCATTATGAACACTAGTGGTTTTGTCAAAAACAAGACGCATTTGGTTTGGCTGGGAGCTATCGTTTGTGTTACTTTGTTTTAAAAGAGAGTTGAATTAAGCTGCTCTTTTGTACGATCCGCTTCATAAATAAAACAGAAATTTCAAACAAGATTAAACTCAGTGTTTTGTCTACTGAAATAGTACCTAGCAGGATTATAGTAACTCAATAAAAGTCACACACACATTTACGGTTGGAAAAGTTAAATGTTGTATAACAAATATGTATTTATTATTCAACGACAAAAGTTCATTATGAGTCTCGAGTATGCGAATGATCCTATCAAAGCCTTGCTTCTAGTGAGGCACTTAAAGGCACGAGATGCATTTAACTTTGATCTCGTTGACGTCAGCAGCAAGAATATTATTGGCAAAAAATACAAAATGAAACAAAATACATTTTTATATTTATAACTTTTTCTAGATGATATTAACATTTACATGTTAAATTGTGAATTTCCGACTTGTTAATTGTTTAAAAGTATTAACTGGAACATTGTATGAAAGTACCATGACCTATTTTTTTTTGGCAATTTCCTCTTCTTAACTAACGAAAATAATTCGATGTATGCAAAAGGTAAGCTTAGGTGAAAAAATATTTGTTTACTTCCGACTGAAATACATAGTTTCTTTTCAATAGTGTGAACAAGTACTAAATTAGTACTATGCTTATGGATTTTGAAAATAATTTAAATTTTCATAAAAACTACGTGGAATTCGGTTTGAAACCGAGATACATGCCAAAATATTAAGATTTACAATTAAAACAATATTATTGAGTTGAATAGCTACCCGAACTAAATAAACACATTATTAGCCTAAATTCGTATCGATTCATCCAGGTCAATTGAGCCATAATATACCTTCCAGAGATTTCCCCTAAATGTTATTTCACTAAGTCGTATAGAAGTGCATTTCCTAATTTCCGTGGGTACATTTTAAAGGGGAGGTAAATCCCCGTGAGAATTGCCCAGGAGCGATTTAACGGCACTCGATTTATGTGGGGGAGTATGAGGGAAAGTCTTACACGCTGCATGGTGTAGAGAACAAGTTTAAGCGGACAAAAATGCTGTTTATAAAGCTGTCATTGGAATTGGAATCTTCTACCTAGGACGATAGTGTTGCTTCTTGAATGGACTACTTTGATACAACTTGGCTAATTCAAATAATCTCAAGTACCTATACAGTCCATTTGCTCATAGAACAGTGGTCAGGTTTGGGTGATTTCGTTTATTTTGGCATAAGAATGTCTATGAGCAAGCGCGAGAGAAATACAGAACCAAATCCTACGCTAAGTTCTTTTTTAACCTTTTTCAATTTATGAGTCATGTTTGGGTTACTATAAATATAAGTGAGTTTAACAGAGGTTTAAACTTATCTTGCTATTGCTGTTACATCGGTTGGTTACTCAACAGATAATGAGTCTAGTTAGAATACAGTGCGAAGGTACATCACTGTAAAATAAATCGCTTGAGGTGTTTCAAGCCATCATGATTTAATCAACGTTTTATACACATTAAGTAAACTTCCGTATTACATCATATGAATTCTCATATGAACGGTGTAGTAAATTTCGAGGCTACAAACAAAGCCAACAAGGCAAAGTGATCTATAATAACGTATTTATGGGCATGCTATAGTTATTTATCAGTTTGATTGAATTGCAATATTTATGTTTTTTCCATGCCGTTATTTAGCTGACAATGCCACTAGAAACGCCGAATTAAGGCTGACAGTCGAATCAGAGCATAGACTTTAAATTGATTGTATAGTTAACATTTTAGGCTCGACCGTTTTCCTAGTGAACGTAGAAAGAAGTATGTTTCTAAATCAAATAATAATCTAGGTTAAGTAGTTATTACAACATATAAAAATGTTGACTACTTAATTGACTGCTTGCCGTATTTATTAATAAGCTATACCTACAGTCGATTTGACAGCGTAAATCAATTTTGAACTTACTAAGCGAGACTATGTAATGCTGTAAAATAAATTGTCATCTCTAATGAACATAAAATAAGCAGAATGTCACAAAACAAAGATCACTTGTAAGTATGTATGCGACAGCCTACTTTTTATACAAATTCACTCTTTTGATTGTTATCATAAGCATGCTTGAATTTGATTAACGGTTTATGTATACCTTGAGCAGCTTAATACCTGCAGGCAATATACAGGTAAGTTAAATAATGTAATTCTCAACCTCGACATTTCAATGCTTTAACACCAACTTGGACCACAGATTAAGACCTAATTTAGTTTATCTGGCGATGACCAGGGCCCCTTATTATGAGGTCGCTTTAAAATGCCATCACCACAATTTATATATTATTTTACACGGAAGCCGATTTTTTACCGTACCGCTTCAAAATAGCACTTTAACCCCGTTGTGCGTCATATGGTGATTAAATTACTTTTCTCGCTAACTCGTTTGATTACGTGTAAAAGTGAGCTAGAATATATGATATATAACTTATAAACCAATTAATTATAATTTGTACATTTCATGCTGCTTTTTTTTGGAGAATATTAATGTGGTAGTCCCCCCTTGCTTTCCACATCGCAGTACCTCAGCCTTTCCGTTGTTGCAATTCCGCCCGAGGGTTGTCTGATCAGAAGCCCTTTTGGAGGTGTTCTCCTCTTCGGCCCTCTGCCAGAATATCATACATGACTCAGATAAAGGAATGGTACTGTAGCCACACATACCAGGCCCTCTTAATATTGATGATGATGAAATCAGTTTTACAATGGAATTATTGTATTTGATATTCCGGGTATAAAAAACTGTAGGCAATATTAATTCGGTTTCAAATTATTATAGCTGTGCTTTATTTTTTCCTTATTTTGCTTTAAATAAAGTTTAGTCGTTTCACTTTTTTTTTTTTTTTTTCACTAAAATTTATTTTTTTAGTTTCATTATATCCGTCTCAGTAATAATTATGATTAAGGTGGTTCGATCACCAAACAAAACGTCTTTTGCCATTCGCAGACTAACGGCGTGATATTTTAAGAAACTTATGTAACAATCTTTCATAAATTGGCTTCCCATTTGCGCGAAATTCCCCATTTCTTAGAATAAATTGGTAGATGAAACGATTACAGAAAGAAACCCGTAAAATGGTCTCTATCTTTTGTTGCCGCACCTTGCAGCTACACACACTACATCCAACTGTATGTTAAAGTAAGTCACCCTACTCACCGGCTAGTAACACAGTTAACTCTCTTAACATGCCATTCACGACGTTATAGCTAAACTAACAACAAGATGTGCTATAAAGGCCACATTAGCCACGTCAATACGACCTACCACCGGCCCGGCAGTTAACCGGAGTTTAACCAGGAGTTATTGAGGCTAACGTCGTGAACAGCTTTTATGGCTACTTTGACACTTTTTTGTGTATTTTGATCTCCATTACTGTATACATTTTATAAATTAATAAAGTTAATAAAAGAAATATATTTTGGTCAGTCATAGTATTTGTTCGAAGTCAAACTTTGATCTAAATCAAATCTGAAACGTATTGAATATAGAGGCCTCGGCAGAGAGTATAACTTTGTACCAGTGATCGGAATTAGGTAAGCCAAAATACCTATTATTCGCAACAGGACATAATGTAGAGTGGATACAACCGGGTAGAAAAATATTTTTTTTCTTTAATACCGGGTAATCGATATTTGTCCGGGTACTATAAGTAGTCGTAATGTTAAACATACATATTTTTACTTATAGTACGGGATTGTTTATGTTAGTTTGTAGTAAAAAGGGAAGGAAAAAGTATGAAATAGTTATAACTTTTAGATTAACATTAAACATCCCGTTCTATAAGTAAAAACATATACGTTGAACATTACGACTGGTACCCGGAAAAATAACGAATACCCGGTATTTAAGAGAAAATTATGTTTTCCTACCCGGTTGCAACCACTTTATATTATGTCCTCTTGCGAAGAATAGGTATTTTGGCTCACCTAATTCCGATCACTGCTTTGTACCCTTTGGCGTCGAGACCTCCGTCCGTGGGGTTCCAGTGCGCATAAGTTGTTTTCGTAGTCAACAAGGAAACTTATAGTTTCGCCATGTTCGTCTATCCGTCCGTCTTTGGCTTAGCTCAGTAACCATTACTATTAGAAAACTGTGACTCGGCATGGGTGTATGCAATCATGCCGACAAAACAGTACAATAAAATGTTGAAAAAAGTTTTTTAGGGTACATCCGCTACCTAACCTACTCCTAAAGCGGGGATGTTTTTTTTTCGTTAAATCAATAGTGTGGGGTATCGTTGGATAGTTCGTTCAAAAACATTGGCAGGTGGTGTTGGATTAGGTTAGGTTAGGGTAAAGTGGGTTTCCTAAAACCATTTTTCAAATCAGTGATTCGTTTGTGAGATATTGGGCTTAAAGCCCTAATTTTTTTTCGAGTAATGTGCCCCCCCCCCCCCCCCCTGCCGGCTAAATGGCTACTACTGGGGATGTGAAAAAAGTAGTTACCGAGTCATAGTCGACCAACTCAAGGCCTCCACCCACCGAACGCGTGTCAGGCGCGGTTGAAGCGGTATATTCACACCGCAAGCGGGCGGCGTGCCCGCCGCTTCAGCGACGCGTGTGCAGCGCATGTGCTGCGCGTGTGCTGCGTGTGTGCTACGCGTGTGCTGCGCGTGTGCTGCGCGTGTGCATCATGCCTCTCTCACTACCAACACATTTAATATGTATCTCACTGTCTCTATCACACTTCACACGCAGCGCGGCAGCAGCTTGACACGCGACGCGCACGACACGCGGCCGCGCTGCTGAGTTGTAACTTTAGCGCCGCGGGCCCGCGTTCGGACTGCGTTCGATGTGTGTTTGAAGTGTAGTTTCAATGCTTTACAACTTGCTCGGGCCCGCGCAGCACACGCGCCGTGCACGACATGCGTTCGGTGGGTGGAGGCCTTCAATGTGTACTTGGAAAGGCCAATTTTCGTACAAATTTGGCCGACGCAACCGCACCGCACGTCGATATAACTAAGACAGACAGGCAACTACGGGACCCTACACTGCGCGTGGCCCGACACGCACTTGGCCGGTTTTTAGATTGAACTTGTTTTTAATTTAATTGAGTGAACGTTTATTATCATCTTGTATATATTTTAGAAAATAAATGTTTTTGTATCAGAGTTATTTATTTTGCAACTTAGGCGTAAGTATAATAAGGCACCTATGAATGTCAAGCACTGGTTCGGGAAAATAAAATACTGTCATGAAAAGAACTGGCGTGAGAAAATTGATGACCTATCGTATTTTCAAAAAATCACAATAATAATATATTATAGGCATAGTCAGGACACCTATATTTATAAAGAATTATTTATTTGCTATTAAATGGGGTATACAAATGGTGTTACATGATAAATTATAGAGCCGTACACATTAAGACTTTAAAAAGCCATGTAAATTGAAATTATTTGCGATAAATTGCTCGAGCAGTACGCAATCCCTACCAATCATCCTTACCTAAAAACGCATATATACACGCATAGCTACAGAGATTCGAAAAGTGTTTAACTCTACAAGGTGTAGTATATTCAATATAAAAATCTTGTTTAATATCCTCCCTCACATGTATATAAATCACTGTTAATATCCCACCTCACAGATCCACATAATATTAATTTACTTTCAGCGTCCCGTTTTCGTACGTTTCCTTTCGCTGAAAATTCAAGTTCCCAGCGTCCTTAACGCGAGCATGACAGAGTCAAGTGTCGCATAAAATTACAGGCGAGTATGTCAACTTGCATAAGTTCAGCGGAGAACGCTGAAATGTAGCGAGTTGTGTCGTCCGTCTTAGTTGAGTGCGCTCTCGGCGCGCCATCATTTAGTCGCTGGGACACACGGTGCTGTAATGTATTTTTCAACACAATTGCTCGTAACGTACCTCGTATTGGGTCGCTTTTAGGCTCATAATCCTGGATATTAAACACGCGTGTTTTATAACATTACGACACTTGTGTGTTATGGTTATATCCCGATTAAGTCAGGTTGGCACCTTGCAGCAAGATGTATGCATGCACACGGTGCAATCTTAAATTAATCGGGTTGTACAGATTGTACAGCTTTCTTTTTTAATTCTCGGCAAATGGATTCTTACTCGACTAAACAAATTAAATCCTTTTTTTATTAATTGACTACTTCTTTTTGGATATGATATAGAAACATTTAAAATAGTAAAATTATTCAATTTTGATAACATATTTACATGAATTAATAAAGATAACATTTTAAACGGATTTTTCCTCGCAAAATGTGTTGAAAAACGTCGTATGAAACGCGTGAGCTTTGATAATTACATCCTCGGCTCTCTTATCACGCTCACCTGCCGCTCGCGTGATAATTCCGCCTCTGATGTAATTATCAACATACCTCACTTGTATCACAATTTACTATTATATAACGTACTGGGGTGCGACAAAAAGAAGCGGGCGGTAATGCGAGTTTAACATTTTTTTTTTTTTGCTAGGTGTTATGCATTAAATATGTGACTCGAATAGGTTCATTTAGGGAAGGGCCCATGTAAGAGTCATCTTCTTATTTTCGACTGTACGTTATTGTGCAGTTAGTAACTGAGTAAGCAGCTACTTATTAAGACGATTATATATAACCCATGTGGTGTCGGGTTAGAATTTCACCACCCCCTTCCTTCCCGTGGGTGTCGTAAAAGTCGACTAAGGGAGCAGGGTTGAAGTATGTTGTGGGCGATGGGCTAGCAACCTATTACTGCAATATCACATTTTGTCGATCTTTTATACCCACAGTTATGCTAAAAGTGGCGCTGGAACACAAGTTTCATGTGCTCTGCCTACCCCTTTTGGGAATGAAGGCGTGAATGTATGTGTGTATGTATATATATAAAGGAGCCTTAAAATTACGGGTATATTCATTTGTAATTAATTGAGAAGTCCCTATCAGTCCATCCAGAATTCATCAGACAGCTTGGTGGTACTTACCATAATTTGTCACCAGACGTACATTAATGCCCAATTGGACACCAACAACTTGGTGTTGTTTTTGCAGACAATTTAATTAAAATTTTACTAACATACAAACATGTTGCAACACTTGCAAGTTAAAGGAAAGCAACACCATTTTTCAACAAAGCACAGTGAGCACAGGTAGCCGCGAGTCGTTAGCCCATTTTACTGCACATTAATATTGCTCAAGAAACTTTCCAGATTAAATAAACCTTTTCAAATTCATAAAAAAAGATCTCTTTCATTGTAAACCTTTTTATGGGTAAAAACATTACGTGGGTTTTGACCTTGAAATTACTAAAAGAACATTTAAAGCTTTTAGCATTTCTTTTTTTAGATATTATGCCTTACAGTTACAGTTATCTCTTGGTGCTGATTGTCTCGGAACAGTACTGGCCAATAACATGCCACCTTTAAGCGCGTATAGTAAAGTACGCAGTCAAAGCGGTGCGATAAAATATAAAATACTAGCTTCCGCCCGCGACTTCGTCCGCGTGGATTCGGGATAAAAACTATCCTATATTTTAATCCAGGCTATAAACTATCTTCGTGCAAAATTTCATTCAAATCGGTTCAGCCGTTTAAGCGTGATTGAGTAACATACATCCAAACATCTAAACTTTCGCATTTATAATATTAGTAGGATAGCATAGACGTTAAAATGTGAATGTTTTACCAGAAAACCAAAACATGTGTTAAAAACCACATGAAGGTTTGACTTAGATTCCTACTACACTCGCGGGCAAAGAATACGGGTCACCCTAAATTAAATAACTGCAATAGGTTTTTTAAAATATTTAATACTTGTTTTATTTACATAATATGTTATTCTTTACAATACCCAACTGTATTAACAATTTTCTGGATCCTATCATAAAAATATCGATATCCAAAAATCACGATTTTTGCGATATCTCGCTCCGTTAACTTTGTTTTTTTTTCATGGGTTTTTACGAGTCCGATTTAAACCTGGTAACTGTTATTGTTATTAGCAGTTTATATGTAAAATTAAATAAAGATCATGACAGGATTAATACTGTACAACCTCTTACGCACTATTTTAGGAAATATGACGGTATTTTACCGACCCGTATTCTTTGCCCGCGAGTGTAGTTAGTTTCGATAAATACAAAGTTTTTGAGTTGACATTATGAGTAGGCTAACGAATAAAAGGAGCTGTAAGATTTTCTGAAACATTATCAAAGTTTTAGAATTAAAATGCTGTAAATCTTCTTTCAAGCTGTACTTTATTCAAAAGGCTTAAACTTCTAGACTGGCAACTTTGGATGTCACGAGTTGCAACGTTATGCGCTATTTCTGGATTGTTTTGCAGCTAAAGTTGGACAGACAAGCGTGGTGGATGATTATATAAGACGACTTTTTTTTATTCCACGTCGGTGGCAAACAAGCTTACGGCCCACCTGATTGGAGTGGTTACCTTAGCCTTTGGACGCTTGCAACTCCAGGGGTGTTATTGGCGCGTTGTCAACCCTTTAAGAATTTATACATCCCTTTTTTGAAGAACCCCATACCCCATTAATAACCCCATTTTTGTAATCCTTCGGGAAAACCTCGGCAGAGCTCATTCCAAAACTACGAGAAGAATGGGTAGTGAATGACATGCTGGGTGCGACTTAAATCTGCTGGTAGATGATGGTCTGATTTTTCTCCGGGAAAGTGACAGTTGAGATGTCCTAACGCTCGTTCGAAAAGTTATACAATTACCCAAAAGATGTTTGCCAAAGCTGGATGAATTCATAGTTTTTCAGGAGTTAATACTAGAGTTCTGTTATTCAATTTATATTCTTTTTTTTTACAAATCTCCGGTAGTGTAATGTGTAATATGTCCCTGCGCAACAAAGCTCTGCTCGGGAGAAAGTAGAGAAAAATCGGATGAAACGATTTTCCCGCACATGAGACCTAGCCAGACGGATTTTTCGCCCTCGTAAACCCCTACATTCGAAATTTTATCGAAATTGTTGGAGCCGTTTCCGAGGACGTCATTTCAAATTTACACATCATTGTATATACATAAATATAAATATAAATATATATATATATATGTATACAAATATTGCTCGTTTTATAGTATAGGATATAGGATAGAATAGGTGTACTGTGTTTTTTTGAAGTGAAAATTATACAAATATAATAATACCTTATCAAAGCAAAAATCTAGGAAATCTCCTTAAATAGTGTTTTTGCACAATAAAGATATTCCGAATGCCACATTTTTCGATCTCCCCGCCGCCGCCAGCAGGACGTTCATCCTTGGAACTAACTAAAATGGTAGCGCACGGTACGGTTCCAGGAAGTATTCCCTGACGCGAACGCTCCGACTATGAAATTAGTGCTGAGGTTTTCCCGAGGGCCAACAATTTGGGATCTTCAAGAAAGTAGTGTACACGTTTTTGAAGGGTCTGATAACCTATTACCACCAGGAGGCGTACACGTGTTTGTGAGTAACGTGTGATTAAAAAAAACACGAAAGGCACCTTCCGGGTTTGTCAGTGATATCAGTAAGCTGTGTGTGTGAGCTGACACCAGTTGTGCATGCCCAAACTTGGATACTGATGTCGCCCTGCCAAGTCAGGAAATCCCCTAAAACTCTATTATCCCAGAACTGCATTAGAAATCCATTTTAATGTAGAAAATAAAGACGCCATCGACAGTGTGTATCCCAAGTTCCTCGTAACTAATGACTAGGAAAACTACATTCTTATTTTTGCGCGTCTTGTTCCGCGCTTCTATTAGAATACCGGTTTTCTGGCACTAACAGTACTTATTAAAATCAGTGAAGTATAATGCCTTTTATATGGTTAAAGCATTTCGTAATTGTATTAAATAAAATAAAAACAACTGATATGTCCTAATGAGCGGTTAGAAAGTTACAGGATTACCCTGCTAAAAAGCTTTTCCCATGTTAGTCAACTTGACAAAGTGTTAAGGGGATGCCTTGATTCGAGTCAACCACGCCCCCTTGACAGAGACACGCTTCCGCGCACGAGAAAAGGAGATGCAACACTCTTGGGGAATGGCTTTTTTAGACAAATTTCGATAAATAATGAACTTAGTGAAGTTTTATTTATATTTCATTAAGTATAATTTTAGATGAGACATAAATAATACTAAGTATAGTATTATCTTGATTGAGTCCTAAAATAATGTACTGTTTGAGTACGCTTAGCAAAAAAAGGAAATTAAAGACCCAACTTTGGAATTCTTTCTATCGAGGAAACTAAAGCAATCGTGTTTCGATTAAATCAGATAAATAATCATATAGTCAAGTATCATATCTGAAAATCAGACCTTATTGTTACTTAAGCTTAGTCAGAACGTCGTTTCAAAGCATGCGATAATCTCCAATGCATCCCCTTAATAGTCACTTTTGCTTTTACTTGCTGCTCATGCTATGTGCGCTTGGGTGTCGAGCTAGCTTTAGAGCCGTTGAATATTCGCCATTGTATCTTATAGCGAATGTATCTAATAAAAATATCCAAGCAGGTGAAGCGGTTTGCGGTTATAGAACGAGCGAGCGAAGCGAACGAAATTATCGGTTTCAGCTTAAGGTAATATTATTTCGAACATATGAATGTCTGCATGCCCGGCTGTTCTCCGCTACAGGCCCTCTACATTTTTGTGTCGATTCAGTTTATTTTTTAAACAGGCGAGTTCTGCATCTCACAGAGCCACTAGATATCTTTGTTTTCTTTTTCACTAGCTTCCGCCCGCGACTTCGTCCGCGTGGACCCGGGATAAAAACTATCCTATATTTTAATCCAGGCTATTGACTATCTTCGTGCAAAAATTTCATTTAAATCGGTTCAGCGTGATTGAGTAACAAACATCCAAACATCTAAACATCTAAACTTTCGCATTTATAATATTAGTAGGATAGTAGGATTGTCTCAGTATATTTCCAAGAATTCCCACTTGTTTTTTCCCTAACTTTGTTTACGCTTAGGGTCCTGACTGATTACCGGCGAAACCCATTCGTACTATGAAAAAGGGAATAATTCAGAGCCCCGAACGCAGTGCCCAGGGCATGAGATAAGAGTAAACTAATAAGAGGAAAAAAGGTGGATTAAATTCCCCAATGACCTTCGACCCCAACATTTGCCACTTCCAAATTGGGAAAGAGAATAATATTCGGATGTTGTTTCGCGTAACAGTAGGACAAAATTTATTTATTTGTCTTTAACTTGCTGTTGGCTAAATAGTTCAATTTTATCTTTCAATACCATTCCCGTTTCGTCAAGTTGGTCGCGGCTGGTCCTCGTCTCTTCAACCGTGCGGTTGTCTATTTTGAAAGATGATTGAATAAATAAATTCTCATGTTAAACAAAAGCATAATATTCGAATTGCAGCTGCAAACTTCCGAAAATTTAAGAGCCCTGCTGGAAATTATTTACAAAAACTTATTAGATTGAACTTGGCTCTGAATTTAACGTGCTAAGCTAAGCTTTTTTGTATAAAATACACAAGTTAAGATCGTAGGTATTTTTTTATTTCAAAAGGTTGGTAATTAAATGATGAAGATTACATATTTAAAATTTCGCGTGTAAGTATGCATGTAGTATATATTTATTTGTGTATGTAAGTATTTATTTTATTTATGTATATGTGTTTTGTGTAAATATGTTGTATATAGGACTACCGTAAGGTTATTATTCTTTTTAGTTGTTATTTACACTGCCCACAATCTTTTCCGCTTTGCCTTAAGGTTTGACTGGAGGAGAATGCCATTTGGCATTAAGTCCGCCTTTTGACGATAAGTTTTCTTTTGTGCAATAAAGTTTAAATAAATAAATAGTGCCTATGCCAAATCTTGGGATTGGGTGTCAAAGCGAACCCGGGCTCCCTTGGCACAACCGGGAATACCGCTCTAGGAGGATTATGGTAATTATAATTAATTACATAGCACAACGCAATTTTAAATTTAAATTGAAAACATAGTGTTCGCGTTTGTGAGACCGCCATGCTATGCATAGGTGCATAACATGGCGGTGCAGTTACGTTAAAAGATACAAATATAAATCTGACTAAACTTACTAGAAATTGGAATAACTAAAGAACTTTATCCGATCTGTTTTTTGTGTAGGTACTTAAATTTTCTTTCGATTCTGAAATAGTTAAATTTATTAGGAATTACTCATAGCTGCGTTGTGAGGTATGGTGTCATGTATAAAGCTAATACAAAACCAACTTCAGTTAAATATGTTTTGAAGAATAGCTTCTCTCGGCATTAATAAAATACGCAAGAGCCGACGGAACAATTTTCTTATTCTGTGAGTTCAGTAAACTGTCACAATACACTCTGTTACAAGTTGAAAATATTCTATTATCCTTTGTAATTTCTCAATAGTCTCGTCGACTCAGTTGCCAAAACTTTAAATCGAAATAGTACAAACGACAACACTGTTAACTGACCATCCTGTGTTTATATAGAACCTTATTACAATGCACTTAAGGTGCACCGATGGTCAGTTAGCTGTGTTGTCGATAGTACTTTGAGAGTTTGTATTGTTCTTCTTTGTTAGTTCTCGCGCTGACAAAAAAATTACTTATACCTTATATAAAAGATGTTTAGTAACGACGACGGTATGATAACTTAGAATTTTGGTCGTTTTTTTTATAAAGTGTAATCCCGCGAGTTTTACAGCTTAAAGAGCCACTAGTTGTTAGTGTTGTGTTAACTCAAATAAATTATAATTACATACATACATAGATTCAAGCCTTCATTCCCAAAAGGAGCCGGTAGAGCATACGAAACTTATGTTTCAGTACCACTTTTAGCATGATTGATAAAATGTGATATCCCAGTGATAGGTTGCTAGCCCATCGCCCACAACACACATCAACCCTGCTCCATTAGTCGACTTTGAAGCAACCACGGAGAGAAAGAGGGTGGTGACATTCTAACCCACACGGGGAAATACAATCAAGTTAACATAATTAAGCCTTCTGTTTGTAATAAAATAAATAAATCTGAAAGCGATTATTTCATTTAAGATTTTTCTTTATTAATTTCATTTTAACAACGCATTACTGGTTACGCCGTAAATCCTTTGGCCACTTAGCTCCTTGTTCGGATCCTGGCTGGCAAGAAAATGACAGTATTTACGTGTAATGTCGATAAATTGAAAAATCCAAACGTAATAATAATATTACAATTAAAATGTATAATAGTATAACGGTATCAAGCAATATGTACGCATCAATAGTACGCAGCCGCAGTCCCCTCGGCCAAACACCCAAAGACGAACGAGCAAAGAGGCCTGAACCAGGTATTAAAATGTATCCAAATATTTCTCACAAATAAATAAATTGAATTTCTAGGTACTTGCAATTATACAAAGGACACCGCACACCGTATGGAAGTAGTACCTACATTTCGATGCTAGTGCAGAAGTTTGTCATTACGTATCACGAGTGAAGAATGACATTTCCGCACGTGTATCGAACGTTTTTTAATACAGTTGCGAACAAATAATAAAAACAATAAGTAAGGAATTCGAAACTTTTATATTATTAATTCTGTAACATCATTGTAATACAGTTGAAAAATAAGGAAGTTGTTCAAAAATCATTTTTTTTAATACAGTTCTTTATTATTTTTTTATTGACGTAATAATTAATGGTACAATTTGTACAATTATTGAGTGGAAAAAATGAAAAGTACTAGTTCGCGAAAACCAACTTTCCGCACGCTAACCAGCTACGTAAATTAACACTTTTTGAGCAACTGTATTAAACAAGAGTTTTTTCGTCCATACTAGGCGTGCCGTGTCCATGCTTAAAAATTTCGCAAATATCACCCATAGAACCAGACTCAAAACTCTTTAATGCAATGCAAATTGTACCTATATAACCACTGGGAATTCTCGATTCTAAAACACGAGATGTGCAATGTAAACCAAGCACCAAATAAAACCAAGCCGTCCTCGTATCCATAAGCAATGTCTGTGAACCCGATGAAGGCGAGTTAGCGCCGGATAGAATTCCGTAGCGAGTGTTGAACAGCACTAGCATGAATAAGACCGGATAAGGCCCAAAACACAGGTTTACTGTCCGTCTATAAATTCAGTTTAAAAGTGCTCGTTGTTCGTAAAATGCTAAGCGAGTTCTAAAGACTAGATTTATTGACAGTCATTTACGTGTTCGAGTTTAACATTTCTTGGTTTCGTTACACCTTACTAGTTTCGAGTCGGTATTCTCTAAAGTCTAAACAGTGGGCCACTTATTCGAAAATAATAATACCATTAGCCTATTATTTTAAACACACGTAAATTATGTGTTGATGCTAGCCCATCGTATCACGTATTCACTTAATTATATTCCATAGACAATAGGTACCTATTAGTAAAATTTTACCATCGACCATATTTTCAGTATTATTATTATTGTGTTATTGTGGGCCTTTATATGCCGCTTCGACCAGCAGGTGATCTATTGTGGCAGCCCTTTGTTTATATTTCACCGTTTAGACCCGTTGCCTCTAAGAAGTTCCAGATTCTTTGGGCGGTGATATGTTGTACCTCTTCTGGGTGCACTACGTGCCGCCCTAGGTAGATACTTCTTTTGTGCATGAGTGGTCCGCAGGAGCAGAGAATATGCATTGCTGTTTCCTCCATCTCCTGGAAGAACCTGCAAGTTGCGTCCTGTTTCATACCCATTTGAAACAGGTGCTTGTTTAATTTGCAATGTCCTGTCAGAATTCTCGTTACTGCGCAGGTTTTGTGCCGTTGCAGTAGCTCTTTAGACAGTTTGTTATTGTATCCTTTAATCAAGGCTTTAGCATGTTTTTGTCCTTTGGCGAACTTCCACAGCTTTATTGCCTCTGATTTTTCTGTGTTGTGTAGCAGAGAATATGCTTTCCGTTTTGTGATACCACAGAACGGTTCTGGGCCGACCAGGGTTGTGTCCGCGCCCTTCCTTGCAAGTTCATCTGCTTTTTCATTCCCAACTATGTCGGAATGTCCTGGTACCCATCTAAGTATGACTTTGTTGGTATTGGCCAGGGTGTTTAAATTGTTTTTAGAGTTCTGGACTAGTTTAGAGTAGGACTCTAGGGATTCCAGTGCCAGCAGAGCAGCTTGGCTGTCTGAGTTGATGTAGATGTATTGGTTTTTTAGGTTTCTCTCAAGATTGATCTCCACGCATTTATTTATTGCGAAGAGTTCAGCCTGATAGATTGAGGCCTCTTTCCCCATGCTGACGCTAGCTTTGAGCTTCGGACTCTCACCGTAGATACCACATCCAACATCATCACCCTTTTTTGATCCATCCGTGTACCACACGTGGCTTCCCTCCTTAAAGTCCATTTGGTCGTTTAGCCATTTGTCTCTCGGAGGTATTTCCACTGTGTACAGTTTGGTGAATTTGCATTCCACGTAAGTGTCGTCAGTTGGCATGCTTAGTTTTTTGTTATCAAAGACAAGGGCCTCTAGTTTGGTAAGCACTCGAGAGCGCCATTTTGGCCTTGTTAGTGTGCATATCCTATAGATGCACTGCTTCGCCTCCTTTTGCACATGCAGGTGGAGTGGCGTTAGATCGAGCAGTGCAACCAAGGCTACCCCTGGTGTTGAGCATAAAGCTCCTGTTGCTGTTAAGCAAGCTGTACGCTGTAGACTGCTTAACTTTGTGATGGCTGTCTTTTGGTTGGCTTTGTTACACCATACTGCAGAGGCGTATGTGATTACAGGCCTCACTACCGCTGTGTAAAGCCACAAAGCAATTTTGGGTCTTATGCCCCATCTTGCTCCTGCCATTCGACAGCAAGTCCACATGGCCATTTTTGCTTTGTGTAATATGCTATTCAAATGAGCGTTCCAAGTTAGCCTTTGGTCAAAGGTAACCCCTAGGTACTTGACCTCATTTGAGTATGTTATTTCCTGTCCATTCAGTTTTAGTTTGGCGAGCTTGTCTAGTTTCCTTTTTTTTGTAAAGGGCACTAGTACTGTTTTGCTCGCATTGATGGACAGGTCATTCTCTTTGCACCATTTATTTATGGTGTTAAGCGCTCCTTGCATTAAGTTCGAGATTGTGTGGAGGCACGGACCTTTGATTATGACTACAAGGTCGTCGGCATATCCTTGTGTGTCATAGTCTAGGTCCTTCATAGTTGCTAAGAGTTGGTCCACTGCTAGGGTCCATAGTAGTGGGGATAGTACGCCTCCTTGTGGACATCCTCTTGTGGTGTAGAATGTATGCTCAATTGCATTGAGGGTCAGAGTGACTATTCTATTTGAAAGCATGCTCTGGATCCATCTGATGGTGCTTTCGTCCACGCCCGTTGATGCCAATCCCTTGAGGATAGTTTCTGTGGGTGTGTTGTCGAAGGCACCCTCGATGTTAAGGAAAGCACATAGAGCTGTTTGCTTGTCCTCTAGGGTTTTTTGCACTTTGTCGACCAGATCAAGTAGTGCAGTTTCCGTAGATTTCCCCTTTTGGTAAGCATGTTGGCTCAGACTCAGTGGTCTGGCTACCAGATATTTCGCTCTAATGTGCTGATCAATGACTCTTTCCATCGTTTTAAGTAAGAACGATGATAGACTAATTGGTCTGAAGGATTTAGGCTGTGAGTAGTCCTTTTTCCCTGCTTTTGATATGAAGCGTACCTTGACTCTAGTCCATTGTTCTGGTATGGTCGTCCAAGCAAAGCTAGCTCGGAATATTCTTACCAGGTGCGGAGTGATTAGGTTTTGTCCTTACTGTAGTAATGCAGGAAAGATACCATCTTCTCCCGCCGATTTAAATGGTTTAAATTTTTTCAGTGCCCATATAACTTGGTTTGGTCTGAAGATATTTGCAGCCAAATTCCAGTCGTTGTTGTGTGCCCTCCGGGCTTGTGTGCTCCTTTGGGTGCATAGCTGAATATCACTGGTGGGGTACGAACCTGGGAAGTGGATGGTTCTAAGCAAGTCCATTGTTTCCACCTCCGTGGTCGTAAAGCTGCCATTAGGCTTTTTAAGTAGGCCTAGGTAATTGGTTGGTGTCTTGGAGAGGATTTTGTGAATTCTCGCTCCTTTATGTGTTTGGGCGATCTCTTCACAGAACCTCCGCCAAGACCTCCTTTTGGCTTTTCTGATCTGTTTGTTATATTCAGTCAGTGCTCTACCGTACCTTTCCCACTCGTTTGGTCTGGTTGAGTGATTGAATATGCGACGGGTGGACACACGGAGCTTTTCCAGCCTTTTGTTCCACCATGTCGTTGTGTAATGTGTGATTGATTCTCGCAATGGGCAGCTCAGTTCGTAGGCCTTTGGAGAGTTGGTTTACTGCTATATTGAGGGAATCTGGATTTTTGACATATTTTGGGATATCCTTTAGATGGTCCTCCAGGTGAGCCTTGTAAGCTTCCCAGGAAGTTTCTTTTGGATTTCTTCGTGTTTGTGGTTCCATATCTAACGGGCCCTTTACACTAAATATAATATGTTTGTGGTCCGACATTGAGTTCTCGCAACTAAGGTGCCAGTTACTTAGGCAGTTTGCTGCCTTTTCAGTTGCAAAAGTTATGTCTAATACTTCTTGTCTTGCCCTGGTCACGAAGGTTGGCGTGTTGCCCCTATTTAACAGGTGTAGACAGTTGGTAAAAATAAATTCTGAGAGTAACTCACCCCTTTTGTTGATGCCGGTGCTCCCCCAGATGGTGTGATGAGCGTTTGCGTCGCAGCCCACAATCAGTTCTGCCTTTTGTGCTTCAGCGTACTCTACAACTTTAGCCAGTTCTTCTGTGGGGTCATGTTTCTCTCCGGGCAGGTAGGCGGAACAAATCAACACCTTTTGTGAGCCCTTTCCTTTGAGATCAATTTTCAGTAAATAAAACATTGTAAATGGATTTTATTGCGTAAATTATGTAATAAATAGACGTTTTGTGACTTTTGCAGAGCGCGCAGTGCAGGTCGAGGGAGTTGACTGCGGGTATTTATGTATTACGTTTAAATCGCTATGAAATCCGTATAAATCGTTTTATTTTCAAAGTAAAATCGTCGAAACTGAAAACATTATTATGTGTGCGTATTTTAATAAATCAAATCGGAATGCAAATCGTGGCTTACCAGACACACCCTAAAGTGGATTTATTTGATTTTGGGAGCTTTTTTAACTGAACTGCCGTAATTATAGTCTTCTGACACGTCAGACTTGTGATCGACAGCGATAAATACAAAAGCGATTCTAATTATATAAATGCGTTCTGCCAGGAGACGGAGGAAACAGCAATGCACATTCTCTGCCCCCGTGGACCACTCATGTACGAAAGAGGTACCTAGCACAGTACATCGTGCACCCAGAAGAGGTACAAAGAATCTGAAATTTCGTGGAGGCAACGGGCGTTCACGGTGAACTGTAAAAAAATTGCCCCAATATATCACTTCCTGGTTGAAGCGGCATACCAAAGCCCACAATCAACAATAATAATAATAAAATGTATAGTCCAACATTTATAAGAGTGGAGTTCAGGTAGCCTGTCAAAACTCTGATACTCTTGCCTGTAAATTCAGCAGACGAGAGACTTCGGTACGTAATTGTGGGCATCTATGACTGTATGCATGAAAGACGAATTGCCTGCTAGTATGTAGGTATTATTCTCTAAAACTTTATGGTTGAATACTTCAATGAAAATATTATACGGGCCAACGGCGATAAATATTAAAGCTCACAAGAAGCCTTATCTCTCGGGACGGCACCCGTGAAAACGGATAAATGTTGAATCCCTTAAAGCCTACGAAACTTTTCGGCGGTACTGTAGGGCGAGTCGACCTGTCGTGAGACCGACTTGGGTTAAATAAAAGCTTGTGAAAACAAGCTTTTATTTAACTTGCCATGTTTGTTAGTACGTTTGTTAGTTTGAGTCAAATGATGGAAGCTAAATTTAGAATCCCTTTCTGACTTTGGTGTACTTGCATATATTTTGTGACAATATTAAAATATGATACGGTAGAGCTGGTCTGATGATGGACTCGGAAAGGGGCTTAAGATAAGCCCGTTATGTTTGGGCTCATTGGAACCCTCTCAACGAGTATAGTGTATAGTGGGCAATAAAAGCGTGTACGTAAGATAAATGTGAGAAGCTTTTTTTACACTTATTTTTATTAAACCAACTGCATTATCATTCCGCTGATAATATGACCTGTGCCACTGGAAAGCATCAATAATGAGTCCTCTAACAGGCAGGCCGACAGTTAATTACAGCTTGTTTAGCGTTGCCATACGTAAGCCACTACCGCATTTAGTGGGGCGGAATCAGTATGCGGTATTTTGAGCCTTACTGTACGCCCGGTCAAATTCGAAGAAATGCCACGATTTTTTCAAGCCCGTCATTTTCCTAGTTACATCTACGAACCTGATAGATACTACCTATTAAGATTACTATTAACATACGCATTATATTGTTTCAAACACTCTGTTCGCTTAACTTCGCTGGAGCTACGGCGCCTTAAGTACTTTTAGTGTTATTTGAATGCTCCAGCGTAGATTTCAAGTACATTAAGTTAGTTGTTGTTAGCTGGCTAACTAAGAGTGACGCTAGATAAAAGCTTTTCAACGAGTGACTCTAATAGAGTAATTCAATTTTGCGTTAATAATACTATGGTTTGGATAACTTCATACGAAATTTCAAATCAAATTGCTAGTGACTCCGTTTACCTAATACATGATCAACTCGTATCTGTAGATTAGCTGATGCCTCTTATTATCTTCATTTTTTTATTTGATCTATAATAATGATTGTATATGAAACCTTTATTTGGTTTTATGTGAATTTTTTGAAAAACCATGAAGTCATCGGCAACTGGAGTATTTCAAATACAAATTTAACAAAATAAATATTATTCTTTCGCCGATAATTTATTTTCAATACAATTAATAATCTAAACGGTATTAAATGCAATTAAGACAGGTAACAGAATGTTCTTCACTGACTGATGCCATATTCAAGTCTTGGATATTAAAGACTACTGGTTAATTCCGCATTGATGCCTACAATTTTGACGGATTCATTGTAAACGCGGTCCCATTTACTGTTGTGCGATGTGGACGTAAATCAAAACCTTTTTCCGAACGTTTATGCTACACGGCCGCAAGTCCGAAGTGTCCGAGCAGCATGGTAGTTACGCGTCCGATCGTCGCGGGCGCAAGCGGCTGACTGGCGAGCGGCCGTATTGCAGGAAAGGGATAGTCGATTTTTGGAAATTTGTAAAAGGCCACAAGCGCGTTAAGAGGCTTTAAAGGATAGTTTTCCTTATTTTTTTGAATTAAGTTGGTAATTTGAACCCTTCTGACCACGAATCTGCAATAATCTCAAAAATCAAAATTTTTGAGATGTGGCCGACAAAAGGCGACATGCTATTCTCAAAACTGTTTCTAGAAGAAAAGCAAAGTATTTAATCTAACAATTTAGTATAAATTGCAAAATATTGCACTTGGCTCAGAAGGTTAAACCTAGTTGGCACGTTCATTCTCCTCAGTCATGGGTTTTGCAGTTTGAGGCCGGCGTTAGGGAAGGTGCCAAGTGTAGGTTGATTCACCCTGCGTCATTTATCATGCGGTTGTTGACCTTGGGCTGGGCTGGCTGCCCGCTCACTGAAGTTTCTGGGATTTTATACGCGTCTGTCTCACGGGGAATAGGGATATGTGTCGAAAATTAATTGCGTAACCAATGATGTTATATGAAAAAGAGGTAGATAGATATGTTATAAGATTTCGACGGAGTAAAAAAAAAAATCCTATGTAAAAATGAACATGGACGTGGACGCAATAAAGAAAGAATAAAGAACGAGCGCTTCAAAAGTGGCACACTAAAATTTTGTAAATTGCACCTACTTGCCTTAGTTTCACGTCGTCAATGGAAACGTATGCTGCTGTCAGATTTGGTGACCATTTTTAAACATAACTTCGTATAGAAAACGTATCTCTTTTTATATTACATCATTGTGTTTAGCGATGAAATCTTCTGCGTTTATATTTAACTTTGATCAGGGTTTACGATACTATCAGTTCTGAACAAGAGAAAAGGTTAGAATTAAGTATTAATAAATATACGACAACAGATAATTCAACATCTAGGTAGGTACTATCGACAACACAGCTAACTGACCATCGGTGCACCTTAAGTGCATTGTAATAAGGTTCTATATAAACACAGGATGGTCAGTTAACTGTGTTGTTGTTTGTACTACAGAGGTATGAAGTTTGCTCTTAAAATTCCTGAGCTCTTCTATTCCTGACTCTAACTATCAATAAAAGCTGATAAATATGTGCGAATTTAGGTGAATTAACTTTTTTCCACCATTAGTTGGCATACATCTCCTGGGTCACCGTTTAAAACCGCGATTTGACGGGTCGATTCCACCGAAGGTACGGGTTTGTTGTTATTTTAACCTTTTTTAGGGCTCCGCTGTCCGTCCGTCTGTCTGTCTGTCCGTCTGTCACAAGGCTGTATCTTGTGAACCGGAATTAAATCAATATTTATCAAGTACAACAAACGTATTTTATTTGCCGTTTTATAGATACTCGTAATGGTACGGAAAGACCGTATTGTAAGAAACTATAACATATTATCTCGTTGCCGACGGAACAGAATAATAGCAAGAAACTGTTGATAAACCCATTTACGCTACTAATTATACATTGTTTGCGTTCATTGACGTTAGTTCTGAGGCTACTCTGAATGCTGCATAGCATTCAGAGTGTTTAAAATGAGATTAACGGAAGCCTTCACTTCTTTCTACGTTTCTGTCATCGGTTAATAATAACAAGTTTCAGTGTAAGAATACTCAATTACAGAAAATCAGAATTTATTTTATTGAAAAACGTTTGAACCAGTACCAAAAAGACAGCAAGGCCCCATTTTCCTCGCGCAGCTCTAAAAAAATATTTGCCGCACTTTTGCAACACCTTGTCAATAGGGTTCAATGGTTTTCAGGGGGCGAGCAAATAGAGAGACGCCCGCATTTCTGCCAAGAAAAATAAAACAAAATAAAGTCACTTCCTCAAGCAAGACGATGTTGATAAATATTAGTAGGTCGTTTTTAATCGTGTGTCAGGGCGCTTTATCGGTTTATTAATGTTTTTTTTTTATATAGTGTTGTGTTGTCACTTTATGTCAAAAAGCGTGTTTTTTTCCAATTTTTATTTACTTTCACCTGTCCCGTTGTCTGTCTGTAATCTTGCAAGTTAAGGCTTGTATACCCGCTAAAGTCCTTGAGCGTATGGGCGGAGCCTCGACCCTCTCCCCGCGCAAGTCGCACAACCCGCCGTCGTTTATTAAGCGTTACATAGATTAAGTTACAAACGCGTCATCCCGCATCGTTACCAATGCAAGGGTAGACGTGGGTGGGCGACATTCGTCATGCTTAATTGAAACGTGATATTTGTCATACATAAATTACATAATTGATTAAGTTCAAAAATTATGTCCTTACTATTACTAATAAACTATATTACTATTTACTTACGATTAGTGTAGTTCCGTCAGCACGGCTACTACGCACTATCGGTCTCTCTCTTATTAGAACATTAGGAAAGAGAGGTATAGTGTGAGAAAAATCGAGAGTATGTCGCGGCCGTCTCGTGCTAGCCGTGCTAGTGAAAACGAAATTCGTTCGAATAACTCTCATTGTCGCTCGAACTACCAAGCGCGACAGAGAGGGAGATACACAAACGAAGTTCGGTTACGTCTCGCGGTAGGCCCTTAGCACGCCTAGCACTAGACGGCCGCGACATACTTTCGATTTTTCTCGCACTATACCTCTGTTACTAAATATTCTAATAAGAGAGAGACGGATAGTGCGAAAAAAATATAAAGGTAACAATAATAATCCATACCTACAGTTGCCCTTAGGCCATTTTTTAATGTCGCTATTAATAGGGGCCCATCTAGCAGTTAGCGAGTCACCGTCTGCCAGAGATAAAATGTGAAACAGTTTTATTGGGCAGACGTCCGATGTTTCATCCAATAGCCCAGCTACTAGTCCATCATTTTCACCCAATAACCCGTTTTATTTAGATTTCATCAACTAGCAATAGACTCTTACACCCCAGCGGGTGCTGTTTCTGTGTGAGTCCCATGGCACGGGCAGAGACAGCATCCGCTTGGTGTACTCCTTGCATTTCATTAAATTGTCAAAAGGGCCTCTACGTGTTGGCTCAGAGCTCCACGCACGCCTCCCAAAGGTCCGGGACCTCATTGTCCCGTGAGCGGGAAAGACATATAATCCATACTATCCATACTTCCATATCCATACTCCATACTAATATTATAAATGCGAAAGTGTGTCTGTCTGTCCGTTACCTTTTGTGTAAGTGTAAGGTTGTTAAGTTTTAAACTAATTTTCGGTATATTTATGATTTGATGATGATGGCGTGTACAGTCAGCATCAGATAGCTAGTAGCATCCAAAGTAGCCAAATATATCGTAACACATTCCTTACTCCTATTTATAGTAACAAAGACTATTTCGATGAATGTACGTTCCGATATATTTGGCTAACTTGGCTGCTACTAACTATATTAAGCTGACTGTACAGAAATCGGCCTCGGGTAAATATATACTTATAGATTAGTTGTACGTTAACCATACTTTGTTTCATATCAAATAATAAGTCTGTATCGAAGTTGGAGTTGGCATGCAACCCCCTACCTATGTAGGTACTTACAATATTTGCCAAGCCTACTATTTTTATTAGAACTTATTCTATTAACACTTGACAGTTATTAATACGAGCAGATAAAAAATATTGTTTCTATAATTGTTCATGCTTCTAAGCAATAGATATTGTAAATATATTTACTAATAAAATGTCTGGTTTTAGCGATTTCCCAATTTTGATACTGTTTAGATATGTGATACTTTGATAGAATAGGTATTTACTTGTGTATTCTTTTTCCTCTTCTCTTGTAAAATTTCTTGATATTACGTATTTTCCTCCTGCGCTTATTTAACCCCAAAGACCCAAAATAATTATTGAAAAATTTGTGAGACCTAAGCTAAGACGTACTGATTCTAGTATCGTAAGTTTGTATGTTACTAACAATCTATGGGCAAACTGGCCTGAAATAAAGAATTTATTATTATTATTATTTCCCATCTTGAACTAAAAACAAAATCTAAACTATACCTACGAAAATGTTAATTAGGTACAAACGCCAACACAGTTAACTGACCATCCTGTATTTATACAAGAACCTTATTAAAAAGCTCATAAAGTGCACGGATGGTCAGTCAGCTGTCTTGTCTATAGTACCTACTACTTTACAAACCATGAAATAGATTGTCCACGCTATGCAACAAAATTATCTGTCAATAAAAACTAAACTATACGCAAATGTTATTAGTTACCTACTATACGAATCACAAAACGGATTGTCCAATCTATGCAACAAATATAGTCCACAATTTCCGCAAATATTTAAAAATTTCGGCGCAGCGCAAATTGTCACAGGTCCGTCATGCAACGTGTCTCGTCCCGCACTGACCGTATGGACGAAAACGGGGAGGCGTAGGAACTTTGGCGGAATATTTCAGAAAACGAGTTAAATTTTTAAGAAAATAAAGAAAGTAAGAAAATGATGCCCTTGTTCATTATTTTATGAAGAAAGTTATAAAATTTCATATTATTCTGTTAAAAAATGGAGCAGTAAAATGGTTACAAGTGAAAAAATAGGGGTGACTTTAGATTTCTTTTTCTCTAATTTTTATTGTTAAAATGGATTTCTACGAAAACTATGACCGGTCGCATATCTTGCAGATTATGATATATTTTTTCCGACAGAAAAATGTTACGTTATAATGTATAAAACGGTTACAAAACAACTCATTTTCACGAAAATTTCGAATGTGCAGCCTTAAATTTGATCCACTTCCCGGTTTCCGATTGAGCTGAAATTTTGCTGCATGTATAAATCGCTTGACAATGCAATATTATGATGACGTAGAGCTGATCTGATGATGGAGCTGAAAGGTGGCCATAGGAACTCCGTAATAAAACCACATAACCCCATCGAGATAGGGCTCGTTAGAATCGTCTCAATGAGTAGTTAATGATGGTATACAGAAAAGTACAGTCGCCAATAAAAGCTTGTACCAAAACTGATTTTTTTGTCAGAAACTAATTTTATGATCAGGTTTAATTCCATTGAGTTGCACTTACAAATATAATTAATTAGCTGAATTGTTTTGTTTACATCTAGCTGTTTTTCAATATGTCGCGATTCGGAAATCTGTCACAAACCATTCAATGTTAATTTAATATAGGTTTCCCAGATAACCATTGAGTCTTCTCGCGGTCAAAAATGGTGTAAAGTTAACCCCAAGTGATAAATATACAAATTAAACTATACGCAATTGAGTCCCGTTTAGCAAAAGTAATGTGTGACAATCGTGAAAATAAAAATAAATTTAATCATTCAGTGTGCTAAATAAAGTCCGATAAAACCGATAAAACAATTTTGATTGCACTCCTTTGATTCACTTTAAACCCAAAACTGAAACTAGATAAAATCTATTCTAGTTTCGCCAAAGGGATGGTGTAACGACAATTTTGATTGCATGTACTACGTGGTTTCTTTTAGGAACAAAATTCTCTAACACTACACGTAGTGACCTAAATACAGACACGAACTAGAAACCGGAGAACGCCAATCATCAATACATATGTACAGAACAAAACCCGTAAATGCGAGCGCAGGGCTATCGGAAATTTTAACTCTTCATTAATGCATTGATTTGGTAGGTCAAATCAATCCATTTTGTCGTGAATTTGGGAGTTGATTGCGAGACTGGTAAAGTGTAAAGCCCGTGTGGTTAGAATCTACGCATATGTCGTGCACTTTCATAGCGACAAAAATATATTTTATTGTAATTAACCACACATGGATCGGCAACCGATTGAAAGATGCAACGAAAATGTTTAATGGTTTATGACAAATAATCTGTTTATTGCGCTCAGGATAAATAATGAACATTATAGTACGTTTATAATCTGAATAACTAATAAAATAATAAAGGTAATGTTTGACTCCATTTCTCATACCAGTAATTCAATAACACTGTTATAAGTTTTGATCATGCATCTAAGGTCTAACTCTAACTCTTAATTAAATGCTACAATAGTATTTTAGTAGTACCTGTTAGGAAATATGTCTACTGCATTGTTTTTCAACGAAGTAAAAGTATATAAGACAAACTATAACTATCTGTAACTACATGTATATTTAACTGTATGATCATCCATACTTAAGGCTAATTATTTTTAAATTTGGCTAATAGCAATAATTTTATTCATGAAATGCCACCTCACATTTTTCTTTTTTTTTTACACATAAGACACAATGTTAAGTAGTCATTAATGAGGCATTGCTCGTATTACCCTACACTTAGCCTTGTAGTTAGCTTGCTCTAAACACGTCGAGCATTCTCGAAGCTCGCTGTCATTATTTAAGCGCAGCGAGCATTAGTTGCGGTGCACACTGTGTCTGAAATAGTTAAACGAGGCAAAGAGAATGTAGAAGTTTTTGAAAAACGCATTTCATAGCAATCTACTTGCTTGTGATAACCACAGCTCTTCTGCTACCTTGGTACTGTACCCCAAATCGATTGTGGCAACTGTACGTAGGTACCAATATAAACGATTATTTTTACGCAATTTTCGGTACCATTTACTGTCTGAAATGAAGTAAGCGGTTATGGTTTAGCCAAAATATATTAGTTGGATTTTTCGTAACTAGTCTTTGTTTTTAGAGTTCCGTACAAAAATTCACCCGGAGACTCAGTCAGCTACAGCCAGTTTTTTTATAGTTCTTTATTTAACTTAAAATTAATGCTTGATATGGTATATCAGAATATAAGCAAAGTAATCGATACTCGAAAATGAAAAGCATGTTTAAAAAAAAATGCATATAATCGTTTGTACTACTAAAGTAATAATTATTCTGAAACGGAGCAACTTCAGATGTTTATATATTATCCAGTTTTACGGTTGCATAGGCATTAGGGTCACTAATCAGAGGGGTAATCACGTAACGTTTTGAACGCGTGTTAAGACAATTTAAGTCATCTTTCCATATAAAAAGTGACCTTTAGATCTACCTGACGCGCGTACAACGGCTATCATGTGACGGCGCGCGACTTCTCTCGATTTTTCTCGCACTATCCGTCTCTTTCTTATTAGAACACTTTGAACAAGAGATATAGTGCGAGAAAAATCGAGAGTATGTCGCGGCCGTTGCATGATAGACGTGCTGTGAAAAAGATTTTTTTTCTATTTCGTCCAATGACTTCGTTTGCGACGAACCACTATGCGGCGCGTCCATTTGTGCCGCCGCAGCGTTTAGTGCACGTCTTGTGTCCACGAGTTATCGGTGTGCCGAATTTAATTGTGCCCTCGAACAAGTACCTAGTCTTCATTGTGACTAGCAGTCGTAAAGCGACCCATTTCAAATGAACCTGTGTTTGTCTGCAGGTCGATAACGAAACGCATTGTACGTACCTTAGGTAGAATGTAAATTTTTATATGGAAAAATTACAGTTGGACTGTCCTACACTTAATGCGCGTTGGAAACATTAAGTGATTTCCCCTCTGGGCGATTCAATACTATAGGACTAACCTTTTCGTTAAAATAATATACTTAAATACTACCTATTAGCAATAAAGGACACACGGATCAAAGATAACAATTATAATCACTTTTTCTACAAATATTAAACGAATTTACTTCAAATTTACTATTTTACAATAAGAATCATAAGAACAACGTTTAAACAAACTAACTATTGCAAGAATCTGTAACAAAATGACAATCTAGGCTATTACCGCGTAAAATGACAGCTAATGTCCACCGGGCCGTTTAAGGCGTCTTTAAAACCTTCGAAGATCTAACAATACAATCATGTTGGAGTTGCGATTTTAAAGATAGAGTCAATAACAAGCAAAGATAAACAAGAGTAAGACTGATGAAAGTGATGAAATAGTACATTACGTACCTAGGGCGGTGAATTCGTGAATGGCCCAGATTGCAGGTGTTTGTGTGCGCAGTGTGCAGTTAAACTCGCATTATGACCAGGTGTGACGTAAAAATTATATACACCATCATGCATGTAGTACATTTATAAGAGAAAAATTTAAAATATATGTGTATTGAAATATAACCGTATACTTACCAAATGACATAAGATTACATTGACCGACTGGTTATTGGACAATATTTTAGTGCAAAGGTGTTCTTTGATAGCAATAGGATATTATGATGATTATTATTTTGACATTGTGTTGTGTAATTTTGATTTTATGTAATTAATTATTTATGTACCTATGTAATGAAACTCAAGAAATTTGCATGTCTGTATCTGGGCTGATTATCTACACTGATGTGAAATTTTATTGACATCTATATTAAATACCATCTGTATTTTGGTAAATAAATTATATTGATTGATTTGACTAGTTAGGATCTGTGAGGATTCTAATTTTGTTAATGTATATGCTTATCTTCTGGATGGCATTTTAAATATTTGTTGTAAGTAAATGTAGGGCCTTAGTAGTAAGTTGTGGCCTTACGTACAAATTGGTATCTATTACCCACCAGGATCACATAAAACCTTATCTGAGCTTAACGTTGGATTACATTTATTTGTGCAATTTCGTCCCCTAAAATTGAATTACTAAGGTAATGTTATTTTTTAGCATCGATATAAATTCTGGCAATAATAATAATATAAAAAAATCTAGCCAAGTGCGAGTCGGACTCGCGCACGAAGGGTTCCATGCCATTATCTATAAAAACGGCGAAAAAATCATGTCTGTTGTATGGCAGCCCCACTCCGACTCGCAATTGGCCAGTTTTTTTAGTATTTGTAGTTAAAGCGGCAACAGAAATCCATCATCTGTGAAAATTTCAACTGTCTAGCTATCGCGGTTCTTGAGATACAGCCTGGTGACAGACAGACGGACGGACAGACAGCGACGTCTTAGTAATAGGGTCCCGTTTTTACCCTTTGGGTATGGAACCCTAAAAATATATATATTAGCTTCCGCCCGCAACTTCGTCTGCGTGGACGCGGGATAAAAAATATTTTATATGTTGGTCCAGGCTATAAACTATTTCGTGCAAAATTTCATTCAAATCAAAAAACACACATCTAAACATCCAAACTTTCGCATTTATATAATACAAGTAGGATATATGTATACATATTATATATATAGTGGTAACATTAGGTTTACGTAACAGATAAACAGGTTCGTGTCTCTTTTCAAGTACCGTACCTTTGTCAAGAGACACTGCTCTTCAAATGAAGGTAAGTCGGAAGAACAAACAAGAGGCTTAAGTTTAACTTACGTAACGAGGAGTGAACAGAAGCTACAAAATTAGATTTGATTTAATATTAACACTAGTACTCTTACTGCTTGTTCACTCCAGCCAAAAGAAACTAATTTATATTAAGATAAGATTAAGATTAAAAAATGTATGTGTGCGTGTGTGTGTGCGTGTGTGTAAGTGCGTGTGTGCGTGTGTGTGTGCGCGTGCGTGCGTGCGTGCGTGCGTGCGTGCGTGCGTGTGCACACACACACGCACGCACGCGTGTTTGAGGATAGACGTCATAGAGTGTAGACGATACCTAATAATTCGTTTTCTTGATCAATGTAGCTTTTTGTTTTAATCCAGTTTATTATTTGAGTTTTGCATTCTTTATATTTAGGTGCAGGGAAAAATGCTAATCTATTTATTAACTATAGTAGTTTACACTTGGTTGACTGGGCAGCGTACTGGTTTTTTGCAAATCCGTTTATTGATAGGATAGAATAAAAATATTTTAATTTCCATCACATTAGATGATAAATAATTAAACAGCCGCAGTAGGTACGCTCTCGCCGTCGTCTTGAGAAATAAATACTTTTGTGGCATTTAGATTTCGTATTATCACTAAAGTGGCGTCTCGCACCCCTGGGTTTAAAATAAACTTAGGTATGAAATAACAATTGATATTTAACAGTATTCAATTATACATATGGAGCATAGCATTGTACGGAAGTGAAACATGGACCTTGACCCAGAAAGATACTGGAATATCAGAAGCGTTCGTGATGTGGTGTTGGAGGCGAATGGAAACAATTAGCTGTAGAAAAATGGTAACCAATGAAAAAGTGCTGAATAGAGTGAGACAAACGAAGCAGTTATGGGATTTAAAAAAAAAAACAGGATTATAGGACACCTCATACGACATGACAAGTTTATACTCAATATAATTGAAGGAAAGATAGAAGCGAAGGAATGAAAGACGAGGAAGAGGAAGACCTAGAATAAACCATATAGAGCAGCTCAAAATAGAACAAAGAGTTGATGTTAGGTCGTATCGAGGTGTCAAAGAGGTTGCCTGGGATCGGAGTACATGGAGGGCCTACTTTATGCTACACCGACAAGGGCTTAGCGCAGAAGAAGATTTAACAGTGGCTTTTCGGTGAAGGAAAACATTGTGAGGAAACCGGTCTAATACCAATAAAGTATATCTAGTTTTCCCTAAGGGTCGGAAAGTTAGATGACAGTCGCTTTTGTAAAACTCGTGCCTACACCAAATCTTGGCATAAGGTGCCAAAGCGGGGTCCGGGCTCGTTAGAGCTTCACCTGAAGGCGACGTTGGCGACCAACGTAGGGCTTGAACCCTCAGATATCAATCAGTAATCGGAATTAGGTCAGCCAAAATACCTATTCTTCGCAAGAGGAATATAAAGTGCTTGCAACCGGGTAGAAAAATTATTTTTTTCTTGAATACCGGGTATTCGATATTTTTCCGGTTTCTAGTCGTAATAGACTAGAGTTTATTATACAGTGTTTTTTTAAATGGGACAGTATGGGGAAATCCGAATCTAAAGGAGATAGAGGAAAAGTGTCCAAGGAGACATTAGGTGTTCTTTTATGTAAACAAATTAGGCTCGTTAAAATTTTTGGTCAAGCACGCAGTGGTTCTTAAAAAAATATAAAGTTGGTCAATTTTTTTTTTGACGCGGGTCGGCTCCATTTCATGTAAGGATTATTTCAATGTATGGAAAGAAAAAAATCTGAACATGCAGAAGTTGGTCAAATTTAATGAAAACTAATCTTCATACAGTTGGTTTATTACTTGAGTAAATGTTCGATGTGGCCGCCGTCTTGTCTTATGCAGGTACGAGCACGCTTCAAGACACTTCTAGTTGCATTTAACAGAGACTTATGGTGAATACATAAGTTTAAAGTGTTGTAAACAGCATCTTTTAATTCTTGTACGGAGTTGTATCGGGATTCATAAATTCGACCCTTAAGGTAACCCCATAAGAAAAAATCTAATGGCGTTAAGTCGGGCGATCGTGGGGGCCACTTTATCGGCCCATATGTACCCATCCAACGGTTTGGAAACTGCTCGTCCAAACACAGTTTACTTGCCCTACTGTTGTGGGCTGGTGCACCATCTTGTTGGTAGATTATCTTACCAAAGTTCCTTAAGCTAATAGTCTCATCCACTAAATCTGCAGCCATGTTCAAGATTTCCTGATATTTTTCACTATTTAGCGTTCCTTGGTAAATTTTGATAGCAAAAATTCTGTTATGTAATATCGCACACCAACAATTAAAAGAAAATCGGATTTGGTTGTGGGTTTCTGTAGTTCTTAGCGGATTTATTTTTGACCAGTAATGGTTATTTCTCCTGTTGTACATGCCATTGTTCGAAAAGTTGCATTCATCAGTCCAAATAATAAAATTAGGATAACATCTATTTCTAATAGTCTGAGCCACACACCAATTACAGAAATGTAACCTGCGGTCTTTATCTCCAGGTAGTAACGCTTGTACAAGTCGACCTTATATGTAACACACACACAAATCACAGCTGCAGAAATAACTTACGTTCCAAATTTGAATTCTTTTTTCATAATTTCAAGACTATCGCGTGCCATGATGTTTACGAAGATTAAAAAAAATGTTCTTCTCTTGAATCATCTGGAGCTCTTATCGATTATCGAAATTTAAAAATGCAATAATTTTAAATATATTTTTACACGCCTAGGCACTTGTAACAATATTAAAAGGCGAATACTGCAATTGTATGAAGATTAGTTTTCATTAAATTTGACCAACTTCTGCTGTTCAGATTTTTTTCTTTCCATACAATGAAATAATCCTTACATGAAACAGAGCCGACCCGCGTCAAAAAAATTGACCAACTTTATAATTTTTTAAGAACAACTCACGCTTGACCAAAAATTTTAATGAGCCAAATTTGTTTACATAAAAAAACACCTGATGTCTCCTTGGACGCTTTTCCTCTATCTCCTTTAGATTCGGATTTCCCCATACTGTCCCATCTAAAAAAAACACTCTGTATTTATAACTAGTGTTTATTTTGTAGGAGTCAGTTCTGTGGTAATGCAAATAGGCATGCGAATGTTAGCGTCTAGATAACAAACACAGATATTGCAGCCTGTTCAGTATTAAGAAGAACGCAAAAAAGCATCGTTTATGTCTATTAACGTCTGTCAACACTGTCTGTTGGGAACGATAAGGCGAGGCGCGGGGCGTAAAATGTGTACCTATTAAAACGTACACATTTGTAGATAAAAAAAACTCTTATACTGCCCTGTATGTGGGGAATGCACTTTGATCAACTACGTCTAGAAAGAAAGAAAGAAAAAAATATATTTATGACAAACACAGATAACAGAGAGAAAGTGTAAATAAAAATAGGACGAACACTGTTTGTCACAAAAGGGCCACAGGGCTCAGCATGAAGCTGGCAATGACGCGGCTATACTAGCCGATTATTAACAGGTTTCCAACACTAATTTCTGTTTTTTTTTAACAACGTTTTGTATACAAAAAATAAATGTACGTGCATACCACAGTCAAACTATTCTTAATCTATAGTACAAACTTGCAAAAACGAAACACAAACTACAAAAAATGCTGATACGACTATTAAGAAAAATATTTATCATCATCATCATCATATCAGCCGAAAGACGTCCACTGCTGGACATAGGCCTCCACCAAAGAGTGCCAAAGTGACCGGTCCTGCGCCACCCGCATCCCCAGCAGACTCCAGCAACCTTTACCAGGTCATCAGTCCACCTTACGGGGGGCCTACCCACGCCGCGCCTTCCGGTTCGTGGTCGCCACTCGAGAACCTTTCCGCTCCAACGGCCATCGGTTCTACGCGCTATGTGCCCCGCCCACTGCCACTTAAGTTTAGCGATTCGGAGGGCTATATCGGTTACCTTGGTTCTGCTGCGGATAGCCTCATTTCTGATGCGATCACGCAGAGAAACTCCCAACATAGCCCTCTCCATAGCCCTTTGGGTGACTTTGAGCCTTCTTATGAGGCCCATAGTAAGCGACCACGTTTCAGTGCCATATGTCATCACTGGCAACACACACTGGTCAAAGACTCTCGTCTTGAGACACTGCGGAATATTGGAAGAAAAGATGTGCCGTAAAAAAATATTTATATAGGTACTATAGTTATTACTTCGTGGCGATAAGACCGGTTGATAACTGCAGAATTGGTACCTACAATTTTAATACATCTATTGATTCGTATATTTTTAACTTTGCGGTAGTTAAAAACAAAAACCGCTAAGGTATGTACATAATAATAAATATGCCATTAATAATACTAGTAAATGTACAAAATACTTATAGGCTGATAAATAAAATATTGTTTATTACACAAAAGTGTACGTCGATACGTAAACAAAAGAAAACATTTGTTTTTTTTTTAATTCTACAGTCCAGATTCCCAATGCTCCGTGTGGTTAGTTTTGGTGGACCTGCGTTTTTATAAACGAGCGCTTAATAGATGACTAGATACTTTAGTCTAGCGGTTTCAGCATGAACATATTAATCAAAATCTATTCTTGCAGTAAATTCTAGAGCCATTCCAAACTGACACGTTTCCGCCACTTGCCTTTATTCGCGTTAACGTTTGCTAAGTGGAATAATTTTAACTCGATTTTAACGTTTGAGGCATCCTCTCTGTACGTGGGCGCAGTATGTGTATACATACATAGTGATTCTGAATTATGGAAATTATACACTTTAATTTCTAGAGACATACAATTTTGATAAAACTAAACAGAAATATTAAGATACAAATAAATAATAATAGACACGAGAATCAACAAAAATAAATTTTATTCGGATTACTTTGATATATACATGATTATATTTTCATAACACTATTAGGAGCTACGGTAGCCTAGTAGTTCAGGCATGCGGCTGTCAAGCGGCGGTCGTGGGTTCGAATCCCGGCTCGTACGAATGAGTTTTTCGGAACTTATGTACGGATTATTTACCGTTAGCTTTTCGGTGAAGGAAAATATCGTGAGGAAACCGGTCTAATCCCAATAAGCAGAGGCCGGAATTCTCGTGGCACTTTCAAGCTGTCATAGGGACTTCTCATTTATCGACTTCCGATATTCATATTATATCGATACATTGTATAACACAACATATTAAAAAAGATTGAAAGTAGAGGTAAACAACAGGCGGTCCTATAGCTAAATATGTATATATATATGCAACCAAACGAAAAGAATGAAAAGTTAACATTGTCACACTTAATCAGTTCAGTTCAGTGTTTTATCAATTTCATGTTCTAAGTCTGTTTCAGTGCTAACAAGAATTTTAACATTAGTTTCTCTATGAAATAAATTAGATAGCCCTATTTTTTTCCAAATTATCTGGTTTTAAATTACTTCTTTTAGAGTCAAATGTATCGATATAATATGAATATTGGAAGTCGATAAATGAGAAGTCCCTATGACAGTTTGAAAGTGCCACGAGAATTCCGGCCTCTGCCAATAAGGTCTAGTTTTTTCTCTCTAGGTTGGAAGGTCAGATGGCAGTCGCTTTCGTAGTGTCTTAGCCAAATCTTGGGGGTTAGATGTCAAAGTGGACCCCGGGCTCCTTTGAGGGCACAACCGGGAATAACGCTATGAGGATGAAGAACACTATTGGTTGCCATAATCTTACATTTTCAAGACAATTTAAATAAACTTTGCGCCCTGCAGGTCTAGTTTGTTTTAAAACAAAGCCTGAAAAGTTTACTGTTTATGAGAGAAAAACTACTCATGCCAAATAATTAAAGCTGGGTAAACATTACATTTATGGTACATTTCATTATAGATATCATTATAATGAAATGCACCAAATTTAATGACTAGAATCGACTCCTAGAAAAAAATTTAATAAAAATGCCAATAGCAAAGAAATCTGAAGGAAGCTTCTCCCAAGTCTCAATCTCAGTAACATTAAGAAAACCTATTACGGCTACTTTCATTCTATACTTGCATACGGGACACCTATATGGGGTGACGCCGCTGACCGATAAGACTCCAAAAACGAGCGACCCGCGATATCAGGGCTGCCATGGGACCACCAATCTCAGGAACTGTTCAAGCAAAACCGGAATTCTTACCTTGCCGTGTTTATAATTTAATTCAATTCAATTTGTTTATTAATAAAATATACATTTTCGAAGTAGCACAATACGTAAGGCGTTATTTAAAAAAGTTTCCGACTGGCAGGAACGCACGAGGTTTGACTCGCAGAAGGCATGAACATTATCCACCAAAGTCGCGACTTGCCAAATCTGGGAAGTGCATGCAAGCGGCTTTCCGCTTGATTGAGATTGAGACTTTTTAAGATCTATAGTATCTATCACAAGATCCCGGTAGAGATAAGACAAGCTACTAGTGATGGATTATTTAACAAAAAACTTAGAACGAAATTGTCGTCAAACGCCTACTCAGTTGATGCCTTTTTCGAGAGCTAACATGTATACGAACCTGTAGTAAATTGGTTTAACACCGAAACGTAACTGGTTCGCTAACGACTAACTCCCGAACCTCTAAAGCATACTGCAAGCAAATGACATTTAAAATTAATTAATGATTGAATTAAATTGAATCAGTGTAAACTGATAAATGTGTATGCAGTGTTGCCAAAGAGTGCCAAACCAAAGTGACCGGTCCTGCGCCACCCGCATCCAGCGGACTCCCGCAACCTTTACCAGGTCATCAGTCCACCTTGTGGGGCGGGGCCTACCCACGCCGCGCAATAGAGATACTATCAGCAAATATACAATTTTGTAATGAATTAATAATGTGGTGTTCCTAATATCTTTAGCCACAACGGGAATGTCAAAATTGTTATAATTTAAAATCTCTAAAATATATGTCAAGTCAATGGAAATCAGTATTTTATAATATAAAATTTAAAGCATTCAATTCAAGTTAATATATGTCATCAAAATGTTTAAACAATGACCATCCTGATACCGATGTTGCATTGTACAACATACGCAATCTTCCTCTGTAATCCATTTAAAAGCCATGTAATACCTTCGCTCCGATGAAAAATGTTTTCTAAACACAAACAAAGCCTCCACCACAACAAGGGATCTCTCTAAAGCGAGCCCACTTATCGCGCAATCAGATTGTAAGTTAGAACGATAATCCACCGGGGGCTGGCCAGAGTTTACCGAAGTTGGTCAAAGTCGGAGGTGCTTGGCTGGCAACTTTTGAGTATGCGAACACGGTATTGCCATTTTGAACTTGGCTAAGCTGAGCTATGATCGCTACGGGCCAATGGTCTTGACTCAGATTGTTCGAATTAGCTGTCAAGTTAAATGTGTTTTTCACCAACAATAGAGTTTAACTGCGTCTTTAGGTTAGAAAACAAGCGTTGCAACAAAAACAATGGCTAACATAATATTGTTAAAATCAATACCAAACATAGTATTTTAATGATTCTTCATAAAGAAATATATATTTGCAAAGATATTTATAAGTGTAATTAATGTTGCCAATCCGCTCATCAATCGATCTTAAGTAAACTAGAACTTTGATTCAAAGTGAAGGAGCAACGTTCGTCTAACTAGGTCTTTGTGTTAGTGTTGAATATGAAATCTTATTTGCTGACAAAAGTATGTTTATAAATGAACGTCCTCGGGTATTAAAAACATGTACAAACGGTTTGCCAATCTAGTTAACAAAAGAATCTCATATTCATGTAAAGAAAATGATTAACACTATAATTGCCAAAAATCACTACGCACTAGCACTTTCTCTACCAGGAACCCGCCTAGCGGGTACCTACGCTACGCCACAACCGTCGAAGAGCGTAGCGCTTCGCGATTCCTGTCAGAGAACAATCGCTACGCGCTACTCTCGTAGCCGGTCCCGTGGTTTCTCTCGTATGTAGCGGACAGCAACTACGGCGTAGGCGCTCGCTAGGTGGGTTACTAACGTGAAAGTGTTAAGCCATTTTTTAATTATCTTCGGAAAGCTTTTCCCGGGTAGTCTCGGAATTTTTAACCAGACTATTAAATTTATTATACGGCTTGAAAGTTCTTCCCGAACTGTGTCGATTTATTTAGATGTTATCATACACTCGCGGGCAAAGAATACGGGTCGGTAAAATACCGTCATATTTCCTAAAATAGTGCGTAAGAGGTTGTACAGCTAAACCTGTCATGATCTTTATTTAATTTTACATATAAACTGCTAATAACAGTAAAAAAAATAACGTTACCAGGTTTAAATCGGACTCGTAAAAACCCATGAAAAAAAACACCGTTAACGGAGCGAGATATCGCAAAAATCGTGATTTTTGGATGTCAATATTTTTATGATAGGATCCAGGAAATTGTTAATTCAGTTGGGTATTGTAAAGAATAGCATATTATGTAAATAAAACAAGTATTAAATATTTTAAAAAACCTATTGCAGTTATTTAATTTAGGGTGACCCGTATTCATTGCCCGCGAGTGTATTTTTGATTGATTAGAAATTGAACATAAACATGTTATTTTAGTTTGTGCATAAGTAACTTTTGTGAAAAAAGCTACCTTTACATGTAGCTAAATAGTGAATTCATAAATTTAAACTATTGTGAGGCACATTATTATAGGTTAAAAAACGCATGTTTAAACTAATTAAATTAATTGTACACTATTTCATAATTGTCACTTCACTCAACCGGATGAAGAGAGAACATGAAGGACATGAGTTCTAAACACGTCGCATTAGTAATACATATTATGTGAGTTTCCAACATTCGGTTATCGTGCTGATAGTTTAATTTCACAGAATTCCTAGGAATTCTATATTTTCTCATGCACGTATAGAAATGATGCCTCTTAGTTATTCCCACGTTGCATTAATCAAGAGATGTTAATTCATTTCTCCCGGTGTCCAGCCAAGCCGTGTTTGGCAGTGAATAGGTCCCTAATACCTCTCTGCGGTTGTCGCATTTAAAAAGAAATAATTGCTGGAGCCATAATACGCAAAATATTCCGCGCGGAGATAAAGCATTTCCACAGGTTTCATTACAGAAAGGGAATCCAAAATGCGGTTAATTTACTGTGAAGGCTTTCACGAATTTGTGTAATTTATGTTGCATTACTTAATTGTGTTGCCACAGTGTAATCCAAGCTACCAGAGGGTTTGTTGTAATACTGGGGAAGGCTTAGTAGCGTAGTTAGCCGCATCCACATCAACATAAAACATAATGGTATTTTATTAGATTTACACTGATCGTGTATTGTGGCGTTAATAAATAATTTTCTTATCATATCTTATGTTATCTTAAAATATTTAGTAAAAATTAGAATTTTAAAAAATCACGACTGCCTTAACAAAAAAGGAAGAAACAAGTTCTTGATGAAAAACAGTATTGTTTCAATTATGTAAACTTATATTAGGTTTCTAACTTTTTAGGACGCTTCTTTTAACGGCAGTCGTGTTTTTGATATTTTTTATCAATATTATTTTATATTTATTAGTTATTGAATTTGTAGTTACAAACGCCAACAGGTCAGTTAACTGGACCATCCTTTTATTATTGAACCTTATTACAATACTCATAAAGTGCACGGATGGTCAGTTAACTGTGTTGGTGATGGTACATGAAAATACAAAGAATTTTGAACATTTCTTAATAAATTTAAGTCTTCTATCTAAAAACTTTTATTACCTGAAGTCTCTTTAAGAAGTGTCTTGAACTCAAAATATACGCAGTTGCTTGTTGATCGAACCGCGTAAACAGGCCACGAGTTATTACTGATATTTTTTAGAAATTGGAGAGGATTGTTATTATATATTAGTAAAACGGTATGGATGCAGTAAAAACGGTTATGGGAACGGAAATATAAAGGGACTTTGGTACATCAGACATTGCACTCGACTGTTTTTACTGGCAAAGAAGATGGAAGGCATTATTGTGTTCGCATGGGCTTACCATCGGACTCGCATCGAAAGCGCACACAAATAGGACGCTTGAATCCTTCGGCCATAGATATAAAGGGACTTTGGTATATTAGACATTGCACTCGACTGGTTTCACTGGCAAAGAAGATGGAAGGCATTATTGTATTCGCATGGGCTTACCATCGGACTCGCATCGAAAGCGCACTCAAATAGGCCGCTTGGATCCTTCGGCCATAGGTATAAAGGGACTTTAGTACATTAGACATTGCACTCGACTGTTTTCACTGGCAAAGAAGATGGAAGGCATTATTGTGTTCGCATGGGCTTACCATCGGACTCGCATCGAAAGCGCACTCAAATAGGACGCTTGGATCCTTCGGCCATAGGTATAAAGGGACTTTAGTACATTAGACATTGCACTCGACTGTTTTCACTGGCAAAGAAGATGGAAGGCATTATTGTGTTCGCATGGGCTTACCATCGGACTCGCATCGAAAGCGCACTCAAATAGGACGCTTGGATCCTTCGGCCATAGGTATAAAGGGACTTTGGTACATAAGACATTGCACTCGACTGTTTTCACTGGCAAAGAAGATGGAAGGCATTATTTTGTTCGCATGGGCTTACCATCGGACTCGCATCGAAAGCGCACACAAATAGGACGCTTGGATCCTTCGGCCATAGATATAAAGGGACTTTGGTACATTAGACATTGCACTCGACTGGTTTCACTGGCAAAGAAGATGAAAGGCATTATTGTGTTCGCATGGGCTTACCATCGGACTCGCATCGAAAGCGCACTCAAATAGGACGCTTGGATCCTTCGGCCATAGGTATAAAGGGACTTTAGTACATTAGACATTGCACTCGACTGGTTTCACTGGCAAAGAAGATGGAAGGCATTATTGTGTTCGCATGGGCTTACCATCGGACTCGCATCGAAAGCGCACTCAAATAGGACGCTTGGATCCTTCGGCCATAGGTATAAAGGGACTTTGGTACATTAGACATTGCATTCGACTGTTTTCACTGACAAAGAAGATGGAAGGCATTATTGTGTTCGCATGGGCTTACCATCGGACTCGCATCGAAAGCGCACTCAAATAGGACGCTTTGATCCTTCGGCCATAGGTATAAAGGGACTTTGGTACATTAGACATTGCACTCGACTGTTTTCACTGGCAAAAAAGACGGAAGGCATTATTGTGTTCGCATGGGCTTACCATCGGACTCGCATCGAAAGCGCACTCAAATAGGACGCTTGGATCCTTCGGCCATAGGTATAAAGGGACTTTGGTACATTAGACATTGCACTCGACTGTTTTCACTGGCAAAGAAGATGGAAGGCATTATTGTGTTCGCATGGGCTTACCATCGGACTCGCATCGAAAGCGCACTCAAATAGGCCGCTTGGATCCTTCGGCCATAGGTAATGGCCTTCGTCCTCACGTGCTCGTCGCTCACCGCTAACCACTTGAAGATCCGGAGGCTCAAACCGTTCAAAGCAAATTCCCTAAGTAAACTCGAGCCCACGTAGACACTCACTATTCCAGATTGTCATAGTGAACCTGAGGGCCGAAGCCCGAGCCCCACGTACGGCCAAAGGGCGTTCCTTCAGAGAATGCTCACGACGCGGGCCCTAAGCCCGAGTCTCTAATCGAGTAAAGTCACTGACTACGCGCACCAACGCTAACCCTTACTAGCCCTTGGTTTCTTACTAACGAATGTGATGACCTAAAATCCAAAGACACAGGTGCTCGTAGTAGGGTCAAAGGACAAAAGTGTTCTATCAGAGTGCGTTTTCCCTTGTAGGATGAGCCCATGCAAACTATGTCTTGAATGCCTTCAGAGCGCGTTGTTTTTTAAACGAGCTCGAGTAGCGAAGGCTCCGAGGTCGAGCCCACGTAGACATTTGCTACCTCCGAGTGCCTTACAAGCAAACTTGACTTCCATCAGAGCGTGCTCACCTAGGGGTGAGCATACTGGACACTTACTATTGCCGAGTTTTTTACTCAAGTGAACATGAGTGCTAAAGGTCGATCTCCGCGTAGGGTTCAGGCCCGGAACCTCCCTTGAGATTGCCCTCTATACGCGAGCCCGTCGGAAAAATACCCGAAGTGCAAGCCCAGGCGGACATGGTGAGTGTCACGTCCCCTTAACCAAACTAAAACTAACTAAAAATTGTTATTCTCTCTCTGATATAGTCCTAGTATTTTTGCACGAGAGTGTGGTCCACTCATATTTACATATGTCGGTTAACTTACGTTTCTGTTTTTGTTTTTGACCGAGCCATTTTCCAAAAATAATACGTCATTGCTCATTACAATTACCAATAATATACCATGGTACATTATAGGTAATTGTAATGGTACATTAAAGCTAATTGTAATGGTGGTAGTCCCCTTGTAGTGGGGCAGAGTGTTCGAACAAATCGTCGTTGTTAAGCTTTAAGTTTTTGATAGGAACCAATTCCTTCGTCGGCCATATTTAATTTTAATGCGGCCATTTTGAATTATGGTTAATTATACAGACAGGCAACTACGGAATCACTGCTCGTGGCCCGACACGCACTCGGCTGGTTTTTTTCTGAATTAGAACTCTACATGTGAAAAATATGATTCATTAACGAGCTAGCAACATGCTGACCTGGGTCCATTTCGTGGCAAAAAAAAATGTGCTTTTTATTTTATTTCTTTCATTATCTGTATTGTGTTTGTCACGAATAAATGTTTTGATATGATTTGATTTTGATTTGAACAACAATACCCATATCTTTCTAAAATAAACGTAGCAAATAAACACTCATTCAATAGCGCAAATGGTTATTTTCTTTGCAATTCGCGATTTTATTTTGAAAAGTCTCATGCCATAAATAAAGTTCAAATATAGTTATAAGTTGTATAAATAATATTTTTTAAAATCGCCTTTTTAAACTCCTCATTTCGACACTCGATGGGATAAAAAAATATAATTTTCTTCAGTTCACATATTTTTTGATTTTGATGTGACGTTATATCACCCGGGTTGATGTAAGGATTCTAAAGCCACCCGATACCCCACTCATCTAAATCGGTTAAGACGTTGACTAGTTCTGGTGGAATAAAGTATCTTACATGCATACTATATATCCTGAAAACATTAGACTCCTTTTCATAAAAAAATGGTGTGCACCCGTTTATAGAGGTTTGTATACGGATTTTTTTCTCTGCAATTGATTCTACCTACACATTAAAATTTACTTAATTACGTTACTCTTTAATTTACGTAAGATATCATAAACTTCAATAACTAATTTATTATTCTTGAGAAACACTTTTAATGAAATAATAATCAATCAAAGTGCCTGTATTTCGTTCACAGCGGACAATCAAAATACTTGACTGAACTCCCCAAATTCAATCTGAGTAAATCGAAGATATACAGAGAAAAATATTCAATTTCGCATAAAAGAAGTCTATATTTTGGCTTGGCAAGGGACAAATAACCGTCATATTCGTGACCGCAGTCCAATATTGTTCGGTGTATTTCGTATTCAAACACGGTTTACCATATCCTAAGGAAACATGGAGGCAATAACTTCATAGCTTCATTTCTATGCAGGGTGAGCTGAAACGTAAACGCGGGCAGTGGCCAGTCGGCTTATTCAGGGGACTGCCCGGTCAAAGAATATTTAGTAATACTACGATAAGACAGATCACACACCTTAGGCACTTTTACACCGCTTTTGGGTGAGGATTCGGTGCGGTAACAGCTGTTACCGCACCGAATTAAATTAAATTAGTTATTTACGATACAAGTGTCAAAAATAGGAAACACGACCGAAGGGAGTGTTTTAAATCGACACGAGTGGCGAATTACCTATTCGCACGTGTATCGTACAACGTTTTACTGTACATATGGCTCTTTAAAGTTTCGACATATGCACGAAAAGTGCTCTTTGCCGCACTAGTGCGGGAAAGTAGCACCATATTTACTGTAAAAAGTATTATATATTACATAAATAGCGTACCATAGGGGAGGCGGGGGATGAACGTAACAATTTTTAGTTTTTGTGACATATTTTTGGATTTCTTACGTTTTTAATTTATTTTTTATACATAATGTGCAGACATCCAGAGAAAGACGTGATATATCCGTTGGTTGTATAGAAAATAAGCTTTCAGTGAGAGATGGAATTTGTTACAATCATGCCCAGGGGTAGGGTTGATTGTAACAGTGCAATTTAAAATAATTTACTTTAAAAACAAAGTTTTAACCGACTTCAATTTAGTACTCCGCCAAGCCATGAGAACATTTCTTTTCCAATTTACCTCATGAACTGATTTCCGAGAGCAAATGCGTTGATTATTATAGAAAAAAACCCAATCGCTGTATGTGACCCGATAATATTTAGGACTTCCGTCAATTCCACAAGGATCACCCTTGGCACTTCATTAGTTGCTATTTCAACGGAATCTTATCAGAATCTGTGATATACTTTTGTACTTTTAAGTACATAATTGAAGAATTCCATAAGTCATCTGTGGTCTTCATCATCAATTCCACTCCACCAATTTATGATTTCCGGGTGTAAATACACGAGTTATAATAGAAAATACCAAAATCACTACACGCGTGCCTAATATAATTGAGGAGTTCCCTCAATTCCTCATCGATCCCATCGTCCAATTGAATTTTCAAAAAAATGGGACCCACCTGGAAGCATATACTTACAAACAAAAAAATTTTTTTTATTATCGGCTCATCAATGACGGAGTTCTGAGGTAACAACCATTGAATCTACTCTCACACAGCGACGGGTCCTTCCACTAGATACACGATCGCGTTTTGGCCAACACTTCAGAGCAAGCCACGCCTTTATTCTATCGGCAGGTTCAGTTAGGATACTTTAGACTAGGTTCCAAGGATAATTCTCTAGAGATCTTCAAGTCTAATTTACAGTTCTAATTAAAGTGAGTTCATCATTAGTAGGTACGGAGCTAGCCATTTTCGTTTGATCCGCTTTGCTTTTGGACTAGCATTCCTAGGAGACAAAGTGGATTCCGTAATGAATTCTAGCTTGAATTTGTTGGGATAAATAACAAAAGTTTCTGTAGCTTAGGATAGTTCGACTTAGATTAGGGTCTTAAATTAACAAAGTTACTAATATATTCGGCCGGGATTAACCCTATTGTTTTATTCGCTTTGTTATTGGGTTAGTATTGTCTAGGAACCAAAGCGAATATCCTATGAAACCTAGCTTGATTTCATTGGATTAAATAATCAAAGTTTCTTTAGCTTCAACATAAAATACTACTTTCAATGTTTAATGACTAATAAATAATGATTTGTTTCCCCTCATTACTTGTTTAATTATTCACCTTTAGCTACACCTACAGGTAGGCTACCCTTTCGGCTAGGCTTTAGGTTAAGTTCAGAATAGGTAATATAGATCATAGACATTAGGTAGGATCGTCACATTTTGATGGCCGGGATCGTCACAGAACCTCCTCCTTTTTTTTGGAAGTCGGTTAATAAAAATGTAGCTTATCCATTTTGAATCATGATTTTTATTTAGTAAACAACATAATTGGTGTGAGTGTCAACCAAATCCACCTTAACATTGTTGGCCAGTTATCATCATGGTTATATCCCATCAACTGTGTTTATATAACTGTTGTACCTTGATATTTATGATGAACCCATTTTTTTAATAGAATTGGGAATTCAAAGTATGCATGACCTTGGAATATAGTATTGTAATATTTCCTTGCACTAATTTATTTTTAGTTATGCCTAGCTTCCGCCCGCGACTTCGTCTGCGTGGACTCGGGATAAAAACTATCCTATATTTTAATCCAGGCTATAAACTATCTTCGTGCAAAATTTCATTCAAATCGGTTCAGCCGTTTAAAGCATGATTAACAAACATCCAAACATCTAAACTTTCGCATTTATAATATTAGTAGGATTTAGTTAAACCATTTACTTTACAATTGGTTGTTAAACGATGTGAGTATATCAAAATTGGGATAAAAGTAACAACTTGTAACTTCATCCCTTGGCAACTAACTGATTTACGGAATCCAACGATTTCATGCCGAAAAAACAAATAAAGTTAATCCCATAAAAAGACATTCCATGTAAAAAAGAGGCCAAGTCTCGAAACTCTTCCACCGCAAAAAGTTGTGAGATATTTGGTAGTTCCTAGTCTCAGGCATTCTTATTATTCTTTATTTGCTAGCTAAATAAAATTCTGCAACTTGGCAATTTAGTTTTTTCAGGTTATAGATAATTTTATCCCGAGTGTTCTTCGCCATGTTTCATGAAAATCTGTTCAGCCGTTTTTGAGATATTGGATTTTGAAATGAAAATGTCGGGGGTTTTCAACTTTTCTAAGTTGTAGTAGTTATTGGTTCGCCACTTTGTTGATTTGAGTTTGTTTCGTTGTGTTGGCACCTACGGACAAATGATTGTCTCTCACTCCCAACCAGTGCCCTCCAGAACACCACAATACGATTTAGGTACTGACAGAGCAAGTTTATCGTACTGGTATTTCGACTGCAGCCTTCTGTAAGACGGAGGTATATTATTATTAATGCAGGATAACTTTAAAAATGTGATGTTAAGAAAATGTCGCGCAGCAGCTTTTTCATTTACATAAAAGTTTTATTTTTCGGATAAGTAGGCAGAGATAACTTCTTGGCTCGAAGTGATAAAAAGTCCTTTCTCCCAAAGAGAGGTTATTTGCATAAAAAGAAGGGCATACGTCCCGGTAAAAGTGCCTTCCTTATTTCAGCGTCTTGGCATGTGTGCTCTTTGCGCTAAGGACTTTTGCCATTTCTTTTTTAATGGCGAACGTTGAAGGTTATATGACATTTGGCTAAAGAGTTCTCCCTTTAGCTTATTTTCTTTAGGACACACATGCAAAAGTCAACTACGGTTTTTTCATTGCCTATCTAATAAATAAATATAGTCTTATTATCATACACAAATATATACACCTAGCCCCAAATGAAGCCCAGTAAGCTTGGACTATGGGTACGAGATGACAATACACATACTTATATTAATAAATAAATACTTAAATACAACATCCAAGAGTCGGGAATAATCGTGCTCATCACACAAAGAAATTCCTTTACCGGAATTCTAACCATCATATTTTTTTTATGTCTCATGGTTTTAAATGAAGAAATAAGAATATTTATCGAAATAAAATTCATAACGAACTGAAAAACATTTCGATTGCAATCCCGTTGACTCTTTAATAATTTTAACAACATAAGTAAAACATTTAAAATTGTGGTTCATATTTTTTTTTTATGTATGTCAATTGAAACTGGCCACGAGTCATGATGTGTACATACTTAAAAAAAAAAACAAGTTGGGCGGGAACTGTTTGGTTTAAGATTATTTAAAATATTATTTGGGTTCCTCACATTTTTAGGGAAAAGCACTACTTATATCTGCCTTGGCGGGAATGGCAGCTTAACTTCGCTTCATCCGACAAAATTAACTCATCCGCGAATCGCTATTTCCCGGCCTCTGCAATAATGTAGGTACTATTATTTCAAGATTAGTCTTTAAAACATGATGTTTAATCTCAAAATAACTCCTTATTCCAATTCTTGTTAGGTAAAATGCGGCCGTACTAGTACAAACGTGAACATAATTATGTAGTAAGTTTGTCCTTGTATTTAAATAAAATACATATCAACCCAGAAATCTAAATTCAAAACTGCCCTCACTAAAACATATATAAAAGCAAATATATGAATTTTACTGACGATGTTAGGTGAGGTATTAATTACATTAAACATTCGTTGAGAAATCGCAATAACTTACGGAAAGTTTCTCCGACACGTAATTTCAGTCACCGGACCAACTTATTTACAGTATAAATACGGTTGAACTGAAACTAGCGTGACCAGTATTTTCATTCCATTTCCATTTGATTAGTGTTGAACTTCGTCGTGTTGGCCGGACATAATCCGACAGACGATTGCAACGGATTTTACCGTAATTAAAAGCTTTTAGTAATTTCAGGAATCAACACACACAAATGACACATTTGTGTATTGGATTGAAACAACATTGTTTGGAAAAAACTTATTGGAATTCAGAGTGCACACATCCTACGCCTACAATAATTTAATAGCAATAATTTTTCCAAGACGGTAACAAGTTCTACGCGGACGAAGTCGCGGGCAACAGCTAGTATACCTACTAATAATATTATAAATGAAGTGTGTATGTCTGTCTGTCTGTCTGTTACCTCTTCAACGCTGAACCGATTTGGATGAAATGTGGTATAGAGATAGTTTGAGTCCCGGGGAAGGAAAATACTAGTTTTTAGCGAATTGCGAGTTGTTCTTTTTCAAATCAAATTACGACGGGTTTTGTTAAGTTTAAAGTAGTCTTGAAGCGTTAGCGAATGGGCTATGGTAGTTATTTGAGAACTAGATATGGTTTAATCTGGGTTGTATATGAGTATAGTATTACTTTTATTCTAACTAAGAATTAGATAGTGTATACAATAGAAGGTCTATATATAGTCCATCCGACGACGGCGAACCTTACAATTTTCTCTGATGAGCACGTATATGGCTCGCAAAGCCGAACATAGTAATAAATGTTCGGTCACATTGTGTGCAGTATAGCTAGCCGAAAGGTTTCCAACGCGCGTTAGGACAATCCAACTGTCATTTTCACATACAAAACGTGACATTTCGATCTACCTGACGCACGTAAAATGCGTTCAAAGTCCGTGATCGACCGCTGGTCATTGTAAGTATATATATGTAAGAAATAGTAATTCAGAATGATTAGCAAGTACTGGCTATAGATTTTGAGGACAGTCATGAGTCTTCTGGGCATCCAGTAGGTCTTAAGATTTTTATTACAAGCTTTTATTTACTTTCACCTGTCCCGTTGTCTGTCTGTCTGTAATCAAATCTTGCAAGTTAAATTTGACCCACTTCCCGGTGACCGATTGAGCTGAAATTTTGGGTATAAGTATAGTTTGGATGAAATTTCAATATTATGGTACCATCGAGCTGATCTGATGAAGGAGACAGAAGGTGGCCATGGGAATTCAGTACTTAACCGACGTAACCCCGTTGAGTTTGGGCTCGTTAGAATCGTCTCAATGAGTAGTTGATGATGGTATACAAAAAAGTACAGTCGGCAATAAAAGCTTGTACCAAAAATTAAATTTTTGACAGAAGCTTGTTTATAATATTATTTTTGTTTTCTTTTATTGCCTAATATTGTATGGAGCGGCGATATAAAGGAATTCCACGCGGACGGAGTCGCATGCAGAAGCTAGTTATTTAATTTTTGTGTTAATTTTAAACACAAAAATTTACATTTGTGATAATGCATTTGGCAAAAAATATATAATTGATAATTGTAATGCACTGAAAGTTAAGTAATTTTAAATTAGAGTTAGTAAATAAATAAACTTGAATACCTTGAAGTCGAGACCTACTGTCCGTGGGGAGTGTGCATAAGTTATTCGCGGAAATTTTGAAACGTCTGGTTGATGTAACTGGTGACCGATGAACTGGCGGCATTCTCACACATTGCATCAGCATTGCAATTCAGTGACGAAATGCCTCCACGTGAGGAAGGGCCTTTTTTAGATTTAACATAATTTTCATTTAGTTAAGTTTATGTTTATCAACTTGTATCATAATCCTCCTAGCATTATTCCCGGTTGTGCCCTGAATGAGCCCGGGGTCCGCTTTGACAGCTGATCCCAAGATTTGGCGTAGGCACTAGTTAGGGTTCCGTAGCCAAATATCAAAAAACGGAGCCCTTATGGATTCTTCATGTCTGTCCGTCCGCAGCCACTTTTTCCGAAACTATAAGAACTATACTGTTGAAACTTGATAAGTAGATGTATTCTGTAAACCGCATTAAAATTTTCATACACAAATAGAAAAAAAAACAATAAAATTTGGGGGTTCCCCATACTTAGAACTGAAACACAAAGAAAATCTTTTCATTAAACCCATATCAATTGTGCCCAACATTTCAAAAATTATTGAATCCCTTCTATCGCAACATCTCATGAACCACCTCGAAACCGACCTACTGACTGACAGACAATTTACATACAGGAAAAACAAATCCACTACAATAGCAGCATATAACACAATCGACAGTATTACCACTGGTATTGATGATAAATACAAAATAGCTGGCATATTCTGCGATTTGTCCAAAGCTTTCGACGTCATTAACCATAATCTACTAATAAATAAGCTCATACGCTACGGCTTACAAGGACGCAGTTGTGAACGAATAAAATCGTTCTTAGAAAGCCGAACACAAACAGTTCAAATAACATCCGGAGGTAAAAGGATGAGTTCGGGGCCGGGCAGTGTGACCATCGGGATTCCACAAGGATCTGCGTTGGGGAATATCCTGTTCCTTATATTTATAAATAACTTACCATCTGCCATAACGGACGGTCAAATTACGCTGTTTGCCGATAACACGACAGTAGTAGTGAATGCACGTACATACGAGGAACTAAGTGACAAAATTACAACTGTATACTTGCAACTGAAGAACTGGTTCTCAGCAAATCGCCTAGTCCGCAACGCAAACCAAACCAGTGTTATGCTCTTCTCTGGAAGGTGCACTCTGAACTCGAACGTGAGCATCCAGTGTCCCATACAAATGGGTAATACTTGTAAGTTTTTAGGATTCACGCTGGACCCCACATTGAATTGGAAGAAACATGTCGACTCGCTGTGTAATAGGCTGGCCGGAGCGGTGTTTGCCCTTCGCAAACTTAAACCGTTGGTTTCCTGTGACGCGCTTAGGCAGGCTTACTTTTCACTTTTCCACTCGCTTATGACTTACGGTGCAATCCTATGGGACAACTCGACTGACGCGGGAAGGGTAATGCGAATACAAAAACGGGCGCTTCGAACTATGCTAGGTCTAAACCAGAGGCAGTCCTGCAAAGAGTTATTTGTACAGCACCGGATTATGACTCACTATTCGCATTACCTCTTCGAGGTCATCATGTATACACGGAGACACCTATCACAGTTTAAGCGGGTGGAGGTGACAGGAAAGTGCCTTCGTAGCACAGGAAGACTTCGGACGGTGCCGCGTCGCACGGTACTGCACGCTAAAACGCGACAGTTATAGGGCCGACGTACTGTGAGCTCCTTCCCGCCGAAATAAAAAATGAGACAAGCGAGGAAACTTTTAAGCGTAATTTAAAGAACCTTTTATTGAAAAGGTCATTTTACTCAGTTAATGAATATAATGAAATTGTACAACAATAGACTATTTTGAATTATTATTTTATTTTTTGCATTAGTTATTAATTAGTATTAGGATTTTGACATTGGTTTATATTTTTCTATTATTATTTGATTGGTACTATATCGATTGACATATACTTCTTTGACATTGTGATTTGATTATACACAGAAATAACATGACAGATTTTTTGAATACGAATTGTATTTGAAATTACGTTTTATTTTATATTAATTTAATTTGAATTGTATATACCTTATCATATATATAATTTTCATTATCATTGCATTCCTAGACGATCGCTGTACGATAAGTAATATAATTTAAGTCAAATGTACTGTATCATGTGAAAATTGTACAACGAAATGAAATAAACTAAACTAAACTAAACATACGTGTGGGGTATTTATGGATAGGTCTTTAAAAATGATATTGAGGTTCCTAATAAAAAAAAAACTAAACTGAATAGTTTGCGCGAAAGACACTTCCAAAGTGGTAAAATGTCCCCCCCCCACCCCTGTAACTTCTAAAATAAGAGAATGATAAAACTAAAAAAAAATATAGATGTACATTACCATGCAAACTTTCACCGAAAATTTGTTTGAACGAGATCTAGTTACTCGTTTTTTTAATACGTCATAAATCGTAAACTGCAATTTACCTTTCATTCAACGGATAATGGTACGGAACCCTTTGTGCGCGAGTCCGACTCGTACTCGGCCGGTTTTTAAGGTAAAAGCTTATTGTTGGTTCACAGCGGAGAAGCAGTAATAATAAATAATAAATACTCTTTATTGCACCACAACAGGAGAGAAAAATCTCACAAAAAAATATTGCTTAATAAATAATGGTAACAACAGGCGGTCTTATCGCTTTAAAGCGATCTCTTCCAGATAACCAATGTAGCGGTGATTAGTAAATTTACCTAAATTATCCTCTAATATATGCGAGGTGCAGTGATTGAATCATTTAGTATTAAGTAGGGGTACATGGAATTCAGAGCAATGAAATAGACCTAGGTATAGTACTAACTAATTTGGCTCAGGGGCCCAAAGAGGGTCTTGGCCTCGGAAACGAGAGCACGCCATCTGTCCCGATCGTGCGCAACTTCTTGCCAGTTGCCGACTTGAAGATGTCGCAGATCTGCCTGCACACTGTCCTCCCAGCGGTACCTGGGTCGCCCAACCGGGCGGCGACCAGGCGGTCGTCCCACGTACGTTGTCTTGGCAGCACGATCCTCTCCCATTCGGAGTAGGTGACCGAGCCAGCGAAGTCTGTGTGATTTGGTTACGCCGATGATGTTGGGTTCGACCACCAGCTCCTGGATCTCTATGTTTTTACGAATCCCAGGTAGGTATAGTACTAGTGTTACTTTAAATCGAATAAACAGGTGCTAAGCGAAAAAATGCTTCACTGGGACCCGCATGACGGTGAGCGAGGACCAGGGCACCCACGCCGACGCTGGCGAGACGACATCGTCTTAATAATAATAATAAATATAAGGGGACAATCTTACACAAATCGACCTAGTCCCATAGTAAGCTCAGTAAGGCTTGTGTTATGGGTACTAGACGACGATATATATAATAGATATAAATACTTAAATACATAGAAAACATCCAAGACTCAGAAACAAATATTCATGCTCATCACACAAATATTTGCCCTTACCGGGATTCGAACCCAGGACAACACACTTACAAGCAGGCAGAGCCTGGACCAGACTGCCAGCCGATAGAGACCTATGGTGTGAAATGGAGGAGACCTACGTTCAAAAATGGACGAACCCAAAAAACAGTACTTAGTTTAAATTATTCCTATTTCTTATACTCGAATCGTACTGAACTCTATTTTTACGTGTAAGTTTACTGAACCTTTGAACTTGTAACTTTAATTATTATTTTTGGGAAAATAAACGGCTTTATTATTATTATTATTATTCTTTATAGTTTTTTTCTCCTTTTTACAGGGTAGTTGCTTTGAAATGCGGGCCATAGCCAAGCATATCAAAAATGAATGACTTTACCTACTACTTACACTTAGTCGCTTACGAAACACATACCTACTTACTTATATTACTTAAGCACTACATCATCATGCTACTCATTAGGAACAGATTGAGGGCAACGTCAAAACAAAATGAGCGCAGCACTGGTTGTATCGTTAGACAAATTAAATCAAAATTTACAGATTTAACCAGTTACTTTTTACCCTCAGGTTGCCACTTACCAAAGGATGTTTTTTATTAAAAATGAGATTGCGTTTGACCTTCGTTAAGACAAAGCCTAAGATGGATCAGCCCACCAAGAAGATGCCTGTTCACTTTTACCTTGAAGACGTCGAGGTTGTATGATTATAGAAATACAGGCGCCGGAAGTAAATTCCAGATTGAATACTTATCGACATTTAGCGCATAAGTCTTGCGGCATGCGGCAGATGTACCCGGCCCAGGACAATAGACACAAAATGCATGAATAATTGTACTTAGTTTTCCTTCATTGACATAAGGAAGGCCGTCAATACGCGAAAGATTAAACAATTCATGGGTTAGTCAACGTCACACATGTGTCCCTTGTCGCTCTAATTTAACAAACTGCGACAGTTCTACCAAGGTAGGTATCGTTTCAGTCGTATGTGTGACAAGGAGCTCGTTAAGGGATGGATAGGGGTTCAGGCATATGAATGTATTAGCTAAATCAGTATCTCAATTAGAGTTAAGAGACCTTCCTAATTCATAATCCATTTATTGGTTGCTTTGTGGGTTCACAAAAGGGCTTAAATTTAGGAACATGTCCTCCACAAACCCTGTTACGGTGCAGTTGGGTGCAGCAGTATAAACGACTTTTTATTTCATTACCGGTACACACACATATCTTGATCCAGATAGTTCCATTTAGCATATAAAACAATGTATCAAGTTGGATATATACAGTTTTTTTTCTTTTCCTTCATTCTTTTAAATAGAAAGGAAAATTCTAGTAACGGTGAATTACTACTTGTTTTTAAACTGATCCGTTAAAATCGATTTTTTTTCCGAAAGAAAATATAAACCCGTGAATAAAACTCACTCTTGTCAGTTTGTTTTTCAGTATCAGCTAGCTATTTCCATTTTGTCCGAAACAAATTTAAACCAACTTGTTATGGCCTACAAATTTGGACGCGGATTACTGTTGTACGTGTTTTAATACCGTGGCAATCCGGAACGGAATATAACGGACCGGGGGCATCATTTTGCAACCGCTATAAGAAGTAAGTATACGAATGTATTTGTTTACTAACGATATTCTCGCTTCAAATTTTACATTACCAAATTTTATAGTATTAGCAATACTCCTCTATCCTCGTTTAATCCTTGTCCAAGACAAATAGATACCGTCCAGTTGCGTATCTTCGCCTGGGTTTTGACACTTTTCCCAAAAAATCTTTTAAATTTGCAAGCAATTAAGTCCGTAATGGGCAAAAAACGTTTTTTACTACTCCTGGCTATCAGTATAAACCATCAAAGCTTTGGATTTCATCGTATAACTTGGTAATAAATGGCCCTAAAGGCAATAGGCGAAGTTTGGGTATTTTTCCCTATCTTCGCCTATGCCATGTATCAGCTAAAATAATAATATTTCTGTGACTTACACAAATAAAGTGTTAACTCCTTGGGATGTGTTACTATATTATGAACCTTAACTCCACCAGACTAGGCACATTTTTAAAAAAATGTCTAGTAGGCGAAGTTTGGGAGCAGTCTGAAGTTGTTTCATACATTTTCTATAATGTTGCTAGGGCTGCCAAAAATTAACCATCTTGCTAAATAAAGGGGAGTAATGGTTTATAAGTAAAAAAAATAATAATTGTGGTTAACAAATTTGTTTATTATTTCAACAAAAACGTAGCTGTATTCGCTTATCAAATCAACCTTTGGTTTCTCCGCATAATGATTCAAAGTGAGATATATAAACTATCTATTTGTTACCTAATCAACATCGGTAAGAGTAGAAATAAACATTTGCATATGACGTAAAGTAAAATATTACACTTCTTAATTTAAAATCACATTATTTTGCGTTATGCACTATGAGTAACAATAATAGTACTTTGGCTTAGAGTTAAAACATATAATAACATATCAATTTAGCTTTAGCTACACAGAATATGGCCATTTTATTGGCATTAAATAGTATTCAACTAGATTAATCAGTCTAATCATGTTAGGTAATCAGGTTTTTAGCAGGAACTAAAGGCAATTCTTAAATAAATTTTCATTGGCACTCACATAATAACATTAATATTAAGTCTTAAATCTCAGTTAGCTTTTCTTAGACATTAAATCAACACTTAGGTACTTAATAATTAAGTCTTCATTCTCAGGCAGGCTTTTCTTACACACTATATCAACACTTAAATAATAATTAAGTCTCAGCTTTCAATCAGCTTGTCATAGTCATAAAAACTAACAGGCAGTTTTATTTTGAAACTACCTACTGTAAATTGTATTTACTTAAATCGATATTATTGAATACAATTTGTCCCCGGCGAGAAATATTTGGTTCAGGTAATATGAGAAGAATGTCATCTAAATGCTTCATAGTACAGATGTCATCAACTCTCGGGTAAGTGAATACTAAGCCTGTAATAAATTTCGATTCTTTTACTTTTCTCACGAATTTTACCTCGGGAATGTTATCTTTTATTGTCATTACTTTTCCCACAAAATGCTTTACACTCTTTTTAGTTACAAACTTTGCCAAAACCCACGAGTCTGTCTTTAATTTCTTAACGTCTTCTTTGAGATACTGAATCTCAGAAATTCCGAAAGGTATTGACGGTTCAACATTTTCTTCTTCTTGTAAACACGCCGCGATATAGTCCTCCATTGTCTCATATTCGGAATCATCCGTATCAACAGTATACTTTTCAGATTCAGAACATGTTGAGCTAGTTTCACTCCTATAAGATCTCCTATTCCTTTGTTTCAAAGCTTTACGTTTTTTTGCTTTATTGGTTCCTTTACGTTTTATTTTTCTTTTTCTACTTTCATCCATATATTGATTTTCTTTTTGTTTGTTTCTTAGTTTTTGTGTCATATCTGCCAGTCCTTTTATTTGTTCAGTCGCCATTTCTTGCTTTGGTTTTCTTCTTTCATCCATATGTTGATTTTCTTTTTGGTTGTTTTTTGGTTCTTGTGTAATATCTGTCAATCCTTTTATTTGTTCAGTCGCCACTTTTTGCTCCATTGGAACTAGTTTCATGTGTAAAGCGGATCGTGTTATTTTAGTCTCGCTTTTTTTTAAATTTATCTTTTTTTGCTTACTTTGAGATGGTTTTGCTTGAATAGTAATATCAGAGGTAACCATAATTTTAGTTTTTGTAGGTTTCAGGCATTCTGGCAATTCTCCAATGAATGGTTTATTTATTTTATCAGTCCTTAAAGTATCAGTTAAACAACAAACATTAAATTCCTCAGAGGTTTCTATATGCCGGATTAAGTGATGATTGATAACCGTAATACACAATTGCTTAAGACTGGCGGGATATTTCGGCGTAAACGGTGGCTGAAATAATGAGTCGGAGTCAGTCGGCGGAACTGTAGAAATATCTTTCTTTGGTTTTTTGTTCTGTTTGACTTTCTTTTCTTTTCTAGGTTGAGGTGCAATTATTTCGAAATCGTCTGAGGAGACAGATTGACCCGGTGGGACATTTAATTTCTTATTTCTCTGTTTTTTATTTGGGTCTGGAGCGCGTGTCTTTTTTAGCCAGTCTAGCAGAGCATTGTCGACAGTTGTATCTGTCATCAACGCCTGGTTTGTATCGGGCAGTTTTCTGACTACTTTGTCGGGATTCAATGGAGCAATTCCAGTTGCTTTAAATGCACTTAATATGTTGTGTTTTTTCTCGTCAAGGTTCTCAAGAAGTTTTTTTAGTAATTCTGGAAAATGTCCTTTGTTAACTGTCGCTTCTCTCGGGTTTTTTGTTTTGTAGTTTAACAGAATTTCCCTCCAAATTTTTTTTAATGGTCCGAAGTAGCAAACATCTAAAGGTTGAGTTAGATGTGATGAGTTTGGTGGTAAAAATACGAAACGTATATCATTTGCCTCGCAATCTTTGACAATTTGGTGATTTATATGAGATGCTAAGTTATCACCGATCAAGAGTTTAGTACCAGTTTTAGTCTTAGCCCACGGCAAAATGATATTTTTGAACCAATCTTCAAATAAAGTGCTGTCAAACCATCCCGATTTAGATCGATTAAACCTGCATCCTTTTGGTCCATTAATGGTCCATTGGGTATACAAATGCTCCGCCTTATAGACTACGTATGGCGGAAGACACTCCCCAGCTGCAGTTATGGCGAACATTATAGATATAGCCCCTTTCGTAAAGTTCAGCACCCTTTCCGGATATTTGACGCCTCTTTTGAATAAACACTTCTGGGCTCCAGGGTTGTCTGTCAAATTGGTCTCATCATAATTTATAATGTTTTCCTCGGGGACGCCTTCTAAAGATGTTTTTAGATTTTTGAAATATTCGCTAATTTCTTCACGGGTTTTTTCTGCACGGCTTCTTTTAATGTTTTGTACTTCCCTTTTAGTCAATTTAGATTTATTTCTCTTTAAAAAAGAGTATACCCACTTTTTGCCAGGTAATTTATTGTCAAAAATTGCAAGCTTACCATTGGCCTCCAGGTATCTGAAAATTAAAAATGTCATCCTGAACGTCAAAGTAAAAAACTAATGAAATCATTTAGTACCTAATTCATATTATAAGTGCATATAGGATAAGCCAATAACAAAAAAATTAAATACGCAGTCTCAGCTATATTTAAAAATAACATGATTGCTTGAACAAAAAGTCACCTTGCTTATACAGGATGTCTCTACTAGTCTCTGAACAAATACGATTACTGCTGCTTTAATAGGATATTTAAAACGAAACTGCAAAGTATCATAACAATCGGTCAAGTATTTAGCGAAAAAGTAACGGTTTTCAAATTATCACTTTGGAGCAGCCTGTATGTAGTTGCATATGGTCTAGGTCTAGGAAGTACCCAGAAGACTTCAGTCATTTAAATTGCATTAGAACTCTACGCTAAATGACATGTCAGTCTTAATCTCACATGTAACAGACTGATACAGTATGTATGCTATTTATTAATGATTAATTTAATATAAAATTTGTTAGAAATGTTTTATTTTGTCTATAAATAACTATTTTACGATATTGCTGATAATCACTCTTTTCCAGGGTTTCATTATTTGTCCAGAGGCTAAGGTCACCCTGTATAACGACAGTCCACATATAATAACATTAATAAGGAATTATGGATCTATAAAAAAATCAAATACCCTAAACAAACTAGACTATATTGTTAAAGTTGCATGAAGATATTCTGAAATATTACCTGTACACGACTATTCGCAAATCTAGAAGGGTTAGAGGACTGCCATAATCGGCGGCCGCAATTAGCACCTTACACACATTAGCTTCCTCTTCTTCAGTAAGCCGAGTTGGGCATCCTGGAGTCTTAGGGTGATTGTTGTGCAATTTGTCCAACAATGTTCTGCGAGGGATGCCAAACGCCCTTTCAGCCTCATATGATGACATCGTTTTCTTTTTTATTGCCTCCACAGCTAAGTCTATCAAATCTTTGGAATGATTTAAAGTATACGCCCGTTTTTTGCGTTTTTTCGGTATATCTTTTGGTTTCGCCATGACAGCTATAACATAATTTAAGAAGTTTGGTTAATATGACAATTGGTAGGTACCTAACTAACCTTCGGTTTAAATTTCCTTTATGGACCGTCGATTTATGGGATTAGAAGAACGAAAGAATTGCTAGGTAAGGGGGGTCGGAGGGAGGAGTGGAGGAGCGGGCCACCATGATTACGGAGATATCCATCCATGGTTAAAATTTGTAATAATGGCTCTACTCTATTTAGTTGTTAAAGGTTAACGGGACGTGGCTTGAGGGTCGGGAGGGGGGGGGGGGGGTCTATATTTTGATGTTTGACGCTGCGCCCGCTTTGCTCGCTCCACTATAGGTACATGGTCACAAAACAAACCTAACCTACAGTTTTCGGTTTTTGACTAATATTTCCAGAACGGATGGTCACAGAAAAAAGCTCATTTGAAATTTTATAATTATTTTAGCAAGTCCTATAGGACACGAGTACAATAATAAAAAAGATGGGGTGTTATATTGACGTCAACACGCTCGTACTTACCGTTTCAAATTACTGAATTTTGAACCCCAATATCTCAGTAAATATCGCTCTGACAGAAAAAGTTTAAAGAATAAAATATGCTTATTTTGATTGATTTTTCACGATAGGCAAACAAAATTAAACAAATAAAAACTGCCCCCCCCCCCCTAGCGTAACCATGGGATTCCGCAGGGATAAATCTAAATCGACGGTCCACAAAGGAAATTTTATCCGCTCAATCCATTTATTAAACTTCCTCCAAATCGTTAAAACCATTCCCGAAAAACCAAACACAAGAAGATATTAAAATTTGGAAACAAGTAATATCATTCACCAATGTATGTGGTACAACAAATTTGACAACCCTAGGGGTAGGCGAAGTTCGGTACCAAGATGGCCGCTAAATACCCTCACCAATATTTTATCTAATTGTGACTTCTAAACGTAAGCTAGCCATTAAATAATAGTTTCATGTGAAAGAGAAATGGTTATAGGACATAATCATGTAAAATTTTTAGTATTACCTGGTCTGTATCACTCTTTAAAATTAAAGTTAAAACACTGTCTCAAAAAAACATGTGGTCGGGGTCGCGAACAAACCTCACTAAACGTCAACTGTGTGAAGTTAGCCGCAGATCGTGCGAAGAATGTTGACACCCGTAAAAAATACTTTGTATTTAGAAGTTTTATGTAAGGCTTGCACTAGAAACATTTAGTCAATGTCAACTTTTGTCAAACTAGGCGAAGATAGGTAGCGCAGGCGAAGATACGCAACTGGACGGTATATAATAAGTTACCAGACTCGTTTAAGGGCCAGAATTTAAAAATATTAAAGGCAACTGTAAAAAAATGGCTTACTGATAAATGTTATTATAATATTAATGAATTGCTGAATGACAATTTTTAATTCCAATTTCTGTATTGCACTATTATTTTATTTTATTTTGATATTAAAATCTGACATGTATGTATTAATAAGATTTTTAAATACGTAGCTTCTTACCTATAGTTTGTAAATGTATGGACGCCTGTAAAGGTAGGACTTGGTGAGACTATCAGAGCTGCAAGTGTAACTGCAATTGTAACCCAATCTCCGCATGCATTTTAATAAATCATTTCATTTCAAATCAAATCTTAATTCAAATGAAGATTTGACTTTCGAGAAATAAAAGAACTTTCAATAACTCAAATTCCACCTTTGGACTCACGATGGTATTTAATTTAATTTTTCAAACGTTTGAGTTTACTATTAGCATACAGTTCTCAATTAAATAATTATAAATAAATAAATAAATATTAGGAGACAATCTTACACAAATCGACCTAGTCCCAAACTAAGCAAAGCTTGTACTATGGGTACTAGACGAAGATACACATACTTATATATAGATAAATAAATACTTAAATACATAGAAAACATGCATGACTCAGGAACACATATTCGTGCTTATCACACAAATAAATGCCCTTACCGGGATTCCAACCCGGGACCTCTTGCTTCGTAGGCAGGGTCACTACCAATTAGGCTAAAGCGGTCGTCAATGTCACATAGCAAATTCGAATGCCTTTAGAACCCATTTAAGAAGAGTTACACATAACTTCCTACAAATAATGTAGTTATCTAAATGTATAATAAATATTTATTTCTAATTAATTCGATAACTTTTTGATTTCATTTGTGTAAGTGTATTAATTGTAAATTATTTGACCTTTTAATAAAATTAATAATAATGTTACATCGTAACGAAACAAAATATTTTATTAAATATTTTTTGTTTCTTGTTATTTTTAACGAGGAAGTTACCCCGATAATATTTTAAACGATATGATACAGAGAGAAACTTGCGAGTAGAAGGCTGTGATGTGAACCTTTCAAGAGAATACAGAGAGGTCGCTATTCGTAGCGGGAATATAGTTGAAAGATACGCGACTTCAGTCACTGTCCTTGTAGTTGGTCAAGGCACTCTAGTGTTAATAGAAAGATCGCAGGTTCGAGTCCTGTCGGGGGCTGCAGACGAAGATGGTTAATAGTCACTGTCCTTGTAGTTGGTCAAAGCACTCTAGCGTTAATAGAAAGATCGCAGGTTCGAGTCCTGTCGGGGGCTGCAGACGAAGATGGTTTATAGTCACTGTCCTTGTAGTTGCTCAAAGCACTCTAGCGTTAATAGAAAGATCGCAGGTTCGAGTCCTGTCGGGGGCTGCAGACGAAGATGGTTTATTTTTCCATTATATTCTTTCTCTCTGTATCATATCGTTTAATAATAATGTTATTATATTTTCAAATGTTTTTATGCCTATCATATGACGAACATTACTTGCTATGTGTAATTGTACCATTTTGCCACACCCGCTCGGGTTCACGTATGATACTGTAATTGTCTGATCATTAATGCAAATAAATAAATGAAATAAATTAATTAATGACTGAATTCACTAGTACAAATTTTCCATAAGTTTCTACAGAAAAATGGATGTAGCTACAGCCAGCAGCAGACGTAGCTACGCATACGATGATGTCTAAATGATCTACACACATCTGTGTTACAAGGAAATAAGATCTTGTCAAGATCATTTTGAGCTCTTCCTCCGCATAGCTTGTTCTGTCACTTTCTGTCTCTACATGCACTGCCAAGAATCGCTACTCGCACGCTGGTGGTAGTTTTCCCCGTAGGTATTGGAAAGCAACTACGGCGTAGGCGCGCACTAGGCGGGTTCCTGGCAGTTGCAGACCAACTGCAAGAGGGACGGTTGATGTATCGAACGTCAGGGTTAGGTCAGGCTAGTTTGTTCCTCCAGCTAAGTAAAAATGAACCTTTACCTCCAATAATTTCCTTTTAAAAACACAAATGCGATGATCAATTTGTCTATCCCGTTAGAGCAGACGGCGGGAAAAATGAAATGGTTCTTCAAACAAAGCTGTGTAATTAAATGGCTGCCCGAGGGAAATCGACGTGGTCAGCCTCGCGGGAGGACGTCCTGGCGAATTGTTCTTTTTCGAATCAAATTACGACGGGTTTTGTTAAGTTTAAAGTCGTTGTAGTGTTAGCGAATAACCTGTGGTAGTTATTTTAGAACTGGATATGATTTAACCTGGGTTGTATATGAGAAAAGAACATATTTACTTTTATTCTAATTAAGAATTATATACAATAGAATCCGACGACGGCGACCCTTACAATTTTCTCTGATGAGCACATATATGGCTCGCAAAGCCGAACATAGTAATAAATGTTCGGTCACATTGTGTGCAGCATAGCTAGCCCAAAGGGGTACCCTAGTAGCATTTTAAGTTGGCCCCACGTTGGGCCATTGATCACCGAGTTGGCCCAACGAAATGCCAAAGAAAATGCTGCTAGGGTAATCACGTAACGTTTCCAACGCGCGTTAGGACAATCCAACTGTCATTTTCCCATACAAAACGTGACATTTAGATCTACCAGACGCACGTACAATGCGTTACGTGATCGACCTGCTCATCATTGTACGTATATGTAAGACATAGTAATGGGTATTCAGAATCTTGAGCCGGTACTGACTATAGATTTTGAGGAAAGTGATGTCCTCAAAGTTTTATTGCACTATTAAGGTGACTTATACATTCAACCTCCGAGTCAGCATACAAAAAAATACAACGAAATTTTAACTAAGCGGTTCAGATAATAATTTTGAATATTAAGTCAAACAAAACAAAGCTGCGGCAAATAATTTCCTTTCATAATTACATTCCGTCGAACTATTTTGTTAGAATTTGTATAGAAACCTAGGACTCCTGAGGTTATTAAAAATGAAAGGTTTTTGGTTTGGGATACTTGGTTTCCGAATCAGAAAAAAGTACTTATTACTAATAGAAAGAACCCAAAGTGTCCAAATACTGAAGAATGTATTTTTAAATACCCATCCTTTCGGAACAGGAAAACCAATAAGCATCTAAATCTCAATATAAATAAATTGCCTTCTCCAAACTACATTCTACTCCCGGTTGCCAAAGGACTTAAAAAGTAAAAATCTCCGGTGATTCATATTAGAATATTCAGATGATTTCCGCATTCCAAAGGAACTTCTGACATTGTAACAGCATTTTATGTAAAAATCGTTTATTATTCGAGTGCACAAGTCCTGAACTGTGATGAAAGCACGTAATCAATACACTCGTTGGTACCTGTAGGACAGTATCGTATCCAGAACAGTATGTCATTGCAGATATTTGACGCGTGACCCTAAGGGAAGGACGATAAATATGCGATCTGAGGCTTGATTTTCTTACCACTTATTCAATATGAAATTATTAGGATTCAATAAAGAAAATACAAACAGATTATGTGACGATAACATAATTCAAACCTCGTACGCTTTACTTGTCAATTATATGAAATCACAGCTTTGCACATCTCTTAGTTCCTTGTAAAACTTCAATGTTTTAGACGCGTCTCAGTCTCTATACTGCCAAAGACAACGAAGAGGAGAGTTGTGTAAGGATGCTTCCTTACATAGCCTTACAAAAGGTGGAGAGGAAGATTTGTTTATTTTAAATCAGCCAAGATGAGGTCAAGTAAAATAAGTTTCTGTCAAAAAAATCATTTTTGGTACAAGCTTTAATTGCCGGTTGTACTTTTCTGTATACCATAATCAACTACTCATTGAGACGATTCTAACGAGCCCAAACTCAACGGGGTTACGTCGGTTAAGTACTGAATTCCCATGGCCACCTTCTGTCTCCATCATCAGATCAGCTCATACCATAATATTGAATTGTCATCCAAACTATACTTATACCCAAAACTTCAGCTCAATCGGTCACCGGGAAGTGGGTCAAATTTAACTTGCAAGATTTGATTACAGACAGACAACAACAACAAACGAGCCCAAACTCAACGGGGCTACGTCGGTTAAGTACTGAATTCCCATGGCCACCTTCTGTCTCCATCATCAGATTATCTTCAGCTCAATCGGTTAACGGCAAGTGACTGAAAAATGGATTGCAAATTTTGATTGACAACTGAAATACTTATAATAAAGGCTGTTTTTTAGAGGAACGGTTTTTAAATTGGCAACACTGTTTGTGGTGAATGTCAATTTGACAGTTTGCGGTATATTTGAAGTCAGTACGTTCTACCAATTTCACAATGAATAGACTTACTTCAGAACAACGCTTGCAAATTGTGCAAATGTATTTTAAAAAGCATGGCTCAGTTCCCCAAACTCACCGTGCGCTACGTCCATTTTAGGGTCGACATATTCGTCCATCGAGCAAGTTATTCGGAATACCATGGATCATTTTCGTACCACGCGCACTCTAGTTGATAATACGCATCCACAAGGATGCCATACAGTGCGCACAGAAGAAGTTATTGCTGCTGTGGAGCGTAGTGTTGAATAGGACCCAAATGAGTCCATTCGCCATCGTGCACAGCAATTGGAGTTGTGCCCATCGACTTTGTGGAAGATTTTGCGGAAAGATCTTGACTTGCGAGCTTACAAAATCCAACTTGTGCAAGAACTGAAACCGCGTGACCATTATACGCGCCGTACGTTCGGTAAATGGGCCGAAAACAATATTCAGCTTAACCCACGTTTTCAATGCAAATTTTGTTCAGAGACTCGTTATTGGTTGAACGGCTACGTCAATAAGCAAAATTGCCGAATTTGGAGTGAAGAAAACCCAGTAGCCTTTGTTGAGACGCCCTTACATCCATTAAAAGTCACTGTTTGGTGCGCTTTATGGGCAGGTGGAATCATTGGCCCATATTTTTTTAAAGATGGTACCTGCCAGAATGTTACTGTCAATGGAGAGCGCTATAGAGCCATGATTGCCGACTTTTTTATTCCTGCACACAGCGCGCGCCACTATCAATTATTTATTGCGGGAAGCATTCGATGAGAGCATAATTTCCCTTAATGGCTCTGTAAACTGACCTCCACGATCGTGTGATCTCACACGTATGGATTACTTTCTTTGGGGATATGTGAAGTCACAGGTCTACGGTGATAATTGATAAACCACTGACGTTGGACCACTTGGAAGCCAACACCGCCGTGTTATTGCCAATATACGTCCCCAGATGCTCGAAAAAGTGGTCTACAATTGGCCTCCCCGATTACGCTTCATTCGAGCCAGCGCGTGGCGCCCATATGCCCGAAATAATTTTTAAGACCTAATGGCATAAGAATATATTTTTAAATAAAACCAATACCATGATAATAAAATTTATTTCTTCGTGTTTTATTTCATTTTGAATTTGTATACCTTTAAAAAAAACACCCGCCTTGGCTTTTATTTTGGAAAGGCAAATAATTCGTATCTTCTATCTATCTATACATATAATTAAGCTGTAGAGGGCCGAAAGTCTGTACCTACATAGAAGATATAATCAAAAAACTATTTGATGGCTCTTAGAATCGATAATTCGAAAATCGATTTTTAGAATATTTGTCTTTTTCAAACTTTTACTTACATACGAAAAGGTCAAGAAGTTAATATAAAGCTTGTAAAAACCCAAGTTTAAAAATTCAAGACCTCGGGCCGCCATTATACTCGTATAACTTGCCATAGAAATTTGTGTCGTAGATATAACTGTTAGTGTTTTTCAAAATTACCAAAAATGGCCCCAAAACAAAGAGGCAATATATTTAGCTTAAAGCTATCTCTCATTTGGTGGATTACTTCTTTAACTTTGACTGACTAAAAATGTAAATCTCGGTTACTTAGTAAGTTAAATGGTAATTTGTTAACGTTTTCATCATAACCTGGGTTTTTTAATGTGTTATATATTTCTTCTCGAATTGGAGCATAGTTACGAGCGTTCCTCCCGACTCACTCGCTCGGTTGTCATATCAGTTTAGGGGTGCGCGAAGTTGGCAACCTGTGGTTGCCACAAGCATAATGAGTATTTAAGAAGCTAGCTGTTTTATTAACTTTTATCTGTCTGTTTTATATAAATGTACTGTGACAGAGCTTTGGCGTAATCCCTCTTCGCCGATTGAAAACAAACTGTGATTGGGATCCGAATAAAATAGTAAACAAATCGAGGCATTACCGTCACTTGTTTGCAGGTTTAGCGGCTGAACGTGATTCGGTTCAGCCACATTAACTGGTATTGACATTACCCGGTAATGGCACTGTTTCTGGAATAGTAAACCGGTTGCAGGTTTTCAGTTTTATTAAATTGCTTATTATTTGACCATTTTGAAATTATTACACAATTCTGAATTTAACTGCGCGGTTAAATAACCGCGCAGTTAAATTTTTCAGAGTTAACTAAATAGTTTCAAAGGCTTGTACACAATTTGGTGTAAGTAGGCATTTAGTTAAAAAATATACCTCTAAAGAAAAACCGAACCCTTATAAGATCACTTTGTTGTCCGTCTGTCAAGTCCAGACTAGTGATGTGGCGAGGAATATTCTCGCATGGGAATTTCGTGGGAATATTCCCTTGTTCCTGGGAATATTCCCAAACAAGGGAATATTAAAATACAAATTAGGAAACATTAAATTGTAATAAAAGTAATTAAAATAAATTGTGCCCCACAAATAAAATGCCATTCGTAATCTTGTCCCATACTACAAGTACAGAGAAAAATCTACAAACTATACAATTGTAATTTTGTACCGAACCCTCGGCGGGCGAGTCCCACGTTTTTTTGTCATACAAATTACATCAGCACGCAATGTGTGGGTACAATTTTATTAATAACTGGTATCGCTGACATTTGATTGCATTTAAATCTAGCCTTTAAGGCCGAAACGCACTGGCAATACGAATATTTTTTTTAGGTCCTCTTTTCGATTAGCAAACTCTGTTGGGAAAGCTCGTTTACCTCGAACCAATACCAATAAAAAAATTGGAGTGGATATTTCGTTTGTAAAAAAAATATATTTACTACTAGCGACCCGCCCCGGCTTCGCGCGGGTACTATATTGTACATATAAACCTTCCTCTAGAATCACTATCTATTAAAAATTAAATTATCTATTAAAAAAACCGCATCAAAATCCGTTGCGTAGTTTTAAAGATCTAAGCATACATACTCAGACCAAGAAAAAAGACAGACGGAGCGTTACGAACAGTCTAGTGAAGCCAACCGGTTTTCAAGCAAGCCCCATAAGCTTAGCACACGCGAAACAAATTGAATCGCACAAAACTCGAAATAAATGATCTTGACAGCATTGCGACACGTGCTGAAGAGTTTTGTGCAATTTTGTTTGTATATATGTGCGTGAGCGTGTGCTAAACTTGATGTAGCTTGGTTTTGTTTGTATGTGGTTTGGCTTCACTTGACTGTTCGTAACGCTCCGTCTGTCTTTTTTTCTTGGTGACAGACAGCGGGAAGCGAATTTGTTTTATAATATGTAGTGATAGTGATACACAACTATTACTCACATATTCATTGGATTCCATTTCTAAGTAAATCATTTGGAGGATGGGAAAACTAGAAAGTGTCTGATTTTAATGGCAGTAGAATGTAACTGTATGCTAAAACTCTCCTTTATGCAAGTCTCAAAATAACATTATTTAACACACTAATTATTGTGTTCTCAATAAATGTTAGCCGTATTTAAATGTTTTATAGTACAGTCGATATTGTCTAACTTCGAAATCCTGGGGAGTTTGATGAAATTTGGTACGAATGTTCGTTGGAAACCCTTTTCGGCTCCCAGAAGTCCCCGGGTCATATCAGTACCTCGTATTTAAAACGGCCGCCACCTTGGAAATTATGCTTCGCTGATGTGATAGAACATCGCATACAGGTAAGTTCGTTTTATCATTAAATATACTCCATTCGTAAGAAGTTTAGATTTTGTTCGAAAACTACGTACTCTATGAAAACATGGTCCAGCAAGACGATCACGTAACGCATTGTACGTACCTTAGGTAGATCTAAATGTCAATTTTGATATGAAAAAATGACAGTTGGATCTACCTAACGAGCGTTCTTAACGTTACGTGACTACCTCTCACAGCAACATTAAAGTTGAATAAATTCTACACAAGCCTGTAGTTCACAACCTTGATGAGAAAACGTGTCTTCATGTAGAAACAAGTTTCTGTCAAAAATTTCGTTTTTGGAACAAGCTTTTATTGCGGACTGTACTTTTTGCCATATACGATCATCAACTACTCATTGAAACGATTCTAACGAGCCCAAACTCAACGGGGTTCCTGAAGTCCCAAGTACTGAATTCCCATGGCCACCTTCTGTCTCCATCATCAGATCAGCTCGATGGTACCATAATATTGACCTACAGACAGACAACGGGACAGGTGAAAGTAAATAAAAGCTTGTAAAATACATCCACATGTGATATTTTCCCTCAATGTTCTTCCAGGGAAGATTCTCCGATTTTGAAGCTAGTAGGTACTATTAATTGAAAGTGAGTCGATTGACTAGGTACCTGTTTAAAATGTTAACCCCTCATGCAAACGAGGGGTGTTTTATAAGTTTAAAATGTGTATGTCTATGTCCAAGTTAGCTCCCAAACGGATGAACTGATCTGATGGCCATTTTAAAAAACGAAAATCTTATCTGTTGAGTAAATTCTTTGCTTTTGGTTACGTCGGGGTGTTAATTTTTCAATACGTACCCATAATCCAAACATCGTGTGTTTACGTTTAAATTGTTACATTTTAGATAAGTCATCACGGCCAGCACAATACAACCCGTCTCTTTAAATATCTTCTTTATCCTTTGGGTAGCCCAAAGGTTTTCTGAAACAGATTGCTTTTCAGTGATAAGACCGCCTATTGTCTACTTCTGCCTACATTTTTGTTTCTCTTTGTAACTATTTCGTTTGTCTGAGGTGTGCAATAAAGAGTATTTGTTTTGTATTTTAATCAGAACGATAAGAATAGTCTACCTCCCACTGTATCCTCTAGTTTGCAAGCCAAATACCAACGCATTTACCTAGCATCGTAAAGCTAAGCAACCTCCTGTATATTAAATTACGGTCCAACGAGATTTCTTATTCTCTAAACAGGCCACGTGCGCGAAAAGAAAACGTCCGCCCGCATACATTAGTGGTCGGACGTGGACATACTAAATTTGTGCTGCCAGTAACAAAACTCAGGCCACTTTGAAAAAACGGCGATGGCAGGATCGACATGTAAGAATTGTATCAAATGATAGTTTAATGTCCTGTTGGAGATACGATGTATTTTTTGTATCTGATAAAGTAATACACGCAGTTTAATAATGCTATTATTACACATATAACGAAATGCAGGTCGTGCGTTTTCGCGTTAGCAATGGCTAACGCGAAAATGTGTAATGTTTGATGAAGTGTTAGCGTGTTATTTTATACTAGCTTCTCCCCGCGACTCCGTCCGCGTGGAACTCGTTTATATCGTGGCTCCATACAAACTTCACCCCCCAATTCATCCCCTTGGGGGATGATTTCCGGGATAAAAACTATCCTATGTCCTTTCCCAGGACTGAAACTAACTTTATACCAAATTTCATCCAAATCGGTTCAGCGCTTTAAGCGTGAAGAGGTAAGAGACAGACAGACAGACACACTTTCGCATTTATAATATTAGTATGGATAGCTTAGCGGATTGATTTTAGGAATCACTTCGCCGTTTTAAGCCATATTCGAGCCGACGCTGGATAATACTGGTATAATCCGAGTAATTCTAAATTAATGTTCATAGCTGTCACTTGTTTTGCCTAATAGATGTATAAATTTTGCTTCCCTTTATTTCGTCATCTTGAAAAAATGACACGTGACATTGACAATTCGCCATACATTTGCCGCTAGGTTGACAATGAAAAACGGTCTCTGCACAGCATCATTACTTATCGAACCATCAGCAAATATGTACGTCAAATTGTCATTGTCATATGACAACTTTGAAATTGCCTGTTAGATCCTGTTCGACTCTTCACAATTATTTAAAGATAGCCGCCGGGTACTTTTGTCCGCCGCTTCTCTGCTCGAAAATGTAAGGAAATTTGTTACTTTTGGTTAAAATGTTAATTGCCAGGAAACAGCTCGAGCGCTCGGTTCATAGGCGGTTGCTTCTACTTAGTTAATAGCGCTACGAAGTTGTTGGCAGTGTTAAGTCGGTGAAATGGGGTTAAAGTACGGACTCGCTGTATAAACTGTGCTAGTGGCGGGACGTGGACCGAGCTAATCCGTTTATTTAGATTTTGCTGCTACGGCTCAGTGGAATATAAAGCATGTTACGGATGACGAAATTACTTACCTAACCTGTAAGTCATCATCATATCAGCCGAAATACGTCCACTGCTGGACATAGGCCTCCCCCAAAGAGTGCCAAAATGACCGGTCCTGCGCCACCCGCATCCAGCGGACTCCAGCAACCTTTACCAGGTCATCAATCCACCTTGTGGGGGGGCCTACCCACGCCGCGCCTTCCGGTACGGCCACTCGAGAACCTTTCCGCCCCAACGGCCATCGGTTCTACGTGCTATGTGCCCCGCCCAGTGCCACTTAAGTTTAGCAATTCGGAAGGCTATATCGGCTACCTTGGTTCTGCTGCGGATAGCCTCATTTCTGATGCGATCACGCAGAGAAACTCCCAACATAGCCCTCTCCATAGCCCTTTGGGTGACTTTGAGCCTTGTTATGAGGCCCATAGTAAGCGACCACGTTTCAGTGCCATATGTCATACGGCAACACACACTAGTCAAAGACTCTCGTCTTGAGACTGCGGGATATTAAACGAAAAGGTGTGCCGTAGCTTCCCAAACGCTGCCCAGCCGAGTCGGATTCGACGATTGACCTCTTACCCAACCAACCAACTCCCATTACAATCGGACACTTTACGCTCGAAGTTGTAGACGATTATGTATACCAAGGACAGACTATCCAGTTAGGTGGGTCCAACTTCGAGAAAGAGGGACCTGTAAGTGCGTTTATATATTTTATGTGGGGTCAAAAAGATCCTCCACTGGGGTGATAAGGATAAATACTTTAATCCCTTGAAAATTATTCAAAAAGAAGCATTATTCTTACCTAGGAACCTTGATTCTGTTAGTTTAACAGGTAGAGATATTCCTAAATACACCACAAGTATTTCAATAAAATCAATAATATGGCGTTAAATTCAAACTTATTGATCAAAGCCATCAAAGTGGCCTTCAATAGAATTTGCTAACTTTGTAAACACCGCCATATTAAAATTGTCTTTCACTATGGCGGTTTGTTTACATAGTTAGCAAATTCAGTTGACGGCGACATTACAGCGGGCCTAAGATGGCTGCCATTTTATCACTTGTGGATAAGACATCTTACACTTGCATACTTTTCAGAACGTGACGGGTGTCTTATAAATATTAAGCGACAAGTCTTATAAATACCTAACATCGATAAGTGATAAAATGTCAACCATGTTACGCCCGCTGGTTTTAAAGACACGACACTATGGTACCTACTGGTTTAGTGAATTCAGCTTATTCGGTTGTAATATACATAGGCTAGGCTTAAATAGGCCTCCCTCAAAGAGTGCAAAAGAGGTCGGTCCTGCGCCACCCGCATCCAGCGGACTCGCGCGACCTTAAGAGGCTGACAAGACCTAATTTTGTTGAAATTGATGTATTTATTAGTGTATATTATTTACAGATAACATTATTTATTAAGTAACAAAGGTCTAAAAACAAGAAAAACATAATACACCTTAAATTAAAATACTAAACACTAAATTAGAAACTAGGATTATAAATAAAAAAATTGGCCCAAATCACCTTCTGAGGGCAGCGTGCCCAGAAGGCTGGCAGCATTGCCACGATGTATGGCGTAAATTGATGTTATTTAAGCAGTTTTTTAAGAAAAACTATTTGTTCTAGCACATCAAAAAAAGATAACTATGTTAATATTCACCATATTTCAAAGACCGTGGACGGGCTTGATACAAAATTGGACGAAATCGGCTCGATAGAAAATAATTGCAAAGATTGGTCTTAAAATCATCATTAAACGGTTCTATATCTTTATTTGTTTGAAGAATGGGTCTGTAATTAAAAACATGAAGTCAACATATTCATACCTAAACCGCACGAGTCATATTTCACAAATAATCCAAACTTTTTTTATTTCAATATTTATTTATTATTGTTCTGTAAAAACGGCCCGCCCAGTAACACTCGCTCTCGTTTACTCCGATACAAATAGACAGTGTGGGCGCTATCCCAAATCCCCAAGGGCATCTTGGTATTGACAGCGTCTTAACCAGCTCATAAGATGCGAGACTTAAAAAGCTAATTATATAACTATTGTATGCAATACTTTTCTACGAGTCAACTGAACTAATTAAACAAACTTGGTATCTATAGAAAATCTAAGCCCTGCAGAAATTAAGCGCAGCCAACGGCTTAGTATTCGTTGATGTATTTTCCTCTGTAGCGAAGACGACGTTCTATTGGTCAAATTCATTATAGTTCAGTAAAGGTGCCACGTGATTGTTTGAATTAATTTTAGTGGTCTAAACAGTTATGAAATGTTTTTCAGTTGAGTTAGGAGCTCCATAGAAAAAAAATGGTATTATAGTTTGGTGTACGAAGTCTTAATTCAAACATTAAAGTCGACGAGTATAAAGTAGGTGAAAGTAGGTGGTGTAAGGTGAGTAGTCCGTCATTTTATGGGCTCCAAAAATTGGTAAATGTATGTATCGGGTATGCTGAGACACTTGGCTTGAGGTACAATGTTAAAAAGAGTGAGTTCATGCTTTTCAATGGTAAAAATAAACTGCCAGATTACGTACCACCACTTCTATTAAACGAGCTACCAATAAAGCAGGTGTCACAGCTCAAATATTTGGGACATGTGTTAACTGAGGATCTTAAGGATGATAAGGACATCGAACGTGAGCGCAGGTCACTGTCCGTGAGAGGCAACATGCTGACTCATAGATTTGCTCGTTGTACTGTGCCTGTAAAATTATCTCTTTTTAGAGCATACTATCAAAGTTTCTACACGAGCAGTATATGGGTCAGTTTTACGCAATGAGCGTACAATGCGCAGAGTGCAATACAATAATATCCTCAGGGCCCTGTTGCGGCTCCCCCGCTACTGCAGCGCGTCGGGAATGTTCGCCGACGCAGCCGTGGACGATTTCTACGCCATTGCGTAGAAAGTCGCAAGAAGTTGGCGTCCATTATGTTACGTCGTGTGCGGCGGAGCGGCAACAGTGTCCTGCAAATGGTCGCCGATAGGCATCCTGGCGCGCTTCATAGACCTGGGGACCGATTTTGACTTTCTAGCGCTCGACTCTTTCACTCGAAAACTGTCAAAAATTATGAAATGCTATTTTGAAATGACGATAGAAAATTTTAAAAAAGAGCGGTATTGACCACTCGTATTCAATTCTATTGGTAGAAAGTAAGTGCCTGTAATTTTGACACTACAATAGCATTTACTTTTATTTAATTTTCGAGCGCTCGAAAGTCAAAAATCGGCCCCCTGCACGTCCATAGGGATAGATGAGGCGCGGGAGGAGCCAGTTAGTTTTATTATTGTTTAATTTTATTTATTCTGTGTGTCTAACATAGTTTTTTGAGGCAAATTGTTACTAACAAAATTATGGAACATATATGTGTTTTCTGAAATAAATGATTTTTTTAAAATATAAAAACGTATAATTTCGACACTCTCAAAGGAATCACAATTTATAGGGTACTTTCCGTTGACCTAGAAATATGTAATTTGGCAAGTAATAGATTATTATTATTAGGGTAAAAACCGGAAGGAACCCTCGGTGGGCGAGTCCAACTCGCACTTGTCCGGTTTTTTGTACAGCGTTTACTGCTCCAAAAGGTCAATTAATTTTAAAAAATAACGAGGGTCAGATCGCCGTATTTAAGATATCCAACGCACTGCGTTTGGAAGTACACATGTGAATTCATTACCGAGCAATTGTTTTATGAGATTTATTGTAATAAATAACCGCACTCTTTAGAAACCAATTTATCTCCGAAATGCAACAATAACTCATTAATCAGCGGAGACGCATTAGGTCACGGTTCATAAATCCTCTCATACCAGTCTACTCCCTTGTTTAGGATTGCAAGTAAGGAAACTATCTCTACAAGGACTTAGCTAGTGCATCAATAGTCCGGTCGTAATAGTACATTTTGTTCATGTACGAGTCTTCCGAATGTGACTATATTGCAGGCTCGGACCGGCAATATTTTACCGGCCAAATCATTCCGGTCCGCTTCGAAACTTTCGTGCTTACACTTTTTTCGATTTATCTAGGTGAACTTTGTCAGACTATACTTTGTTTACGATATAGGTATTATATTTAAATACGTAAAGTTCGCATATTTTTGGACGGAACATTATGCACGCATTTTGAACTTTTGACATAAGTAAAACCTTAAAGTTGAATATAACGTAAATGCGCTTGAACATTGTTGGCGTTATCCGGGTCTGTTTTCTTTAAGTTTTTTAGGTCCAACCGCGTTTTGCTTTAATATCCCAAAGCGAGTGAGCATCGCCGACAAAGTCAATATGACTGCCGGCGAGGGTTGCCAACTGTTTTATTCATGGGTAAATCCTCAAAAAGGAAAGGCATACATCAGTGCCATTAACGAAGAAAGTTGCTATGATTTTATAATTAGGATTAGGTAGGTATACTAATGTGTCTCACGTTGTAATAAAGCCACTTTCACATTTTTCTGTATCAACCACGCCAAGTTAGTACAGACTCTTTACCGTGCACCTATAATTTAATGCGGTACCTACCGCGTGCGTACTGGGCCGCGTCAGTGCAATTTTTAAATATTGCGTATATGTAATGACAGCTACTTACTTGTGGGTACTTACTTGTGTATTATTATGTTACTTGTGTACTAGTACACTGACAAGAAAGTAAACCTGGGTGACATCAGTAGCATTAGTGTGAGATTGCAGTGAGTCGCGTTTACTTTAGTCGCGAGTGACTGCGTAAATTATTAGTATGGAGAATCTATACACCGCCCTGGCGGTCACTCATAGAACTAAAAATCCAATAGGTTTACTTTACTCGCAATCGATAACTCGATCGTTCGTATAGTTTACTTGATAGATACGTCACGGAGTGGTGTGGCTAACGCAAAGAAAATGATTGAATGAACACTTGTGAATCTTGTGATTTGTCGAATGCAATTTGAATGCAAATTGTACCAATTGGAATCCATTTAGTCAAAATAATATTGTCATAATAAAGCACTGTCTCATGATTGTAATGTGACTTATTTGTTCTCATGGTAATATAAATCATCGCAGTAAGACGCAATGTGATGATAAAAATATATAAAAACATCAAAACGTGGCAATATCCTACCATAAAGTGCGTTTTTATAGCTCTATAATACCTTCAATCACAAGGTATTAAATAAATGTGCAAACATTTATGGAAAGACTTCTTACCATATTATATTTTGCTTCTCAATTACTTGACGAAAAACTTGGCTAATAGGAGACGCTACACGACCGAAATCGGCAGGACTGCCAAGCAAGGTCACAGAAAATCTAGTATGGAGTGACCTTGGTTTGGCTGGCCAACGTGCTTCCGACACGTATCCACACGGGCCGAATCACGAGGCGGCCTGCATGCAGTCCCGCCGATGTCGGCCCGTGTAGCGTCTCTCAATACGCTCTCGGTAAAGTACACATTGGCGCATACCGGTTCCACCCCGCCAAACGTATATTCACAAACGTTCATCAAACCTATTTTAGCTAAAATGCCGTTAAAATGATTTGGTCTTTAACAGTTACTTTGTCATTTGTGCGCGTAAGAAAGGGACGATGGACATTTTATTTGACACAGGTATTTTAGGTTTTATAAATAAGGGGAAAGACTGTTAAACCCTTAAGCTAGTGGCTCTGTGAGTAGGGTTGCCAACTATTTTTGGGGGAGATATAGTATTTTTCATAAAAAAACGACAAAAATATAGTACTTACACTGTAAAAAAAATATAGTACTTGGCTGGGCATTGTTGCTATTTAGTAAAAAAACTCGGCAATTTGAAGTAAGGTCCCTCAAAATATAGTACTTTCGCGTACTATATATCTCTTCAACAGTATATAGTACAATATTATATAATACAGTACGATTGGCAACCCTATCTGTGAGCTGTAGAACTTGCGAGCCAGTCTTTATAAGAAAAAAGTGACACGACAACAAAAAACTGAACCTGCTCCCAAAATTTCAAGAGAATCTGTTGGGAAACGCGATCTGTAGAGGAGAACAGCCGGACAGCTGGACTCCGGACACTCGACAAAGTATTTTTGGCCCAAGATGAAGCGTAGAACTGCGCTCACTCGTTCGATTAACTTTTGGGCAAGTATAAAAATAGTAGCAGTCTCTCATTTTATTTTTACTTAATATTTATTTCTATTTGCTGCACGTCAACGATTATAAATAAGGGTCTATCTGAATTAATCTTCTGTGTAATGTAACTTACTGAAGATAGGCTGAACTCATGATCATGCAACGTCTGATACATGACGCCTTTATGAGCATTCCTAGAACCCATTTGGTTACAAATCCGGTTAATGTCCCCTTTGTGGTTATCTCAGACGCTGATATATTGAGCGTGTAATTGCGTTATGCTTAGTAGATAGCCTATACTCGGGAATAATTTGATTAGTGAATTCATTGAGAAGAAACTAAAATATTGTTCTTAGTTTACGACGTAAAGAACACCACAATAGCCTATCTTCCATGTTATTTCCTTCACTTGCTTAAAATGATGTCTCCACTTTTATGTCTATAATTTTCACAACCAGAGGGTTAGGTAATAACTTAACTTTTCGAATGAGCGTCATTTTTTCTTTGTTAAATAAAAAGGTTTTGATCAAAGTTGACCACCCTTATTGTGATAGCATGACAAATTAACTGTTGCTTAATGGGTAGGTGAATAATTTCAATTAACTTTCGCGCTTGTCTTAATTGCTGACGAAGGAGCAGCGTTAGGACAAATCAACTGTAATTTTTTGATGCAAGCAATGACATTTAGATCTAACTTACGTACGAAATGTTACGCGATCAACCAAAAGAATGACAAGGACATGAATATGGTGCGGTATTATAGGTATGTCTCCTTCTGTCAAGATTCACGGGCCGTTGTAATCACGGGCCGAATCAAATTCTACACAACAAAATGTGAGCTCCTCGGCATGTCATAGGGATAATATACCCACTGCCGGGCGTTAGTTTCAGCCAACGTGCCTTGTGTCCTGGAGCCTCCGGGGTTGTGCCGTATGGATGGGAAAAGGCCATCCGGCCTAACATTGGTTCCATGGCGGAAGGGGCGGTGCCTCTTATGGGACGCTACATGTGTAAGCACGTTTTCCCCGTCCCATTTGAGCCACACCATCAGATTCACCGAGACGGCGGCTCGGATGAAACATGCATAGTACTGTACTCATACTGTAATACATACTCTGCCTTGGAGCCAATGTACGACTTTGTGCCAGTGGCGGTGGAGACTGCGGGACCTTGGGGTACGGAGGCCAAATATTTTATACGGGATTAGGGTCGGCGGCTTAGGGATAGGGGCTTCGAGCCTCGTTCCGGATCGTTCCTGGCTCAACAGATTTATTTGGCCATTCAGCGTGGCAACGCCGCCAGTGTCATGGGAACTTTCGGGCCACCAACGATCCCGGGCAGTCCTTTTTGTTAGTTTAGGTTATAACGTGTTATTGACGAAGCCTGTTGCGGATTCTATCATTGTTAGTTAAGTACCTAGGGGGATGTTTGTTTCTACGTTTACGCGTGTGATTGCCAAGGTGCAGTATTTTATTTAGCTAGCAAATAAAGATTAATAAGAATTCCTGAGACTTGGTGCTACAAAATAACTCACAACTGTTTACGGTGAAAGAATTGGCGAAAAAATTCAGGACCGTACTCAAGGCAGAGTCAGTTGTAGCATATATTATTTTGCAAATATGTCTGGTTTGTTTGATAAACTGAATTTTACCTTGTCTGAGGTAAACAAACTACAAATGCTAGTTAGGAATATCCGTCCTGAGTATGACTGCATGGTAGAACAGGCGGATATTTAAACTGTAGAGGATTTGAAGGCTGTGTGTAGAAAGTATGAGGCTTGCCTTGATCGCTCTAAGAAACTTTAGGGAGCCTCCTACCCATAGTCCGCCTTGTTTATCTGTTTATCTTGTATGTAGACCGGTGAATATTTAACTCTAGTAAGCAGTTTTGTGTGCGCTGCCGAGTAAACAGCCAGTCTTGAAGTGAAATAAACGCAATTATATTAATTAAATTACTTAACAACACAATTATTATCACAAAAAACGAATTATTCCTTATCCGTTTGTAAAATTTCGTCCAACAAATTAAGAAAGCATAAAACAACTTCTCGAGTAATTAAAGCACGTTTAAAACACAAGTCAGCTCTACAAAAGACTGTTAATTACATTTTCGCGTTTTGTGAAATATAACGTATTGTACTATACTGGGGACTGCTGGACGGCTGTGGCGTAAAAAACGGGATTGTGTTTACTGCACATATGTAATTAAAGTCGAATATCTTCATTTAATTATGTGCAGTACAGACCATATACTTGCGCAAATTAGTAGACAGTTGCGACCGACTTGCATTTTTTGAGCTTAATCAGTTTCAACCATTTTTCGTTATTCGATAGTTTCAATGGAGCCCCGATACACTGTGCTCCTATTTCTAGGAGCGTATTTAACGACCGTAACGATATCCTATAAAAAAACAGTTTATCTCAAAAATGTCATTCTTGCAACAAGCTTTATTGCCAAGTACTACTTACTAACTAATACGTACTTTTCTGTATATCGTCATCAACATTGCAAGTTACTAAAAAGCTTGTAAAATACCTTCGATTACAAAAACTATTGCATCGTAGGTTGATGCGTTTATATACTTAATAAATTGCGCGACTGCATATAACACGGTTAATTATACTAAATCCAAAGCCATACAGAAATAAACTGCAATAAAGTCTGTCATAAAGTTTATACAGAGTGTACCAAAATGGGGTGTGAACCGATCAAGGGCATAACAGGTATCGTGTTCTGATGAGAAAAAACTAAGAGAATTTTTTTTGCGCGATTTTTTTTTTACTTTTGGAGCACCATACAAAAGTAAAAAAAACGAGTCAATTTTTTTTTCAGTTTTTTCTTATCAGACGTTACATATCACACGATAAGCTTTCAAATTACAATAGTCATGCTATAGGTTCCGACAGGTTTGTGAGACCCGTGTAAATATGATGTTTTAATACTCTGGCTATTCATAATTCTTTTTCAAAAGTATCTCATTATACTAATTTACAATAATAGCGAGACTATTGTAAATTATTATTATGAGATAAGTTATTCCATAGACGGTGTAGGTACAAAGTACACCTGTAGTTTATCCAAAACGTTGAGGTAAATTAATAGAATTTATGCACGAAGTCCCGTTTAATTAAAATAATGGCTTCAATAAAATTATGCCTTGGAGTTGTTTCTTCCTTTGTGTAGAAACTTATTTACGTACCTAACCAGCTTTGAAAAAGTAAGAATAGGTAATGTTGTAAAAAAATATTTTTAGTCTAAGTTCCTCTGGTGAATACATTTTTTTATATTTATGTAAGAAAACGAATACTCGGAAATAATAATACACGCGTTGTGAATACAAATTTATTCTGATGATGAGATGTTTCTGTCTTGTCGTGGTGCAATAAAGAGTATCTATTATTATTATTATTTATTCATAGCCGGAAGAAGGGTACGAAGTTCAACAATTATTTCCGCGAAATATCCAAGATAAACGAAACTGTATAAATTCTCATCTGAAAAGAAAGAAATTATAAGTGTTTCTAGATAATTCACTGTCAAAGTGTAATTATTATGTCTTGGCGAGCTAGACATAGCTGACGCCATCTCAAAGTTGTCGTAAACAAGAGCAAACCGTTTCGTCTTGTCGTTATACTTGGATACGAGGTTGCGAGCGGTCACACGTTTTCACTCAGTCATTAACTGCAAATGAAGAGGTCAGAATTGTCGCATTAACGCTGTCTTCCACCATATAACACGTAATGCTTGACAATATTATTATGAGGTACGACCAGGCTGAATTGTACTGCCAACGATTCGATTCGAATCCTGTAACCATTTTGTACTTCTCTTAGCTAAAACTCAATTATCAAAATTTACAAAATGGTTTCATATACTTACTTTGTAAAATAACTATATACAGAAAGGTAAGATTCGCAAACAATAGTGTATATATTTATTGTAAGCCATTGAATATTATTATTGTAAGCTATCCTTCTTCTTGTGATAGAGAATCTTAATTAATATCATTGTTACAATAAACCTCATAGAGATCTACCTCATAGAGTCAGTCAATTAAAGCATACATACTTATTACACTTACTTAATATTTTACTCATTTCGCTTTAAGTGTGCAAACGTATAGTCGTGCAAGCTTCGAAATAGAGCTTGATTGCGAGCTGAATAACCGTAGTTTTCTAGCTCTATCTTCTTTGTTATTTAGTGATGAAACGATTCGTATAAAATACATTTTAAAATAAGCCTAGCCTAGCGATGTACTAGCCGATTATAAACTAAAATAATAAATAACAAAACTACATATTTGCAAATAAAAAACCGGCTTTAGATCCGTGCCGTGCGGCAAGGTGCCCATAAGGCTGGCGGCATTGCCGCGCTGGATAACAATACAGGGGGCCTAGACAAGGTTACAATCGACAAGCGCTAACGCCTCTAGAAAACTAATAAAATGTATGGGAATGACAGATGTTAATGAAAAGTGTTTCGTCGGCATCTGTCATTCCCCTACATTTTATTATTTTCTATTGGCGTTAGCGCTTGTTGATTGTAACCTTGTCTACGGCCTCTGATTCGTTACGCAAGATAGCCAACAGCCCTCTGGTCACCACTTGCTTCCACGACTCGCTTCGCGACCTCTTTGAAGACTGCGTGTGCTCCGGGCCCTCACAGCCCAAGCATTTCAACCCCAAACGGCTTAAACATGCAGCCAGAATCAATGGCTGCATATTTGCGCCGCTTGAGGTTTTCAGCTGTGTTAGCGGCCGCCCCCGCTCTGGTCGAAGTCACTGAAAGATGGGACGGAGCAAGGGTATCCACATATTAATACTAAGGGCTGACCCAACTTCCAGGGAACAAGGGTCATGCCATCAGGCATCTTGCCGTCGTCCCGCGTGAGACCTGAAGGTTCTAGAACTAGAATTTGGGCAAGCAGCCCTCCAGCTATCGATGGCCTCTGGCAGAAAAGGTGAATCTAAATTGTTTAGGTAGCATTTGTGAACCTGCCTCAAAACTGAGTTGCAAGATTCCACCCGAAGAAGCATAGTTACATAAATACATTGCAAATTAATAAAAAGCTTAAAAAAATACCTTCGTTTGACAAACTACGGGTTGTAACATCCTCCCTAGTATCGACCTTAAAAGCCTACTTCTGCCTACCTACTCTTATACTTACTCTACTAGAAAATCTGAAGCTCTGAAGCTCTGGAAACTTGAAGTTATAAAGTTGTGTAAATATCATAAATTCTTGAAGCTTTAAGCTGCAAAAATCTATATGATAGGGTTCTAACTGAAGGGAAAGAAAATAAATAAAACAAGGAATGAGAGAGAGAAAACAAATAAACAATACATTTATTCAGAAAAGTGATTTTACTCGAAACGTTGACTATTTTATCTAACAAAGCCGGTGAGGACTTTATTAGGCATCCGCGTTGATTCCTAGGCCAATACCTAAACAAGGGAAAACAATGCGGACTCAACAAAAACCCTCTTTGCCTAACTTATTTTAGTACACTTTTATTTATCTGGCAATATTATACTATTAAAATCATTAACTACATTCTTAAATACGCAATTATAATATTAATTCGAAAACTACGTAAGTAAAGAATTCAAAGCGTGATCATCTAATGTCAGGACTAAAACCTAGTTGTGAAATGTAGTAACCAGAATTCTCTGAGGTGTGAGAAATGTACGAACAACTGAGCCAGACCATGTCCAATCAAGTATTGTTAATAAAACTAAATAATTTACTAAAAGAAAATTACCTAAACTAAATGTAATAAAATAACGCCCTAAAATATCCTAATTATAAATGTTACTAGCTGAACACAATATTAAAAACCCTAGGACTTAATATCACTAGAATAATAAGGGTTTAAATTATAATTACTAAATTAACTACAACACAAGTTTACTGAAAATATAAGGTATAATTTAATGTGAACACAATACTAAAGGAACTAAAACACAAGAACATAACCTACTCATCAAATACCGTCGTCGGCTGTGTGATAATTAATGGCTTTAATAAGCAGGTTAAGTGGTCAAAAATAGTCATGTTTAATGCGAACCGAAGTAGATTATTATAAAATGTTTTGAAGAGAATAAAGTATAAGTAGTTAAGTACAGAATGGTTAATATAATACGTTAGGATAATGACGGATATAGTTATGTGGAGTTGCTTTTATGAAATATAACGTTTAATAAACCTTAAAGCTAGAACGTATTAAGTCGAGACGGCGATGATATTTCCTACAAGGCAGGATTGGAAAGGTAATATCTGGCTTCTTACCAAATGTAGGTAATACAAATCTCAATCTAAATGATGTGAGAACATTGCAGGTGTAAAACAGCTGATTGCAAGCAATTATAAAGCCACAGGACCTCATAAGACTACCATGCATAAGTCATATATATGTATTGACAACTATGTCGAAGGCCGAGTAAGCTAGATTAGAAGCCAGTTGGATTAGGTATGTGATGACGACGCTGCTGCTGATGATATGTTAACCGGGTTAATGATGTTATGTGGAGTTGCTATTATAAAAATAACGTTTAATAAACCCTAAAACTAGAACGTGTTAAGTCGAGACGTCGATGATATTTCCTACAAGGCAGGAACGGAAAGGTAATTATCTGGCTTCTTACCATATGTAGGTAATATAAATCTCAATCTTAAAGATGTGAGAATATCGCAGGTGTAAAATAGCTGATTGCAAGCAACCATAAAGCCACAGGACCTCATAAGACTACCATGCATAAGTCATATATGTATTGACGACCGCTTTAGCCTAGTTGGTAGTGACCCTGCCGACGAAGCAAGAGGTCCCGGGTTCGAATCCCGGTAAGGGCATTTATTTGTGTGATGAGCACGAATATTTGTTCCTGAGTCATGGATGTTTTCTAAGTATTTAAGTATTTATTTATTTATTTATCTATATAAGTATGTTTATCGTCGTCTAGTACCCATAGTACAAGCTTTGCTTAGTTTGGGACTAGGTCGATTTGTGTAAGATTGTCCCCTAATATATATATTTTTTTATAACTATGTCGAAGGCCGAGTCTCACGAGGACCGATTCCGATGCTAACCCCCTGGGAGCGTCAAGCTAACAACTCGGGCATGTCCCTACCTAACACCTAACACGAGCAAACGGAATATCCGTGTATCAGAGACTATAATAGATATGTGACAATAGCGCCTGACGAATGAACAGTAGCAGTAGTAAGAGCGTTGCCCATAATATTATGGGACCAGCCATTTTACATTGCATAAAGCAAAAGTGATGAACAACTGTAAGCTAAATTAGAAGCCAGTTTGGATTAGGTATGTGATGACGACGCTGCTGCTGATGATATGTTAACCGGGTTAATGAAGTTATGTGGAGTTGCTATTATAAACATAACGCTTAATAAACCTTAAAACTAGAACGTGTTAAGTCGAGACGTCGATGATATTTCCTACAAGGCAGGAACGGAAAGGTAATTATCTGGCTTCTTACCAAATGTAGGTAATACAAATCTCAATCTAAAAGATGTGAGAATATCGCAGGTGTAAAATAGCTGATTGCAAGCAACCATAAAGCCACAGGACCTCATAAGACTACCATGCATATCTACTTTTTTTTTTTGACGCAGAGGAAATGCATTTACGCATCCCCCGGGGCCCAGGGTAGCTCATTGTGGGGGGTATGTGGGACTCACCCCTCCATAAGGGAAGTGAATACCCACTAAAACCTCTGCGGCGTTACCCTCTCTGCCGTTTAGGGGGGCACCATGGGATCGCTAGTGCATTCTACCACGATGCCCCCCCAGCTGCCCCGGCTAATACCGGGGGCGTCCTCGTGCCAAAGGAGAAAAAGGTTGGTAACGCTCCAACCCCTCTATCATACGTGGAGGGCCTAAAGGCGCGGGTCCCCAATCCGCGGCCCTACTGGGGAATCAGGCGATTTATATATTGCCGCCGTCTTCTTCCTCTCCGTCTGCGCCGAAGCGGGTGCGCATCGGGTCTTACTTCGCGCTCCCGCTCCGCTTCCTCTTTGCGTGCCATTACTCTTTCACAGAAATCAGTCATAGCTTTCCAGGATCTCTCGTTCCGCAGCATGCAGGCCACTACGCTGCGCAGCGAGAGATCTACTGTTTCTAAGACCCCGCTCAGTTCGCGGCGCTCCAAGGCTCAGCAAGGGCACTCTTTGAGAGTGTGCAGGGCAGTGTCGTCATCATTCCCGCAATGGTGACAGGCCGGGGTCGGCTCTCTCCCTATTTTATGCAGGGTAATGACCGAAGCAACCGTGTCCGGTCATTACCTGCACTAACCTGTAGTTCAGACTCCCGCTTCTCCGGTCAAGCCAGCTGTCGAAGGACGGGAGGAGCGCCTCTATGGTATAAGTCCCATAGGGGGAATCCTCCAGCTGGCTTTTCCATCGGTCCCTCTCTCTTCTTGCCGTCATCCGCCGCCTTGCTTCCACCTCTTGTGGGGCCAGGCGCTCCTCAGTTATCCTGGCCTCCACCCGCTGCCTATGTCTCTCCGCCAGCAGTAGAGCATCTATCTCCCACGGCAGGGTTCCCGCGAGAGCGCACGCTGCCGCGTGTCCCACCGTCCTGTAGCCCCTTATCGCCCTCTGGGCTATAACACGTTGAGGTCTCCTTAGCAGAGCCCTCGTCCTCTCCGATAGCCTTTCCGCCCATATCGGCGCCCCGTACAGTGCCATGCTCCGGATAACATTGGCAAAGAGGCGCCGACATGGAGCCCCAGGGCCACCCATATTTGGCACCAAGCGGTCCAGCGCCATTGCCGTGCCAACTAATCGGGGAGCCAATTTTGCGAAGTGCTCCCGAAAGTCCCACCTGCGGTCCAGAATCAGTCCTAGGTATTTAATGTGGGCTTTGACCTGGACCGCTTCACCCCCTATAGGGATTACGTCGCTGACATGCGGCCGCCAGCCCCTTCCACCAAAGACCACCGCCTCCGTCTTAGAGAGTGCCACTTTGAGGCCTAAGAGGCTAATGCGGCTGACGGTGAGCTCGGTCGCTACCGCTGCCCTTCTCAGGGTCTCTCTATATTCTTTCCCCCTCACGGCCACCATAGTGTCGTCCGCGTAGCATATGGTGACCATGCGGGGGAGCTGGGCCCCTCTAATGGCCCAATCAAAGCCCATGTTCCAAAGCAGGGGCCCCAGCACAGACCCCTGTGGAACACCGCATTCCATCTTGCGTTCGAGTCGCCTGCCTCCCATTTCGTAGAGCACCACCCTTCCGGTTAGGTAGTGCTCCACGATTTTACCATGCATACCTACCTAACCTAACCTAACCGGTTACCTGGGCGCGCGTCAAGCTAACCACTCGGTACTACCCCTAACACCCTACCTAACACCTAACACGAGCAAACGGAATATCCTCGTATCAGAGACTATAATAGATATGTGACAATAGCGCTTGACGAGTGAACAGTATACATGGCAGTAGTAAGAGCGTAGCCCATAATATTATGAGACCAGCCATTTTATATTGCATAAAGAAAAAGTGATGAACAACTGTAAGCTAAATTAGAAGCCAGTTGGATTAGGCATGTGATGATATGTTAACCGATTCCGGCCACAGCGACTGTGTGTATTAGATTATGTATACACCATAATTGATGGAATTATAACTTCACGTCGCACCCAAATAAGTACAGTACACTGTACTATGCAAACGACAAGCTGTTGCCATTCAGGTTTAGTATCCAAATCGAATCGTCCAGTCATCCCCAATATAGTATGCCCATCAGTCTTAATATCACTACTGAGCCATGCAGCCGCAAAGACTCAGCATTGACCAGATTCTTGCGTCAGCAAGGAGTTTTTCTCAAGTCATCAATAACCCGTACCGTCGTATAGCTTTCACACCTCATCTCGCCATATAATCTACTAGCTTCCGCCCGCGACTTCGTCCGCGTGGACCCGGGATAAAAACTATCCTATATTTTAATCCAGGCTATAAACTATCTTCGTGCAAAATTTCATTCAAATCGATTCAGCCGTTTAAGCGTGATTGAGTAACAAACATCCAAACATCCAAACATCCAAACATCTAAACTCGCATTTATAATATTAGTAGGATTATTACCTACTATACACTCTAGTGTATAAGTAGATAAATATATCGGGGTCTTTGATGATTTCAGCTGACAACGGTACAGACTTCTCGCTCTCCCGGGCCTAAAGGTGTCTTAAAAGATACAATGATCACGCAAGCAGCCCAAGGCACACCAGTACCTAGCCAAGACTGCAGCACTTTTCAAAACCCGTCTTGCAGGTTAGAGCAAAAGATGAATTCGGGCGGCGGAATCCGATAAGACTGTCCCTAATCGCCTTGATGAGCGCATTTCATCGATCTGGAATAAATCCATAGCTTCGCAATTAGTTATTAGGTATATTTGGGTACTACGTGTACTACCCAAGTCTTTTATCATAGCTGGAACTGGAACATACCACACAGAATCGTAATAAAAACGATTGGCAGTCCAGTTAGTGATATTACGCCATTACTGGAATGATCAGCAATAATAAACGCCACTGTGACCAAATCCGATCAACTACAATTGATGAGTAGATGTATATGTTGGTATATATATATATATGGAATATTGAAGTAGTACCTAATCGTAGGTAGGTACTATAAGTAAATATAGCTCGGATGAGCCTACGCCGTAATGACGTCAACTGTACAAATATTATTTAGATATCTGTTCCAATAAAAAGTAATAAGATAGCAAGACGCTCGATCTCAATTGTACGTGAAATAACTGAACCAGATCACACAGCACAACGATAGCATTTCGGCCGACCAGTAAGGTAACAATATTTATGCCATTTAAAGCGCAATGAGAATATTAAAAATGTACCATAGCTCACGCAGTCAGAAAGCTTTGCGAAATTCAGAAAACCATTTAAGGATCTCTTCATCAGCGTTCAAACAGTTGTATGGTTTGCTGAGGGTTGTTTTTCAGGCTTGTGAATTCTATAAATCTAGTTACCTACCTTGTAATCTAGACCAACGCTTTTACTATTACTTCTTATTCTTAGATACGGAAAACTCCTCAATAAAATCGGTGCAATTGCGTCGATGTAAAAACTAAGCTTCATTTCGTCTATCCAAAGTTTTTTTTTTATTTGTCGCAAAATTAAAACATTTTTAATATATTATATAGGTAAGTAAATTAATAAAGAGTGTATTTAATAATTAAAAATGATATGATACAGAGAACTTCTGTTTTTAATACCGATTATCAAAACTTTTGGATCACCCCTCGTATTCCATCGTAGGTTGATGCAGCTGCAGATATAGAGCATTTTTAGAACAAGCGACTGCAAATAACGGCGGTTAACTATATTAAAATACTAAATCCAAAACTATACAAAAATAAACTGCAATCTGTCAGAAAGTTAACTTTAAAATTAATTCCAAATTACAATAGTCATGGATTATCATTCCGACAGGTTTGTGAAACCCGTGTAAATAAGATGTATTAATATCTGGCTATTAATGGTAAAGTAAAGTAAAAGTAAAGTAAAGTATCGTTTATTTGCAAGAATATGTACATTAGATGTTAACATTATATGATGAGTCTCAGTATTCAGCCTTCAACGGCATGCAAATATTAGCCTAATAGCCAATTATAAATAATTTCAAATAACATAATTAATAATAATAGAAGAAAAAAAATACAATAATGTCAATAAATCCACAATTTACATTCAAAATAGATTAATAATTACAATTTAAGGTTCTAATAAATTATTTTCGTGCAATGTCCAAATATTCCTTTACAGAATAAAAACAAAGTTCATGGAGCCATCTCGTCAATTGTGTCCTAAATTCTAAATTGCGCAAAAGTTTAATTTCGTCTGGTAGGTTATTATATGTTGTTATGCAAGAATAGTAGGCATTGCGTCTATATATATCAGCGCAGCATCGAGGTTGGTACAAAAGATTTCTGTACTGTGCCCTTAGTGTCCCGAAACACACATCGGAACGTAGTTGAAAATAGTCCCCATGAGCCTTGACAAACAAACAAGCCTTCCTGATGTACATACATGCTAATGTTAGTATATTGTATCTTTTAAAGAAAGGTTTGCAACTGTCCATTAGCCATGTGTTGCTGATGGCACGTATGCACTTTTTTTGTACTTTAAATGCCCTCTCAACCTGAACCGTGTTACCCCACAATAAGAGACCATAATCTAAAGTAGACGAAACGAATCCATAGTACGCTGTTATTGCAGCTTCAGTAGAAACTGTTCTACTGAGTTTTCTTAGTGCAAAACAAATCTATCCAATCGGGAGCAAACGGAATCAATATGGTCTTTCCAATGCAGGTGGCTGTCAATGGTTAAACCTAAAAATTTTATGCTACTGGTTTCCTCTATTAAGGTGTTGCCATACCTAATATTTAGCTGTTTAGGATTAGATTTGTAAGAACGAAATTGCATGTATTTGGTTTTAGTCAAATTGATGTTAAGATTATTATTGCATGTCCATGTATAAATATCTCTTAAGACTTTGTTTATATTGGTCTCGTATTCATTGACGCTATCACCTTTTACCATGAGCGTCGTATCATCAGCAAACCGAATGCACTTTTCATTTGTAGCTTGTGGTAAATCATTTATATAGAGTAGGAATAGCAATGGGCCCAAACTGCTCCCCTGAGGTACTCCAGAGTTATTTGAACGGAACTCAGATCTGTAGGTTTTCTTAACAAAACGATTATTTTCGGGGACCACTCTTGTTATTTCCGTGCATTGCTTCCTATTTCCTAAATAACTTGTAAACCATTCCAAAGCTTTTCCTCGGATTCCATACGATTCAAGTTTGGAAAGGAGTATAGTGTGGTCAACGAAATCGAAAGCTTTACTAATATCTAGGAAGATGGACATAACAGGCAATTTGTGATTTATTGCATCTGTGATGAATTTAACGAAGTTAAAGCTAGCTAGTTCTGTCGAAAGACCCTTTCGGAAGCCATACTGATCAGAATTTAACAAATTATTTTTCGTTAAGTAGTCGGTTAATCTGACACACATAGCCTTTTCGATAACTTTTGACAGAATTGGTACAATCGTTATTGGTCTGTAGCAATTAGGATCATCACAGTCACCTTTCTTATGCAAGGGCTTTACTATTGAGAGTTTCAGTTGCACTGGAAAAATACCTTGACTAAGTGACAGGTTAATCACATGGGTCAAAGGTCGACTTAAGTTCAAGGCATTTAGCTTTAAGATATCCGTCGATAAATTATCATAACCACATGTTTTACTATTATTTAATGACATAATTCATTTGTATACTTCAATTTCAGATACTGGTTTTAAGAAAATCGTATTAGGGTGGTTACATAATTTAATCTTGGAATTAGTATTAGTTTTAGGACGGATATTGTAATTAATAATGTCAATGAAAAAATTATTCAATGTATTACAAATGTCTTGTGGATTTTCATAAGTCATGTCATTGAATTTTATAGATTGGATGTCATTTTTGTGGACTTCATTGCCAGTGGACGATGATATAACATTCCATGTAGCTTTACATTTGTTCTTATTCCTAAGTATGTACTTGTTATTATTAATTTTCCTAGATGTGCTTACACAATTCCTTAAGATTTTATTGTAGTTCTTAAGGTAGTTTTTGTTCGTGTTTTTGTTTATACCAGAATTCCTATAGTTTAGATATATTGCACGTTTCACATGACATGACCTTTTTATCCCCTTTGTTAACCATTTCATATTTTTGCGTTTGTTATTAAGTTTTACCTTAACTATTGGAAAACATAATTCAAAAAGCAAACATATTAGGTCATAAAAAGTTGAGAAGGCATCATTAAAGTCATCGAATGTTGAGACTTCAGAGAAAGAAAGGGCTGATATACACTCACAAAATTTACCAATGTTATAGCTACCATAGTCTCGTTTATATTCGAACCAAGTGACAATTGTTTTATTTCTGTTGACATTGATAGTCAACGTTTGCGCCATTTCATGGTCTGATAGGCATAGTTTATGATTGTCAGGCTCGACATTATTAATATTGCTGGCCATTTGGTCCAGACATGCATTCAATCTTGTTGGTGTTCGAATGTGCAAGGAAAAGTTATGATTTTTTAAAGTACTAGCAAGTTCTTTGGAAAACTGACTATTCTTAAGAATATCTATATTCCAGTCTCCACATATAATGATTTTTTTATTCTTATTCTTGTATTTGCTGGTTAAACGATATAGCAGGTTATCCATTTTATGTATAAAAGTTCCGACATGAGATTGAGTCTGCTCTGGTATCCTATAAATGACTATTACGATTAAGTTTATTCCCGTTATTTCGACCCCACAGCATTCGAAATAACAACTGGTGGATAAATCTGACGTAAGTTGTACTGGTTTAACCTCTAAAGTTTTTTTCACAAGTATACAAGTTCCACTTCGACTTTTATTCCTGCAAAAAGACGCAACCAGCTTATAATTGTCAAACTTGATATTGCTTTCCGACCCCAGCTTGACAAACGTGTCACTAAGACACAGTATATCAATTTCTTGTTTCTTAAGACTAAAATTCTGAAGCGCTATTTCTAAAAAATCTATTTTATTCAATAACCCTCCTACATTTTGATGCATAACTCTAAGCTTATTTGTAGGAGTAAGATTACAAGCATTTAACCTATCGAGAGTTCTAGATATGTTTACAAGTGCTTGCAATGCTTAAGAATCATTATTTTTCAAACATTATCATTTCAACAGGGAACAAAACAAAATATAATATGGCTGTCTGAGATCGTATTAGTCTCTCCGTAATATTTCAATGTACTTCTTAAGTTTATTTGAATGTATTTACATTGAACTAAAACATACATCGCTTGGTTATTAAAACAAAAAGAACAGTGGCTTTTATCCTCAACTTAAGAAGAAGCAATTTGTGTCTCATTAGATATTCAATTGAATTTGTGAACTTACTCTTTTACTTCAAACAGAAGTTAATCAGTCAAGCTAATATCTATACGTAAAAGACACGCGAATCCTTTTGTAGTTCTCACGGTACAATAATATAAATTGTTCCGCCTATTTCGTCCAGAAGAATGAATTTCCAAAACAAGTCTTGCAAAATAAAGGTTGCAAGGCGCAGGACTGTTTCGACACTGCCAAGCGGAAAAATCTTGAGTTGCCTCGCGGGTATATGCGCTAGATCTATCAAATAAAAGAAGCACACAAAACAACAAATGAAAAAGCGCCACATGATAACCAATACGTCTTTCAAATAAGCTCGGATAAGTTATCCTTGTGTAGTAGACCGCTACATTTTTTTTTTGGGTACCCATACCTAATTAAGACGCCGGTTATGTAGACAAAACCCACGTTCAGCTCTGGCTCCACCGGAGCATTTCAGAAGGAGTCTGTTTTTATACACGTTATACGTACGGACTGGTGCGCCAGAACGAATGAAGATTTTCGAAAAAAGTTGTGAGGTAATTTTGTTGCATCATAATACTTTATTGCAACTAAAATACAAATAAATATAAAGACAAGTTAGGTTGTATCAGCTCTATGGCGAACTTATCCCTATATGGGATCATGATCCTATGATCCTTTGAGCAATTGAGCGGGGAACAGGAACTAAAAAGTAGGAAGTACTTGTTTTTCTTAACATTGTATTTCGTCGCAATTTAATAAAATTAAAAAACACACGCAAACAAACACGCCATAAATATTTCATTTAGATACTACTTGTATATAACTAGCAATCAGCTTTACCAGTACCTAGGTACACATGTGTAACTATGCATAGTCAAATAACTCACATTCAATATACTTCAATTTCTTTCTCGTAATACTCGTAATTTATTTCAATTTCAAAATGGTCCCCAATTTTTGATAAATTGAAAGTTTTCTTATCCTTCACGTAAACAAAATAAAATAGATTTTTCTTTAAAAGCTTAATTGAGACCTATCTAGGTCTTGGCCGGCGGATAATGTCTTCATTAATTTTGGCTAAGCGATGTATAACTCACTGTGCACGTGAGCCGAGTGGTAGATATTGCTTTTAGCTTAGTGTTTTTTTTCTTAGCTGAAAAAAAACGTTGTACGACGTTCATTACGAATGTAGAAAAGAACGTTGAATTCTACACAATTCAAAAACAGTTTGAAAATGAAGTATTGAGAATTGAAACGAATAAAGGGTAGGTACCTACTTAAATATACTTTATTCGTTCCGATATGGTACCGAAGTGTATGTATTACAGAAGTTTAAAATGAAACATACCTAAGCCAAATACGTTAATGAGACAAAGTCCATTACAGTATTTTTCATTTAATGATTTGCATATACTTCTACTTAAATGGTGCTCTTTGTAGCAGCATGGCGTGCGAAAAGTTAGTTTACGCACTACCTGCTTTTCACTTTTCCTTATATAGCTGACGGCTATCTGAATTGTGTAATTAATTTCAAAACTATAAGCATCCCCTTTTTTGGCATCCTCAGCTATTTAAGTAGAGACTGTTTCATAAAGTCCAAATTAAAAAGATGCACTTGGCTACTAATTCAGCGTTTAACTTGCAAGCGACAGTCTTCCAAGTTATCCAGCCTTTTAAGTTTTTAGCTGAAAGTGCAGTAAATTTACCTACGCCACCAACTTCGGCAATTCTGCAACTAGGACTGGTGCGCCCGAGCGAATGAAGATTTTCAGAAAAGTTTTTTTTAACATGGCGCTTAATACAGCACTGAAGTTACCTACTTAAAGACATTCTTTTGTTTTTTTTTAAGTTGAAGAGAGTAACTAACTGAACTGCCATACATTTTAATTTAGAGGCAGAGGAAGCTGAACAAACAAGATTTAATTTATTTCTGCCCTATTTTCACCACGTGACTAACTTATACCTATCGTCATGAGAAGTTAGATCGTTTACCCAAACCCTTTAATCCCGCGTGGCAAACTTTCCATCCGCATTTTTTTTCCACTCGAGTTTCGACCCGTTCACTATTTTTTACCATACCTACGTTTACTTCTCTAATCTTAACAATGACCAGTTGCAATTATTGCCAGTGTGTTTACTTTCCTTTCATGGATGAGAGAAAACCCACTTCACTTTCGCATTCTTGAACCACTTACTTAAAGATTGCTATATTATGATGTGACATTTATAATACTGATTTATATTTTGTTCACAAAATAATTATACAAACAATTTTCAATGCTATTATTAAGCTATCAATACACTAGACTACAGAATCAAATTCAACTACCGTTCATTTTAAGCCTTTTTTATTAGCACACGAATGCATCCATCCTAAGCCCCAAGGACATGACGTGAACTGGATCCCTTTTCAATATCGTACCTGACCTTATCTTGTGTTCTAAAAACATTCTTATTTTGATATACATAGAGATTACATTTAGAGACAAAAATAAGCGTTTTCGAAGGATACCAAAGTAAGCTTTCGTTTTTTGCTAAACGCCGCGAGGGCCCGGCCTTTCCGCCAATTGAAATGGAATTGAAAGAGAGACCGTGCACTATAATTTCTCATGGGATATTTTACTTAATAACGATATTTCCTGGTACTTAATCGATTCGAAAGAAGGTTTGAAGTAATTTTGTTGTGTTTTCTTTCTGAAATAACAGCAATGGGTAAATACGTTTACTACTTTTATGCCATAACTGTATTTGCGTTTCTTTAACTGAATGGCAACGAGACTTATTAACCACTAGCTTCTCCACATTGAACTTGTTTATTTAGTAACTCCAAACATACATAATTACTTGTCATTTCGCCCCATTAGGGGATAATTCGCGGGATAAACCATATTTTATAAGCTATAATACGTATACTAAACTAAATTTTATTCGTTTAGCTGTTTTTACGTGATTGAGTAACAAACATCTAAACTTTCTCACTTTTTCTATTAGTAGGATTAGTAGGAAGAAATAAGTTTTCCTCCTTTCATACGAATACAACATGATTTTATCTACGCACATAACATTAGTGCTTTCAAATGCGAAATCCGTAGGAAATGACCAGCATTATTACAACCGATTTTACTATGAGAACTTTCTGGTCTTTGGTAGTAAGTAAAATCTGTAATATCATAACAGTACAGAATTTGTAACGTTATGAGTTTAAATTTGGAACAGAGCTGTCAAAACGCAAGTGGGTCTCTATTCTAGTATCCATAGATATTAAAACAGTTATCGATACGAAACGTCAATTCAGTATATTTTTTTTATAATTATTTACGCACGATATTTGATCTCGAGTGACCTGAGTATAGGGACTTCATTCGTTTGTCTATGATTAAAAAAAAAGAATCTTGACGGAGGTTCGAATTGCCGCCATTGCTGTTGTCATTTTTTTGCTGGTTTTTTGCTGTTACAAAAGTAGAGTTGTGAACCCATCTTAGAGTACTTATGATATGTGTGCAGATAATACTTTATCTACACTACTGTGTATGCAACTGTACAAAATTAGGCCTTAAAACACTTGTGTGATCCTATTATGAAACTCGCTGACGCTCGTTTCATAAAATCACACTCATGTTTTGAGGACTCTCATTATGGATCAGTTACATAAACTACTATTAAAAACTTTGGATGTATCTTTATAGCTTTATGCAACCTTGTCTTTAAGAGCGACAATAGCGCAGATAAAAAACACGCAACCAATAAAGTCCAGATCCATGTCTTCTTAATTCTTCAACATGTTCAATGTTGTATGAAAATGTTCTTGAACATTTTTCAATTCAATTCTTTTCATTTATTAATTTCAGGCATATAACCCGTATATTATATCAAATGAACTTAAAAACAATAATCATAGCATTAACAAAGCACAACAAGAATGATTTATCCATAAAATATGCAAGTAGGTAATGGAAACTGGAGTGAAACTGAGTCCATTTCCTTCAAACTGGCATACCCGTTACACGGGAAATATTTCAAACGGAACTTCCCATGATAAATAATTCAGGGGTCAAAGTAAATCCTGGCACGCATGGACTCATATTATTTTATTCCCATTGCGTTATTTTTGTTAAGACAGATCTATGATATTGGCGTCATATTTTTCTAGAGAACAACAGCGAGTATTATTCCGTTGGCACACAGAAATATTAGGGTTTACAAACGTGTAGGGAATAGATGCGTCAATGAGTTTCTGTCAAAAATTTAATTTAATTTTTGTATCTCTACCACTCATTGGGAGTGTTTCAATGACCTCAAAAGCGAAGGTTTATCACGGTCAAAACACTAAAACTTTTACAGTGGGTTCTATAGGAACTGACTGATTTACAAAAACTTTCAGTTTTTGGCTTTCGTTTAGTTTCCTCGTATTTGAACTGACCAGAAGAGTATTTAACTCGGAGGAAACCACCCATTCCAGTCTCGAACTATTATCGTAGGTATATCTCGTAACAAACCACTGCGGTTTTCGCTGTTTTTACAGGTATTGATAATGATAATAAATTTTGATCTCAATTGAAAATTTTAACAGAATAAAGAAAGTGCTAAATAGAGAATACGAGGTGCCTTTACGTGTTTACCCTACATTTTTTTATACAACGACGGTGGCAAATAAGCGTACGGCCCGCCTGACGGTCAGCGGACACCGCAGCCTATAGACGCATGCAACTCCAAAGGAGCAACATGGGTGTTGCCGACCCTTGATATGTTTGAGGATTCGCCGTGTTGACAGCTGAAGGAACAAATTCCCTCGCTCTCAACACAACGCATCCTCGGGAGCTCTGACGACCTTGCTCACCTCCAGGAACACAACACTACTACAGAGCAAGTAGTAGTGTTATTACTTATTATGGCTGTGGTCTTCTGAGCAAGATGCGTGAATTTTGCTATGCCCTACCTCACCTAATCACCAATATCATACATTTCAGTCAACTCGATTGCATCAGAGAACTTAAGTTACTAGAATCTGAACGAATATCCTACTAATATTATAAACTAGCTTCCGCCCGCGACTTCGTCTGCGTGGCCCCGGGATAAAAACTATCATATATTTGAATCCAGGTTATGAACTATATTCGTGCAAAATTTCATCTAAATCGGTTGAGCCGTTTAAGCGTGATTGAGTAACAAACATCCAAACATCCAAGGGCGGAAGCTAGTTTTAAATAATTTTAATAATTTCTAGGTAACAATTTATCATTCGTTACGCGTTAAAGAAATTGCCTTAGAGTTTTTGAAAATGTAGGTAGCTGTATACATAAAACTAAAGAATACAAACGCATCTACACTGTCTACATCTCTAAGGTAATAACAAATAACGGCTTCTGGTATACTCCTCTGTTTGTTTTGATGTAGATGCAATATCAGGTCACATAGGTAATGTTTTTACGTTACTTACTTGCCGAAATGAATAATCCGAGTGCCTCTTTTGTTTGGTTTTATTATGTTAGCCGAACAAACGGGGATAACTCTGATACGAAACAAAATGCTCACTGCCAGGCCCCGATTCTATCCGCGATGATTGACGGAAGGAGACATGTCTCCTCTACCATTCTCATTTTAAAACACAAGCTATCACGATAAAAAAAGAGGCGTAGGTCCCAAACAGCCAAAACGGAAGACCAGTAGCTGTACCTAATCGCTACTTTTTAGTTTTCTCAAATCACTTATGGCGTTTTCGGAAACACTGCACTTCTAACTTATTACTTTAAAAAAAAAGGTGGCAATGCAAAAATTATACTGTTTTACGAATAGTGGCTAGTTGTTTTTACGGAACATATTTAAAATTGACGTGAATATGAGTTCGAGTGACGTCGTGGATATGGAATATACGCCTCCAGATTTAAAAGAAGCTGCAAGCTCAGTTATTATTGATAATTTGTTCCCGGCAAAGCCAAAAGACAAATATCTAAAGGCGTACGACAATTTCATCAAATGACGAGAAGAAATGCATGCCTCGCCTCATCATTTTCAGAAAGTAGGTATATTTTTGTTTTCTTGCACATCTTTTGAGAAAATCACTATATTTGTCTCAGACACAAGGACAAAATGCTGGCTTCATATTAAATTAAACGGACTCCCAAGGTCGTCCGTTTAAAATTAACACTCAGCCAGCTATTGCCTACTTCCCTTGCTTCGGCAATATTTTTTTTATACAACTAAGTTGGCAAACAAGCGTACGGCCCGCCTGATGGTAAGCGGACACCGCAGCCTATAGACGCATGCAACTCCAAAGGAGTAACATGTGGTAATAATGTCCTATTACGATTACAATGCACTTGCTCTAACAATCTTGCACTTGCTGCTACATAAACACGGGAAGTCCTCTAGATATGCGCGCACGGTGGCGCGGGTCGGGGCGTGGCCGTGCGGGAATGGATTTCGGGACAATTTTCCCAAACAAATGCGAGAGTACAATTTAATGTCAATTAAAATATCACCATTTATGTATTATATTTTTTATTTCCTCCCATGATGCTTTGTAAAATGTTGTATGATAAACGTGCGGATAGGTAATTCCCAACTCGTGCCGATCAAACACAGATCGTGTTTTTGTTCAGCGAAACTCGTTGGGAATTACCTGCTTTCCGCATTGTATCATAAATAACGATTTTTGGATGCTGTTGATTGAAGAAAAACAATTTTTTTTTGCTCTACATGACGTATTTTTAAGCAAGTAAGGTAAATTGGCCATGGCCAAACAGCATTTCATGCCAAAAAGAAAATATCTCGAAATATCAGCAGTGTGCGCCGCCCACTGCCACTTAAGTTGAGCTATTCTGAGGGCTATACCGGTTACCTTGGTCCTGCTGCGAATAGCCTCATTTCCTATGCGATCACGTTGAGAAACTTCTAGCATAGTCTTCTCCATTGACATTGGCTTTGGGTGACTTTGAGCCTTATTATGCGGCCCATAGTTAGCGACCTCGTTTCAATGCCATATGTCATCACTGGCAACACACACAGGTCAAGGACTGTCGAGACACTGCGGAATATTAGACGAAAAGATGTGCCGTAGCTTCCCGAACGCTGCCCAGTCGTATCGGATTCGCTGATTGACCTCCTTCTGGAAGTTGGACCGACTTAACTGGACAGTCCGTCCTAGGTATACATAATGGTCTACAACTTCGAGCGTAAAGCGATTTTAATTGGAATTGATACTCTCATTGCGTTTTATTGTATCTTTGTTTCAATTGAGCATTACAGTTGCAATTAAATGCAAATTTCTGGACCACAATTAACATAAACAGGGCGGAGGCAGGTCCAGGGGCAAGGAAAATTTGCGACCGGTCGCTACTTGCGCTGGGTCTGTCTCTATGGTAGCGGCCTGTCCGGCGGCTAACATGGTAGATGGCCTCGGGGGGAGCTCACAGTTGCTAAGATCCTCGAGGCAAAACTGATTGGGTTCCTTCACGAGGTTACCGCCTGTTAGCTGCCTGGTTCTACCGTTAGAAACAGGCAGAACGGAAACAATCAGTTGAGCCTATACTTGTATATCCCAACCCATCCTATCCCGTTAATCCCGTCTAATCAGCCGTAAGCGATGACGTGGCATGTCGCAGCGGGCTTTCCATCCACAAAGAAGGATGGTTAGCGGTAAAATGCCACCCGCGTGTTTGTGCCGTGCGCGGGGACCCGTACGGGTGGAGAGGGAGATCCTGGAAGCTGAGTCGACCAGCGGTCGGGATAGTTACTGCTGGGAGACAACACTCTTCTTTGGCTCAGGATTCACCTCACACGGGCGGTCATGGCCTAGCCAGCCATGATCAATCGGCTGTCGTGTCCAGTCTGATGGCCACGGGCGAGTGTCCTGGGGTATGGGGTCTGTAGTCGGCGGAGCACGGGTTACGAGTCGTCTGAGGAGATGACGAGTAGCTCGGCACCGTGCGGACTCACAGACAACATACTCTCGGGGCGCTATGTCAGTTTGGTAGCCCTGATGCGCTAACGCATCCCCAGGGTGTGGGCTCCGTGGTGGGTGGGGAGCCAAACTGATGAAGCAAGGTCAAAGGTCACATGGATACCATAAAACCCGAGACGACGGTAGGAGGGAAAGCCGTACCCGCAAGGGATGAGGCCAAGGCGCATAGCGCAAATGCTGTACCGGCGGCACGCACTTCTGTCCCAGACAGGGGAGCGAGAGCGGGTAACAGCCGAGCAAGGGGGTCCGCAAGGACGCAGAAGGCGCGAGGCGCATTTTCAGGCAGAGGCCATGGTGGAGCGGTCCAAACCGGAGGCACCGTTCGAACTTTTCCCCACGGGTCGAAAAGCGGACACACCCAGCAGGTCCCCGCAAGGAGACCGGCTGGCGCAGGTGCCGGAGGGGAGGTCAGCGGAACTGTGGTCATCTGCAACAGGCCGGCCGGTCCTCTTCCGAATCCTGCTGACGATCCGGGCGCTGTTGATAGCGTGTCCGCACCCCAGAGCGCGGATGCGTGGTCCGGTGGAGGAGCCGTCAGTAGCAGGAGGCAGAAGAGGCGAGACAACGCCAAGGCGAGGGCTCAGACACTGAGCGAGGGCACCTCCCAGGATGCACCCACTTCGGGGCCAGGGACGGCGCAAAAGAAGAGGCATCTGGGAGCCAGTGGCGACTCTTCTCTGCTTGTCAGCGACTCCAAGCGAGTGAAAGTTGCAGCTTCGTTCGCTGAAGTGGCTGCAAGCGAGAGGATGGCCATCGTCCCGGAGGCCTTTCCGGCCGAGAAGATCGGGTTGGGGCATCTGGGCGCCATCCAGGGGCTCATTCTGGAGCTTTTGGTTGACGCTCCGGATCCCCTACCCCGAGTCACTCTCGGCAACGTAGTGGCGGGCGCTCTCCACGTCAATTGCCAAGGGAGAGAGTCCGTCACATGGCTCAGGTCAGCAATCGGAAGCGAGGAGATTGCTGGCCTGCGCCTGAGGGTCATGGACGCCAAGGATCTTCCCAAACCTGTCAAAATGGCATGGAAAACGAAGATAGTTGGCGGCCATGACGTTAAGTTGCTTCTCCGTGTGTTGCAGAGGTACAATCCTGCGCTACACACGGAGGAGTGGAAGGTGGTAGACACCTTGACATCGGACGCGAACACCAGGCGCATCATATTGATGGACCGGGTGTCGGCCGACGTTATCAAGGCCGCGGGCTACCACCTACACACGGGTGTCGACCTGAGCTCCTTCAAGCTCCTAGAGGACGCGGAGGAGAGGGCGCTTGAGGGGGCTGGGGAAGGCACTCGTGCGGGGAAGGGCGCGGGGGGTCCGACGCCGGGGGAGGGCGCGGGGGTTCCGCAATCTGGGGAGGCTGAGGAGGGCACACCTCCGGTAGGCAATGTGCCTGGCACCAACGGGGAGGCTGAGGGGGCTGAGGTAGCCAAGGGGGAGGGGCAGTCAGAGGTGGAGGACGGGAACAGGGCGGGCTCCGGGTACGGACTTGCTGAATCCCGCAGGGCCCGAGAGTCATCACCGTTATCGGTGATCGGCTCAGAGGACCTGCGGGGATTGGCGGAGCTGTACCTGGGGGCCTCCATGTCTCCCATGTCCTGTGACGAGGCTGTCCAGGAGGAGGCTGCCGACCTCAGCAAGCCCAAATTATAAAAGCGCCAATGGCGGGTCTAAGGTGTGTACAAATTAATTTACAACACAACAAGGCGGCCACTGCCCTTCTGGCAAGGCAGCTAAAATGCGATAAATTCGATATTGCTCTTATTCAAGAACCATATATATATAAAAGTGAAATAAGAGGTTTAGGCGGAACGGGAGGAACAATTGTTCACCTGTGTCCAGATAATAACAATAATATGAGGACATGTATATATGTCAAAAATGGCATCAACGCTATGCCTTTACATGATTTCTGTTGCAGGGATCTCACCACGGTGATGATCCTAAACAAGGGGGAGGGTAAGGAGCTTATACTATCATCAGCCTACCTCCCCTACGAGGCAACGGATCCCATCACACAACAACTGCGGGATCTCGTTGCATACGGCAGCCGGGCGAACACCAACCTGATCATCGGCTGCGACGCGAACGCTCACCATGTCATCTGGGGTAGCTCAGATGTCAACAGGAGAGGAGAGAAGGTACTGGATTTCCTGGTAAGCTCTTCTCTACAAATACTGAATAAAGGCAATGAACCTACCTTCGTCAACTCTAGGCGGGGGGAGGTTATTGATTTAAAGTTGGCTACTAACAACACTAGCAACAAAATCAACTCATGGCACGTATCTGATGACATATCCCTTTCGGACCACAGATACATTTGCTTTAGGTACCAAACTAAAATAAAAACGAATACGGTACGTAAACGGAATCCTAGGAACACGGACTGGTCGGCCTTTAGAAATGATCTCAAAGTGGACCTAGGAGACCCAAAAGGTAAGCTAAACTCTATTATTGACATAGAATTCGAAGCGGACAAAATAGTACAAGCCGTATACACGGCCTTCACTAATAACTGCCCGGAAAAGAAAACCCTGGCTAAAAAGTTACCATGGTGGACCCCAGAGATAGTCAAGCTCAGGAGGGAAACCAGGGCAATATTTAATGACGCAAAGTCATCCAATGACTTCGGGTACTATGCACAAAAACTCACAGAACTCAGCAAGGCTGTGAGGAAAGCCAAAAGGAGAGCATGGAGGAATCACTGCGATCAGATTGAGTCAATACCGGAAGGAATGAGACTAACAAAGGCATTAGCAACCACAAAGTCGGTACCGCTCACATCCATCAGGGACAATGACGGTAGAATGACGAAAACGGGGCTGGAGACCCTTAAGATAATGTGTAACACACACTTCCCAGGCTCAGTAATACACGACAGCGTAACAGACGACGGTGCAATTAGTGCGTTGGAACAAACCACAAGTACAACGAGACACAATTGGGACACGTCTAAAAAGGTAGTAGATCATAAAAAGATAAAGTAGGCACTTTCAACATTTCAACCTTTCAAAGCCCCGGGGCCAGATGGAATCTACCCCATTCTACTACAAGAAGGCGCTAATGTACTAATCCCGCACCTTAGCAGATTGTACAGGGCGTGCTTGGCCTTCGCACACGTACCGCGTGTGTGGAGGATGGTAAAAGTAACCTATCTACCCAAACCAGGTAAGGCGGATTACAGTGAAGCCAAATCGTATAGGCCGATAAGTCTATCGTCGTTTTTCCTCAAAACACTGGAGAAATTGGTAGATAGACACATAAGGGATGGCCCATTAAGGAGACATCCGCTGCACGAACTGCAATGTGCATACCAGCCAGGGAAGTCAACGGAAACCGCACTCCACCTGGTAACAACCAAGGCTGAGCAGGCTATAGAGAATAAAGAACTATGTCTGGCAGCTTTCTTAGACGTGGAGGGAGCGTTTGATCGCACCACGTATAAAGCTATCAGCGAAGCAGCTGCAAAACATGGTGTAGAGCCGACCATTTGTAAATGGATAGGCAACATGCTAAATGGCAGACTAATAAAGTCATCTCTCTTGGGGGATGAAATAACGGCCACGGCCACAAAGGGATGTCCGCAAGGTGGGGTACTCTCACCAACTCTCTGGAGTTTGGTGGTGAACTCACTCCTGGTGGAACTCAATAAAGGTCCCACCCACACGGTAGGATATGCTGATGATTTAGTAATACTGGTGAGTGGGAAGTTCCCAGGCACGGTATCAGAAATCATGAACAAGGCACTGAAGACAGTGGAGAGATGGTGCGACCGGCACCAATTATCCATTAATCCAGGCAAAACTGTAGTAATACCCTTTACTAGGAAAAGGACCCTTCGCGGCGTACAGCAGTTAAAACTGTACGGGAGGGTACTAGAACTGTCCAACGATGTGAAATATCTAGGTGTCACTCTGGATAAGGAACTGAATTGGAAGAAGCATACAGATCTCACCATTACAAAGGCACTCAGGGTATTTGGAATGTGTAGATCAGCGTATGGCAAAACATGGGGACTGAACCCAAAGGTACTGAAGTGGATCTATACCATGATGGTGAGGCCCATATTATTGTACGGTAGCCTGGTGTGGTGGCCAAGGACTTTAATGAGCACATGCAGAGATGCCCTGACCAAAGTACAGAGATCGGCATGCATGGCTATAACAGGGGCGTTTCGAACCACGCCTACAGCGGCGCTAGAAGTCCTACTGGACCTACCGCCACTTCACATGGTGATTAAGTCAGAGGCGCGCAAATCGCTCTATAGACTAAGAACTCTTGGACTGTGGAGCGACAGCAAGCCAAAGACTAAGCACACAAACATGGAGACTGACAGTCTCTTAGACAGAATAACAAACATGGGATGTGACAAAATGCTACCCAAGTATGTATTCCATAGGAACTACACAACAAAAGTTCCATCCAGGGCCGAATGGGCCGAAGGTCTAGAACCACCGAGGTCTGGTGTCGAAGACAGTATATGGTACACGGACGGATCTAAAATGGGATCCGGTACGGGAGCAGGCATTTATGCGATTGACTACAGTAGTAGTGTAAGCATGGGTAGTTTGGCAACCGTCTTCCAGGCGGAGACATACGCCATAATTTCCTGTGCACAGGAGAATATAGACAGGCAAACCAGAGGGCAGACCATCTATATCCTCAGCAACAGTCAAGCGGCCCTTAAAGCGCTTACGGCGCCGAAAGTGGATTCTAGACTAGTCTATAATGGCGTCCAGGCACTGAACAAGCTTGGGAAGCACAATAAGGTGCAACTAGTTTGGATACCGGGGCACGAGGGCTACATCGGCAACGAAAGAGCGGATGAGCTTGCAAGAGGGGGGTCTACAAATCACTTTGTAGGTCCAGAACCATTTGTGGGACTCTCGCAGAGAACCATAACTTCGGCCTTTAAAGCCTACGCCAAAACCAAACACCAACACGAGTGGAGGAATGAGGCGGGCTTAAGGCACTCTAAGCTCTTCATAGAAGGAGTGGACTCGGGCTGGACTAACAAGCTCTGGAAATCCAGCAGGAAGCAACTCAGAATCATACCTGGGGTGTTCACAGGTCACTTCGGAGTCAAGGATCTCTTGGCCAAGATGGGACTGTCGGACAGCTTAGTCTGTAGAATGTGTGGCGAGGAGGATGAGACCATGGAACACTTACTGTGTGAATGTCATGCCCTTGCCAGACAAAGAATGAATTACTTTGGTAGCGACTATCCGCAACCAAGGGAGTTCAAGGTGCTCCCGCTGAGCTGCATCATCCGCTTTGTGGAAACGATGGAGCGAGCTTGGGAGTAGGCATAAAGGAGAGGGCAAATGCACAAAAGATCCCGCTGGGTCGAAGTGCATCCGAAAGGGCCCTCATCTAGATAAGATAAGATAAGATAAGATAACATAAACACACATTATATTTCACTTAGATTTAAATGTTTCGGAGTAAGTCTTGATTTTACATCAATTTACTTATAAGGAAATTGGTAACTAAGGCGAATTAGACAAACAATTTTCTAGCTCAAAAAAGCTCGAAAAGTGTTGTAAGAAATGTATGATACAGTTAAAAGTCCAAATATTCCCATTAGGCGTCAAAGCGGACCCCGGGCTCATTAAGTCTTTATCGTCCATGCGTGAATTTCATTAAAAAACATTCATGTTTACATGTTTTACATGTTTTTTCATGAAATGTAACCAATTTTCAAATTAAATCCTTGCTACACCAGATGAAATAATACATCGTTCGAAAGGCTCGTTTGTCAGTTCACGTTGATGAACGTTTTATACCTCGTATATTCTTGGTTTCAATAAACAATCATATAGTCAAGAATCATATACCTGAAAATCAGACCTTATTGTTTCTTGATCTAGTCAGAACGGCGTTTCGAAGCACGCGATAATTTCCAATGCACAGCCTTAATGGGTATGGTGTACCTACACACCTTACCCATCTCAATATTCCTGACATACCATAATGTCAGGAATATTGAGATGGGTACAACAAACACCAAAATATCAGAGGAGTTTATAATGTAAATGTGAAATAACGATCCAATTAAGTCTGTAAATATATACAAACAAAAATAACTCGAATACCGCAAGGCAAAAGTTAAATTGACAAACACGTTTTTTTTTCTCAATAAACAATGAATCAAATGTTGCCGGCTGCAATAATAAAACGGTACATTCCGTTTGTTGTGATGGACTAATTTAACGTTTACCGACGACATTAACCAAGTGGCAATAATAGTAAATTTTCACAGCGGTCTCATGCAGTGGTCCAATTTTACACTTCCATTTTATATTCCAATTTTGTTTTAGTGTTTTGCGTACTCGTTTGTCACTTTAGCTCGGTTCCCACGTAAAGAAAACTAGAGCGTAGATTCTACTTTAATCTGATTTAAATGGCTCATTATATGGGGCAACTTCATAGGATAAGCCAAGAGCATTTGTTAAACAAAAAAATGCATTAGAGCTGTTTTCTCATTGAAGCCACGTGATTAATGCAAACCCACTTTTAAATGCAACAAGCGTCATTATACATATATACTGCTCAAAACAAAATAAGGGCCATTGTAATTATTGGACATAAACTAATTGATAAGTGGCTACTTAATGAACTCCCGTATGTCCCTCTACGAATATATTCTGAAGGCAGAATCTAACCTCTTTCATGCTGGAGTTTAAGTCTAAAAGCTAGAAAATATATATATTACTGTTTAATATAATTTTCACGTAACGATCACCATACTTGTGCCCCCTATTTTCTTTTGAGTAGTATATATTCGAAATTGCAGTATTTGGTAATGGCAACCAACAATACTTAAAACAGCATTGCGAAGTCACAAATTATAACGGCCGCATGTCCAAAGCAGCAAAGAATTAGTCAATTACGTACCTAGGGCGGTGAATTCGTGAATGTATTCTCGATTTCACCGCCTTTCTCATCACCTCGCCTTCGGTTCGGGCCACAAACACCTGCGATCTGGGCCTTTACAATTACCGCCCGTGGTGCGTATACAATTATACGGTTTTTCCTGGGTGTGAAGTGAGATTTGCCGCTGCGCCCGTGGGCGGTAAATCTCACTTACCGCCCAGAGTGACGTAACTAGTACATTACTTACCAAGGGCTGTAAAAGAAAGAAAGCCCGAAATCGCAGGTATTTGTGACCCGAGCGGCAGGCGAGGCTTGTAAATATGCGATAGAGGGCTTTCTTTTTTACTACCCGTGGTGAGTACACAATTTTACGTCTTCACCTGGCCACAATGCGAGTTTTACCGTACGCACAGCTTGCGGCAAACTCACATTATGGCTAGGTGTGACGTAAACCTTCTTGCTACACCTAAAGCTCGCCTAAAACAAACGACTCGTAGCCCTTATTTCATGTGTATTAAGATATATAATAGGCTTCCTAGAGAGATTGATCTTCCACTAAAACAGATTAAAAAGAAACTATTTGTATGGTTATGCGAGCGGTGAGCCACTGTCTAAGCGAGTTTTTTACTATCAAATGTAAAAATAAGTAATTTAAAAGTAGCCTAGATTATACATTTAAGCGTTTTTATAAGTAGTTAAAGTATTAGATTACGGAAACTCTATTTTGCTCGAGCTCAACTGCCAGCATAATCTGAGTTTATCATGTTTTTGCATGCTTAATCAAGCAGAGTATGGTGGCCCATAAAATTATTGTAATATGTCGCCCGTAGTGAAATTGAATACTTGAGTTGAACCGTGTAATTATTAGAATTATTGTAACTACCTAATACAAGCACAAAAGATCCCGCTGTGTCGAAGTGCATCCGAAAGGGCCCTCATCTAGATAAGATAAGATAACTACCTAATGTACTCATATTCCGCAAATAAACGTTTCATTTCATTTAAAAAAACAATGTTGACCAGATTCTAGGTATTTATATCCCGTAGCTTCGCGCACTATATTTGTAATGCGTTAGTTGGACCAATTTGGACCAATTTAAATGGACCTAGTATATCTCCCCTAGTGACTGCCATATGGCCACAACCCACAACATAATGTATTTTTCAACACAATTGCTCGTAACGTACCTCTTATTGTGTCGCTTTTAGGCTCATAATCCTGGATATTAAACACGCGTGTTTAATAACATTACGATACTTGTGTGTTAATGTTATATCCCGATCCTTGCAGCAAGATGTATGCATGCACATTGCACACGGTGCATTCTTAAAGTAACCGGGTTGTACAGAATGTACAGCTTTTTTTTTAATTCTCGGCAATTGGATTCTTACCCGACTAAACCAATTAAATCCTTTTTGTTAATTAATTGACTATTTCTTTTTGGATATGATATAGAAACGGTTAATTTATTCACTTTTGATAACATTTTACATGAATTAGTAAAGATAAATAACATTTTAAAACGAAATTATTTATTTTATTTTGTATTGGCTGTTTAAAGATTTCATCTAATGCGCGCGCACTGCGCAAACTTCACAAAAAAAATTGATGCGCGCCATTATAGGTTATTTCACAGATATTTGTAAACATTGTTAATGCGTGTTGGGTTATTAACAAAAATGTTGATTCGTGGTGACAAGAAAAGTGATAAAAAGAATGGACGCCACTAGAAATTCTTGACGATGATACAACTGTGAGTAAAAACCTGTTGACATCAATAAGTAAAGAAAATAACTTGACAGGTCTATCAAATTTTCATCTTATGAAAAGGATTTTTTCCTCGCAAAATGTGTTGAAAAACGTCGTATGAAACTTGTGAGCTTTGATAATTACAATCCTCGGCTCTCTTATCACGCTCACCTGCGGCTCGCGTGATAATTCCGTCTCTGATGTAATTATCAACATACCTCACTTGTATCACAATGTACTATTACGTCACACCTGGCCATAATACGAGTTTTACTGCACGCTGCGCGTACGGTAAAACTCGCATTGTGACCAGATTAAGACGTAAAATTGTGTACTTGTTTTGCAATAGAGCCACATCTCAAATGCGTTTTAATTTTGAGATGTGGTATTGCAGTCACTAGGCGATATTATGGTATTAATGAAATCGAAATAAGAAGTAAATGTATCAGGTTGACCCCCAAAATGGAGGCTGGTTTTGTTTTTTTCAAACTGAAATAAAAGGCAATGGGAGAACAATTATACAGTAAGTTTTACGATTGAAGTAAATCAGAAAAGTTTTGCTGTTTGTGACGACCATTTAACATTGCAGCATCATATTTTTTTAAACATAAAACGCGCAAGTTACTTGTCGTGTGTATATGTTTTAACTTTTAAGCCAACGTGTTCTGTGAAATATTAAAAAATATTGATTAGTGGGACTTCAATCAAATGAAATCGTACATTATTTTTTCTAACGTGACTTGACTTGACTAGTGTACAAATGGTTAATAAAGACCAGGGTAGTTCGGAAAACCCGCGCAGCAAGACGTTGACACCCGCTCAAGCCAGTTGTCCCGTGAACATCGATGTCGCGACACATCTGAAACGTCGGGAGACCTCAGTGAGGTAAAAAAATAATTTAATTATACGCGATTAAGTCCCGTTTAAAGTCGGATTTTTTATAAGGCGAACTAACTTGACAGTTCACTGCACACGAATGTTGCCACGTTTCGCTAGTACTGTTAATATAGATATTACAAAAATCCAGTTCATACAAGAGGTTTAGTAAAGCAGTTCGTTTGTATACTAGTGTTGTGATCATTCTTGTTACTTATGTAAAAGTTGTGTAAATAATAGCTTGATAGAATTTGGTTTCTATGAAGTTCTTTGAGCTATTATTGTATTACTTGCCAATACGAATAAGATGTATATAGTCTGATCCACCATCCGTGTCACTGGAAGGCAGCTGAGAGACTAATTCTATTTCATTCTTACGTTAGTTTTGGTATAAACATATAGATGAGTATGTATTTTCGGCTTTTTTACTACTGACACGGTTGGTGGTCGGACTATGCAAGGTAGGTTTTTACTTTGTGAATTCAAATTTCTATTTGAACTGTAAAAATAAATATGTAGATTCTGGTAAAGTTATTAACATAAAATAGATTTATTATTCAACAATGTATATAAGATGTATACATTGTACATCGTGAGGAAACCGGTCTAATCCCAATAAGGTCTAGTTTTCCCTCTGGGTTAGAAGGTCAGATGGCAGTCGCATTCGTAAAACTAGTGCCTATGCCGAATCATGGGATTCAGTGTCAAAGCGGACCCAGGGCTTCTTTAGGGGCACAACCGGGAATAACGCTAGGAGGATGATGAATGTATACAAAATGTCTAAAATAATCATGTGATTATTTTCTAATTGTATATAACCTTTTCCATACTTAGTATGATTACTTGATAAACTACAATTTGAATCAGATTTATTAGTAAGTACAACGTTATATCGGCATATTTGTATCGACATAAACCTATCACTATTTATTTTTTCCTATGTCTGACAACATTTTCAGCTGTCAAGTTAGTTCGCCTAATTAAAAATCCGACTAGTAAAAATAATGTAAGATTTATTTTGATTAAAACTCAAAATATTTTTTTTTAATATTTCGCAGAACACGTTGGCTTTAAAGTTAAAACACATACATACACACAAGTAACTTGCGCGTTCTATGTTTTAAAAAATACGATGCTGCAATCTTGAATGGTCGTCACAAACAGCAAAGTTTAAATCAATTTATAAATGAAATCTTAATTAATGTGTACTTCTGAGTTGCTTGTTTGTAAGAATTTCATTCGATTGACTGTAAATCAGAAATCTTATAATTTTAAACCATAATACTTATAACGAATTATGTTACTCTTCAAGCATATTCATGCACCAGCTAGTTAAACATTTTTCAGGAGTGTTGAATTATCAAATAAATTTTCACATAATTTGTATGGTAAACTTTTGACAAATAACTGACACTGAGTAAATTGTTGCTCAACAACTCACGCTAATTGGGTACACAAATGATTAAAAATACCCAACTAGGTTGATTATTGTAAAGTTGTCCCGCAATTTTTATTTATTATTTGACAACAACAACAAACTGTTTGAAACAGATGGCCTTTCTGTAGGCAATGTTTGTGTTGTATGATTAATTTGTTGACCCCTTCTTTCACATACATTACGAAACCAAAAACTTAGAACAAACAACGCAATCGGACCTTTCGGGCTAATATCCCGTTTGTGTTTTGCATATTTTCCTCCTCTAATTATACATCTATAATAATACCAAATGAAATATTTTCATTCAATAAACGCGTTATTGAACTCTTTCTGTCTAATAGGCGTTTTATCTTTGGGAGAAGGTTCGTTAGGTTCCATTTTAGTGAAATAAACTTGGTACTATTTTATCGAGGCTGCGCTGCAAGCGACCAACAAGGTCACAGGTGGTGTCACGGCCACCAAATATGGACACCTGTGAAAACAGTGAATAAGCAATTCCCCATTAACAGTGGCAGGATAGTCAGGTCGTGGCGGGAGGTTTGGGGGGCTAGGCTTACGATCTACGACAATCCTGTGAGATGGTGAAACAAAAATAAGCATTCTCCTAGGTTTGGACAGCAGCGGCGCTAGTAATGGAAGAGGGCCAAAGATGCAGAATCTGGATGAGCCTCTGACAGGGTAGCAATGGGCAATAAGCCAACCATTACGTGGTACGGAAGGAAAATGGGGAAATCACCGTACCAGCACCAGCAGTGGGAAGCACCAGTCCAATAATTATGTTACATATACGAGTTTACCCAATTACTCACTAGGTGGCGCTGCTTTTCAGTTAAATATTTTACCGAAATATTTTTGGCCTTCAGTTTCCAACCAAGTCTAAAAAAACTTCCATATATTTATTTGCCAAATTCTAATTCAGTCAAATGACTTCCTCTCATTAAAGTATTCCTATTCCAATTATCAAAAGGCCACTGGTACCTTTGCCAAATGCGTTATTTAAGCAAAATAATATTCATGGTTTTTTATAAAACGAATAGATTAGTCCTTCTTCCAAAAGTCTCGACTCCTACATCGTTATTTCAATATCGCCCCATTTCAATCCTTACCGTTCTATGTAAGATTTTCGAACATTTCCTTAATCGCTGTCTCTCCTCGCATCTTAGAGACATACACAACAAGACATAACTAGTTTAATCCTCTCCAATCCGGATTTCGCCCCGGTCATAGCACAGATACGGCTTTGGATAGGGTCACCGACGACATTCACTTTAATATTGGGAATGGGAAGGTCAGTGTATTAGTACTGCTAGATTTTAGCAGTGCCTTTAACACAGTAGATTTTGACATACTGCTGGGGTTTCTTAATCTACTTAGCGTGTCGCCTGCTACGCTGTATTGGTTTCACTGCTACCTCTTTAGGAGGCGTCAGCGAGTGCGGGTGGACGATAACATGTCAGTGGTGTGATCTTTCTGCTGGCACCCCCCAGGGAGGTTTGCTCTCTCCTTTGCTATTTTCAATTTTTATTAATAACATGACCAAATCTTTAACCTCTTCTTACCATCTTTACGCAGATGATGCAAATTTATTCAGCGGCCAGATTTGAGGATTTTGGTTCGCTGGTAAGCCAACTAAATACTGCACTTAAAGACCTGGATACTAGACAAGTCTTTAAGTGTGGTGCGTTCCGTAAAGTTATGGAATGAGTTGCCTCTTTCCCTAAGACAGTCGCAGTCGATTGGTTAAGAGAAGAAAAAAAGTGCAGCAAAGTTGAATTGAAAAATAGATTAAAAAAGATATTTTTGGAAAAATTACATTAATACTTACATAGGTAAAAAGGAATGCTCGCAGTAAAAAAATAAGTGAACAAATAAATAATTGTAAAAGTATAGCACTTTAAGTGCAGAGGTGAAGTATTCAGGCATTGTCATGTTTAGTGTGTAAGTTAGTGTTTAAGGTCATATGTGCCTAGTTCATATAGCATACCTAACATAGTTTTAACATAGGTACTAACATTAGTTAAAATGAGCGCGGTCTCGCCAACAAACTGTTATCGCAGTTTGGCGAGTAACATAACATTGTTAATTGTTTTGTACTTTTGATAAATAAATTAAAAAAAAAAAAAAAAAAAGTCAGTTGCAGCGTACTTTGGCTGTCTGACGCTTGGTAATATTTGGTTTTATACATTCTTGTTTTTAAATTTCTTTCATTTTCTGCCGATACGGTTTTTCCTCTCCTTTCTTGTATAATAGTTTTGTTTTCCATTATATTAGTATGTGTATGTGTATCTATGTATAGCCTTTCTTGTACTTTGTTGTACATGTTGCATTTGTCTACCTCTTCTCGTATTTAATGTCCTGTCAGTGGCTCTTTTCACAGAGTTACAAGTCACAATTTTACAAGTTGCGAATTTTGAAGTAAGTAAAGCCAACATTTGCAACACTGAGCCTTCGTGGGAAGCCAGTCCAAGCTGGTCTACGGTTTACTAATGTATAACCAAAAAAATATTAGCAAATTATCGTTTGACAAAAATGGTTACGGTGGTTCGCTTTCCATACAAAACGTTTTTTGACATTCGCAGGGTGGACACCTTATTTCACCGACAAAAGTTTCACCTGCATGGTTTCGCCGAATTTTCATTTCATCCAACTTCTGTTACTCAGAAACAGTTAACTTTTTAGGTACAGCTAAAGTCCATCCTGTAGAACCCACTAGGTTAGGTTAGGTTTGTTTTATAACATCCTTGAAAAGTTTACTAATTCTGAAAACAATGATTTTCGATGAAATGGAAAATCTGGGAACCATACATTCAATGGAACAATTGTCGGTAAAACAAGGTACAACCCATTCGCAGGCTAACGACGTGCAATTATTATTTATTTATTAAGAAGGAAACAATAATACAACATAAACAAGTACAGGGTCTCACAAAACCGTTTTATTTGCACAGTTTGACTGTGGGATCGAGCAGTCTCTACTCTCTTCCATTTATATATTATTTATCTACGTATATAGGTACAATAATTATTTTATGCGTTTAACAAGGTAACTACGCGGCTTTTTACCAAGATTAGCTTTATTGGCTTTCTGCCTGTTGTCAGAGGACAGGCTGTTGAGTATATAGGTAAGGCGTTTTCGGATACAACTATCGCCTTAGTAATAAGTGACCCTCGGCACAACAAACATCGTTACTGCGTAATTGTAATTGGGTGTGCTAACGTCTGCCATGATTATTTAAGACTAATAAATATTTATGCTTAAGGCTCACCGGTAGAATGTTGCAAATTTTGAACAAACTATATTTTTTTAAATTCTTATCGTTACTTTTATTATCAACTAACAGTTTAGGAATCTAACTTGCATACATACTAATTTGTTTATGTTAGTTTTAGTCATTATCTTATCTTATCATATCTGATCTCATCTTATCTTATCTTATCATATCTAGATGAGGGCCCTTTCGGGTGCACTTCGACCCAGCGGGATCTTTTGTGCATTTGCCCTCTCTTTTATGCCTACTCCCAAGCTCGCTCCATCATTTGCACAAAGCGAATGATGCAGCTCAGCGGGAGCACCTTGAATTCCTTTGGTTGCCGTTACCAACGTAATTCATTCTTTGTCTGGCAAGGGCATGATATTCACACAATAAGTGTTCCATGGTCTCATCCTCCTCGCCACACATTCTACAATCTAAACTGTCCGACAGTCCCATCTTGGCCAAGAGATCCTTGACCCCGAAGTGACCTGTGAACGCCCCAGATATGATTCTGAGTTGCTTCCTACTGGATTTCCAGACTTTTTTTGTCCAGCCCGAGTCCACTCCTTCTATGAAGAGCTTAGAGTGCCTTAAGCCCGCCTGATTCCTCCACTCGTGTTGGTGTTTTAGTCGTAATCGATAGCAGTCAAGAGCATAACCAATTATTGATTTAACTAGGGATATTCTAGTTTATACTAATTTATTCTAGGAAAGTGGCAACTTCGCGCAAAAAAAAGTGGCAGCTTATTTATGAAAGTTTGTTTCATTAGTTTCTTAAGATATTACGCCGTTAGCCTGCGAATGTCAATTAACGTTTTGTATGATAAGCGAACTACCTTATGGTATAATATTGCATATGGACGATCTTCGGCTGATCTGATAATGATGATGATTGCATATTACAAAATGTAATGACCTAAGTTACTAGGTTACCTTTCGCCCTTATTCAAATACAAACGCGCCTAAAGAGGCTTTAATTACGGTCCAAAATAAAATAATTTAATGACCACATAAAAGCTTTTAAAGGATAAAACGCAATTAAGTCACATTTGCAAAATGCATAATAATTATGAATATGTGAATTCAACCGTGTCTGCAGTATTTAATTAAATGACGGTACAAAATTAATGAACTATGCGGTTTTGTGTTACTAGTAACCGGCAAAAGTGTAGCTAATTTCCCTCGGGGCGAGTGACCATGGCACGTATTCTTACGAATACTTAGTATTCCATCCAATTCTGCCCTCATCTTTGATAGTCAAGTGTGGGTGTCTGTTTATTATTATGTCTTTCCCGCTCACGGGACAATGACGTCCCGGACCTTTGGGAGGCGTGCGTGGAGCTAGGTACCTACAAAGTACCACCTGAGCCAACACGTAGAGGCCCTTTTGACAATTTAATAAAATGCAAGGAGTACACCGAGCGGATGCTGTCCCTGCCCGTGTCATGGGACGCACACAGGGACAGCACCCGCTGAGGAGTATAGGGCCTATTGATGGTTGATGGAATCTAAATGAAACGGGTTATTGGGTGAAAATGATGGACTAGTGGCTGGGCTATTGGGTGAAACATCGGACGCCTGCCTAATAAAACTGTCTCACTTTTTATCTCTTATTATTATTATTATTATCATTTATTAACAGACAAAAAAGTGGTCCACAATTATAAGCTTAACCTAATCTAACCTAGGTGTCATCACATTGACAAATTGGCGCATGATGGCGGTGTTGGTGTTATACCTAACCGCCACTGTGCTCAGAATGGGGTTGGAGCTGACCCATACCCTGGCTTATGGAAATACGAATATATTGCTACCGGCGGCACAGCAATTATGAAGACTTCTAGATATATACATATAAGACTAGCTTCTGCCCGCGACTCCGTCCGCGTGGAACTCGGTTATATCGTAGCTCCATACAAACTTTCATCCCCAGTTTTACCCCTTCCGGGGATGGTTACCGGAATAAAAAGTATCCTATATCCTTCCCCGGGATCCAAACTATCTTCGTACCAAATTTCATCTCAATCGGTTCAACGGTTTAAGCGTGAACTGGTAACAGACAGACAGACAGAGACACTTTCGCATTTATAATACTAGCTTCTACCCGCGACTACGTCCGCGTGGAACTCGTTTATATCGTAGCTCCATACAAACTTTCACCCCCCACTTCATCCTCTTGGGGGATGATTTCCGGGATTAAAACTATCCTTTGTCCTTCCCCAGGACTCAAACTATCTCTATACCAAATTTTATCCCAATCGGTGCAGCGGTTTAAGCGCGAAGAGGTAACAGACAGACAGACAGACACACATTCGCATTTATAATATTAGTATGGATATAAAAAAAGTTTATTGACTTTTCTGTAGGTATTTAATATCATTAACTTGGTGATTATTATGGAACAATTATGTTGTTGGTTCTCTATTTTTGTCTGTTAGCAAAATTTCCATAAAATACTCGTATCCTACAGAGATGGTTGTCTAAGTTTACAGATGGGTAATTGGGTAGTTTTTCGAGAGAGCATTATGACAAGTCAGCTGTCATTTACCCATTTAAAAAAATACGTTTTAACCTACTTAACGTATGTACGAAACGTTACAAAATCGACCAGTTAGTCACAAATTACCTTTATTCATTTACGCCTTAAAATAAAATTATTTCCCGTTTTGGATTGACATTCACAAAATCTATAATGATATATACCGGTAGCTAAGCACATTCACTGCCACGAATGGCTACGCCCTACGCAGCCCTACGCGCAGTTTAGCAAAAAACTGCTACGACGTAGGCGCCCGCTAGGCGGGTTCCTGGCAAAGTTTTAGTCGAATTATTGTATATTTAACCTCCTAACGCGTAGTGGTTACGGAATTTCGACTTCAAGATGAGATTAACTGGTGTATGAGTCAAAAGAGCCTAAGGAGGCATAACTCATCTAAGGCACATAAGACAAAAAAACTTTAAAGAACCGTTTAACATGAAGAAATTATAAAAATGTGGTGGGGCATGACATTAGAATTTAACAGAGTTGACAGTGTTCCCCGTACGAGGTTAGGCCTTGGAGAGCGTGTATATTTTATGTCAAGCGATAAAATGTTCATAAAAATACCTTAATAACAATGATTGACTACCTAATTTATGATAATCCAGCGAAATTACTCAGTTGAGGATTTTTGTAGCCTCACCAAATACGATTTTTGAAATTGTCTTGGTTCGAACCACGGTACTGAGTTTATTTTTATTTTATTCTGATGTGAAATGTGAAATCAACAGCATTGCCTGAGGGCTGCCAAAATGTAGTATTTACTCTGCGAATAGGTAATTCAAGAGCCGTTTTAGTTAACAGGTGCATGTCGATTTTCATATGTAAGCTAATCTTATCTCATAGCAAATATTAACTTAGAAAACAAATGGGATGAGATTCGTCGCTTCTAGTGCAAGAGTGAATCCTTAACACGTTTTTGCTCTCCATACAAGGCAAAGAGGCCGCCAAAGGCTTTGTTCCCGGTGATCACGGTAAACAAAGCACGCGCAATAAAATCGCCAGAAACACCCGAGTCATTCCTCACATATTACGCTACAATAGCTCAAGCACAAAATTACGCCGACGTATAATTTTCTCGCACGGGCGTAAGCGTTGTAAAATATTAAAATGTAATTTGTGTGGCTCAGTGCACCCGTACTCGGCTTAACGCGAGTTTGGTGTTGGTGAAGTTATGCATGTGCTCGTTTCTTCTAAATTAGACGTGGAGGCTGAAGGTGCGCTTCTATTAGCTAACAAACACTTGGAAATTACTGGAATTAGGCTCTTTACGTCTTGACAATATCACTTTTTCGAAAGTCATATTTTTATCTCGTTTGCAATACCGTCTTTTTTTGCGTGCTTTCTGATTTCGAGAGCGTGTGTACCTAAGTGTAGATAAAGTTTATAAACTTTCTTAAACATTTGTAATAAAATATTTACAGAATTATACAAAAAATAAAGTATGCACCTGCTTAGTTCTACGTGTTAAAGTGCGAGATTTTATATTCCGTGCTAACCATATAACATCAACCCTTTCAACCCGTAACTACAAACGAAGTTCCTAGTTTGTTGTGAAAATCATGATGTTAAAAAAACTTTTCGGATATCCAACAAATAGGCTTTATGCAGAAGCACAAGTTCTATCGGTCCGTCGGCTCTTGGTTCACAAATTAAGTATAACAATGCATAAATCCTCAATAAATATAAAAAATTACTAATACTTACTAACAAAACGAGTATTTAAACTTCCCGTCCGCAAACCCCGCTTTTGGTAGTGGTTTCGGTGATGCACTTTATTCCACAATTTACAATCCTACTATCCTACTAATATTATAAATGCGAAAGTTTCGATGTTTGGATGTTTGGACCGATTTTAATGAAATTTTGCACGAAGATAGTTTATAGCCTGGATTAAAATATAGGATAGTTTTTATCGCGAGTCCACGCAGACGAAGTCGCGGGCGGAAGCTAGTAATATTATAAATGCGAAAGTTTCGATGTTTCCATGTTTGGACGTTTGTTACTCAATCACGCTTAAACGGCTGAACCGATTTGAATGAGATTTTGCACGAAGATAGTTTATAGCCTGGATTAAAATATAGGATAGTTTTTATCCCGAGTCCACACGGACGAAGTCGCGGGCGGAAGCTAGTACCATTATAATATTATTGATAAAATTATATTATTTAAAATTATTGGGGTGTCAGCTAAGGAGGCCATAATACTACTTTTCAACTGGCTTTCCTCATAAAATTACAATGAGACTAAAGCATTTCTTATTAAGATAGTTAAGGATATTAGATATTACGCAAAATGTTTTTAGATTTTTTTTCTACTCTAATACAGACTTTATAATTCGGGTTATAATACCTATCAATGTCGAAGTCATCAGGTCCGTATAGTCCATAATTAAAGCTCTACAGGTGCCCAAAACCCGATTGCTCCACCTTCATGTCAGTAAAATAAAAAATGTAGGTATCAAATAAAAAGGAACCAAACAAACTTATATAAATACCGATTTGCATGTGACATGTTAGAATTTAATACTGCGTTAGAAAGTTAAAAATCCGTTCAAAATTTGATCAAGGTAAGATTTGTTTAGAGATTGGAGGCACCAGGACCCAGGCAGTATTTTTTTTTAATAAGCTTCCCACTAACTTATAAATGATTACAAACAGTTTCGCTTTCAGTAACCTATTGAAAGCATATTTGTTGAGGGGATGATTCTATAGTATTGAAGAAATATTTGCACAAGATTAAAAAAAAAATAGTTTTTACTAAATATCTGTCAAAATTATGTATGTGATCCTAGTTATACTATTTACTTCTACTATTAAGTGTATGTACAAATTTCAAACAATAATTCTATTGTTCATGAATAAATGTTGAATTAAAATTGAATTGAATTGAATTGACACAGGTAGATCAGGCTTCACAGTGGGAATTTGTCGCGACCCGCAAACCTTTTCTCAATACCACATAAATCGTAGTTCCTGGACCTACACCGTAATTTAAATGCATAGCTACGTTCACGTTCCGCCTCACGCCACTAACTCCTTATCAAGCCGTTTCCGTCACAAATGAAACTTCGCCGTATACGTTACGCAAAGCCTGATAAGACAAATCGCTTGGCGTCCTCGCTAAATACGGCGTGTTAACCAATTCGTAAACAGTTGACAATCGCTGTATGTCACCTTGTTATCCGAACGATCCAAAATGAGAAAGTTTACTTTTTGTATTTTTAGGGTTCCGCTGTCCGTCCGTCTATCTGTCCGTCTGTCTGTCCGTCTGTCACCAGGCTGTATCTCATGAACCGTGATAGACAGTTGAAATTTTCACAGATCATGTATTTCTGTTGCCGCTATAACAAAAAATACTTAAAAACATTATAAAATAAATATATAATAATTATACAACAAACGTGATTATTTTTCCGTTTTTATAGATAATCGTACGAAACCCTACATGCGCGAGCCCGACTCGCACTTGGCTGGTTTTTATTTTTTATTAAAATTTAGACTCATTAATCAAATCAAAAATGTTACAGAACCTTACACTTTGGGAACCAGGTTCCTCGCTCTCTTTTGCCTGACTTTGCTGATTAGCCATAACAATCTACGTTGGCCAAAAATACGAGTAATTCCTGACTTTTTAACCTAATTAATACCCTATAAGTACGTATACTATCATTGAACAGTGTATTTTACATAAAAGCTTATAATAAAGCACCGTGTTGAAGGTTGTTTCGCAATTAATTGTCATCGTAAAATTCAGAAACTATCATTAATATGTAAATTTACGATGTAATATAAATTACGAGGGAAATTTTAATTATGATTAAAGTCATTATGGGTGAAAAGTCCGTCAAGGTGTGATGTTAGACTGATGAACATGACTATTTGTTTCTGTTTAATGGTTTCTAACTATGTATTTATGGACATTACTCACCAAGATAGACCAAAAAAAATGGATTATGGAGGGGAGATATGCTACGTAGAACAAAAGAAAAGTGGAGCAAAACCAAACCAAACTGGTGTACCGAGGGACGGAAGAAGAAATAGAGGAAGGCAGAGCAATATAGAGATGGGAAGATGACTTCAAACTCACAGCAAGCAAAGCTAGATACGAAATACCTACAATATAAGTTGTTAGAGGGGGCCTCTGCCAAGAAGCACACTGAACTCAGAGACATTTTATGAACGCAGTGATACCAAACTACAAATGAGAGTTCAGGATAACAGGCTCAAGTAATAAAAATAATAATAAATTTATGTATCTGTATCTATTAAATAAATCTAATTATCGTCGCCTAATAGTACCCATAACACAAGCTGGTCGTCCTAATATTTATTACTAGCTGATGCCCGCGGCTTCGCGTGGTTATAGGAAAATGTAACATATTGCATTTTCCCGTGGGAATTAGACGTTTTCCCGCTGGAAAAAGTAGCCTATGTCACTCTCCAGCTTCTAAACTATCTCCATACAAAAAATCACATCAATACGACGCTCCGTTGCGACGTGAAAGAAGGACAAACAAACACACACACTTTTGCATTTATAATATTAGTAAGGATTCTACGACCATATTTTAAACGATATCGTCTTTCAGTTCGAAAATGTCAGAGCCGGTCATACTGACCTAAAGATATTTACATGTTCTGTTTTACGCCCCGCTAATCCTTAAGAGTCCGCAGTAAGCTCGGCCGAATTTCACCTTCCCATACAAACGGAGTTTCGTTCTCATTTTAAAACTACGTGTTGGATTGTGACGAAACTTTGCATATACAATGACATGGGGTATATCTATCTATGTCTGTAGTTAGTTTATATAGATCCAGTTTATAAAACACACGAAATACAGCAAAAACAAGTTTTGTATGACAAACTTAAATTCGTTGTATTTTTTTACTATGGTATCTGAAGCTACATAAACTAATTACAGACCTGGATATACCTCATGTCATTGTACAATATGCAAAGTTTCGTTACAATCCAACACGTAGTTTTAAAATGAGAGTGTAACTACGTTTGTATGGAGAATCGAGCTTACTGCGGACTCTTAACTTGTTTTAACTTGACCTCACCCGTCTCCCACGAATAAATCTTGACGCCGCGATAAGTAACCAACCAAGCGTAATGAGGATTCTAGTTTCGTTAGGCAGGACGGGTGAGGTGAGGCATGAGTGCGTTCTGAATAACAGCCTTTTCCCGTCAGCCCAGCTGTGGCTTACGGTGTCTTTTTTATTTCAGCGGATTTAAAATTTAACTTTGATCCTTTGAACTAGTCAGAAGGCTAGCGAGCTAGCTCAAAAAAGGTTTCGGCAAATATTGGCGCGTCAAACATTCGAGGGAACGTACAAAAATGGCGTAGTGACTCAATCAACTATTAAAACAGAAACTGGAGCAATCCGTTCGATAAATTTCAGCGTTGCCGTCGGTCCCAGAGGCAATAACAAACAATATCTTTTCCAATACAGCGCCTCCGATAGCTTTTCGTAAGCTTAAGCGAATCGCGACAGTACATTGTGGCGTCGATGGCATTTTAGAACAGATTTAGATGATATTTGCTATCGATATAGTTTGAGTCCCGGAGAAGGACATAGGATCGTTTCTATTCCGGAAATCACCCCCTAAGGGGGTGAAAAGGGGGGCTAAATCGTAATAGAGCTACGATATAAACGAGTTCCACGCGGACGGAGTCGCGGGCAGAAGCTATTATTTATATAGTCTGACCTCATCACGACGTTAACAGTTACATGTTAGCTTTTTTTTAAAATACACTGTTCATTGTAACTGTTAGCTTTTCGGTGGAAAAAACATCGTGAGCGATACGTACCTATGTATATCTGCGAAGAAATACAAAGAAGTATGGAATAAGCTTTTGGTGGCTGAGAGAAAGATTCTCCGAAAAATCCTTGGCCCAACGCAGAGACCCGATGGCAGCTGGAGGATCCGCACAAACGCCGAAATTGAGGAGATAGTAGCTGAACCTAATATCATTGGCGTGACAAAGGCGCAAAGGCTTCGGTGGCTCGGGCATCTTGAGCGGATGGGAGGCGAACGGGCGGTGAAAAGAGCTTACGAGGGAAAACCGACAGGACGCCGCCCGGTCGGTCGGCCTAGATATCGATGGGCGGATGTGGTGAATGCGGATCTGCGCGAGCTCCAAGCTGGCGACTGGCGCGAGACTGCACAGGACCGGGATCAGTGGCGAGCAGTCGTGTTGGAGGCCAAGACCCACTTTGGGTCACTGCGCCAGAGGAGTAAGTAAGTATGGAATATCCCCAAACCGCACGTGACCTGCGTGAGGACTAGCGCCCATTCCCTCATTTGAGACAGGAGCCCTGTACCCAACAGTCACTGGGAAGTGTATTGCCTGCTGATAATTAATCATATTTGATTTATCACACATAACCTTTTATGTTTCTCTCTTCTTAGTCGTGCACTCTGGACAGAGTGGTCGTGGTCATGTCACGGTCGATTTTTGCACCCCCGCAGCCGTTCCAAAGCGTCCCCATTTGGCTCTGTTTCTGGCGGAGCGCGAGCAACGAGCGAACGATCTTTTCACTTTACGGTTAACAATTTAAATACCAATATATGGTTGAGATTATTTATTTAATATGGCCGACTTGTTATAAAACAGTCATTGTAATTGGAAACTTATATATTGGACGGTAGAGTTGCTTTTTGAATGGACTAATTCGGCCAACGCAAATAATCAAGTATACATAGACCCCTGTGTTCCCGGAAGGGATAGGCAGAGCACGTGCAATTTAATCATGGGAGATGTGATATTGCAGTGGCAGGTTGCTAGCTCATCGCCTACAACACATTTCAACCCTATCCTGTAGTCGACTCATTACGACACCCACGGGAAAAAAGGTGTTTAATAAATTAATTATCTAAAAAGAACTGTTCGGTATCATAGTTAGATGTATTTGTTATGGACTATAATTAGGTACGTTAGATTAGACTGGGCAGCTAGTATAAGATAAAGCGCGGCTTCGCTCGGTTATTGCAAAGTAGGAAGGCAAACTCACAGGATAAAATCCAGAAAGTCTCTTCTGCACGCACTTGAAGGATTTTTTGAGATCTGATAAGCGGATGTAATCAAAGCTACAATATCACAAATCTAACCTCTTTAAAACATTATAGAATAAGTATATAACTTGATGCAGGGATTATTAATTAGCTGAATTTAAAATGAATATTTTTTATTTAATCATCTATGTATTTATGTACCTACAGCTCAAGGAGGTACCAAGCCTCTAAAGACAGACTACACACATTTCACAGTAACGGGTTTTCCGATTCAATACCCAGTAGCCACATACGTACCTATTTTGCACGGCACGACAATCTGCCTTCAATCTGCCGATATGAGCCAAGCACCTAATCTCGGATCACGTTTCGGCACGTTGCGTGGTGTGCTCCTATTCGAGTAAAATAAGAATAATCCAATGATATTATTTACTCTTTATTACACTTCTCAGTAGTGGCGAAGTGCCTATGCCAAATCTTAGGATTAGATGTCGAAGCGAACCTCGGGATCCATTATAGCACAACCGGGAATAACGCTAGGACGATGATAGTAGTGGTGGAGATGCACGCATGTGGGATATATAGCTAGGAAGGGAGAGAGAGAGAGAGAGAGAGTAACATATGAATCCAAAAGACCATAACATTTTAAAGTAGATTGTAAACAACAGCTAATTTATAGAGCGATCTCTGCCAGACAACCATTGGATAGAGGAGGAATTGGAACAAAAGTATCATCTTCAAGTTGTCGTTGAAATGCTGGCTGTGTTCATTTTCGCTTACAACAAAATGAACTAATTGATCAAGGTGTTTTCTGCATTGATAAAATATAAATGAACTTACAGTAAATTGTTTTAGAGATTCTAAAGTAGGCAATAGAAGGACAAGGGCGGCATCGCCCTGTGATTGGTCGAATTGCTGTTCCAACCGGACTACAACATATCGTTGGACAGTTTAAATTCATAGAATGAATTCATAAAAGGCACTATTCGTGCGCTGTCTAGCTAACTAACGATTTGAATCCTGAATTCTGACCATCTTTTGCCACATTTCCGAGCAGTGGCGTGAAAAAGCTCTCATCATCATCATCATATCAGCCGAAAAACGTCCACTGCTGGACATAGGCCTCCCCCAAAGAGTGCCAAAGTGACCGGTCCTGCGCCAACCGCATCCAGCGGACTCCAGCAACCTTTACCATGTCATCAGTCCACCTTGCGGGGGGCCTACTCACGCCGCGCCTTCCGGTTCGTGGTCGCCACTCGAGAACCTTTCCGCCCCAACGGCCATCGGTTCTACGTGCTATGTGCCCCGCCCACTGCCACTTAAGTTTAGCGATTCGGAGGGCTATATCGGTTACCTTGGTTCTGCTGCGGATATCCTCATTTCTGATGCGATCACGCAGAGAAACTCCCAACATAGCCCTCTCCATAGCCCTTGGGTGACTTTGAGCCTTCTTATGAGGCCCATAGTAAGCGACCACGTTTCAGTGCCATATGTCATCACTGGCAACACACACTGGTCAAAGACTCTCGTCTTATGACACTGCGGAATATTGGACGAAAAGATGTGCCGTAGCTTCCCGAACGCTGCCCAGCCGAGTCGGATTCGACGATTGACCTCTTTCTCGAAAAAGCTCTAGTGCGTTTTATTTACCTACCTGAGGCCAATATACCAACAGTAGCCCTGCCAAAGGGACCGAAATTAAACAGTCATAATAATGCATTTTCACCGAACTGATGAAAGCAAACGGATGAAAATTGTATCGCAGATTTTGAAGGATTACATTACTTGCATACGAACCACACACACACTTACCGGGTTGCACTCCGGGAGTGCCGGCAGAAGTGAAAGCTCAATGACATTGTAACAGTATTTCTATCAGGTCACGTGTCCGTCTTACGAATTTGCAATCTCTCGAATCTCACGGTCACGTGACCTGTGGCGAGTTTAACAATTTTCCCTATCACAAACAGTGCACAGCGCCGCTAAAAATTGTTTTCACTTCAATAATTTGTGATTATGATGCGAGTACCCCTTAGGTACTTAACAAAATTTACACTGACCGGCAGAATATTTGGCCCAAAAACTCTTTTCGTGATTTCAAACTATACATTGAATAGATTAAATTTTACTTATTTAATACAAATGAGGAATTAATAATTTTTTAAATAAGTAAATGCATTTTTCTATTTTGTGCCAAATTTATTGCCGGCGAGTATAACTTACGGAACGTTATTGGTTAATTAGCAAGTAAGGGTGGGTATCCACCTGAGCTGTGCGACGTAGCGGAGCGGTGTGCGATGAAAAAAAAAAACACCAATAGCGTTGCTAGCCGCATCTATGCTATTGTTGGATTCTCACCCTTAGTATGTGTATGGATAGTTTGACAAGTTTCTATTGAATGACAGCTGCCCCCTATTTCACCAACTTGACAATTGTCACCTAACACTGCTTGCTCTGCTACATTGCTTGTTCTAAAAGTTAAGGTAGTCGTAGGTTACTTGTGGATCCAGCAATGTACGGAGAATTGTCGTTCTCAGGTGACAATTCCCAAGTTGTTGAAATAGAGGCCTGGTGGTGCCATATTTAACGTTGGTGCGTCTGTAATCGTAAGTCGGTGCAACCTGCCCTCAGAGTTTAACACTTTCGTGACCAAGAATTGCTACGCGCTACGGTCGTAGCGATTCTTGGTCGTTTTCCTCGTATGTAGCGGACTAGCTACGGCGTAGGCGCCCGATACGCGGGTTCCTGGTAGCGAAAGTGTTAACGAACACCGCTCACGATCACAGACGGTGTGGTGCAACCCGCCCTTTGTTACCGATGGAGGGCTTATTCGCGTAACTAACTCCAGGCAATACGTCATAATCGTTAATCAGATGAGGAGTGACGTGACTTGACGTCCTTTGTGCGTATGTTGCCCCATTATATTAAGTGTACATCTTACGATAGGCCCCCAGAGAGATTATGTAACGTTGCCTTTGCCTGTAACAGACACGCCATAGGGAACCACAGCAAATTACATCGTATGAATGCGTTTTGCATTACAATGTGAATATTGATGAGAAGTTACTTTTCACTTACTACCACCATTGGCTTTTTCGGTCGACAAATCTCTGCTTGAAGAATATGCACGTTTTAAAACATCAATTTCGATTAGGTACTTCCGAGAGGCGGCAACAATACTGAACTTTGATAAACATATATGTTTTAAATAATTAATAAATATTAGGGGACAATCTTACACAAATCTACCTAGTCCCATAGTAAGCTCAATAAAGTTTTTGTAGTAGTCTAGACTTTTTTTTTTAGTAGTAGACTTAGTAAGCTCACAAATTGTGTTATGGGTACTAGGCGACGATATATTTAATAGATTTAAAAGCACATAAAATAAAAAAATACAGTTAATAGCTTAATGATAAATACAAGATAATCATACAATAAAAAAAAACAAAATAGGCTATAACTAAAAATGAAAGTATGAAAAGGGAAGTTATAAAAAGAACATCGCCTCTAGGAGGTCAAACTGCGGCATGGACCCCATTACGCTGGCAGCATTACCTCTCTGAATCGCAATGAAAATTCGTTGCGAGAGGTAAGCGCCAGCTTTGAGGGTCTCCAGTTGCTTGGACCAGCCGCGAAGACAAGGCCTTGAAGAAGATACTCATATCTGACGAGACCCAAGGTTTCCACAGCAAGCGCCGCAAAATCGTAATCCTTTAACAAGGAGGAGTATTTGCGGCGCTTGTTCACTTGGGCCTGGTCGGCAGCAGCGCCGGCCTGAGAACGGGTGCCCTGGATGTCGGACTGGGCGAAGGTATCAACGCAAGTTACATCCCACACCAGGGCTCTGCCTAGTTTCCATGGCACCACTGTCTGGACGCTTGCCATCGATTAGATTTAAATACATTGGGTGTAGCCACGGGGGTCGATTTGGCCAGGCTAAAGTCTGTGTCAAGAGTCGAGGCGGGAGCGTGGTTGCAGGCTTTGCCTGCTCCTTATTTGGGAACACTCCTGGACAGCGACTCATTGCGGGTGGCAGTGGCACTCCGCCTGGGCTGCGATGTTTGTGTGCCTCATGAATGCATCTGCGGCTCCATGGTGGAAGCGAGTGGCCATCACGCTTTGAGTTGCGGTCGTTGTTCGGGAAGGTTTCCGCGTCACCACGCTCTCAACAACATTGTTAGGAGGGCTTTAATATCTGCCAACATCCCCTGTGTTCTGGACCCTCGGAGCTCTGCCGCGCCGATGGCAAGAGGCCAGATGGCTTAACTTTGGTGCTGTGGTATCTGTTATGGGACGCCACGTGCGTCAGTACTTTTGCCGTCTCGCATCTTAGCCGAACGATACGAACAGCTGGTACCGCTGCAGATTTTGCTGCGGCCAGGAAGCGGGTTAAATATGCGGCCCTGGGTGGTAATTATTATTTTGTACCCCTTGCGTTTGAAACTACTGGGTGTTGGGGGTCGGAGGCAGTAGCGTTCGTTAGTGAGGTGGGACGACGAATTACGGAGAGGGGGTCTGACGCCCGCGCGGATTCGTACCTGGTGCAAAGGTTGTCCATCGCCATTCAACGTGGTGACGCGCCAGTGTGATGGGTACCTTTGCGCCAGGGACAACTTGTGGGGGACTTTTTGGCTAGGCTTAAGCTAGTAGCTTCAGTTTATTATTATTTTATTTCTTATTGTATTTTTATGTGGATTAAATGACTTTGTTTTCTTAAATACATAGAAAACATCCATGACTCAGGAACAAATATTCGTGCTCATCACACAAATAAATGCCCTTACCGGGATTCGAACCCGGGACCTCTTGCTTCGTAGGCAGATTCACTACCAACTAGGCTAAAGCGGTCGTCAAAAATATAAACGTTGTTTGTTAATTCGTTAACTTTTTTTTTATTTACTCTCATCGTCACCCTAATTGCTACGTTAAACTGTCACTGAACTAGAACAAGTCTTGTCGAATAGGGTGACAATAAGGTTAGTGTTTTTGCTATTTTACATTATTATCAATAAAGTTTAATTGTTTGCTTCTAGAGTTAATACACTGAATTTTCCTTAAAATACTGCGAAACATTATGTTCACGACTAAGGTTTCACGCTGTATTTGCCATAGCCGGGATTCAAACCCAGGACTTTCAGCTTCGTAGGCAGCGTCACTACACACTGGGCTGAGCTCGTCATAAAAAATGTTTTAAAAGAGACTAATAATATAAACTTTCTCTATTAAGACCACTTCGCGCATTATGCGGTATTTTGTAATTTTGTATTGCGTGAAAACAAGGCGTTACGTATCTTGTTTTGACCTCACCTCACCGTTCACCCACAAATATGTATATCATTAGGCACTGGTCCCACCGTCGGCTAGTAAGCTAGAAAAGTTGGGCGAGTAACGGTTCATTGCGTGCTGACCAGGCACAGTGTGATCGATCGACCTTTACAGATCCGCAATGTAATGCTGCTCGCCCAACTTTTCTAGCTTACTAGCCGGCGGTGGGACCAGTGCCTTACGCCAGGATGCGTAGTAACTAAGCGTAAGTAATCAGGGCTTTCGCAACACGCTCATGCGTCATGCCTGGCGAAACTAGACCTCTGATTAAGCTTAGATACTGCAGATCGCGGCGTCAAGATGTCTTGGTGGGTGAGGGGTGTGGAGAGGTTAAAACAAGTTAGGTAGGGAATAGCGGGGCAGAGGTCTGGTTTCGTTGTTAGGGATGAGCGAATAACAGCCCTGCTTCAGCGTATCCTGCGATTATCAGAAAGTATTCATTAAAATGAAGGCGTTGTAATGAATCTGTAGTGATTTTATACTTAGACCAAGAAAAATCTTAGAGGGAGCCAAATAAGTTAAGCACACGCTCACGCACACATATACAAACAAAATTGCACAAAACTCTACAGAACGTATCGCAATCCTTTCAAAATCACCCATTTCGAGTTATGTGAAATTTAATTTATTTTTGTGTGCGTGAGCGTGTGCTAAACTTATTTGGCTTGGTTAAAAACCGGCTTCACTCGGTTGTTCGTAGTGCTGTCTATCTTTTTTCTTGATTTTACACTGACAACTGACAGTTTACTTATACCGCACCAACTTGTTTGGCAAACACTAAAATTAAGGGCCCGCACTTTGCACAATTTAATGGGGTATAGTCTGGGATATTTTAGGATATTTAACCATATGGCGACAGGAGTCAAGACACACTAACTGTATGGTTAATTAACCAGTCGACTGAATAGCCATTCTTGAGGAGGTCGTGTCGCTCTTAAAAATTCCAAAACGAACCAAACTCACGACCTACCATAAAAAGGATGCTTTCATGAATAGGGTTGTGGTCTGAAATTGTATTATTACTCCAAAAAAAGAATACAAAAGCCTAGTGAGGAAAATATCAAAAATACGAAGCGTTTTATTGTTACTCTAACAGAGGACCATGACGTCATAGTAAATGTTTCATATAAAAGTACGTTTTGCGGAAACATAATAAACTTTGTGCTTGTTTATACACTTGGGTTTCTTTTTTCTTCATTCTACTATATTTTATAATCCCCTTTCGAGAAAAAAATCAACATTACTGATATAACGACCTTAATTGAGTATCAATCACTTACCTGTCTGTCATTAATTATTGTCTTGTCAACGTCTTAAATAAACATTAATTTTACCAAACTGTACTGTTATGTTATTTATATTAATTGATTATTTTATTTAGTGAAAACATCGCTTTGGAAATATGATCGGAATTGGGAGCGACCTACTAAAATAGCCCAGCTGCCCGATAATAAGGCTCTGCGTCACAAAAAAGCTATGAAATGATAGCACTAACGGTAACCCCGTCCGCGGTCATTAATCAGGGCCGGCTCAAGGAAAACACGGTAGTGACAAGGAGCGCGGCTACGCTCAAATAGTGTTTTTCAAGATTTAGCCGCATTCTTGCAATATTACAAGAGTATTGTAACGTTAATCTATAATGATAGTAAATAACGCGCGGCCGCTAGGTATAGCGTAGCGGAAGCCGCGACGGCTCTAAACTAAGCTAAATGATCGCAAAAGCGCATGCACTTTTATTTGCCCACCGTCATTTTTATTTTATTTAGTTTAGTCATTTAGTTTGGGATTCTAATATTTAGCTGTATGCAGTACATGAACTTACATCTAATAAGTTCATAAAAACAAGATAATTTAGATAACGTCGTTATAACAAAATAATAAGTCGAACTAGCATACTTAAAATCTTTATGTATATTAACTTTATAGGCGTTGCAGTCTGAGAAAGTAGCAAGCTAAGTTATGATCAGTGATCGGAATTAGGTGAGCCAAAATACCTATTATTCGCAACAGGACATAATGTAGAGTGGATACAACCGGGTAGAAAAATATTTTTTTTCTTTAATACCGGGTAATCGATATTTGTCTGGGTACTATAAGTAGTCGTAATGTTAAACATACATATTTTTACTAATAGTACGGGATTGTTTATGTTAGTTTGTAATAAAAAGGGAAGGAAAAAGTATGAAATGGTTATAACTTTTAGATTAACATTAAACATCCCGTTCTATAAGTAAAAACATATATGTTGAACATTACGACTGGTACCCGGAAAAATAACGAATACCCGGTATTTAAGAGAAAATTCTGTTTTCCTACCCGGTTGCAACCACTTTATATTATGTCCTCTTGCGAAGAATAGGTATTTTGGCTCACCTAATTCCGATCACTGGTTATGATCTGTGTTTAGCTGTTATAAGGTCTTAGCACACTATAACAACTCAACAGCCACTCGATTCAAAGCAAAATATTGAAATTTAAGCCTTATGTCGTATTTCCTACAGCACAATTTTCCATTGTTGTTAAGGCACGAGAGGTGTACGACGCGTAGACCACACGTCGTACACTACTTGAATATCATTTTTTGAAATTAAACTTAAATAATATGACATAGGGCTTAAATTTCAATATTTGCCATAGAATCGAGTCGCCGTTGAGTTGTTATAATGTGCGAAGACCCTTAGTGTTACAGTTAAGTACCTTGTGCACTTTTTACTTGTTATAATTGAAATAAAGAATATTTATAAAACAAAAAACTAGAGGATGTGTCAGGTGTAGAAGTCGCGAGGCTGTCTTTTTTAAATTTATTTAACCTGAATCTACACAAAATAAATTTCATTTTATTTATTTCTTAAATGATCAAGTGCTTATATTACATAACATAGTTGTTGGTTGCAAAGTAAGAGGCATTGCAAAGATCTTACAATTCAAAATTACATTTAATTTTAAGATTCAATGACGTCATAAAATATAAAGTGGGCATGTTTATTCTCATTATTAAGTACATTTATTTTGGAGGTCCTTGAGTGAAATTTGGCTGACGAGATCTCGATTACCTAATCTCGATGTCAGAATCTTAATGCGAGATCTCGAATTACCAATCTCGGTTCCAGATTGCATTCCCTACCTGTATAGCCCGGGCATTAGAATGTGGCTACGGTATCCCCTGCCTGTCGTACGAGGCGACTACAAGGGGTCCTCGTGGTGGTACGCAGTAACAATTGGGGGCTGCAATCGTTAAATAAAACCGGCCAAGTGCGAGTCGGACTCGCGCACGAAAGGTTCCGTACCATTATCTATAAAAACGGCGAAAAATACACGTCTGTTGTATGGAAGCCCCACCCCGACTCGCACTTGGCCGGTTTTTTAGTATTTTTAGTTATAGCGGCAACAGAAATACATCATCTGTGAAAATGTCAACTGTCTAGCTATCGCAGTTCTTGAGATACAGCCTGGTGACAGACAGACGGACGGACAGACGGACAGACAGCGAAGTCTTAGTAATAGGGTCCCGTTTTTACCCTTTGGGTACGGAACCCTAAAGAAAGGTAGAACCCATAGAGGCGACGCTAGGGCGGCACTGGTGCGTTCCGTAGGAAATCTTAGCCTTCCGAAATGCTCCAAGGATGACCATCGGGGGATTTTTAGTCGGTGCAAGTCCGACATAACCTCCGTACTATCCCCGTGGCGCGGTGGGATGTATCTATAAAGGAATATACTCCCAATAAAAATAAAAAAATAAGTACACCGCTTTGCTTAGAATATACCTATGAAACAAAACATAATTCATTCACTTGCCGATATCCGATTGAACTGAAACTTGGCATGCATTATGTAATTTCGGTGACAACGTAATAATGACGCCACTGAGCTGATCTGGTGATGGGGACAGGAGGGATGGATGAAGGAAGAGGAACTCTTAAACTGCACCAGATAAACCTGCCGTGTTGGAACTTGGAATCCTCTCATGGAGCATCATGATGTCTGTGCCAAATAGTACAGGTGGTAATAAAATAATTAATCAGAAGAAACTTTTATTTATCGAGTATCAAGGCGGAACTCCACCGGTGTGCGGCACTGTGCGGCACAAGCATTTTTGTACTGAATATGCTTGTGCCGCACAGTGCCGCACACTGGTGGAATCCCACCTTCAGAAAACATGCAGGTCGCTTAGTCTTTATGGATATTATATTCTTTATTATTTCCAGTGCCCCGCAGCGCTACGATGTTCTCACCATCGATTGTTGTCCATTGTGTCCTTAATCCAAGTCAAGTATTTGGACACCTTGGTGAAAACACCAGGGTAAGAGCCGCAGGTGTGTCCAGTATGCGACACCACGCCTACTAGGACGTTGTTGTACACCAGAGGACTTCCACCAGTGCCCTGCCCAAGAAAAGTCGTAAAACATCAAAATGAAAAGAAATAATACAAAGCTTGACGATAAATAAATAAAAATTGCACAAAGGAAACAATTTTATAATAATCGTGTAACACCACAAATGTCGGACGAAAAGAAGCAAAATTGTGGTTGGGAACAAAATAAACAAAATACCGAAAGGAATATTAATATTCGAACATTCTTAGCTGATTAACTATGTACTTGTTTCACCAGCCATCTGTATAAAGAAAGTAGTGAAAAACAATGAAACTACCAACTTAAGATATATAGGTAGCACAATATTGTTTTTTCTTGAAAAAAACGGTCAGAACATAGAAACGAATAAAGCTATCGACATGTCATGAACTTGCGTGTTGTAAACTTATTGTTGCCCAACATAAAAATGTTTCTGATGTATTCTTATCTGCAATACAACGCAAAATGAAGCGTTACACAAAGAAACGAAATCTCTGCACGAACCACCTCGAACTTTGATGTAAGATAGTGATATCAAATATTTGTTCTAAAGATCTGAAAATCAATTTCCTTGATATTTTATAAAGTATTTATCAGACTTACATACATATTATTTTGCAATTCACCCTTTATCAATATAAACTTATCCAGTGACCATGACAGTGCAATGGAGACTTTACTTCCTTTACTAACTTGAAGATTCATTGTGCTGGCAGCCAGAGACAAATAATGGGCCTTCACTCTAAATATTCTCAGGAGCACCTAGGATATGTCCTTTGATAAAACGTGTGTCAACAAAGTTAAGATAATGAAACATACCTGACAAACATTGCTGTATTTTGATCCGGCACATATCATGTTGTCCGTCAGGTGCGGGTGGATGCGCTTGCAGCACACATTCCCCACCACTGGCACAATTGCTTGGCGTAGCTCGTTTGTGGTCATTTCATTCTGTGTAAGGGACTAAATGTTAAAATTTGGAATCTTTTAAAATGGTCTTCTTCTTGGTCGATACATTCTTGTCAGAAAGGTCGTGGTCGAATCGTGCAGTTCGTGCACCCTCCACTCTGCCTTGCACAACAAGACGCTCGATGGAGTCGCCTTCTCGCCTCGAGACGTTTAATATGTTATTAGTAGTTTAATCTGCAGAGCCTATAAGAGCTAGGAAACGACTTGGAGCGATATAGGTAGCCGTAGTAGTAGGTTGAACTACAAAATTAAAACTTTATTAATAGTTTGAGTCCCAGGGAAGGACTAGAGTTTGTCCTGAATATCATCCCCTAAGGGGGTGAAATGGAGGGAGGGACGTTTGTATGGAGCTACGATATAAACGAGTTCCACGTGGACGGAGTAGCGGGCAGAAGCTAGTAATAAATATGTAGATAAGATTAGATACCTACATAACCAACACATTCAAGAAAAATAAGCAGATGTGCTAATCACACCGACATTTGCTGTTACCGGCAGGGAAATCGAGTAACTTTTCGAACGCTCGCTGGGATATCAGAACTTAAATTTTTTGAAGGTGAACTAATTCATTCGAACCAAAAAACACTAACTTCGCCAGCAGAGCCGATAGCAAGTATCCTTAACTGGTCTTCGACGAATAAAAAGGGTTATGGAAACAAGTGATTACATGACTTAAATGCAGATAAGAGATTACAAGTAATATTTTCTTATTACACACTGACTACCTACTATCTTAGAAATCGCGACTCATTTAATTAAAGCAAAGCCTATATGTATTACGGCGATATTATGCTGCGTATTAGGCCTATTCGTTTTTTCCCAGGATTCATTGGATTTTCAGCTATTTCACCTGTTTTAGTCACCTTTAAGGCATATCTTACCGACCTGGTGTTGTAATTATAATTACTTTTGATATACCCCGTATTCGTACATTATGAAATTATATACATTTTGATTGTACGAAATCTACCCCAACCAAAACGATTAGAAAAAAAATCTAAATAACAAAATAACCGTAAACGAAATCCCAAAACCATTGTTTACATATTAATCTCAAGCATTTAATTACAAACTATATAAAAACGTTCCTTCTTATTCGAGTAAAACTTATTAGAGACAGACGCATTCAAAGGAGAACCAATAATTACTTTCGGGTCGCGAAAACACATATTAATTATTTCTGCCAAGTAGCCTATGCATAGCATACAAAAAGTCAGCATGTTGGATAGTTTTTTTTTATTCAACGACGGTGGCAACAAGCGTACGGGCCGCCTGATGGTAAGCGGACACCGCAGCCTATAAACACATGCAACTCCAAAGGAGTAACATGGGCGTTGCCGACCCTTGATATATTTGAGGATTCAGGAACACAACACTGCTACAGAACAAGTAGTGGTGTTATTATGGCTGTGGTCTACTGCAAGGCGGAGGTACTTCCTCAGTTGGGCTGCTCCAAATTCGAACGGGATGACATTTCGCTGTGCCCTACCTCACCAAAAAAAGTAAATAGTCGAGATATGACTTCTGTATGAAGCTTCCCCGTGTAAGAATTTCTGGTATGTTTAGTCAGATTTATATTTGTGTTTAAGTAGTAAGGCACTGGTCCCACCGCCGGCTAGTAAGCTAGAAAAGTTGGGCGAGTAGCATTACATTGCGGATAAGTTAAACACGGATAAGTTACATTGCGGTAAAGTTCGATTGATCACACTGTGCCTGGTCAGCACTCAATGAACCGTTACTCGCCCAACTTTTCTAGCTTACTAGCCGGCGGTGGGACCAGTGCCTAAGTAACTTAGTTGCATATACATAATGGTTATATACCTGTAAAAAATGAGCGCGGTCTCGCCAACAAACTGTTCCGTCAGTTTGGCGAGTAAATTTGAAATTGAATGTGTTTATGTACCTTCTTGAAAAAAAAAAAAAAAAGTGGTGCCAATCTTCCGTTTGATTAAATGAGTCGCGATTTCTAATCGCTGTGAAACGTATAGTGATACTGTAAACCATTAAAGAAATATCATAAGTTGTCTTTGGAAATAGATACTTTATATTTTAACTTATTAAACGTTCGCCCTACGCAAAAATCAAGTAACACAGTTGTGCCAAATTTTTCAGAAGGGCGAAAAAACTAAATCAGTAACCGTTCATAGCAAAATGTATTCATAGCATTTGTATTAGACTGATATTCATGCACACTGATATTATAAGTGTGAAAACTCGTTGATGTTGTCAATAAGACATAATAAGGAGAATCTGAAGGAACACAAAAAAATGGAGTTACTTGAATTCTGCGTAGGACAGCCGAATTCACCCTAAGACTAATAAATTGACCTTGACAATAGGCATGATGCCTCATGTTCAAATTGATAATGCAGTGATACTAAATGTAGTAAACCATCAAATTATCGTAATAAAGTATAAATTAGAAAATATAATTCAAATCGTAAAAAGATAACCTTGAAAGTTTAGATAAATTATGCAATTTGTTTATTGTCCAAGAGTAAATTTAAAGTTACCAATAGAATCCTTACGCTTTTATAGAAACAAAATTGTATGGCAACTATGTACTTAAACGCAGTATTTCACGACTGAAACAATAATTTACCTGATTTTCCATACAACGATACATGTACTTTGTACTAACAAATGTCGGTGTGACGTCATACCTGTCTGTCTATCAGTATGAAGCGTTTTGCGCTGCCGCCAGCGAGGTCAATCTTTGTCTCAATTTTTTTAATATTTATGTTCTTTAATTGTAGTTGCTCCCATACAAACATTTGTTTCTGTCCAAAAACTGGTTCGAATGACATTATAAAAAAAAATGTAGTCATCATCCGTACGAGTATACTCACTCTAATGAAGCCCCATCCAGAGACCACGGCCATGGTGTTTCCCACAATTTCGCGGTCGTCAGCAGGCAAGTCGATCTTATCCACACTCCAAAGACATCCAAATGGCACAGTTTCCTTCAGTTTCAGCAAGCAGATGTCGTTCTCCGTTGTAGAGACATCGAAGTCCTCATGGCAATGAATTGACGCGATGTCTATGAATATTCCGTCCGTGCTCAATTGGTCTGACCCGACTAGGACTTTGTAGTCATCCGTTGCGTTGTTATTCCTGTGGTTTTAATATAATTATTAACGATCGTACATTTCAATATGGACCGATTTTTTCCATTTATGTGACACTATGATGTATGAGTGATAAAATGTTTGGGATTTTCATAATTCTTTATTATTTATTTAATCTTTTTTAAGGCCACTGTAGCCGAGCGGTAAGGCAAGCTACCTTCAATCTGGATGTCGTGGTTTCGAACCCCGGCTCGTACTACTGGGTTTATTCAAAATCGTATGTACCAAACATCATTTGATATTTAACAGTGGAGGTGAAGGAAAACATCGTGAAGAAACCGGTCTAATCCATTAAGATCTAGTTTTCTCCCTGGGTTGGAAAGTCAGATGGGAGTCGCTTTCGTAAAACGTGCTTACTCCAAAATCCTCCAAATCTTGGGACTAATTGTCAAAGTGGACCCCGGGCTCCTTTAGAGCTCAAACAGTTTACTTGATTGCACTTCACGAGCAAAAAGTAAGCTTTATCATATCAACCGAAAGACGTCCACTGCTGGATATCTCCTCTAAAAAATGCCAAAATGACCGGTCCTACGCCATCCCGATGCGGACGCCCGCGACTTTTCCCGGGTCATCAGTCCACCTTGTGGGGTCTACCCACGCTGCGCCTTCCGGTACGTGGTCACCGCTCGAGAAACTTTCCACCATCGGTAATGTGCCCCGCGCAACTGCCACATAAGTTTAGCAATTCGAAGGCCTATCGGGTACCTTAGTTCTACTGCCTAAAAGTTAGTTAGTTCGTTAGTAGATCTCAATGTTCTTACGAGTCATAAAGGCAGTGCGCAGCAGTCAGAACGAACTCGTCATCAATGATTGACGCCTCGCACCACATCTCGTTCTCCAAAAACAACGCAGCAATGTACGGTGCCGATTCAATGGAGATGATGTTGCCGCCACTGTAGGCCGATTGGCGGGGAGCCTGTAAAACTAGACGTAGAATTTGTGTTCAGTGTAAGGTTGACCTCAAAGATATGTATCCATTTTTAGAGTTCTGTACCTCAAAAGGAAAAATGGGAACCATTATATTATTATTAGTTGTCCGTCTATCAAGACCCTTTATCTCGGGTACGCATAGAGGTATCGAGTTGAAATCAAAGCCGTATACTCAAGTCTACTGTCGCTTGAAGCTGTGAAAGTTCTAAGTTACCGTAAAAAAAGATACTACCGTTTATGCCGCAAAAAACGTATCACTCTCAAGGGAATCATAATTTATAAGATTACTTTCTGTTGACCTACAACTATGAAATTTGGCAAGTAATATATTTTTTAAATACAGTTGCTCAAAAAGTGCTACTTAACGTATCTGTTTAGCCTGCGGAAAGTTGGTTTTCGCGAACTAGTGCTTTTTACTTTTCCCACTCAATAATTGTACAAATTGTACCATTAATTATTATGTCAATAAAAAATAAATAAGATAGAAGTGTATTAAAAAAATATTTTTGAACAACTTAATTATTTTTCAACTGTATTACAATGATGTTACAGAATGAATAATATAAATGTTTTGAATTCCTTACTTGTTGTTTTTCTTATTTTTTCGACTGTATTAAAAAACGTCATTCGATACACGTGCGGAAATGTCATTCTTCACTCGTCCCGAGTCTGGCCACTCACGTACGGCTCGTGGCAAGATATTTATCTCGGTGCTCGTGACGTAATGACACGCTTTCCGCACTAGCATCAAAATGTACTATTATACTACAAGTACAGGGAAAAATCTCAAATCTATACATTTGTAATTTTGTAAGGAACCCTCGGTGAGTGAACCCGATTTTTCGCCTTACTCATACTCATTTATTGATAAAATATAAAATTTGACATGTCAAAAAATCAACTAATGTTACATTCTATGTCAATTGAATTAGATTTTTCTATATTACCAAATTTATATACAAGTACAGTCGATATTGTCTAATCCAGGGGGCCTAGACAAGGTTACAATCGACAAGCGCTAACGAAAAGTGTTTCGTCGGAATCTGTCGTTCCCCTACATTTTATTATTTTCTATTGGCGTTAGCGCTTGTCGATTGTAACCTTGTCTATGGCCCCTGGGGAGTTTGATGAAATGTGGTACAAATTTTCGTTTCCAACGAAAATTCATACCCTGTTTTCGTCTCCCAAAAGTCCCCGGGTCAGGACTTCGTAGAACGGCCGCCATCTTTGAAAATGTGCTCTATCGTAAGAAATTCAGGTTTTGTTAAAAAACTACGTACTCTATGAAAATATGATCTAAGTATAGCAACATTAAAGCTGATTCAATTTTGCACAAGCCTGTAGTACATAACCTTCACGTAAAAACCGGTACCCTAAAAAACCTAGGTAAAGAACTATTTTGTGTATTTTTTCAAAATTTTAGACTCAGTAGTTTCGGAGATGAAGGGGGGGAATGGTCATTTTTTGGCTATTTTCTTAAATAATTTCTAAACGAATTATTTTAAAATTACATAAAATATATATTTTAGATGCCCACAATGAGCTCTTTCATTTGATATGTAACACGATAGTATATGTAAAACTTTATTTTTTAATTTTCCCCCCCAAAAGTGGCCCCCATGTTTAAAATTCATTTGTTTGCGTTACATGTTCCTCTTTGGGTCACAAACATACATATTTGTACAAATTTCAACGTTACTGGTTCAGTCGTTTCGGAGAAAATAGGCTGTGAAGGACGGACATACAGACGCAGAGTGATCCTATAGGGTCTCCCAAGAAGAACGCAAGATTTTCCATATATTATGTATGGAAAATCTTGCGTTCTTTTTGGGACACCCTTTATAAGGGTTCCGTTTTTCCTTTTGAGGTACGGAACCCTAAAAACGAGTCTGCTTGGAGAAAAATGCATCCACATATGAGATTTTCCTTCAATGTCCTTCCAGGGAACATTTTCCGTATTTGACACTCGGGAGAATTTCAAATCCATTTTGATTTTCACAATAGGATTTGAACTACATTAATATTAACATTTTACTTGACTAAACCCTAAAACCTAAATTGGTAATATATTAAATTTATCGTCAGGTATTGATAGTTTGCTACCACCTCCAGGTCAAGATGCTTGATAAATTCCAACAAATGAGGTGGGTTTCGATTTCTGTTAATGACGACCGTGTTGGCGCAGATCGAGATTTAAAAAAAAACTAAGTATATTGTCTTTGCTTCTAGAACTTTAATTATCGGATGGATTTCTAGAAACATGACATCAATAGATGGGTCAGTAACACGCCAGTGCTATCCTAATATAATATTATAAATGCGAAAGTTTAGATGTTTGGATGTTTGTTACTCAATCACGCTTAAACGGCTGAACCAATTTGGATGAAATTTTGCACGAAGATAGTTTATAGCCTGGATTAACATATAGAATAGTTTTTATTCCGGGTCCACGCGGACGAAGTCGCAGGCGGAAGCTAGTAAACTATAAACTGACTATTGATGCGGGGCGTATCACTATGGAACTTCATAATGTAATGGTCAAAACAGATTTTAGGGCAAATATAGGGTCAAAATGCAAGTGATAGTAGTCAAGTTTTGACCTTAGGTACCATAGGGATTAACCGCAAGCGTACTTAATTTTGATAAAATTTGCACTTTCCTTGAACACTATTGACTATGGGTATATGACAAAATTAAATCTTATTTATTTTTACGCCAAATACTACATCGCTCGTTCGATATCAATGGAATACGGTGCAAAAGTGTAAATGTATCATTGATATTCACTGTATTTGCTCATTCAATTCATGAGTCGGTCGTGGGTCTAGGACACTGGTGGATTCGCCAGTAATAGCGTTGATGGCATAGGCTAGCCTAGACATAAGTATTATTTTACTTTTGAATCTCGAAAGACCGAGGGACCAGGGTTGAAGTGTATTGTGGGCGATGGGCTAGCAACCTATCACTGCAATATCACATTTTGTCGATCTTTTATACCCACATATATGCTAAAAGTAGCGCTGGAGGATACGTTTCATGTGCTCTGCCTACCCCTTTTGGGAATGAAGGCGTGAATGTATGTATGTATGTCTGTATGAATCGAATCTCGAAAAATGCCGCAGGCTAATTAAAAAATGTAGATTTTGTTAACCCGCTTTTCCATTCACTATTAAAATAGAGATAGAATATAATAGATATATATAATAGGGTTTGCATTCATTCAACAATCTGTCGACGATGTAGCGATGGTGTAGAAATGTTAAAGGTCGTCGTAAGAGTCGACTGTTTTGAAGTCGATGGGGATCCTATCAGAGCAATATCTGATTTTCCCCATCTTTAAACTCACAATTGCAAGTAGGCTAACACTGGGGAGTGGCACTGAAAATGAATGATTGCCTACACTTTTTTTGGGGAAACATGCGTGTTTTTATGTATTTAAGAGACGTCTGTCAGGTTTGATGGTAAAGAAAAAAACATAACTCACCAACACCAATACCCCATGTTGACTGGAATACAGCACTAACAACCAGGGAGAATGCTACAAGTAACTGCGTCATGTTGCTACAATGGTTCAATATTCGTCTAAAAGTTGATGGCAGCGCTGCGGTTTTATATATAAACCGATGATTAATTAAAAAAAAACAGCGCCCCTAGAACTACGTCATGTTTACTAACGAACAATTTTAATGGGTAGAATAACGAACATAACCAAATTACTGTCAATGTTGATGATTATAATATACTAGCTTCTGCCCGCGACTCCGTCCCCGTGGAACTCGTTGATATCGTAGCTTCATACAAACTTTCACCCCCCACTTCATCCCCTTGGGGATGATTTCCGAGATAAAAACTATCCTATGTCCTTCCCCAGGACTCAAACTACCTCTATACCAAATTTCATCCAAATCGGTTCAGCGGTTTAAGCGTGAAAAGGTAACAGACAGACAGACAGACAAACACACTTTCGCATTTATAATATTAGTATGGATTCCCTGACATTTTTAAACGGCTGATTAATTAGTCCATATGTTTGATAAAGTACATAATGAGTACTGCGTAGGTACCTACGTAGTTTTTTCTTTCAAATCAGAATAATCAGGGTTTTTAATTCAATTATTTTTATCACAATAATTTGATAATGTTGGTGAGGCCAAGAGCCTAGCGTAACACATTCAAGTTTGATTGGGATCGGAAGCGCTAAACAAAATAGACTAGGTAAACTGGGTGACATTGTTGTTTTTAATGCCGCCGTAAAAGAGAAGCCTACCTCGTAACCGCTGTAATCTCGAAGCAGCCTCATCAAAAATGATACAGCAGCTGTAACTGCCATCAAACAGCGAGCTTAAGGCTGCACATTCGAAATTTTCGTGAAAATGAGTTGTTTTGTAACCGTTTTATACATTATAACGTAACATTTTAGCCGTCGGAAAAAATATATCATAATCTGCAAGATATGCGACCGGTCATAGTTTTCGTAGAAATCCATTTCAACAATAAAAATTAGAGAAAAAGAAATCTAAAGTCACCCCTATTTTTTCACTTGTAACCATTTTACTGCTCCATTTTTTATCAGAATAATATGAAATTTTATAACTTTCTTCATACAATAATGAACAAGGGCATCATTTTCTTACTTTCTTAATTTTCTTAAAAATGTATCTCGTTTTCTGAAGTATTCCGCCAAAGTTCCTACGCCTCCCCGTTTTCGTCCATACGGTCAGTGCGGGACGAGACACGTTGCATGACGGACCTGTGTCAATTTGCGCTGCGCCGAAATTTTTAAATATTTGTGGAAATTGTGGACTATATTTGTTGCATAGAGTGGACAATCCGTTTTGTGATTCGTATAGTAGGTAACTAATAAATATTTGCGTATAGTTTAGTTTTTAGTGACAGATAATTTTGTTGCATAGAGTGGACAATCTATTTCGTGGTTTGTAAAGTAGTAGGTACTATAGACAAGACAGCTGACTGACCATCCGTGCACTTTATGTGCATTGTAATAAGGTTCTTGTATAAATACAGGATGGTCAGTTAACTGTGTTGGCGTTTGTACTTAATTAACATTTAAGTAGGTATAGTTTAGATTTAGTTTTTTAGTTCAAGATGGGAAATAAGCGCAGGAGGAAAATACGTAATATCAAGAAATTTTACAAGAGAAGAGGAAAAAGAATACACAAGTAAATACCTATTCTATCAAAGTATCAAATATCTAAACAGTATCAAAATTGGGAAATCGCTAAAACCAGACATTTTATTAGTAAATATATTTACAATATCTATTGCTTAGAAGCCTGAACAATTATAGAAACAATATTTTTTATCTGCTCGTATTAATGACTGTCAAGTGTTAATAGAATAAGTTCTAATAAAAATAGTGGGCTTGGCATAATTGTAAGTACCTACATAGGTAGGGGGTTGTATGCCAACTCCAAGTTCGATACAGAGTTATTATTTGATATGAAACAAAGTATGGTTAACGTACAACTAATCTATAAGTATATATTTACCCAAGGCCGATTTCTGTACAGTCAGCTTAATATAGTTAGTAGCAGCCAAGTTAGCCAAATATATCGGAACGTACATTCATCGAAATAGTCTTTGTTACTATAAATAGGAGTAAGGAATGTGTTACGATATATTTGGCTACTTTGGATGCTACTAACTATCTGATGCTGACTGTACACGCCATCATCATCAAATCAAGGAAGTAGAACGTAATAAATATACCGAAAAATAGTTTAAAACTTAACAACCTAACACTTACACAAAAGGTAACGAACAGACACACTTTCGCATTTATAATATTAGTATGGAGTATGGATATCGAAGTATGGATAGTATGGATTATATGTCTTTCCCGCTCACGGGACAATGATGTCCCGGACCTTTGGGAGGCGTGCGTGGAGCTCTGAGCCAACACGTAGAGGCCCTTTTGACAATTTAATGAAATGCAAGGAGTACACCAAGCGGATGCTGTCTCTGCCCGTGTGATGGGACGCACACAGAAACAGCTCCCTTTGGGGTGTAAGAGTCTATTGCTAGTTGATGAAATCTAAATAAAACGGGTTATTGGGTGAAAATGATGGACTAGTAGCTGGGCTATTGGATGAAACATCGGACGCCTGCCCAATAAAACTGTTTCACATTTTATCTCTGGCAGACGGTGACTCGCTAACTGCTAGATGGGCCCCTATTAATAGCGACATTAAAAAATGGCCTAAGGGCAACAGTAGGTATGGATTATTATTATTACCTTTATATTTTTTTCGCACTATCCGTCTCTCTCTTATTAGAATATTCTAATAATAAATATTTAATAACAGAGGTATAGTGCGAGAAAAATCGAAAGTATGTCGCGGCCGTCTAGTGCTAGGCGTGCTGAGGGCCTACCGCGAAACGAAACCGAACTTCGTTCGTGTATCTCCCTCTCTGTCGCGCTTGCTAGTTCGAGCGACAATGAGAGTTATTCGAACGAATTTCGTTTTCACTAGCACGGCTAGCACGAGACGGCCGCGACATACTCTCGATTTTTCTCACACTATACCTCTCTTTCCTAATGTTCTAATAAGAGAGATCGATAGTGCGAGAAAAATCGAGAGTATGTCGCGGCCGTCTCGTGCTAGCCGTGCTGACGGAACTACACTAATCGTAAGTAAATGGTATTATAATAGTAGGGACATAATTTTTGAATTTAATCAATTATGTAATTTATGTATGACAAATATCACGTTTCAATTAAGCATGACGAATGTCACCCACCCACGTCTACCCTTGCATTGGTAACGATGCGCGATGACGCGTCTGTAATCTTACCTAACTTAATCTATGTAACGCTTAATAAACGACGGCGGGTTGTGCGACTTGCGCGGGGAGAGGGTCGAGGCTCCGCCCATACGCTCAAGGACTTTAGCGGGTGTACAAGCCTTAATATCAAAGCACATTACTCTGAGATATTGGGAGGCTGGAAGCTGGGAAATTAAGTTTGTCGATAAACAAACGAGGTTTGTTTAGGATACAAGTAGAGCCGGTTTTCCAGCGATATTTGACAAAAAGAGACGTGTCACGACAAACATTTTACTTCATAAGTCGTTTACGAAAAATCTTACATAATATTAAGATCACGGAGGCATATCCCCATCTGTCAAATATTGCGTAAGAGCTAGGAATTAAAGGCTCGACCACATGCGCGCATCCACTATAATTTTGTCGAAGGGGCGCTGACCTGCATGACTGACGCCGCTCCGTGACGCGAGTCGAGAAAGATCTACCCTCTTTTTTTACAAGTTACAAGCTTTTATTTATCCCGGTCTGTCCGATTGTCTGTCTGTAATCAAATCTTGCAAGTTAAATTTGATCCACTTCCCCATGACCGATTGGGCTGAAATTTTGGGTATAAGTATAGTTTAGATGACAATTCCATATTATGGTACCATCGAGCTGATCTGATGATGGAGACAGAAGGTGGACATGGGAATTCAGTACTTAACCGAAGTACCCCGTTGAGTTTGGACTCGTTACAATCGGCAATAAAAGCTTGTTCCAAAAATTAAATTTTTGACAGAAACTGGTTTCTAATTTGCACGGTGCGAGTGAGACAGGAGATGCTTTATCTGTTGTACTAGACGTACTATAGGGAATCGTCAAAAAAAATGGTCAAGATGATGATGATAAACCCTGCTAAAATGCGCGGTTAGTACTTTGACTGGGACATGGTTAGTCTTTTCAACTTTACAGATGGCACGTGACAATTTCAATGGACCGTACACTTACAGCCATTCCCAATAATCAATCCACGGATAGTTTTCCTTACTAGCAGTTACATTTTGACACATTTTCTACGGGTAATCTGTCAAAATGTAACTGCTGGTAAGGAAAACTATCCGTGGATTGATTATTGGGAATGGCCGATAGTCGGTAAGTAACGATGGTGCCCAATAACTATGTGCCTTTACTTGTTAACGGCAATGTGCAGTGAATTGACCTGTTTTGTTTTTATTAACCTTATTATTATCTATATAGATAGAAGCATATATTCGTACATAGCAGTTGGGTCTGCTCATAGTCATCAATGAGAAAATAAGAACCTAAATCCAAATATGAAGCGAAGGAGTTAAGGCCCAAGTACATATTTTAATATTTACTTGTTTATTTATTTCATTTAGGTAACAAGGTCCATACTTAGGTATATAGGTATACCTATTCCACCAAACTGACTATCATACGTATCAATATCCTACTATTATTATAAATGCGAAAGTTTGGATGTTTGGATGTTAGATGTTTGGATGTTTGTTACTCAATCACGCCTAAACGGCTTAATCGATTCCTGAATCAATAGTCCATATATGTTATAATAAGTTTAGGTATAAGTCTGCTGTCTTATTGGAACGTGCTCCAATAATCAGCTCCATCTATTGCAGTGCCCTTGCAGGGCGTCACATGAATACCTTGTTAATTTACCTACCATCTATTTTTTGTAATGTGATACGCAATAAATAAATTGAAATTGAAATTGGATGATATTTTGCACGAAGATAGTTTATAGCCTGGATTAAAATATAGGATAGTTTTTATCCCGGGCCCACGCAGACGAAGTCGCGGGCGGAAGCTAGTACCTTACTATAATGAAAGCATCCGTTAGGTACGACGACGAGCGAAACGAGGAGGAGTGTAAGGTAGAACTGCGACCTAATAGCGCGCGAGCCGAGCGAGCGAAATCGAAGTGATCCAGCGTATCGTTTCTGGTGCTTCGCCAGCCGCTCCCGCGGCACGCTCGCTTCGCTCGCTTGGTTCGCGCGCTGTGAGGTCGCAGTTCTTCCTTACACTCTTCCTAACCTAGGGATTTTCCGTTTGTACCCTAAAAGAACCCGGGGTCCACTTGAGCACCATTTTGTTATGTAATTTTTAACAATAGTCGATGCCCGAAGGCAGTTTATCTTACACTGCTATTTCTCCACGGGCTATCCAATAAAAACCCGGCTTAACACCCGTGAGCCGTGACATATCAAGCGCAACGCGAAAACTGACCTATTAAGTACGGACATAGCACCACTATAACCAGCCCATCAAACAAACAACTTTAAACTTTAATACCTAGGTAATAAGGGTAAATAAGTGTCTATGGATGCTGGTTCAATGGTAATAAACATGCTGCAGACAGAGTATTTCCCGAAAAAATATTGCGTGGGATGAACATTGCGTTCTAACGATTCATTATGGCAAATTACCGTTTTAAATAAACATTCATTGGTTGCCATGTTTAATTTTTTTACCGCTGAATATTTTGTAAGGCTTATCACAGAAATTAACTAAGAGCTGGAAAGAAAATAATAGTAATTAGTTCAAACAGTAATTTTTTACTAAGCAGAAACGTCCAATGATCCAACCATTGATAGAAAATTTATAGTTATGTCTAATTAGATTAAAGAGGTAGCCTAAAGCGAAATGTTATCTCGTTCATATTTGGAGCAGTCCAAGTGGTGAACTACCTACCTGAATCTTACAGAATATTGCGGGCATAAGAACTTCACAATTTGCACCTTATGTTGCCTATAACTCTGTGCTGTATTCCGTTCCAGGTGGTGAGTAATGTCGCCAGAGGTCACCGTCGTCGTCGTATAAAAATAATAGTTTATGCAACTGATACATAATGAGATGCATTAAAACAGGAGTGTGGTTTTATGAAACGAGCGTCAGCGAGTTTCATAATAGGATCACAGGAGTGTTTTAATGCCTAATTATGTACAGTTGCATGTACACTACTTTATTTACACACATAAGTAGATATTCTAAGATGGGTTCAGAAGCCGCCGTAGGGAAATGACCTGCATTGATACTAGTGCTACCTGATACCCTATTCTCATGTCACTCGAAGTCAAATGTCGTGCAGTATATATTTAAAATAACATACTGAATTGATGCTTCGTATCGATTCATGTTTTAATGTCTATGGATACTAGAATAGAGACCCACTTTAGTTTAGTCAGCTGTTCCAAATTTAAACTCATAACCTTAGACAAATCGATACTGTAATAACATTAAAGTACAGATTTTACCTACTACCACAGACAAGAGAGTTTCCAACATTTCCTATAGTTTCTGAACGCATTTTAGAGCACTAATAATATGCGCGTAGACGCATGCCTTTTGAGTCGCAGCGTTCTATAGAAAGATTTGCATTTGTTTTGTTTCGCTGAAGCAAAAGAAAATCAAAACTGTAGCCGAACTGCTTTTTTGTTGGCTAGTTCATTGGAGGATCTTGTAATACTAAACATTATCCGCACTTAACATGAAGATTACAAATAAAAGGTACCTACATTATTTAAATGTGGACATATGCCTCCCCCAAAGAGTGCCTTACTAACGGGTCCTGCGCCAACCACATCCAACGGACTCCCGCGACCTTTACCAGGCCATCAGTCCACCTTTTTAAAGGTTAATATCACTATTTAATCTTCCACAGCGTGCCTTGCCCATGGGCTTGCTCATGAGCAGTTATTCGTGTAAGTTTTAAATCTAACTAAACCATTTTGTAGTACTTTGTCGCATCTATTTATGTTCCATTTCATGTGCCACTTCATAACGTTACTACACAGCGTTCTAAAATAGTATTTTCCCGACTTCGAATGTAACTTACCGTTACCAACCCACTGGGTTCGATTTAAATTGAGGTACGCACATAATTGTTATTTCACCCCGCCGTTCGCGCTGAATCATCTCGATCAATCAAGGCACGTTGTGGGGCCGCTAGAGTCACCATGGGATAGCTTAGGTAGAGTCTCAACTACACAAGCATTGAACAGTTCTTGTCAGCTAGGTCAAATCGGTATTCAACGAGGTGAATTCTGTATTCAAAGTCACACGAAATTAAGTGAACTTAAAATGTTCCAACCAATTAAAAGTCGTTATTAAATAGGACGCTCATCAGTTGATGTTAAAAATCTTATCCCTATAAGGGATCTCTTCCAGCTAACCTTTGAGCAATTGAGAGGAAGGTAGGTAGACCGAGATAGGCAAACTTATACCGTGTACAAAAACACAGAGAAAATGAAAACAAAACCTAATAGGTATTCATTCTAGACAAATAAAAACATGCCAATACATATATAAATATACAGTATAAAATATAATACACACTATTTATATCGCAAATATACAATAAATAAATAAATACTATATTCAACCAATTCACAAGTCATTGGAAAGCCACAACTTCTTCAAATTCATCTTAAGTGTCGCAACAGACCGCGACTGTCTCAGCGGCAAAGGCAACTCATTCCACAACTTAACAGCGTGCGCGGTAAAAGATCTGGAGTATGTTCGCGTTTTTCTAGACGGTACAGCAAGAGTAAGTGTATTCAAAGTCACACGAAATTAAGTGAACTTAAAATGTTCCAACCAATTAAAAGTCGTTATTAAATAGGACGCTCATCAGTTGATGTTAAAAACTCCGTTTTACATTTAAAGGGCGCATAAAAGTGTCAGGCATAAAAATCTTAATCATAAACAAATAATCTAGTAATATATTTTCCTGACGTGTAATATTAAAGCAAACATTAACTGCCTTATTTACTAGCCCGTATTTAGCTCGTCTTCCATTTTCGTGGAAAACAGGCATTACTAAGCCAGCGCGTACAAATATTTCCCAGTAAAGGCTAGGATGCCATGGAAATTATACATATGTCAGTACAATATCAATCTGAATGATAAAAGAAGAACAAAGACCAAGTAAGGTGTCCTACTGCCCGGCACTGTCTAAATAGGTTGTTACCTTCAACCTTCAAGACGCAACAAAGGCGACAGGATCTCATTAAATATGGATGTAAATTTCTATAGACTCGCTTCAATAGTAAAATCTTCCTACTTAGATTTGACATTTTACTGACTTCTGTCCAGTCAGGGATTTGAATAATTTTCCTAAGATGTAGTTCTTATTAAGTCTGTGATTTTAAAGATTGAGGTAATATTTTTTTGATCAACTTTTACAGTAACTATCCGATCCTTTGCCAACCGCCTGACTGTATTATATAATGAGCAACAAAAACTTACAGTGTTATAAAGTAAATGTAAACTAAGGCAGCACGCTGCAACTCGCAATAAATAAATATCCAGCAGTTCATTATACTACAAGTCAGGTTTCAGTTTTAATAAAGCAACTAATGAAAGAAGTGAATTCATTTTGTTTCGCCGGTTTACGGCTGGAGGCAGGAGTGATTACGAATTGCGACTTTTATTGGATTTGTTTAATGAAATCCTTGTTCATTTTAAAACGGATGTTGTTTTTGTTTTACCAAATTGTATTACATGGTTTCATGTTTATTTCCACTTTCTAAGAATATATCGTAATAAAAGCAGTTGCTGTTTGAAAACCTGCAGAGCGAGGTGAGTGAGCGAGTATTAAAATACTCGCTCACTCACCTCGCTCTGCGGGCACTTAAAAGTGACATGAATTTGTCCCAAACAAATCATAATATCGATAAAGGGTCGGTAATGCCCATGTGATTCTTCTGAAGTCACAATTATCCATAAGCTACAGTGTCTGCTTACCTTCTATACAGGTCGTATGGTTGTTTGCCACGTTGTAGTTTTTTTTTAAATTGTGCAATTCATCAAATAGCTAACGCTACTGGTTTCATACAACTTACGTTTAGTAAAAACAATGTGTGAGAATCGTGAAAGTTGGAATCAATAATAAACTGTTTTTTAGTTCTTGGCAGATTTTTGGGCACCGACAGCAAAAATACTTACTGTGAAATATTGAACAAATAAAATTCTCTGAAAGCTTAAAAATGCATTGTAGGCAAATTGTGGTATGCATGCGACGTTGTATTGTTGTACTAATACGAGTAAGTGACTTTCAGATGTCGTTTTTATAGTTATTATGTCCGTAACGTGTTTTTACTATTTGTCCTAATATAATAATAAGCAAATCGTGGACACCGTACCGAAGTCGCGTGTCGACCTTGCCTGCTATTCACATTTCCTCGACACAACCGAAGCCCATCCAATACGTACCTTATAATAACTAGGTTGCTTGCTAATGTAGTCACGAGAGCTCTGGTAAATACAGCCAGAATAGATTAACCACACAGTGGGTCTGTGTGGGTCAGGTTGGTTTGTATATCATAAAATATTAATAAAAAAACAAGTTTTCTAAGTTTAGAAATAAGATTAGATTCTTTATTTCATGATAAGAAATTACGGTATGACAAAAATAAGATTTCAAATCAAGATCGGCAAATCAAAAATAAATACTTACTAATTATTAAAAATATTATTATACTCGCAGAGCCCTATGTAGGTATACCTTCAGGTCGATCACGTAACGCATTCTACGTGCCTCAGGTAGATCTAAATTACATTTGTATGGAAAAATTGCACTTAAATTGCCCTAACGCGCGTTCGAAACGTTACGAGATTACCCCTCTGACGTTATGTCATCACGGACAGGACTGTTGAATCCAATTAGCCTGATATCATGCTGACAGATGAATCAAACGCCAGGCAGTGCTCGAAAACATCACCAATCCCCATGACGAGAACCTTGTGAAGGTCGAGAAGGAAAAAGCCAGCAAGTACCTTGACCTGGCACACGAAGTTAACCGCCCTAACCACCGGCAGCTTAAGTCCCGCTCCGTTACTTTCGGCCCCCTTGGTGACTCCTAGATGAATGTATCTTTATTTTTTGTATTTTATTTGGATTGTAATATCCATATTGTAAAAAATCTAACCTACAATTAAAGATAAATAAAGAGATAAGATACATTACTATCAGTTCTTAGATGGCTTTTAATAATAATTTCTGTGTATTAAATTGATTTGACATTAAAATATCTTTGACGATACCCAATGAAATATATATTTGTTTTTATTGTACGTATTTACCATTGATCAAAAATTATACCTACGTATGATGTATGTTGTCGCGTAACTTAATTTTTCGCTTGTCTGTAGTCTGGTGCGAGTATCGTGTCAGTAACAAATTAGCTGATAGAATACCTACACTTTTCCCTTTCATTGTGTTATGTGTACCGCTATCCCAACAAGTGCATTTAGCCAGGAGTCACACCGCAGGGCTGTTATTCGCTACGCGCTAATGCGGCTCACCCCGCCGGTCACCCGTCACGAAGCTTAGTTACTAAGCATCGCGGTGTCAAGATATATTTGTGAGTGAGCGTTAAGGTGAGCTTATATAGTTTACATTATTTGAACTGAGCTCATGAATGGCCGTTGTACTGAGCTCATGAATAGCCTTTGTTTTCCTTTTTTCCTTTGTAAAAAAATGTTTTAACTTACAAAACAAGTTACAGAATAGGGGAGCAGGGCGCGGTAATCCTTCCGTCGGGCGCCCATTACACGTCAACGCTAAGCCGCTGATTGTAGCCTGTTATCGCAAAATAACGAGCTTACGAAGATGTGGAATAAGCTGATCATTGATACGTTTCTTTGAGCGAATGATGCTAGATTAAATTAAGAGGAATGGTCTGCGTCTGAAACGGCCAGGCCACGACATTGCGCGGCGGCGGCAACGGTTTTTCTAATTCATTGCGTGTGATCCCAAATAACCACTGTGCGTTCCGTGTCTCGACCACGCAATGAACAGATAAAACTCTTGCCGCGTCGTAATTCGTGCAATGTCGTGGCCAGGGCCGTAAGGTGTTTATGATCTAGCGGGCAATCGGCATGGATTAAGAGATGATGCGTTAAGTGTGGGCTCTTGTGAATTAAATGCTCGGGTTCATCAGTGGTCAAGAACAATACAAGTGGGTCTATTTGGGTGGGTTTGGGTCTATTGTGGGTTTATTTTTCATCGGATCACAATAGTAACATAGTAAATTGAATATATAGTAAATATTACATTGAAAACTGGTTCGCAAGCCCAGTAAGTAAATATATGTACATACTTATATAAACTAAATGTCAACACATTGCATGCATTGTTATAGTACATTACGTAATTAGGGCGGTGAATTCGTGAATGGCCCAGACCGCAGGTGTTTGTGGCCTTAATCGAAGGTGAGGGTCATAAATATGCGATCTGGGGCTTTACGAATTACCGCCCGTGGTGAGTACACAATTTTACGTCTTCACCTGGCCACAATGCGAGTTGTACCGTACGCGCAGCGTGCAGTAAAACTAGCATTATGGCCAGGTGTGACGTAATAGTACATTGTGATACAAGTGAGGTATGTTGATAATTACATCATAGGCGTAATTATCACGCGAACCGCAGGTGAGCGTGATAAGAGAGGCGAGGATTGTAATTATCAAAGCTCACGCGTTTCATACGACGTTTTTCAAAAAAATTTGCGAGAAAAAAATCCTTTCATAAGATGAAAATTTGATAGGCCTGTCAAGTTATTTTCTTTACTTATTGATGTCAACAGGTTTTTACTCACATGTTGTATACATCGTCAAGAATTTCTAGTGGCGTCCATTCTTTTTATCACTTTTCTAGTCACCACGAACATTTTTGTTAATAACCCAACACGCATTAACAATGTTTACAAATATCTGTGAAATAACCTATAATGGCGTGCATCAATTTTTTTTGTCAAGTTTGCGCAGTGCGCGCGCATTAGATGAAATCTCTAAACAGCCAATACAAAATAAAATAAATAATTTCGTTTTAAAATGTTATCTTTATTAATTCATGTAAAATGTTATCAAAAGTGAATAGTTTTACTAAATTAACCGTTTCTATATTATATCCAAAAAGAAATAGTCAATTAATTAACAAAAAGGATTTAATTTGTTTAGTCGGGTAAGAATCCATTTGCCGAGAATTAAAAAAAAGCTGTACATTCTGTACAACCCGGTTAGTTTAAGAATGCACCGTGTGCATGCATACATCTTGCTGCAAGGTGCCAACGTGACTTAAACGGGATATAACCATAACACACAAGTATCGTAATGTTATTAAACACGCGTGTTTAATATCCAGGATTATGAGCCTAAAAGCGACACAATAAGAGGTACGTTACGAGCAATTGTGTTGAAAAAATATTTATGCAACTGTTATGAGACCTAATATTATGATTATTTCTTTCTTTGACATGTAAAATGTAATTTTTATCAATAAATGATTGTATCGTATTTGCATTGTATTTGTACAGGAATTCGACACAAAATGTATCCGTTTTCATTGACCTTGAGTATATGCATGCAGTCAGCCTTTAATTAATTGTTGTTGATACTGACTCGCGTAAGGACTAATATAACATTTTTATTTTTAATAACATTGGTAACCGGGGCTAAATACTCGTATACGGCCTATTTGATTGTAAACTGACACCGTATTCTATTTCGTATTCTACTTGCAACTCCGGAATGAACAGTTGCGTTGTGCACCCTTTATTGATTTAAGGATTGGGTATGTTGCCAGCTAAAAACAAATGCAGATCTCTCTCTCTCTGAACACGGTACATCCTCGGGAGATTTGAAATTTCTTACACTTCTGTAGATTAGATGACTATCTGATGAAGCTACGGTAGGTAGCCTAGTGTTTAGGCATGCGGCTGTCTTCGAATCCCGGCTCGTACCATTAGCTTTTCATTGAAAGAAAACATCGTGAGGAAACGGGTCTAATCCCAATAAGGTCTAGTTTTCCCTCTGGGTTGGAAGGTCAGATGGCAGTGGCTTTCGTAAAGCAAGTGCCTATGTCAAGTCTTGGGAGTAGGTGTCAAAGTGGACCCCGGGCACATTAAGGGCACAACCGGGAATAACGCTAGGAGGCTGATGTGTAGGTTAGACGACAAAGCAATATTATGGTACCATAAGCTGATCTGATGATGGAGACGGAAGGTGGCCATTAGAACTCTTGCGTGTAATTTTGGACAGACCTATGTAACTACAGAGACTAATTTAAAACCACAAATAAAACGCATACAACGGGTTACAAACTTAGTTAACGGCAGGTCACGCGCTCGCGTGACCCTTCCAATTATATTGATTCAATAATAACGTCTACGTACTTTCTCAAACCCCTATCTCATTTTGCATGGTTTAACAGTTTCACTGCGAGGAACCCGCCTAGAGTGGGCGCCTACGCCGTAGTCGCTTTCCGCTACATGCGAGACAAACCACGGGATCGGCTACGAGCATGGCGCGTAGCGATTCTTGGCAGTGAATGTGTTAAGAAATAGTTCTTCACTCCATAGAAAACCGGTTGCTTTTTAAATAGCATGATTGGATTAGTTACGAGTTTTTGAAAGCAGCCGCCGTTATAATGTACAACTCAATCAACTCAATCAACTTTGACCGCCAAACGAAGAACATGTAATTATAGCAGCTTTGTGTAAATTCAATCGAGGTTTATTGTGGAGTTAACAACAGTAATCTATATACACTTCGACTATTGGCTCTGTGAGCTGTAGAACTCGCAAGCTTGTCTATTTTCAAATATAGTAGATTGTATGACGAGGGTCTAAATAAAATAACCCATATTACCACGAAATGGCTATTTTCCCGAACGAAGTGAGGGGAAAATTTTGAGAAGTAATATGGTTTTTAGACCAAAGTTATACGCTCCACTTTTCACTTCGACTGTGAGAAAATAGAATAAGCAAAGATTATCCATCCAGAATTAATAATAAATTCCACGGCTAAAATATTGTTTTTGGCGGCATGTTTTCATTTTTTTTGTGTGACAAACTATGTAATATGTAACGGAATCTAAGGTAACGAATTTAACCATCTTCCAAGAATCATAGCGTCATGAAAATTGGCAGCTGTATGTAGTTCTGATGACAATACAATAAAATGGTACTGTCGAACTGATCTGATGATGGAGCCGGGAGATATGAACTGGAACTTCACGATAGAACATCGTATTATAGCTGTGTTTAGATTTGTTAGAAAAGTCTTGTAATGAACTTTGACCTCGATTAAGTTTCAAGGTCTGATGATGAAACCGGAAGATAGGCACTGGCATTCCATGATGGAATATCGCTAACCATTTTCCAAGGATCGTAGCGTCATGAAAATTGGCAGGTGTATGTAGTTCTGATGACAATACAATAATATGGTACTGTGGAACTGATCTGATGATGGAGTCGGAAGATATGAACTGGAACTTCATGATGAAACATCGTATCATAGCTGTGTTTGGATTTATTAGAAAAGTCTTGTAACGAACTTTGACCACGATTAGGTTTTAAGGTCTGATGATGAAACCGGAAGATAGGCACTGGCATTCCATGATGGAATATCGTACCGTATCGTTTGCACTTGTGAGAAAGGTCACGTAATGGACTTTGAACACGATCAGGTTTCAAGATTATAACAAACCTATTATATATTGACTTGTAAATATTGAGTGTATATAGTGTAAATATTGACATAGGTGCCTGTATAAAATGTGTATAGACCTGTACATGGAGAGTGTAAATAGAATAATATTGATATATCTATATACGATTTATATTGACGTGTAAATAGGGTAGTAGGTTGTTAAAGATCCCACCCAAGCTAAGGTGAGAAACGTGCCGAGGGCTAAATGGCTTGAGGGTGGTTAATAGACCACGCAGTGGTGTACTCAGGGTCCCGTACTTTTGCGGCCAGACAGGCGTTTGTGGCCCTTAGTAGAGTAAAATCACTTAGTGGTCTCCAGATTGAAGAGCTAGATTGTTCTAAGCTGACAGATTAAACACCATGCAATACAGATGGAGAGGATGCGGGCTCATTCGCCTACTTGAAACAAATGTATAAATGTTAAAAATATTTCGTTATCAAAGACTAAAAAGTATAAAATAAATTAATAGTTTAAAAAAGACTAGAAAAACGCGCTTTTATAAATGCACGTAAAAACCAAAAATAAATTATGGATCGTTCAAGTTGTCTCTATTTCTGAGCTGAAGTGTAAACTATGTGCTTTTAATTATAAAATTTGATTGTAAAAGCGTGGGGCGCTGGAACGACGTAAATATTCCGTACATAAGTTTCAAAAAACTCATTTGTCCGAGATTCGAACCCACACCCACCGCTTGACAGTCGCATGCCTGAACCACTTGGTGGCTACCGTAGCTTCAAACTGCTCCACGTTCTAACTAGACATTATGAAAATATAAAATACATGAGTTCTACAATAAACATAACGGGTATCGCACGAGGAGCATTTACGACCTTTACCACGTCATTTGCGTTCGAATTCCTTTTATGTGCAAGATAACCTTATCTGATCGCAGCTGCCAGAAAAAACTTGGCAAGTACATAATCAACTAAACTTAAACACACGATTTTTTAAAAATAAATAATCCATTTTTCACTTCACATGCTTGCAAAGTTCTCCGTTAATATATAGACAAGCCCTAAGTCTCAAATAACGTGTCGAAAATTAAACATAAATACTTTAAAAAGTTAAGTGGCGCGAATGAGCTAAGTTCAATTTGTGGGGCACTTATGCACAACTACAGAGTTGAAATGTTTGGAAATCTGTTGGCTATGGATTTGCTGAGGGACAATTAAGCTAATTTATTTGATACTAACCGTGACCTAACTTTGGATATGTTTTCTTACTACTCTGGTAGGCTAACACAGTTTGGTACGAGAGCTGCATTTGTAAGCCTTAAGCGATTCATGTTAGAAGTTGATGAATACCTTATAAATGGGCAAAGTAAATTCAGTAAATGGAGATCACCCCTTAATCCACAAGTTCAAAATAGCAGCATTGAGTTGAGTACCAGTAATTTGGCGAAATCTTTTTTAGAGCAGGTTCATCCCGATCTACAGACACTAATCAATCCTTCTTCTAGTTTATGTATTTTTTATCAAAATCTATGCGGTGTTACGAACAAAAAGGATGACTTAGAATTGTACCTTCATAATCTTTCAATTACAATGCATTTTGTGCGTATAAGCGAACACTTTTTAAACGCTATTTCAGCACCACTTTTTCATTTATCAGAACACAGACTTATTACCTTTAATACTCGGTCCAGAAAAAAAGTTGGCGGCACATTAGTTTTAGGGCATGTACGGGGACTACCCCGGGGACTACCACTAGGTCGTACACCTTGTTTAATTGAAACTGCAATGATTACATTGATTACCGAAATACTGATTTATTATAAAACTGAATAGAATGCACTCCGCGGCGGTCGGTTATGCACTGGCCTGGCGGACCGCGGTTTACGTGATGTATGAATTATGAAATGATGAGTACGCGTTTGTCGCTTTGTGCGGTTTGAGACCGTACATGCTCCCGGACGCGAGAAAGAGTTGATGAAATGATTAGATCAATTATGGTTTTTTTTTTTGATGATACAAGATGATAAACAATTTTGCTTATTACTAAAATGATTATACAAAGGTGATACCGACATCTTATTCGTGATTAATTTTGTTAAAACTACCTCTAGTAAATATTGCTGTGTTAACCGAGTACACACTTGCACTTTTACCGGGCTTTAGTTTTTTACTAGAACACTGAACTTCACTTTGCTCTGCTTTTACACTATCACATTGATTACTAACACTAACTTCTGGCGCGGGCGCCGGCGACAGCGCCCGACGGCAGGCCGCGGCGCCGGCGCGGCGCGCATGCAGAAACGCGTACGCAGCACACGCGAGTCCTGCCGCTATAATGTAGATGGCTACATAATGATGGACATCATGGAACGAAATCTGATCGTCTTCGTCAAGGTTCTCTGAGGTCTCCTTGGCTTGATTGATTTGTTTTGATATCGCCATAAACGATTCATTAAAGTTTGATACCTCTATTTTACTGGTAGGTATTGATAAGTTGATGACATAATTGACTGGGGGAATCTCTATTGCCACTATCTCCGGCTGCGTGTAGATTTCATTTGTATGTTGCGAGTGAGACGTAATAGTAAATAATTCGCCCTTGATGACGCAATCGTTTCCCATCGCGATCATGTTGACTCCGCTTAATTTCTCTGTAGCAATTTGATGCGCACATATCATTCTCAGGGTGCACTGACCGCAACAGGTGAGCATGAATGTGTTTACATGAATCAGCTCCGCCCAGTTATGTTGGCACGTACTGTATCTAGTTTTACATTTATTTTCACGTTGATCTTTGACACAAAGGTCGTTATCTGATTCCCTTTGATACACTGGCTTCTGATAGTCGCATACCTTTGTGTTTGTGTCGATATTAATGCATTTGTTTAATTCGTTTTCTGAAAGAGTCATGTAGGTATCTTTCTTGATGTCCATAGCAAGATAACTTGCTATAGGTATAATGTTCACCATTGAGTTTCCCTCTTGGCGTGAAATTGCTAATAACTTATAAATATCGTAACTGTCTCTGTTGATTAGTGGAATTTGAACTTCGAAGATAAAGTACTTGGTAGTCATACGAGCTTTTACCTTGAGTAATTGATATATTTTGGACAAATCTCTGAACGTTGTCCACTGATAATGATAAGTCTTTTGATAACTGACCTGATATAACGCTTAATTCATCTCGGAGCTGTGTCGGCGTCAAAAGATATTGAAGTGCTGAGCGCTAGTGATGGTGTCAATAAGACTGTTTTGTATCGATTTTAAATTCATAAGAATGTTGTTTGCGATGATGCTTGATAATGTGAATTCATTCATAACTTGGATGGTTTGGACTTCGTCGTTAAGATTATTTGCCGACTTCTCTAAATTAATTATATGCTGATTGAATATTTTGTGTTGCTTCTCAATCGAGCCCTCAATCCTTTTCAGAAGGTTATTTTCAGCTTCTACAATTGATGTTTGATTTTTCCAGAAGTGTGCCAAGTGTTTTTGGTTGGATCTTATCAATGTTATGTCCTTCTGGTACTGCTCGGCGAAACGTTTGTCTAATACGCCAAATAATGAGTTGGCGATGTATCCAAGGCCGCGTCGCGTGCGCGCGCGCTCGTGAAACTGCTGATGTTGTAGCATTTGGTCGTAGTGTTCTAATTCCACGAATCCGTGTTGTAGTTGTAGTAATATGATGTCACAATGGGATCTCTGTGCTATTTTTGGACACATAGTTTCTAAATGGTCATAGTAATTTTTTAGTACTTTTTTTGCTTGCCAGTAGGGTTCCAGATTGTAGTACAATACTAGTTTCCAATTTTCCTGCACTAGACGCATGCTTGATGTCTTGTAAAAATATAGGCCATTGTTACTCTGTAGCGCTGTTATGTTGTAGGCATTGTGTGCTACTGATGTGGCGACTAACATAAATAACAAGAAAATGGTTGTCATGGAATTGATACACGTGGTTTTTATTGTTTTGCTTTCCTTTGACTTGTTATTTTTTGTCGGACTTCAATCGTTGACATTTTGCTCCTGTTGCGTTGTTTCATGCTGATTATCGGTGGGTAGGATTGTTAGCTTGAAAACTGGCCGTCTGATAATGCCGTTCTTTGTGTTTAAGCTTACGACTCTAACGAGTCCGTCCTTCCCGGGGTGTAGATCTACTACCCGTCCTAAGCCCCACTTGCCTGGTGGTAGGTTCGCATCGTTAATGATAACGATGTCATCTAATTTGATGACGAGTCGTGCGCCATTTGCTCCTTGCTGATAATTGGCTCAAATATTCTACACGCCATCTTTTCCATAGGTCATGGAATATTTTCTGAGTCATCTGCCACCTGGTTCTTTCATCTCGCTCTATCTCAATGATTGTCAATGTTGGGCCGCTTGCCAAAAAGTGAGATGGTGTTAGGTAATTTATGTCGTCAGGATCTTCACTTATGGTGCAGAGCGGCCGAGTGTTGAGGCATGCTTCAATCTGTGCCAGCAACGTGGTGTATTCTTCAAATGTCAGTTTTTGATCACCGACCACTCTACGCAGATGATGCTTCAGGCTTTTTACGGCGGCTTCCCACAGTCCTCCGGCGTTGGGCCAAGAGGGAGCATTAAAATGCCAAGTGATTCCCATCTCGCTTGTTTCGGCGAAGAATTCTTTAGTACATATTGATTTCAAGTTCAAATACTCATTTTGCAGTCTTGTATTCGCCCCTATGAAGTTGGTACCCTGGTCACTGTACAAGTGAGCTGGGGCTCCTCTTCTTGCAGAGAATCTTCGCAGAGCGGCGATGAACGCTGATGCCGTTAGATCGGACACTAATTCGAGGTGCACAGCTTTTGTTACCATGCACACGAAAACTGCCACGTATCCCTTTGTTGATTTGATTCCTCGACCTTTGCTTGATTTGACGTCAACGTAGCCTGTGTAGTCAACTCCTGTATGAAAATACGGCCTTGTTGGATTCGTCCTTGATTCTGGTAAATCGCCCATCAATTGATAAAGCTTAGTTGCTTTGTGTCTTTTACATGTGACACAACGTTGGAGTCTGTTTTTTACTGAGCGGTTACCACCCACAATCCAGTGCTCTAAGTCTAGGCGTTGTTGTACGTGCTGTTCCGTGAAATGTTTTTTGATGTGCTTGATCGATCAGCAGGTGAGTTAAAGGCCCGCTACGGGGAATGATCAGTGGATACTTCATGTCATTGCTAATTGATGCGTTTCGCAGTCTGCCCTTGACTCGTAACAAACCTCCTTCATCCAGAAATGGATTTAAACTCAAAATGTTGCTATTTGATTTTACGCAGCCACGTTCTCTTATATTGATTATATCGTCCGCGTACTCTTGATATTGTATGTGTTTAACAATTTGTAATTTTGCTGATCGTAATTCTTCAGCTGTCAAGTAAGGCAGCTTCGGTCGATCCCGTGATATTGCGCGGAGTATCCAAGCTAGTACTATATGCCTTTGAGAATGCGCTGTGTTTGTTTATTAATTGTTGAATGATATCGTCTTTCAACGGCTCGGTTCTGGTTGCTACATTTGATTGTGTGATATTTCTTGTTTCTAGGTCAGTTTTAAAGCCTGATTTTTCTTGATATTGTTGTTTTTCGAAAGTTGATAACATAGATGGCCCATTCCACCACAGCGAGTGTTGTTGTAATTGCTCTACTGACAAACCACGGCTCGCACAGTCGGCTGGATTTTGCTTTGTTTTGATATAGTGCCAACAGGAGGGCGGCATTGTTTCTGTGATTTTCTGTACTCTGTTGGCGACGAATGGCTTCCAGCGGCTAGGTTCACCGTGAAGCCAGCCTAATACTGCGGTTGAATCACTCCATACGAAAACTTCAATGTTGTGGTCTTGGAGGCTTGACTTGACCTTGACCATTAATTTTGATAGCAGGTATGCTCCACATAACTCCAGACGAGGCAATGAGACCTCCGGATTTGATTGTTTGGCAGGCACTATCTTTGTTTTTGCTGCTAAGAGAGTGACTGATACTTTTTCTTGATTTTTCACACGGGCAAATAACGCTTGAATAAGCCTTTAATGACGAGTCACTATAGCCATGTAGTTGTATGTTTGCATTTTCACCACTATGTGTCCACCTTGATATTTTAATTTTATTGATGTTAACTAAGTCATCTTTTCTCCATGCTTCCAGGATGGCGTCTGGTATTTGGTCTTCCCAGTTTAAATTCGCGGCACAGACGTTTTGAAATAATAGTTTCAGCCGTAATGTTATTGGGGCTAGCCATCCGAGAGGATCGAATGTTTTGGATATTTCAGCCAAGAGTGTTCTTTTAGTTAGTTTCGAAGATGGCTCTTCTGATAACTTACATTGAAACGTAAATATATCGTCCTTGGGTACCCAAATCAACCCTGTCTTTGTTGATTCTTGATGGCGAAAATCAAAGTTTTCTTGAGACGTTGAAATGTTGTTTTCCAACAGTGATTGCTCATTGGAGGACCATTTTCGTAGGTTTTAACCACCGGACCTAAGTAGTTCAATGAGATCAACTTGTAATTGTTTTGCCGACTCGATGCTATGACTTCCGCGGAGTAGGTCGTCCATATAAAATTGTTCCTCTAATACCTTTGCTGCTGTAGGGAACTTGTCTCGTTCATCTTCAGCCAGTTGCTTAAGTGTCATCATGGCCAAAAAAGGAGCACTTTTCGTGCCATAAGTGACGGTTGATAGCGCGTAATCTTGTAATTGTTCATCAGCTGATGGCCTCCAAACAATTTTTTGATATATTTGATCATCTTGATGGACCAAAATCTGCCTAAACATCTTTTCTATGTCAGCAGTCATGGCGTATTGATATGTTCTCCATTTGAGAACTAATGATACGAGATCCTGTTGTAAGTTAGGACCTCTGTACATGAGGTCATTCAAACTGACCCCTGTTGATGTAAGGCCCGAGCCATTGAAGACTACCCTCAAGGACGTCGTGGTGGACTCCAGGCGTTGGATACAGTGATGACCCATGTAGTAACCCGGCGTTGTGTTGCTGTTTGTTCGGTGCATGTGTCCTAAATTGATATATTCGTCTATGAATGCTCTATAGCCCTCTGCAACCTTTGGTTGTTTGTGAAACTTTCTTTCCAATTGATGAATTTGGGCAATTGCCTTTGGTTTTGATTGACCCAGCTTTTCGTCTATGCCCGGATGTAGCGGTAAGCGCACTACATAGGTTCCATTTGATTGTCTCTCTGTCGTTGATTTATAGAACTCCAAGCAATGATGATCTTCAGTGCTCAAATTATTGTTGTCGGAAATGTCCTCGATCATCCAGAATCTTTGAAGGTCGAGGTCATCGACCATGATAACGTGGCATTGACATTTCCACATAAAATCCAACCGATCCTTGTTTGTTGCGCAATCGGTGAAGTATTATTTTCTCTTATGATACCGCTTAAAATGATACGTGAGTATATATCTGCCCCGAGTAACAGATCTACGCGACGGCTCACATAAAACTCAGGGTCTGCTAATTGAATGTTTTCTATGAAAGGCCAAGATGGTTTTTCAAAGGACCTGTTCGGTAGTTGATTGATCAGTTGTTTCATTATAAACACGTCGGTTTCAAATGTATAATCATTGTGAATGGATCTAATTGTTACTGATGTTAGTCCCTTGCAGTTACTTTCTTTCGCTCCTACTCCAAAGATAACACCTTTGCATCGCTTTCTTTGTAGGCCCAAAATTTGGGCTGCATTTTCGCTGATTAGGCAAGTTTGACTGCCTTGATCTATCAAAGCTCGCATCATTTGATAAGTACCGTCTGCTGCCTGTACTCTTATCATTGCTGTTGCTAACAAAACTTCGCCTGCTTCTTTTTGTAATACATAATTTTTATGTTGTAATTGCGGCATTTTAGTGTCACCGTAAGACGGCTTTGATATTTTACCGAACACGTCGTGCAGTAATGTATTATGATCCTCGTTGCATACGCGGCATTTTTTCAACGAGCGGCATTCTTTTCCATTGTGGTTATAAAGACAATTTCTGCATAATGACAATTTCGTAATTGTTTGCTATTTCATGTTAGGCTGTAATTCAAGAAATGTGTTGCAATGAAATATTCCATGATCTTTTTTGCAGACCGGGCAACCTTGTAGTGTTTTTACACGTGTTGGGAGTTGCGAAATGATTTGGTAAATGATTTTGACGACTTGTAAATGCTTTATAATAATGTGATTTTTTCACATTACTGTTTGTAGTTTCCTGGGTATAATGCTTTTTCTCCATTTCTGGTCTGCGTTTTGATGATTCCACGGAAGTAAACTTGCTCTCGAGAAATTGAAGCAGCTTCTGTAGCGAAGGCAAATCTCTTGGGCTTTTCAGGGATTCCACGTAGTCGTTATGCGTGTCTGTGTCCAGCTTGTTAGTGATAATGTAAACGATTAGTGGATCCCAAGAGTCTGTTTGAACGCCGAGTGACTTAATTGCATTAAGGCACTCATTCGTGACATCATGCATCCGTTTGATACCTATTGCAGTTTGCTGCTGTAAAGTTGGTAAATTCATGAGAATACTAAGATGAGAATTAAATATCAACTTAGTATTGTTGAAACGATGGTTCAGAATTTCCCACGCAACTTCATAATTTTCGGAAGTGATATTTAAATGCTGAATTAGTTTTTCGGCTTCTCCCTTCAGCTTGCTTTTAAGAAATTGCATTTTTTGCGCCTTTGACAATGATCTGTTGGAATGAATAGCCTCGACAAACAAATCCTTGAAAGACACCCACTGATGATAATTTCCGCTGAAAACTGGGATGTCCATTTGAGGTGTTGCCTTTTCGCGACTAAACTGTGACCACATTTTGCTGTTGATGAATTTTTTGATATCGTGATAACGTTGTTCATACTTGCTAAATACTTGTTCATACTCTTCGTTACGTTCGAATAGCTCGCTGTCCCAATGAAGACTATCTATGAGAGACCAACGTGATTGTACTGTTTTCAATATATCCTCGAATTCCCACTTTTCAGAGACAGTTTCAAGGTTAATGATATTTATAGTTCTCTCAAATGCTTTGAAATTGCTGTTTTGTTTCCTCAACATCTCTTCTAATTTACTGTTTGTGCCTCTGTCGAGAGAATTCCTGACTGTTGAAGATTGTTGAGGTGTCTGAGGTACGGTCCCAGTACGCTCTGGGTGTACCTGTTGCTGTTGCTCATAATTCCCTTGATGTACCGGAGCGGTTGTCGGAGTGACGAGTGATAACTGATTCATGATATATGTTCGCGCATTTTGATACAACTCCGATGTACGCTGGTAATCGTGAATGAAATACTCGTGCGATGTATCTTCGTAATCGCACAATTTGATATGATTGCATTGAAATTCTTGCCAATACGCTTCTAATGTGCTTAAGCGTTTTTTGATATGTGCTGAGGTCTTGCGATCAGCTCCATCCTTCTTGAAATTGCTAAGGAGTTGCTCCATCGCTAAGACCAGTTGATTCTGATTTGCTATGAGATTTTCCATGTTGATAGCTAAGTTAGATGTAAGCAGTGATAGTAAATTGCTGACTCACCGAAGTATCCTGGTTCACTTACTTGACCGCGTCCACGTGTCACAGGAGTGCTGTTATTTCACTTGTACGCGGTGTAAGTCCCACCTTCGGAGGTTCGAAGGACCAAAAAGATGTACGGGGTAGTGGTCGTACACCTTGTTTAATTGAAACTGCAATGATTACATTGATTACCGAAATACTGATTTATTATAAAACTGAATAGAATGCACTCCGCGGCGGTCGGTTATGCACTGGCCTGGCGGACTGCGGTTTACGTGATGTATGAATTATGAAATGATGAGTACGCGTTTGTCGCTTTGTGCGGTTTGAGACCGTACAGGGCAAATAAATAAAACATAATAAATAAATAGAACATATGAAGAAATTGGAATTTGTAAAGAATTGTATAAAGACGAATATTTCGAGGTTTGCGGTATCAAAGACAGTGTTACAAATGTTTACATTATTTGTTGCTATAGAAATCCAGTTGATACAATTTTTTATGAGTTCGTTAGCCGACTAGAACTTCTCTTAGAATACTTCTTCAACAAAAAATGCATAATTTCCGGTGATTTTAATATTGACTTGTTAAAGGTGGACAAGAAAACTTACCTACGAATTTTTATCGTTGCTTTCAGCTTATAGTTTCAGACATCTCATAACCTCGACTACGTTCATACGTAATAATTCGCAATCGTGCTTAGACAATCTATTGACAAATTTACCGGAAGTCAGCATAGATTCCATCAAGATTGACCATAATGGGTTGGCAGATGGTCACGCAGGTATACTCGGCACTTTCACGGTTCCAGAAATTAATAAAAATGATAATAAAAAATATATCTGGAGAACAGTAAGGTTAATCAATGAAGTCGATAAATTAAAATTTCGTCCGTTAATTATGGGTGAGACTTGGAACGACGTAGGACTGAATACCTTTATCCAAAAGTTTAACAGATTGTTCAAAAACATCTTCAGGAGAAAGAAAATAAAAATATCACTGAACAATAGGTCTAAGATAAAATGGATTACGAAAGGGATTAGAGTATCAAGTACCATGAAGCGTGTACTTGTGACCCACAAAACTCTCATGACTGATTCGATAGTTAACTTTAGGAAAAGATATGTCACAGTCTTTAGAAGAGTCATCAGGAATGCCAAAAGAATAGCTGTTCAGGCACAAGTTCAAAAAGCAAAGGATTCATCGAAAGAAATATGGAGGATCGTGCAGAGGCAACGCGGCAAAGCGACTTCACAATCCACTGATAATCTACGCTTGAAAGTTGACTCAGAAAATGGTACACATACTCTGCTTGACAACCCTGAAGACGTGTGTGCTACCCTTCTGGAAAAAAATACCTATAATGTTAGCACTAAAGATACCTTAAAAGATGCATTATCCATGCTACGGTCTCATGTCCCAAGGATTGAAAACGACATGGTTTTTGACCCAGTCAATGAGACTGAGATAAAGCAAATGTTTAAAAAATTCAAACCTAAAACTTCTTGTAGATATGACGAGATCCCTATATCTGTCATTAAAGATAATATAGATGTACTTGCTGGTCCATTTGTGTATTTTTTTAATGAATGTTTTAAAACTGGTACTTTTCCTGATCAGTTCAAGGTAGCCAAAGTTTTGCCAATACTGAAAAAAGGGTGTAAATCGGACCCAACAAATTACAGGCCTATTTCTCTCCTGCCAACTCTGTCCAAACTCTTGGAAAGGCTGATGAAGGACAGACTTGTTAAGCACCTCAATCTGCACCATATATTATGCGATAGGCAGTATGGTTATCAGAAAAGCAGAAGCACAAATGATGCAGTGACTACCTTGATCGATGATATAGTACTCCAACTAAACAGCATAAAGAGAGTGGCAGGTTTATTCCTGGACCTAAGCTCTGCGTTTGATACCGTTGGCCATGATGTTCTGCTCGCCAAATTGGAACATTATGGTGTTAGACGTACATTGTTAAAACTATTCCAGTCTTACCTTGCGAATAGGAGACAGTTCGTGGAAGTAAAGTGGGTTCAAGACAGCATAGAAAGTGTACACAGATCTAGGGTAGCCAGATTGGAAAGAGGTGTCCCACAAGGATCCATACTAGGTCCAATCTTCTTTATAATTTTTATTAATGATTTAGTTGCGTTCATGAGGACCTCGGCGCCAAACGCCAAACTTGTTATTTTTGCTGATGACACCAACGCCATCATATCAGCAGAGAACATGATGCAGCTAAATGATAGAGTCAATCATGCTCTGAATGCCAACCACAAATAATTTGAAACTGAACTGTTCCAAGACCAATGCTCTACTCTTTAAAACCACCTCGAGACACAATGACAGACTGCAAATTTCATCTAATGGTGTGAACATCAACCAAGTAGATTCAGTTAAATTTCTCGGTGGATAGACTCGAGTCTGAACTGGAAGGACGAACTGTCCTCGCTAGTAAAGTCCATTAGGTCGTCCTCTCGTCGGCTCGTTACAACATCCAATCTGCATTTGTGAGCCAGAAAAGAGCAGTCCGAACCATGGCCAGAATTCCCCAGATAACTTCTTGCAGACCTTATTTTTTGGAGTATGGAATCCTTACTGTTCCTGGTTTATATGTCCTTATAGTTCTCAGCGATTTGATAAAAAACCTGAATAATATTGAAGCATTAGAAGAGAGACATAAACGCCTATCAACCAGAAGGATGGACCTACCACAAACAATAAACAGCAAACTAAATATTGTCAAGCACTCCTCGGGCTATCAGGCAATTGCTCTCTTTAATAAGTTACCTGTTGAGTTAAAGTCCATTACGAGTTTAAATATGTTTAAAAGGAATCTAAAGGGTTTTTTGCTGAGGAAGTGTCTCTATTCGGTAGACGAACTTACCTTATCAAAATGATGTATCAGTAGTCGAGTAGGTAGTATATTTGATACAGGTAGTTATTTAGTATAGTATCATTATATTGTTATTTCTCCGATGAAATTATTATGTAAAATAATATTTGACATCAGAGAATTCAATTATTGCTTGAATTTAGTGAAATTGACATTTATCTAATTTACACATTCTGCTTGTATTATAAATTTTTATTTTAAGGTTAAGTATTACTATATTTTCTCGTGTTGTCCTAGTTTCGTATTGTAATATATTTGACATACTTGAAATAAATAATATAAAGGGTTAATGTTATATTGTAATGTAAGTAATCATAACATGTATACATTTTTGAAATTTGTCGACTATTAAATTTTAATCAAATGGTGTATGCATACATAGAATCACTATAATAATTGTAACAGTGTCTTCGCTGATAATCATTCAAACACAATGTACATTGTTCAATGAATAAATGACTATTCAATTTTGCAAATATTTGCTATTGCTATTGCAGTGTATATAACCCGGGCACAAATAAGTCATTTTACCCCTCGAATTACACGTCTGATGAGTGTGTTAAATAGTTGGTCTTACACTCAGGTGGTCATCTGTCTGACATAACCGCCATAATAGCCTATGAAAAGAAATTCCTACGACTTAAGGAAGTGGCTTATTTGCATTACACACACGCCCGCAAAGATGAGTTAAACTGTCTATACAAATGTAAGAAACGTCGTTACAAAGTTCGTGACATCTCAGCACTGTAGACGATGAATGGCTATAATTTTTCCGTTGTAAATAATATATTACAGTGGAGATAAAGGTGGCACCTTGTTTTAAGCCGGGCAGGTAATAAATTCGCTTGCCGCGAATCCAGTACGTTCACAACAAATCGCTGCGTCCAAAATTTTCAGACTCAACTTTTTCAGTGTCCGCCTTCGGCCGATTAGTTTTCTTTTTATAGAACGTGACGTTTCTTGTTCGTGATGCGGAGTGACTCTGATCTGGCGCGGGAGTTACAGTGTATGTGACAATAATTTGAATTGATTTTCTCATGGCGTCACGGTGGCGTTTGATGGGGAAGATTAACGAGTTGACTAATAGAAGACTAACCGTTGGGCCATTGTTACATTTGGCGAGAGGAAATAGGCTTGCGGTAAAAAATATGTGTGGGCGCAATGGGTCTTTACCGATAACTTGACCACAAATTGTCTTGATTGGGATACAATGTAGTACTGATACATTCCCAATCAAGACAATTTGTCGATTGTTACTGTGGGGAAATTCTACGGACATAGATAGGGCATTTTTATTACAAAAAAGGGTATCTGAGCCATAACTAAGGCGCGTGTAATGGATAGTTGTCGACCACTCTTTAAAAAGTTACGAATTCTGCCGTAGGCATGCATGCATGTGCACGACGAAAATGTAATACTTACAGTACTACAGTAGTACTGTAAGTATTACATTTTCGTAATAGTATTATAACTCGGGGAAGTGGGGCAGAGGAAGTGAGGCGAGGGAGGAGGGAGTGAGGTGGTATGCATGCAGTCCCGCATTCGTAATATTCGTATAATTATAACCCCCGCTACTGCGCATCCCGCCCCAATCAAAAGGACGCACTAGTTTATTTAAATGTCACTCTCTGTCAGCTGACAACTTGCTGTTACCCCACCGATCCCGTACAGCATGAGAGTGCAGGTGCAGAAGTGGTTTTACTTAAGAACCCGGACTAACGGTTAGTCAATGTCAAATAGTAATATGTTATAAGGGCTTATATATGAACACTTAGATCCTTAACAATTAAAATTAAGTAGGTACACCCTCATAGCGTTATTTCCGGTTGCGTCCTTAAGGAGCACGGGGTCCGCTTTTACACCTAATCCCAAGATTTGGGCATAGAGCGACTGCCATCTGACCTTCCAACCCGAAGGTAATACTAGACCTTCTTGGGATTACACCGGTTTCCCCACGATGTTTTTCCTTCACCGAAAAGCTAACGGTAAATATTCCGTACCTTCCGAAAAAATTATTGATACGATCTGGGATTCGAACCCACAAGACCGCCGCCTGACAGCCGCATGCCTAAACCACTAAGCTACCGTAGCTTCAATCTATACAATTACAGTAACTAAACGTAAAATTATAGTGTGCTATAAAGTTGCATATTCTACTTCTAGAACTTTTAGACCTTACTTATTATCTAGTTTTTTATGAGTCCGCAGTAAGCTCGGCCGAATTTCACCTTCCCATACAAACTTAGTTACGCTCTCATTTTGAAACTACGTGTTGGATTGTGACGAAACTTTGCATATACAATAACATGAGGTATATCTATGTCTGTAATTAGTTTATATGGTTCTAGTTTATAAAACAAACGAAATACAGCAAAAATAAGTTTAGTATGAAAACTTAAATTCGCTGTATTTTTTTTACTATGGCATCTGAAGCTACATAAACTAAATAACCATTGTATAGACAGTACTTAAGACTGTCTCTCTGAGTGTGGACTGCCATAAACCCCTCTGGGGTGCAGTTCACGCTCATACTGTCTACTCCCCCATCAACATCGTAATTATTGCCAGGCAATGGACACGATCCTCAACCATCTACCTCTGCCCGGCAAAGTGGTGACCCCAACTGAAAAAACGCCGCGCCCCGACGACTGAACGTGCAACTATCTGACAAAGTGGTGACCCCGACTGAAAAAACACCGACGACATGGTGTGCTGTATTTTTTATGTTATTTAGTTAGTTATTAAGAACCATTCTAATACGGTTAATTCAAACTATACACAGTAATTTCTAACTAGATACAGATACAAATTGGTACTGGTAAGTCACGAGACTGCGTCTGGGCCTCAAAAAGTTGTGTGGATGTGTACGTCGAAAGTTTTAGCCTGATCGCAGCCAGTAATCAGCTCACATTGCTACCGAATAGATTTGCAAAAAATAATTTATAACCAAGATTTAGAAAAAACAACCGGTTTGATAAAGGTAACGAGGTAAGTATTATGATTAATTAGTGCCGACGTGACCTGTTCTCTGGTGAAAATAGAGAAAATATGGACAAAACGATTTTTCCCAGATATGAGCTTGATCGATTTCTCGTCCCTGTAAAAACCTGCAAATTTCATCGAAATCGTTAAGTGGTTTTCGAGAACGCGATTTCAAATAGGCATTATAATATATTGCTCGTTTAGTAGTTTAGGATTTTGACTGTTGCTTCACACAAATTATTATGCGTAATAATAACTAATAACCAAAAATTCGAACAGCTTAGTGCTACCCACGGAAAACAAACGCTTGCGCGTAGAAGGATTTCCTCTGCCCGTAACAGCGCCATCTCACGGGTAAATGAGTAACTACTTCTCTTAAACTGAATGCATCATCGACAAATTTTGTCACGTCTCAGAGCAATACAGTTAATCGGAAATAGTAACCAACAAAGTGTGGACATAGCCAAAGTTAAGAACTATATCGCCTTTTATTTGTTGGACTCGTAATCCGTATAAACGGCGCTTCCTTTTATATCAAATTGTGTGATAAAATATAATAACTTACAAGCATGTAATATTTACTTGCCAGATATAGTAACATGTACCTACTACTAGAAACAGTGAAGTATTGACCACACGGAGACAAGCTTTTGTTTTTACACCCTGTATGACTCTCTTTGCAATATTTAGATTCATGGGAGTATTTCTGACAAGACAATGCAGCGTATATCCCTTAATTGGATATACTCCTTGTATACATATAAAACAAGGTAAATTCGTGTAAAATAAGTTATAAAAAAAACAGTGTAACGGGGAAAAATAGAGTAGTTTTTTTTGCAATAAGTGTCATGGATAGATTTTGAGTTGTTTTATGTTCTTGACAATTGGAGAGTGACGAACTGGGGACCGATTTTTGACTTTCGAGCGCTCGAAAATCTAATAAAAGTAAATACGTTTGTAGTGTCAAAATGGCAGGCACTTACTTTCTACCAATATAATTGAATACGAGTGGTCAATACCACTCGTTTTTCAATTTTCTATCGCTATTTAAAAATAACATTTCATAATTTTTGTCAGTTTTCGAGTGAAAGAGTCGAGCGCTCGAAAGTCAAAAATCGGTCCCCAGTTTTATAGTGAAAGCCAGAGATATCCATATCGGCTTGAAGGACCATATTTCCCACGTGATTTTATTAAATTAAAAGAAACAAATGCATAAAGCCTAAGTATGGTATTTTAATACTTTACCCGCATAAAAAATATGCAGATATTTCTAACATCCTATAATATCCACTCTCACGCGACGCCAAATTAAAGGATATACTACTTAGTACACATATAAGTATGAGTAGGTTTACTAAATCAGTCGCTAGTGGGATTTTACAGCAGATATTAGTACCATGCGTGGGGCCGTGGGGGTCAGGACTGTCTTCTCAGCTAAAGCAGTGGCTAAAGTTGTAATCAACGTGCACAGAGGACAGTCGCCTGACCACGACGATGACGAGTAACACTTCAAGTACGCCGGTGTTCACTTGCCCCGTATGCTCGCAATGATACTAATTTATGTTTGAGCCACTCTTACCCAAGGCACTTATGAAGACCTTTCCAGTAGAGACAACTATCGGCCCATCTCGCTGGCAATGAGGGCTGCTAAGATAATCGACAGTATGCTGGTCTCAATACTCGATGGGCACCTAAAAATGTATGATGTTCAGTTCGGTTTTCGAACTTGGCGGTCCAATAAAAGTGCTGTTTTAAGTCTAAAGCATACCGCCGGGTACTATACGCAAAGGAAAACACCTGTTTATGCTTGTTATCTCGACTTGCCTTTGGCAGTGTATGCATCTTATGGCGAAAGATAGCATTCCGAAATGGTTAATGCACATCTAGAAATATTGGTATTGCAGACAGATAAATAAGGTGAGATGGGCCGACAGTCTGTCATCCGAGTACAAGCTCGAGTGTGGGGCATGATAATGTGGGCTCACGTCGCCTAGGCTATTTAATTTTTATGTGAATGAGTTGTTATCTGGGCTCAGTAGGTAGCATGCTTGTGGGCTGTTATATTGGTGGTTTTTGTATGAATAACATGATGACGCCGATGACGTGGTGCTGCTGAATCCGTCTATCAGTGCTCTTAGAAAACTGGTGACAGTATGCGAGAGGTTTGCTACGGCGCACAGACTGCAATAAAACCCGAAAAAAAGTGTTGTCATGGTTTTCAAAGCGGAGAAAAAGAAGCAGCCTACTTTTGTGGCTTCTGTTGTACTGCACGAGACCACGTTGCCGGTGGTCGAGGACTTAAAATATCTGGGACATATTACAACACCTAATTTGAGTGATGACCTCGATAAAAAACGGGAGCGCAGGGAATGCCCGTTCAATCATATTAACCCTAACAGCCAATGGGCTGTCCATGGGGTGTCCAACCATTAGCGTCTAAATATTTAATAAAATAATTCGTTTCGAGAGAGGTATATAAAATATGACATTATCCCCTTATATTAAAGTTTTATCTATTATCTGTCATTTTAGTTTAGTTTATTCCCTCAAAATAATGTATCTGCACTATTGGTCATCTGTAAGCGACATCGTTCATTAGCAGTGATCGGAATAGGCAGAGTATATTTACCTACACTTGGTAGAACAAAGTCATGAAGTGGAGACTTCCTTGCGATAAAAAAATTTTCCGGGACTTCCCGGATTTAAAAATCAGTAAAATAAATAAAATCTCACAATGTATCCCCAATGTACGTTAAATTAAATAATAACCATAACACTACAAGTTTGTACTAGTTTACAGGTGATAATATAACATTATTGTATTTATATTATTTCAAACTTGTCCGTCTCTTTTACACCAATACCAGCTGTGTTTAAGTGAAAGAGATAGAAATAACAGTATTACTATCAACTATGTTAATTGTACTTTCCATTGTTATCGTCTAAAAGACAAAGCAGATGTCGTTATCACTTATCGCTGTTACCTGCTACCCTTTTTATGCATTACTTAAATAGAAAGTTGACATCAGTTTCTTACTATCCCTTGTCGAGTACGTACGGAAGTGTAGATACTGTGTTTTTTCGATATTTGACATTTGCTTGTTTACTGGAATTTCGCCTGCTATACTTGATTACACACGGCCTGAACTCGGACACCGATTTTGCTTTGATTGGATTTGGCGATTACTGGACACTGAAAACACCACGGATACTGCAAAACTACCAAGTTTCAAGGTAAGATATATAAAATATTATAATATTATTTATTATTTAAAAATTTTACCTTTTTCATATATGGTCACGAACTATGACTATTGACTTAAGTCACTTACCTATGCTCATAATTTGGCCGTGTAATGTATTAAACCTACCTACATTATACTTACCGTACTGTACATAAATAGACACGTGTAAGCTTGTAAAGATTTAAATCATAAATATATGCGAAAAACACTATATACTTGCCAGACTACAACTAAATTTGAGAAAACGGTTGTAAACTGTACTCGGAGTTTGAAGTTTGTACCTTAAAATGGGGTTTTGTATTATTTGCAAGTTTGCACGTGTTGATTCTGATGGGAATTTGCAGCTTTGCTACACAAAGTTCAGCTCTTCGATAATGCGCGTCTCAAATATTTTTAATATTTCTACAAATGTGTTTTGTCCATACTGCCGACCAAAAATCGCTCGTTAGTATGAACATGCGTACGCGTCTTCATACTAACGAGCTATTTTTGGTCGGCTAAAGCCGATTTCGCGTTGATAGGTTAAGAGAAACCTTACCCTTCATTCTGAAATATTTAAAGCTCATTGCTAACACTTCGTATAATTTATTTTAGGTACGCTTCGGAATATATTATATAATTTTTGTTGTCGACATGGCGAACAAAGTGAGACCCGAACTAGTCACTAGTTGGATTGTTAATAATCCGGAACTTGTATATGACGAAGCAAGTGGTATCATATTTTGCACCAAATGCGAGACCTCTTTCAAAGCCACGAAGAAAGGCAACGTTGATCGGCACATCAATGGAGCCATACATCAAGGCAGGCGACAAAATACTGAGAAAGAATACTACTTCGACTTAGTAATTTTTTTAATTTTGTGTAACATCCCTTGGTCGCAAGTTAATAATTCTGCGTTCCAATCTTTTTTTGGCAAATATGTTTGCTACAGTGGTTGTTGTGTGTGCGTAGAAAAGAAAGTGCCATCTGAATCAATATTACGGAAAAAGTATCTAGATGAATTTTATAAAGATCGATTGAAACATATATACGACACAATAGGAAACAATAAGGTCTGGATATCTCTTGACGAAACAACAGATTTTTTAGGAAGATATGTGGTTCATTTATTAGTGATGCCTTTAATAAAAAATGTAGCGACTCGACCGTATTTAATTGCATGTAAAGTGCTACAAAAGGTAAACGGGGAAACTATAGCAAATTTTGTGAACGGATCATTAAACGAAATGTGGGGTGAAGAAAAATCTAACAATGTGCTTATGTTATGCTCTGACAGCGTGGCATACATGTTAAAAGCCGGACGTTTGTTAAAAAACGATTTTCCAAATATGTTGCACGTAACGTGCTTAGCACATGCCCTTAACAGAGTGGCAGAACAAATATGTTCTCAATACGAAAACGTTGATGATTTAGTAGCCAATCTAGAAAAGATATTTTTAAAATCACCTAACAGAGTAAGACTACTTAAGGATATGTACCCTAATTTACCGCTACCTCCTCAACCAGTAATTACTAGATGGGGTACATGGCTAAAGGCAACGTCGTACTATGCGGAACATTTTCAACAAATATCGGATGTTGTAGGTAATCTTAATAGCAATGAAGCAATATCTATAAGAAAAGCAAAAGCCGCGTTTAGAAAAGAAAAAATTCAATCCCAACTAAATTTTATTCACGAAAACTATCGAATAATTCAAGTAGCACTTACAAAATTACAAGAGTCTAAATTATCGCTAGCAGAATATTTTGATATTATTGACAACGTTAGATGTGTTTTGAACTGGTCGTCGAACGAAATAATAGAAAATAAATTAGAGAAAGTTATAGAACGCAATCCTGACTATGACGTTGTTAGAGAAAAAAGTGAGAGAATTGTTCAAGGGATCGATGCAGATGATGATTCGATTTATAATTTTGCACCACTCACATCTGTACACGTTGAACGGTCATTTTCTACATACAAGTGGATTTTAAGCGTGAAAAGAAATAGACTGAAAATTGAAAATGTGGAAAAAATTATAGTAATATATTTCAATCATTTCCAGGAGAATAATGATAGTATTGAAATGAATAAAGGTTATGATTATGAATTTGATTCTGATAGTGACGAATAATTTTGTAAATTAAATGAAAACTGGATTTAATCGCGTAGCACTTACCCTAGCATAAAAGTAACTAATGAAAATCAAGTGCGGGTAATTCCAAAAACTCGTATAGTTAGAAAATGTTGACACAACTCCCTACCAGTATGCCTCTGACTACGGACGTAATACTTAATGTGACCGTTTTCATTTAATAATAGGTATGTGTGAAAATGGTGTTAGTTTAAATCAATATAATAATTTTGTATTTGTAGATTAAGTTGCAATGTTATTTATGTTTAGATTTAGTAAAATAATAATAATTTTGTACATAAAGAGAGTTTATTAAAAATAAATATAGAAGAATTCGTTTATATATTGGTTGTTTTATTTTATGCCTATTTATTGTATTGAAGGAGTTTGTATTGTTTTTTGTACTATTCAGAACAATATTAATTATTCGGTAAATTCCCGGGACTTTATCCCGCAAAAAAATTTAGTCGTAAGGAAGTCTCCACTTTTTATCTATGTTCTACCAAGTGTAGGTAAATATACTCTGCCTATTCCGATCACTGTTCATTAGCGATAAGACCGCCTACTGTCTACCGTTGTATATAATAGCGCAAGGTCCTTATATTTTTCTCATGTTTAATGCAAATGAAATAAATATAGCTATTGTTATACTTCTATGATTACTCGGCTATTACTTACATAATAATATAATGTGTTGCTTTGAAATTTTTAATAATTATAGAAAACATCGGTTGCGGCGTAAACACCATGTTGAATATTTAAATAAGTTAACAACTGAATGCTAAGAGCGTGTTCAGAGTTCGTAACTTCAATTCTTCGCATTTATCGCTTTGATTTAGAATTCTAGTACATTTATCAGCAATAAAATGGGTTGTTTACAACCAAGCGTCACAATTTATTGCAAATTAATCAACGGCTTAATGCTGAGAATGAAATTCATATCTAATTTTCCTTAAAAAGTTATTGTTTTTAAAGATCAAGGCAGATACATATATTCCCTAGTAGCATTTTCGTTGGCATTTCGTTGGGCCAACTCGGTGATCATTGACCCAACGTGGTGCCAACTTAAAATGCTACTAGGGTTAGGATAAGCAATTTTATCGACTGAATAAAGAAGTAGTTATAATCATAATTATGGCGAAGCATTTGTCTCTTCAATTCAGGCAAGTAATGTTAGACGATATCAAATGCAAAATACATTATTTTTCACGCCACTGCTCAGAAATGTGGCAAAAGATGGTCAGAATTCAGGCTTGAAAGCTGGGGTTAGCTGGACATCGCACGAACAGGCCAACTATGAGTTCAAACTGTCCAACAATAACATTGTTCGCTCAATCACAGCTCCCCGCCCGCGTGTGAGGGCACCTCGCGGGGCGGCCCGGCGCGGTGCCCCCCGATACGCGAGCGGCCGCGCTGAAGTGTTTCATATTATGATCTTTAATTAGGTAAGTACTTAATTTTGACTCCTCACCTAGCGGCTCGGACCTCGAACCCACTCGTCCATCTATTGACTACTTTCTAGGCTTTACAACAATGTACTATTATGACACGGCTTTACGAATTGTTTCAATGCACCGCATCTTGACTCGTAATACTTGACTCTCTCTTAATTATATATAATACTAGTGGCTCTGTAAGCTGTAGAACTCGCGAGCCTGTGTATTTTTTTTTCGAAAAAAATCTTCAAAAACATTCTATATAATTATTGAATCTGCTCACAAAATTTTACGAGTTGCGAAATGCGATGTGTAGTGGAGAACAGCCGAATATCTGGACATCGAAAGATTTTTGGGCCGAACTGAAACGAAGAACTTCGTGCGCTTTGCTCGCTTGTTCAATTTGGGCTTATTGTGGTACTTACCACTAAATTTTCATGTTAGAATTCAATTTTTATCTCTTTCTGTGAAGAAAGAGACAAAAATTGAGATAGGTGTGAAGCTATCGTCTGCAGACACATACTGTGCTAAATTCAGGGCACGCATAATTATTACCCAAATTTGTGTGATCAGGGTATTTTTTATACAGTAGAAAAGAATTCGCGAGGTGCATGCCGCTTGCGTGCCTACAGCGCGTTATTTTTATCAAGATTCTTATCGCGAAATGAGATGTAACTTATTTGCTCGTTTTGATAAGAAAAACACAGTTGTTTAGACGCAAAATCGCTTTATCAATTTTATTTTTTCAATTCGTTTTTGTGAACGTTCTAAATACAGATGTTGCTCAATATTTGTTTTATTTGCTGCGGCATTCTTAGGAATATTATATTGGCTCCAACTATTTTGAATATAAAAAGCAAATACGATTAACATGTGGTACCTAGTAATATGTGTAATATGTGGTAATATGTGGTACTTAGTTTACTTATTTGATTTGTCTAGGGTAATATCAAGAACTTTTAAATTGGAAACCTCCCTCTCCTCTAATAAAATTAAACCCGTTTTACATTCGATAAAGGTCTCCAATATTATTCTATTAATAAAGGGTTTAATATTTAATGGGAACACATTAGGGAAATATAATTATGAATATTGTATAAGATATCTCTGTCTCCGAATATTTGTCTTCAAAGGGCTGTTAAAAGGGCATACGGGACCTATAAATAATTTACATTAATTGGGGATTTTTGGCTTACTTCGTAATTGCACCATATGTCATTTTCAGGGTAATTATATCCAAAATGGCCGGGTTTAGTCGCTAAGGCTGTAATGAACAAACAGGCAATAATAGCAAACAAAATTGGTCCTAACAAAATAACCTCGCCTCCGGTTCGGGTCACAAACACCTGCGATTTCGGGCTTTCTTTCTTTTACAGCCCTTGGTAAGTAATGTACTATTACAGTCTAGTGCTAGCTTAAACTGGCATGTTTAAGAGTATTTGAATTTAGAATTGATGCCGTCTCTGTCACAGACGGGAACAAATGATACAGACTCATTATTGTAATCGCGATCGTCACGACTGGACACTGTTAATTTGTAGACTAATACGTAATGTAAATGATGTAATATAAAAAAGACGTAGATGGCTTAATAAGAGCTCCAAAAGTGGCAAGCTAAATCTTTGCTGGCAGATTTGGTTGCCATTTTTTAACACGGAATTTCTTATCTACCCATTTTTTATATTACATCATTGCATATTGTGCAGAAGTCAATATCAATCACTTTCAGTAAGTACCGCACCCCCACTCGGCACCCTACTAATGTATGATTTTTTATTATAATATCGACCATTGGTAACTTAATGACTATTACGACATACAAATCTGTTATAGTTACATAAGGAATAGTACATTATTGTAGAGGCCGGGAAATAGCAATTTGTGGACGGGTTGATCTTGTCGGATGTACCGCAGCTGAATCCGACAATAGATACGAATCCACGAATTGCCATTCCCGCCGAGGCAGATATAGTGTTTTTCTCTAAAAATGCGAGAAAATAAAATAATATTTTCAACAATCTAAAAACAGCGAGTATGTCAATACCCAATCAAGTTCCCGCCCAACATATTTTTTTAAATTAGGTACACGGCATGAATCGTGGTGCCAGTATCGCCTGGCAAACAAAAAGAAATCGATCACAATAAAGTTATCAATGTTTTACGTAATTAAAATTATCAAACATTAAACGAGATTGAACTCCAAACAGCAGCTCCTGTAGTTTATAGAATTAGACGACTTACAGATGTAGCTACAGCGAGATTAGTCTACTTCGCATATTTTCATAGTCTAATGTCATATGGAATCTTGTTGTGGGGTGCGGCTGCGGACAGCGAGACTATATGTATATTGCAAAAGCGTGCGATTCGTGCCATATATAAGATGCGTCCTCGCGACTCCATAAGAGAACTCTTCAAGGATAACATAATGACCTTCCTTGCACATTTATGAAAACATCATGCACGTGCGTAAAAACTTATATAAATTTAAATTAAATAGTTATAATCATAATTTTAATACTAGGAACGAAAATAAAATAGCTGTACTTATGTACCTAATTTTAGGCTATCTAAAACAAATAAAAAATCTTTCTTACGAAACTCTATACGGTTTTATAATAAAATCCCTCAGGAAATCAGTGGCCTCACTGAAGGTAAATTCAAGTCATGCAAAATCAACTTTGTTAAAGAAAGGTATAAGTTCGTTTCGAATTGTATTTCAAAAATATTTTTATTTCTTCATTTAAGGCTATTTCTATCTCTTCTCTACATATAATAATAAATGTGATGAAAATGTTGCTTCGATTTTTTTATCGATAAATGCCATCTCTACATATAATAAATGTGAAAGTTCGTTGAGGTTGTCCGTGAGACATAATAAGTAGAGCTTGATTTATACAACAAACATTAAAAACTTCAATAGCGCGATGCAGAACTTCACCAATTTCCACACATTTAGAAGGTCATTCTCCAGATTTTTGTCGGCGTCTGAACTCCAACAAACCATATTAAACGTATAAAAAAGTTTGATGGAGTTACGGTGACCAACAGGCCAAATTTGAGAATATTTGGATAAAGTCGTCTTTACTTTACGCAACAGCGCCATCTATCTGTTTATTAACACGACAGCCCAACGAAAAGGAGTGTTATGTTTTCTGTTTGTCTGTTTGCGTCCGGGTATCATGGGAAAACTATCGAATGGATTAATATGCAACTTTCACTAAAACGTTCAATGGATCTTCGGCCACGCAATAGGCTATAAAAATTATAAAGATAAGGGTGCAAAGGGGTAAAAAAATGGGGTTGAATTCAGTAAGTATGTTTTTGTCTGTAAATAGTTTTTTTTAATGTAGAGTAGAGTAGGACCACGATAAATCTGCATTAGATATTACGTGGCAACATTTTGTTAATGTCATTGAGTTGAGAGTTCGTAAAATTTAATTCGAGGTTTTTAGCGAATCCTGCTGTCGAAATGGGCAAAACTATTAAAAGTGAAGTTAGAGAACTCAAATTAAAGATGAACAAGTGAAAGAAGAAATGGAGTCCGTCCGTGAGCAAAAGGAGCAATGTTTACATGAAATTCTAACCTCTACGAGTAAGTCCGTAATAGTCCGTTCTATATTCTTGATATTTTATAACGGTTATCTGTTTCTTTTTAATATTATTTTCATGAAATAATATAATAAAGTAAAGATTAGGCTGAAACGAAGTTATAGTATTATATTTTAACTTGTAATTTGGTTTTTTCAAGGTGAATTAACTGTAGCTGTTAAGACTACAATCACAAATTCTGTAAGCAAGATCAAAGAACTGGAAAAATGTAACGTCAGCACAGAGGCGACTTACATGCAAAGAATTAGTTCAATGGCTGGTAAGACATCGTAAAGATTATTTATAAAGATGTAACGTTTGTTAATTTTGTTACCATTTCCTGGACTAAACATCATTAACTTATTGTTTGTAGGTATTGGCTTAAGGACAATTCACCAAATCAAGCACGAAGGTATTACAAATTCAGGGATGTGGGCAACTCCTGGAAGAAACGCAAGTGCCGTATTTCAAAAAGAAATATTGATGATTTTGATAAAGTTGCCATACGAAACCTAATAAATTCATTTTACTTAGTGAGACATGAAGCCCCCACAATTGTAAAGCAGCTAAATGAGTTGCGGCAAACTACACAGTTTGATGGTGGTTATGAAACACTACGTAATAATTATACATGAAATGGGATTTTGCTTCAAGAAAAATATTGAAGAGAGAACCATATTAATGGAAAAAGATTATATTGCTGCAGCAAGACACAAATATATTAGGGAAATTACAGAATATAGAAATTTGCCTTTAGAGAAAAGAAAACCGATTGTATATTTAGATGAGACCTATCATCATATCAGCCGAAAGACGTCCACTGCTGGACATAGGCCTCCCCCAAAGAGTGCCAAAGTGACCGGTCTTGCGCCACCCGCATCCAGCGGACTCCAGCAACCTTTACCAGGTCATCAGTCCACCTTGCGGGGGGCCTACCCACGCCGCGCCTTCCGGTTCGTGGTCGCCACTCGAGAACCTTTCCGCCGCAACGGCCATCGGTTCTACGCGCTCTAGATGAGACCTATATTCATGTTAATTACAAACCAAAAAAAAGTTGGCAGGGTACATCAACTTCTGAAATGGTCATTAATATATCAAAAGGCAAACGATATGTAATTAATTGTACATGCAGGCTCTGAATTAGGATTTGTAAATAATGCTTTTTTAATATTTAGCAGCAAGTCAAAGTCAGCCGATTATCATGATGACATGAACGCTACCAATTTCTCGAAGTGGGTTCAAGACAAGCTACTGCCTAATTTGGATACACCAAGCATTATAGTCATGGATAATGCGAGTTACCATACTATTCAGATTAATAAGGCACCAAACACCAGTACGAAGAAACAAGAACTCCGTGATTGGCTTACTTCAAATAACATTCCTTGGGAAGAACCATTATCCAGGCCTGAACTCTTAATGTTAGCACGACGCAACAAACCCGAGCCAATATATTATATTGATGAGCTGTTAAAAGCAAATGGGCATACAGTATTGCGGTTACCCCCATACCATTGTCACTTAAACCTTATTGAACTAATATGGAGTTTGGCGAAGCGAAAAGTAGGCAGCCTAAATGTAAAAGGTTCAGTTAAGGATATGGAAGCAAAAGTGGAACAAGCATTCGCATCTGTTAGTCCGGATGACTGGCGTAAGTGTGCTGAACATGTAAAAAAATAAGAATTAGAACACAGGCAACAAGATGGATTACTGGATGATCTGATACCGTTTATTATAAATGTGCGAAGTGATGATGACACTGACAGTGGGGAGAGTGTGGCAGCAGAGGCCGAAAGAGAAGAGGAGTACGAAGACGTCGAGTTACAGGAAGAAGTGTATGAAGGAGTAGAGTTTTTAGACTCGGATGTGTCTAGTGAATAAGAAATAAATACGTCAAAAATTGTTTCGCATTTTATTGCCCTTTGTAAGAATTTAACTGAATTTATATATAAGTAATAAGTAAGTATAATGCCTATTTGCATCATAGTTATGAGAGATCGTTTACCTGATGTAAAAATATTCGTTCAGTTCTTTGCTTATCCAGCGAACCATTCATTGTTATTTGTGTTTTATTTCATAAATCACGCTCCCTTGCTTCCCCCAATCGAAAAAAAGTTAGACATGGTGTGATACCTTATGTCAATGTTTTAAAATTTCCATACAAATCGAATAATGCCAAAGTATGGTAGTAATTTCAACAAAACTTCACCTATTTTTCAATTGGCGGTAATGGGGTAACGTGATTGACTCAATAAAATACAAATAACACCAAATAGCTCGGTAGATAAGCAAAACACTGACAAAATATTTTGAATGAAAAGCATCATTAAATGAAAAGGATCAAAACGGGTTGTTCCACTATAAATCAGTATTGCCATAAATAAACTTTTGATTTCTGCAGTTGTCAATTCATTGCAGAGTTATTGTGGGCCTACTATAGATACTCACACGTTTATTTTATTCTGTCAAATCTTCTGTCAAATCACAAAATTATGTGTCTAAAGTCCCCAAAAACGTTATTACTCAAAATGCCTTAAAGAAAGAGATCGAACCTGACACACATTTCTAGAGAGGCCGCCAGAAAACGAGTGGCAAGATCTCAGGAGTCCGAAGAAGCTTCCGGGGCTTCTAAATTCCTTGAAAACAGTGAAGATAGGGAAGCCCGCCTCGGCCACAATCGTGAACGCCATTCGTTGTCGCGAGCTTCCGAGACTATTACGGAACGTGAAACAAGATTAACAGCGGATTCTCGGGCTTCTGAAACATTTACTATAAACAAGAAGACCGCTTGACCTCTCAGAGAAGTCGCAAGTCAAGAACCATACTTACCCCAAAAAATGACCAGGCTGCTGCTGTTAACGCTCGAATTTTAACGCAAATTGAAGGCGAGAACGCTGTCTACAGCTCGATTAACACTGTTTTACTCGTAGATGAGGGAACTGCCACGACATACCCGGTGGAATTTTTAAACTCTTTGAGCGCATCAGGTTTATGCTGCATCGGAACCTATCTCCGCCGAAACTGTGTAATGGCACCCGCCTGAAAGTAGTGAGACTGCAGCGGAATCTCATCGAGGCTCAGATCCTTACGGGCTGCGGTATTGGGGAAGCTGTATTTATACCGCGCATTCCACTGATACCGAACAACTTCCCGTTCCAGTTCAAGCGATTGCAGTTTACAGTGAGCGTGTGCTTCGCTATGACCATAAACAAGTCGCAGGGGCAGACTCTCCGCGTAATTATATTGATATTAATGTAGTTACATTAACTATGTACATTGATGCCAAAATAATTGTAATATTTCTTTATCGGCATTATGATGACCTTCGTGTACTTCAAGAGATACAAGGCCGATATGAAGCACGGCGACTGGGCGAAGATCAGCCGCAGAGGGATAACACTCGCGCTATTCGGTCACGATAAGGCAATATTCCCGAAAAGGAGACGGATCACGCCATCTGGGAAAGGTACGCGGACAAAAAATTCGGGGGTTGGGTACATAACATAGGTGTAAATAACGTGTTAATAGTTTACATTAATGTCGCATGTGCATTATGTCGCATTATGTGGGTGACTAGCCTAACGAGTTCAGTAAAACAAGCTAGTTCCACACTAATTATTATATTAAAGTCAAACACGCACAATAGAGAAACACAGAGCACTCAAGAGTCACAAGCACAAAGAGAAGGAATAACAGTTTAAGACAAGCACTTAGATAGTTTTGAAGAAAGTCACAGGGGATAGAAAAAGCACATACAAAAGCGAACATAAAGCATAAGCTTAAACATTAAGCGGTGCACTGCGCAAACCGAAATAACGTACAAAGCTAACGTCGACGCGTAAGCATTAACCGTTAGCTCAGAGCGGCGCGAGCGTAGCGTCCAGCCTTGAGAATGGTTAATAGCCGACTGCGCGGGATTTCCGAGCGCGCACGAACATTGCCGGCCGCTCGCCGATGTACGGCGGCGCGAGCCGAGTGATAAGGATCACCTTGAACCAGCGCGCGCGACGCTGCCGCGGCTGAGCAAACGGTATGTACTTATATTATATTTTACAAGAGAAAATAAAAACAGTTAACACATATGATATACAATAAATTACCAATGGCAATATTAATAAAAAGCTGTCGCCACACATAGACGAATAAACCGTCCACACTGCGTCGAATGTGTGTGTGTGTGTGTGTGTGTGTGTGTGTGTGTGTCATCGCTGGGCGCAGGCAATCGAGACAAAGGGTGAGGCATTGGCAGTTAGTTTAAACAAAGCGAAGGCCTTTGATCGAGTTTGGCACAAAGCACTTCTAGCAAAACTTCCATCCTATGGGCTCCCAGAGAAATTATGCGAGTGGGTCAGCAGCTTTTTAGCAGACAGAAGCATAAAGGCCGTAGTCGACGGTGAATGCTCTGACTCCATGTCTGTAAATGCTGGTGTCCCCCAAGGCTGTGTGCTATCACCCACGCTGTTCCTCCTGCATATTAATGACATGTTGCAAATCAGCGGCATTCATTGTTATGCGGATGATAGTACGGGTGATGCCTTTTACACCGGCCGTGCCAATATTTCTCGGGAAAACGTCATTGAGAGTCGAAAAAAACTTGTGTCTGAAATTGAGTCTTCCCTAAAAGAAGTCTCAGAATGGGACCGACTTAATCTAGTCCGTTTTAACCCCACGAAGACACAAGTTTGTGCATTTACCGCAAAAAAGTTAGCGTTTCCGGCATCTCCACGATTTGAGAGCACTCCCCTAGCAGCCACAGCCAGCATCGGTATCCTTGGCGTCGACATTTCGAAAGAAGTCCAGTTCCGCGGCCACTTGGAGGGTAAGGCCAAATTAGCCTCGATGAAGCTCGGTGTGCTCAACAGATCGAGACAGTATTTCACGCCGGCTCACCGCCTACAGCTCTCTAAGGCGCAGGTCCGTCCACATATGGAATACTGTTGTCATCTGTGGGCAGGGGCTCCTCAGTACCAACTCCTCCCTCTAGACCGCATTCAACGGAGAGCGATTCGAATTGTCGGCTGCCAGCGTGTTTCCGATCGGCTTGATCCCTTAACACTGCGTAGAGATGTTGCCTCGCTTTGCATTTTCTACCGCATGTACAATGGGGTGTGTTCCGAAGAATTGTTCGGATTAATCCCCGCCGCTTCCTTCCGCCATCGCCCTACGCGACAGCTTTTCCATTCTCACCACGTAGATGGTTGGCCGTCCTCAACTGTGCGTTTCTCCCGAAACTTTCTGCCTCGCACAGCCAAACTCTGGAACGAATTGTCGCCTGCGGTATTTCCGGACCGCTACAACCTTCAAGCCTTCAAGAAAAGAGCGTACTCCCATCTTAAAGGCCGGCAATGCACCTACAACTCTTCTGGTGTTGTAAGTGTCCATGGGCGTCGATTATCGCTTACCATCAGGTGATTCGACTGCTCGTTTGCCTCCTATATTATAAAAAAATAATAATAATAATATGTATTAATATGAATTGTATAATGTTTTTCATGCTCCACTTAGGTGTCATTTAAGTCTGTGTAGTACTTAGGGCCTATGCACCATAGACGCGCGTTTGTATCGAATCACGTGTAAAGAAATCGACACAAACGCTTAAAAACGCGGTGTGCATAGATTCTAATGTATAAGTAATAATGAAAAAAAAAACAGTCAACGCGAACGAAGTCGCGGACAGAAGCTATTCATTATTAAAAAAAAAACAATTTAAGCAGAAACGTCTGTTGATGATTCCAAGATATTTATATTTTTTAACCCGGAGTTTTCAATTTAGATTTAGCAATTTAAACTAACGATCTCATCGCACCTTTCACACCTGAACGGATTTAGATGAAACTTTCCGTAGGTACTTTACAGATAATTTGAGACGATAACAAGAAGGCGATAACAAGTTCTACGCGGACGAAGTCGCGGGCAACAGCTAGTTTATGATAATAACCAAACACGCATTAACAATGTTTACAAATATTTGTGAAATTACCTATAATGGCGCGCAACAGTTTTTTTTTGTGAATGTGAAGTTTGCGCGTGTTTTAGACTTAGATGAAATATATAAACAGCCAATACAAAATAAAATAAAATATTTTCGTTTTAAAATGTTGTTTATAAATTCATGTAAAATGTTGAAAATGTTATTGAAATGCAAATCAAAAGTGAATAGTTTTACTAAAGTAAACGTTTCTATATCATATCAAAAAAGAAATAGTCAATTAATTATCAAAAAGAATTTCATTTGTTTAGTCGAGTAAGAAATCCATTTGCCGAAATTAATAAAAAATAGGTACAACCCGGTTAAATTACGCAAAGTGATTTTGCTGCAAAGTGCCAACGTGTCTTAATCGGGATATGATCCATAAAACACGAGTGCCGTAATCTTATAAAACGCGCGTGTTTAACACCCAGGTTTATGAGCCTAAATGCGACGTAATAAGAGGTTCGTTACGAGCAAATGTGTTGAAATAGTATATTACGTACCTAGGGCGGTGAATTCGTGAATGGCCCAAACCGCGTGTTTGTGGCTCGAACCGAAGGTGAGGGCCATAAATATGCGATCTGGGGCTATACGAATTACCGCCCGTGGTAAGTCCACAATTTTACACCACAATGCGAGTTTTACCGTACGCGCAGCGTGCAGTTAAACTCGCATTATGGCCAGGTGTGACGTAAAGTAATGTATGCAACTGTGTAGGTACATAATCAGGCCTTAAAACACGGTAACATTTTTATGATAAAACCACTTGCGTACCTATTTAAGGTCCCTTATTGTGTAGCAGTTTGAAATATACTAGTTATAATAATATATTAATATAGCGGTTTTTTTTAACATGGTCCATTCGCACTTAGCAGCAGCCTGAGGGGCTTTTGCTGCTAGTCTTGGTTGGCCTGTGGGTAGGCGCCATGGGGCTACCCGACTGCCGAACTTCAACCTGGGTTTATTCAGCAGTTAAGGCTTGTATACCCGCTAAAGTCCTTGAGCGTATGGGCGGAGCCTCGACCCTCTCCCCGCGCAAGTCGCACAACCCGCCGTCGTTTATTAAGCGTTACATAACTTACCAGATTTCAGGTTCCCGTCTTTGAAAAAAATAACAAGATGATAGACGGACGAACCACTGATCACATAAGTGTTTCTTATGACCAATTTAAGTACGGAACAGTACCTAGATAAAAATAACATTCGAGGAAAAGTTCATCGACAACATACATACATATCATAGTACATACTAGTCCCCTCAACGTAATCGTGATCAAATGCTAAAATCGCAGGTGCATCAACATTCTTTGACGCTCGCATCACGACGGGCACGTCTGTTTTACAAAAGGTCGTCACGCGCGTATCGGGATGGAGTTGCTACAGTAAATAAACAAAGAAAAGTCTGCCAAGAACAGTGTGCTTTCAAAGTGGCGACCGTCAATGTATAGGTATTAGGATAGGACGCAAGTTAGGAGCGTTGTTGCATTGCATTTACTTGTTTCCAGTTATACTTTCAAAATCTTTTTTTAAATCTTTTTAATCTGCAGTAGCAATGCGTGTATTTTTAGTATGATGATATTTCATCACAATGAATCAAGCTTAGTGCCTACAACACAGTGTACCCGAGAGCAAACAAATGGGCACAATTTTACACTTGATATTTTTATGAAAAATGTACCCATGGAGTATTCATACACACATGGTGCAACGACCACTATGGCCAAGTTGATGGTGACTGTGTGTGACACCAGGGGTCCTAGGTTTGAATCTTGGTAAGTACACTTGTTTGAGTGACACACGCATATTTTTTCTAACCACTAACCTTATTGAACCACCATTAATCGTTTTGTTGTCTCCAAAATACAACAGTTATTAATATATATATTTCATTATTTTATTAAGAATTCGCACGTTAGTAGCTTGGGGCAGTGTAATCCGCTACAAATGAAACAATTTGTCATAATTTGATTTGTTCGCACTAAATCAAATAACTGGCTCAAAGGCCCGTGGGCTCTAGTTAATTGTTTCATTCTTGTAACTTTATGTTACATATTGACTACCGGATTCATTCATACCTGTTGCAATACTTATGAATAGCAAAACTAATCAAATTCTAATTCCCGCCCAAATACGTAAGTATATATCATACATAAGTAAAACAATATCATATCTCCTGCTTCCTTTACATGCCATCGATTGCCCCAAAAGTATAATTTTCATTCAATGCCATAACACCATCACACACAAAACTAAGCAAGTGTTCTCGCAAATATGGCTCAAACAACCGCAAAGATATTTGGTCCATATCCAAGAGCATTCTTTCTTTATGCCTCCACCACCCGGAGCGAATATGCATATGCTGTAAGCTCATTGCATAATCCACTTTGGCATGCATATCAGCGACATGTTTTAAAAAAAGTAAGTGTAGAAGAATATTTCCAGTCATTTGATTCGTTTACAGAGACGTGTACAATATGCATTAATAGCTGTGCGTTCTATAGCGGCATGGTAAATAGTACATTATTACTGAGGCCGGGAAATAGCAATCCACAAATGAGTTCATTTTGTCGGATGAAGCGAAGCTGAATCCGACGATAAAGACGAATCCACGAATTACCATTCCCGCCGAGACAGATATAGTGCTTTTCTCCAAAAAAAATTTTCAATAATCTTAAAACAGCGAGTATGTCAATATCCTATGAAGTTTCCGCCCAACTTATTTTACAAGGTATGTACACGGCATGCCTGGTGGTGCCTGTTTCAATAGACGTACATAAAAAAGCAAACATAAGAATTGATCGCATTTTTTATGTTTTATGTAATTAATTTAGTTCGTTATGATTTTTATTACGATACATAATTTTATTTCTTCATTAAAAATGATTTGAGGCATTTTTAAAAACGTCTCTTCGATCACTTATAAAAGTAAGCGTTTTGTCTATGACGATTAAAAAAAGAAAACTCGGGAAAACTTTAACGGGCGCAATTAGTCACACCAACTTGCAATAGTAGGAAAGACACAGTCATACACCACTAACCCTGCCTAACTATATTGACAAATTGCTAGGTATTTAAACGAACGAGCACTTGGATGTTTGTAGTGATTTTTCTTAGTCAAAACATATGGTTAAAAGCTAAAAAAGTATACAGAAATTAAACATACTTTTCTAGCTGCTAAAACTGTACGAGCACAGTAAGGACTTGTAACTTTTTAAATTTGGGTTCGTCAGTTGCTACAGTAAGGCGTACATTTCCGAGCATATTGGCGAAAACAATATTGTTCCAGAACCAACTTAAATCATGACCTTAATTCAATGAATTACATCCATTCTTATATTAATTATAAATACAAAAGTAATTTTGTTTTCCCATCATCCCATCTGTTAAATGTTCACGCTTAAACCCGTAAACGCCCACCACCAGTCAAATATTTACGCTAATAAGTTATAATGGTGTAATTGTGTTAAGACCCCGTGAAGGGCAAAGGTTAGTTTTTTATTCCGAAAATCATTCTTAAAAGAAGTGAAAAGGTTTCATGAGGTGAGTGAATGGTTTCATGGAGGTGCGATAATTGATGCCTGTGGAAATTATTAAAGCATATTTGCTACTAGCTTCCGCCCGCGACTTCGTCTCCGTGCACTCTGGATAAATACTATCCTATATTTTAATCCAGGCTATAAACTATCTTCGTGCAAATTTCATTCAAATCGGTTCAGCCGTTTAAGCGTGATTGAGTAACAAACATCCAAACATCCAAACATCTAAACTTTCGCATTTATAATATTAGTAGGATAGGATTAGATTGTGTACAAGCGCAGTATCCCTTCAGGCAATTAACGAGTGTACGCAGACGAATTAGCGGGCAAATCTAGTACAGAATTACTTACTCCATTGGCTCAGTGACCCAAAGTGAGTCATGGCCTCCGACACGAGTGCACTCTTCTTAGTTCTGCGCTAGCTTTTGCTTATTGGTAACGTGGAGTTCACGCAGATCCACCTGCACGATGACGTCGCTCCAGCGATACCACAGTATAGAAGAATAATACAGTAGTTAATCAGAGGCCGTTTAAGAGCGTTCGTTAGCTACTTTTGCCCGATGCGCAGGGCTGTGTCACGTTTGTGGCTTGGCATACCTATAATACTAATTTTGCTTTTAAGTATGCAAAGTATTTCTGTTACAGTTTAATAGACAATATTGTATACACAAAGTAATAATATTATAGATAGTTAGATATGTGTTTTTAGTTTCCCACTTCATCGAATATTTTAATACCACTATACTATGCCTCAAATATTTCCTAGTAAGTGTAATAGTTCCTAAAGTGCACTAGGTTGGTACGTTGGTAGGTGCTTAGTTACAAGCCTATTCGGCTCCGTTTGACATCGTGGCACTGGCGGCTCGCTGTCTTCAAACCTACGAGGCGGCTTCCTTTGACGTGGCGAGTGAGAGCGAGCGAATACGCCGCAGCGGCGCGGCCCCGATTGAAGCATTCTCCATCATTCCCGAAGGCTATGTGTGTGTGTGTGTGTATCGAACACGCGCGCATGTATGCAGCCGTGCGATGTACCTTTGTTCGAAGTTTATATACTGTTCCTATACTGTGGCGATACTTTAGGACGCCCGACAGAGCGTCGACTTGTTGGGCGACCCAGGTAAGCTTTCTTCACTTTCCGATCCTCCATTCTTCCAAGGTGGCCAAACTGGGTTTTGTTTCTCCCATGATATTGGGTTCAGCCACCAGATCTTCAATCTCAAGTACCTCGAGAATACATAATTATAAAGGGAAATTCGAAAATGGAAAAATTTACGTACCTAACAAATACCTAACAAAAGACGACCGCTTTAACCTAGTTGGTAGTGACCCTGCCTACGAACCAAGAGGTCCTGGGTTCGAATCCCGGTAAGGGCATTTATTTGTGTGATGAGCACGAATATTTGTTCCTGAGTCATGGATGTTTTCTATGTATTTAAGTATTTATTTATCTATATAAGTATGTTTATCGTCGTCTAGTACCCATAGCACAAGCTTTGCTTAGTTTGGGACTAGGTCGATTAGTGTAAGATTGTCCCCTTATATTTAAAAAAAAAACAGAATCGCCTCGCGCCGGTCCTCTACACGGCGTCTTAACTTTAGTTCCGTATTCGTGCGCTCCAATAAGTCTGTCTAGTACAAATGTAGTGCTGAACTCGCAACGTTAACCTGCTTTACGGCTGAAATAGCCGGCCGCGGCCGCGGCCGCGCCAACCGAATCGATTAATAAATTTTTACGAAGCAAATGAAATTATTGATAAAGTTGGTTGACAGGGTCGTTATTTGCTGGTTAATGTTAACAAGGCATGAAATCGTTATGCCTGGCAGCACGTGACGTGACAGGCGTAGATTTAATTGCACTTAACCCGTTCAGCGCTAATCACCGACAAACTATATAAATGATATATAATATTCAGGGTGTCTTATTCAAACGGGGCGGTCGGTGACGGAAAATACGAAACTACAATTGCTTTAGGAGTTACGAGACCAGTTTTAGAAAATAAAACTGCATTCAAAGATTTTCAAAAAAACTCATACACTCCCGGTAATCGAATCCGGTCAAACTTGTCTTAATAACAGTGTTCGTTTCTTTGCGTAAGTACAGATGAAACCCTGTATCTACAATATGAGGAAAATATAGAAAAATTCCGTATTTCATAGTTTTATGCCAGTTATTATGGAAAGATGTGAGCTCAGAAACTAGACGAAATACTTAGGTTTTGTATTTGTTTTATTTATTTGAATTTGATAAATTTCGTTAGCAGCGTTACTGCTTAGTACAAAATTAAGCTATGATTATTTTCTGTTTGGCCTGGAAAGGTTGGCTGCTAGGAGAATTAAGTTCACCTTTAGTATTTGTAACTTGTTACTGTGCAACAAAATTCAATGCCATCCATTGAAACACAGTGGCATCGGTGCCACGTGCATTAAAAACTATTAAGGTAGCTTTTTACGTCAGCATATCGCAATTCCACTAACGTAGTTAAACCTCTTGCTCTTCAGCCTCCCAGTCGAGCGGAAAAAGCTTTCTGCGTTATCAGATCAGAATAAAGCTCATGAAAGCTAACCATTTCCCAGTTGAGCGAAATTAATTTGATGTTTCGGATCGCGAGGGAACTTTCCGCGACAACGGCTTGATCCCTTTGAAGTGAACCAAATGAATGTCGATCTTATCGCGAACTAAGGCGGTGCGCTTACTTGAGTATATTTTTCGTTCCGACAAAAACCTAAGTATAAGGGAGTGTACGGTATCCAATTAGCCATCACATTTAATAAAGAGACTGCTGCTATACCATAACAGAGTTTCTTTTTGCTTATTTCATTTTTAAACGTTATTAAGTACATTATTTCCTATATTGAATTATTCTAACGCTCGTTCGAAAAGTTACGTGTTTCCCTTTCTGGAATTAAATAGTAGTTGGCTGAAATTACTGCAAAATGTGTTATGTCGAAGTGGATACTATATAAGTACCTTTAATATTATAATTTCGGACGCTCGCAATCTTTACTAGATCATCAGTCCTCTTTGTGGGGGGTCTACCCACGCTGCGTCTTCCGGTACGTGATGGTCACTCGAGAACCTTTCCGCCTTAATGGCCATCGGTTCTACGGAAACGCTCGGCTCTAAAGTCATTATCACTTTAAGTACGATTATCGCCGTTAAAGTGTCACAAAATGTCATAAATCTAAACGCGAGTATTGTTTTATACTTTAATTAAACAACAGTTAGTTCTGATCATCATTAATTTTGTGTTTTGTTTGTGTGTTGTGTTTTGTTTGTGTGTTTTGTTGTTGTTTGTGTGTTTTGCCGTGTGGTGTCGGGTTAGAATTTCACCACCCCCTTTCTTCCCGTGGGTGTCGTAAAAGTAAACTGAGGGACCAGGATTGAAGTGTGTTGTGGGCGATGGGCTAGCAACCTATCACTGCAATATCACTTATAGCGATCTTTTATACACACATTTTTGCTAAAAGTGGCGCTGGAACATACGTTTCATGTGCTCTGCCTACCCTTTTTACCCCTTTTGGGAATAAAGGCGTGAATGTATGTATGTATCTATGTATGTATTAATTTTGCCAATATTTACAGAGATAATTATAATGAAATAACGCCTAAAAACTCAGAATATTCACCCAGTCCTGAGAAGAGTATAAGCCTTGTAACAGCAGCCTTACATATTCAGATTGTGATATATTTTGAAATTGTATCGGTTTAGCTGGTTAGGATTTTGATGGCTGCGAATATTCGTTTGAGATAATTCACTGCGATTGCTAACTTTTTAATGGAGTGCTAAGCTAACCAGTCGGGTTGCGAGCTTAAAGGATATTAACCCGTAATGAAGAAAAACAAAACTGTACTATTTTCAGAGAGCCGGTACACTTTCATAGCGCCCATGGAGTCACTGTGTTTGATATCCTTGGCGCGTCGCCGTGATGTAAATTATGTGTTTGTGCTTTTTAGTATCCTAATTTGTACCGTATTTACCAGTATGTCGGTGGGATTACATTTCCATAAAATAATTTGACTTACTGCTTAATCTGCTAAATCGATGAATGCCATCAGACAGCAAAAAGGATTATTGTGTTTGTAAAAAATAAAACAAATTGCCAAGCTCTGTAGGATATATGTATTTTAAAAAAAACTGCTTAATTGTTTACCTACTGATATTTTTCTATAATCTATTTGTTTTTTTTAGTCTTAAGTTTTAGTTTGTTTCGTTTTCTATCATATTTTTTTTTTGATATATTAGGGGACAATCTTACACAAATCGATCTAGTCCCAAACTAAGCAAAGCTTGTACTATGGGTACTAGACGAGGATAAACATACTTATATAAATACTTAAATACATAGAAAACATCCATTACTCAGGAACAAATATTCGTGCTCATCACACAAACAAATGCCCTCACCGGGATTCGAACCCGGGACCTCTTGCTTCGTAGGCAGGGTCACTACCAACTAGGCTAAAGTGGTCGTCAATATTGTTAAATGATTTTAAGAACCACAAACACCCCAACAAATGCCGCTCTCTCATCAGTATCTGTGGAGAGTACCGTGCTGTGTCCACATTGCCCCCAAGTTCATTTTTAAAGGCCAAAGGGGACTTAACATTCACTTCACATTGCAATCTTGCTAATACGGAGCCCCAGGACGGGTCATTACAAACACCGATATTGCGCAAACACCCCAAACCAAGCCCTTTGCAGAAAAAGTATGCACACTAAAACACTCTGTTCCGGTAATTAAACGTATTCCCGTCAGCGAACGAATTCAGGTCGCTCAAAAACTCACTCAAGATATTAAATTTGTCGTAAGTCAAAATACCGTGGGGCCCTGGGTTCTTGTAACGCATTAAACGCAATTGCATAAACCCTCATGATAGCAAATAACCTGCCAACGTCCTCATTAAAGTATGATTTTCCTTTATCGCGCGTTGTAGAAACCAAGATAGGGGAAGGTTACGGCGTTGCTCGCTTAAAGGCGCTGCGCTGCGCGCTCAAAGACGCTGCTCGGATATTATACTCCAGTGACGCGAATGCTCTTGACACAGCTTGTGCTTTTCGGCCCTAAGGAACAAACACCTGTCTCCTGATGTCAATCCGCCGCACCCTTTTCCCAACGATCCTTCTAGCCTATCCCTACACGTATGCTCAGAGGATGCTGAAAGCAGATAATGCTCCTTCCCAAATGGCAACCACTGGCTTTCTCGAAGGTCTATCTCCCCAGCATGTAAAAGATCTTTCGAGGCACATTTGTGATGAGGCTTCACAGTGACTTGCTCTTAAGAGAGCCAACATCATTGGCTAAACTATGTAAACCTATGTGCACTCATCAAAAAGGACGGTGGAATAAGAATGGCGGTTGGATTGGCTTGCACTAGAAAATGCTGTTAATGCATGAGTTTACTAGAAATATTGCGTGGCCCGTGTGGTGTCGGGTTAGAATATCACCACCCCCTTTCTTACCGTGGGTGTCGGAAAAGTCGACTAAGGGAGCAGGGTTGAAGTGTGTTGCGGGCGATGGTCTAGCAACCTATCACTGCAATATCACATTTTCTCGTTCTTTTTTATACCCACATTTATGCTAAAAGTGGCGCTGGAACATACGTTTCATGTGCTCTGCCTACCCCTTTTGGGAATAAAGGCGTGAATGTATGTATGTATGTATGTATGTATTTATTGCGTAAGTTTAAGAACGAGCGTTAAAGCGACATCTAGTAAACTGTCATTCTCATCTTCAAAAATAGTAGTAAGTATAGGTACTAATACTAAGGTATTAGTAGTTAGTAGTAGTGTAGTAAATGTATTTAGTACATGTAGGTCGTATGCCATCTGTTAGCAACTCTTTGTCAGGAATCCGTAGCGTCCCACCTTAACAGTATTGGAGTATACAGCGTGGGTATTGATACGAAGTAGAAAAAAGCAGTGTTCAATTTATAATACAACATATGAATTGACACGTCTCCGATACATCGCTGTTAGTTCATTATCTTCGTCATTTAATTTCGAAACCGGGGAAAAACCCCGTAACATCAGCGAAGGAAAAAACATAGAAGTCTAAGTAGCGCCGCAAGTGCCATTGCCATTATGGGGTGATGGGAGGGGGGTGTCAAATCAAAACGATACCAGGCAGCCGTTTAGTTCGAACATGCGCAGAGGTGCCGGGTTTTATGGTTTTTTCGTTCGCTGCGTAACATGCTGAGATCGTCGTATTTTAAATCACAAATCAAGGCCCTACAAACAATTCTAAAACAAATGACAACTAAGGATAACTGTTATTTTATCTATGTATATACTTTTACCGACTACAGTACAGTGTACCATGAGCCGTGTAATACACGTTGCATTTGTATCACTAGTTTACTCTATATGACTTAAATATTTAAATTCAAGCTCGTTTTGTATGGTTGTGTTTAAAAAACAGTATTGCGTACTTACTGAAATTGAACACGTTGGGTTCTTACAATGTTTCGAATTTTAAATTGTGTTGAATATTTTACATTCTACTACGTACGTATGTAAAACACAACAGCTTGCAATCTACCTTGTCGTGTCAAGAGATACATGAATTTTATTAAACGTTAATTGAACGAGCGAGCGAAGCGATTTTCCGCTTCAGCTTGAGGCAAAATTATTTCGTATGTCGCATTTTTTTTAAGCATAAGTACTCGCTATTTTTACATCCACTGACTCACTAGTAATGAGTAACGAAAACGGGGTATGACCAAGGCCGTGTTTGGTAGCATATTGCAATTCCAAAAATGCTTTGGTATTGTCTTTTGTTTACATCTCTTGTGTATGACAACACAAACGTAAATTCAAATCATTTATTTCAAGTAACATAAACTCATAATACTACATTTTACCCTTCGCCCTCGCGGGGGAATGTTGTCATACATAGGCAATGTCAACAAAAACAAAGACTGTAATGTCAACAAAAACCAAATATCAATGTAAACAAAAATAAACGGTTCAAGCCGAAGCATAGAATTTCGTTCGCTTCCCTCTCTCGTTCGATTTAATGATCCCATAACATCTGTGAAGATAGTATCCGAAAGTGACTCATCCTACTAGAAGTGCCCATGAAAACGGAAAACTGACCAGGAAGTAAGTATGTAAATACCATTACTTACATACTAGTTGCTCCACGAGCTGTAGAGCTAGCGAGCCTGTCTTCAATATATATATATTATTTTATACGCCACTCTGGGCGGTAAGCGACATTTACCGCCCACGGGCGCATCGGCAAATCTCACTTCACACCCAAGAGTAGACGTAAAATTGTGTACGCACCACGGGCGGCGGAGGCGAAGCCCCAGATCCCATATTTATGGCCCTCACCCTCGGTTCGGGCCACAAACACCTGCGATCTGTGGCATTCACGAATTCACCGCCCTAGGTTGCGTAATCGAAAAAGTGATTTGACAAATCAACGAACTTGCTCACAAAATTTCACGAAAATCGGTTAAGAAATGTGACCTGTAGAGAAGGACAGCTGGACAGAGCGGTACAAACACCGGCCACTGGACATACGAACGATTTTCGGCCCACAAGCTGAAGCATAGAATTTTGTTCGCTTCGCTCGCTCGTTCGACAAACGCAGACCGCTTTTGACATTAGCAGTAAACCCCGCCCGGGCCCAGGGGGGTCGTAAATCTGCCGCACCTTGTTTTATTTAATTTCTACAACTGCAGATAAGCTGCCGCCATTTATTTATGTCCTACTTGAAGAACGTCCGTCGGAATAATACGGAGCCGAGTTCCAGCGGGCAAGGAGGACAATTTCGTGTGTTTATAATGCATTTGTATGAACCGCACGTTTTCATTTCTTGGGGAGTTGTTTAGTGGAAAATTCAATTTAAATAAAAAACAGACTCATAAGCCATTACATTTTTGGGTCATTATACTTGCTCTAAATTTGTAACACTAAAGGTACAAGTTGGAACCCAACCGCAGACTGCAGCTGTCTACGGTTGACGACGTGTCGCACTCGCAACGACACTACTTGTTTCAATGTACTTTTTGTAAATACCTTTCGTAGCTAGTGCCGTGCCTACTGGACGTGTTCGTCGGAATCGAGATGACGGGGCAGAGCGTCCAGTTCGAGCAGAAGTTCAACTACCGCCGCCCCATGTACCTCGTCATGGACTTCCTGTGGACCATGCAGGAGCACAGGGCCGTGTTCACGTGAGTATCAACTACTGAGTATAAGTTTTACCGAAACAAAACGTTACGACCGCGTTCGCGTTTAGCTGTCAAATCCCATACAAATTATGGGTAAAACGCAAACGCGATCGTAAAGTTTTGTTTCGGTAAAACTTAAACTAGAGCCCCTGATGTGCCTGCGGAAAGTCTCCGAAATCTCGAAAATTTCACAATGGAATTATTGGTCATTTCAAGAGTTTCCTGAAATTGCCGAGAACTTTCTCATGTTTACAGATACTTTCCGCAACTTGCGCTTAAGCACTGAGGCGGACTAAGTCGAGGACAAATGTTAGTGATATGTATGTATGTAAGTACTTTATGGTACACAAGCAAGACACAGATAAAAATACAGACAAAAAAGGTTAAATCGGTACAAAGTCGAACTTGTCCCATACAGTGTACACTAATAAACTAACACGTGTACAAACGTATTTACCTTGACGCTACAGTAAATTAATTTTGATATTATACAATAGGGTATTTGGCAATAGTGAAAATAAATTGTTTTTTCATTATCAACAGATAAACATTACGTTGCCGGGGGTCGCCATCATAGAAATACGTGGAAACCGGTAGTGTCGCTGTAACAGGTCGTCTGCCACTGCTTGCGGTCGCGTTCCAACTTGTACCTTAAGTCGCTTTACCAGTAACTTGTAGCGCCCGATTTGGGTCTTAGCGCCAGATCCCCACGGCCTTAGGCGGATGTCACACTGCGCCGCATCTCCGGACGGAGGTGCGGAGCTGCATACAAATTTCGCCGGACGGAGGTGCGGTGCAGTGTGTCGTACCACACGGAATTTATAAACAAACTGAGGTACTTGCATACAACGAGCTCCGCATCTCCGTGCAGAGATGCGGCGCAGTGTGACATCTACCTTAGGCGTCGTTTATGGACTAACGGGCGGTGCGGCGCGGTGCCCGCGTCGCAAGTCGCCCAAGACAGGCATTTAATATTCATAGTTTATTTAATCTACTGCCTACTAACTTGTATAAATTAGAATGATTCGAGGAAAAAAGTTTTCCCAAAGTATCACGTCCCAAACCAGTTTCTCAAATTATTATAGTTTATACAAGTTTATTCTAGGAAAAGGGGAATTTCGCGCAAATGGAAAGCCATATTATGACAGTTTGTTACATAAGTTAAAATATCACGCCGTTCGCCTGCGAATGTGAAAAGACGTTTTGTATGGAAATCGAACCACCTTAATATTTTACCTCACAAATGGTGGCGGCGTTTACGGGGAATAATTAAAAAAGTAAAGAGAGAGCGAGAGAGTAAAAGTAAAGTACCAAAATTGTTATAAGCTTTTACAAATTAGTCCTTCAACTGCTTGACAGAGATTGGCGTCCAATATTGACGATTAGTGGAGTGATTACTCGAATTCAAGCTTCTAGAAATACGCTAGTGTGTGCCGACCTGAAATTGTCCCTAACGCTACCAACCTAGCGAATCCTAATATAGTTCTCACAAACTCACTGGAATCCAGGAACATCGTGCTATTTAAAATTAAACTTTAAGGGAGATTGAGCAATCTATATTTCAATTCAGGCCATGTTTATAGTAAATATCTTCATGCAAAATATCGTCCACATCGGTTGAGCCGTTTTAGCGTGATTGAGTAACAACCATCCAAACATCTAAACATCCAAACTTTCGCATTTACAATATTAGTAGGATCCAGCGGCCTCTCAAGGAAGGCATCCGTTACCTTATTTATTCTGTCATTGCAATCTGCGAGCAAGTAAACTAAAGAAATCCTTTGATAATTGGAAAATAACAAAAAAAGGGACAGGCGGCTGACCAGACTGCAAGTTAAATGAGATTGGCCAACTTCATCTGGGCTGTGGTTAATGCAGGCACGGGAGATTCGCGGTGGAGGTGACTTGAATAGGTACTGAAATTACTGCAACACGAAGATATTCAAGTCTCGACTCAGTTATTGCGTGGATTGAGTAACTTCAAATTAACTTCTAAAATAGAATCCTGAGCGTAGCGAGTTTCAACACACAAGAAGTAAAATACATGTGCACCTGTGTGTAACACAAAACTTTTCACCTCACTGTAGCGAGGAAAGTGTAACATGCAAAACCACTTTATTTAATTTAAATAATGATATTTTTTTAATTTTCTAACAATAATAATAACATTAAGTAACATCAAGTAGAATTTTGGTCGAGTGCGAGTCGTATTATAGTTTTCACATACATTTCGAGACCCAGCACCTGATAAAGGCAACAAGCAATTTTTTAAAAGTTCTTAAATATTTATTTTATTCCGTTTTTTAGTATTTGTTGTTATAGCGGCAACAGAAATACATCATCTGTGATTTTTTTGTATTATGAGTGTTTTACGTCAAAAGTTTTCTGTCAAAAGCTACTTAAATACGCTCCAAGGTCAAATTACTTTCCCCATTAGTGGATAAAATGCGTTTTTGCCCACTGGTTTTCAAGGATAAAAGACGGCTTTCCGAAGCAGTGGGGGGAAAAGAGTATTTGTATTGTATTGTATTGTAATGATACAGTAATTCATTATTAGTGAATCGGATTCACTTTTATATCAAAGTATATCATGTTTATTATTTCACTCTTCTTCGACAATCACCAACAATCGTTATCGCTATTCATTAATATTTCAGCGACGACTAAGAATAGACATCTCCGCTACAAAAATCATATTTTCGTACCCATGGACAGCTTGGTATAAAATTAAACCAACCGATAAACTACAAAAATAATTGGTGAGAATGTTGACGAAGGTAGAGGTGATTCTTATTGTTGTGCAAACTGTGTGGATGCAATTATAAAGCAATTTGAATTAGTATTAAAAATCTAGGTGGGTCATACACAGATTTAGGTTCGCGTCTTTCCTGTGGAGATTATCAAAGTTAAGGGCTACGAAACCTAATTTTTGTTTCGACTCTTAATCCGCATAAACGGCGTCTCCTCTTTTATATTCTATATTGGAGAGACGAATTTTGTTTTATACACTGTGTACGGGTAAACACACATATTCGTCTCTCCTGTGGTCAATAATTAAGAGCTCACGTGCATATAAATAATGTTTTTATCGAATAGTAATATAGAAGAGGAGACGTCGTTTATGCGGATTAAGAGTCCAAACAAAAATTTGGCTTCAGTAGCCCTTAACTTTGATAATGTCCACAGGAAAAACGCGAACCTAAATCTGTGTATGACCCAGGTACTATCGACAACACAGCTAACTGACCATCGGTGCACCTTAAGTGCATTGTAATAAGGTTCTATATAAACACAGGATGGTCAGTTAACAGTGTTGTCGTTTGTACCTAGTAACAATCGTATTTTTCTAAATAGAAAATAAAATAATAATCAAGTTTAAAATTACATACATGGTAGCATCCACGGCTGTGACGCAAAAAGGAGAATGGCCAGACTGACTCGAGCGCACTGTTGCTACTCAATTAAACATTCAGGTCCCACTCGATACGTTACGTTGTTGTGGTACAATTTACTACAGAAGTGCCATCAATTACACGTACCAAGTTACAGATCTTCGCTGCCACTCGAGTACACCACTGTGCGTCTTATTGCTCTAGACCTACACAGTTCAATGGGCCTATTTGAGACGATCTCAAGCTCCATTGCTGAAGGATTTTACTAGAACGAATGCTAATATCAATTGCGTTTCTTTCCTTCCTCTGTGTCCCAATAGATTCCCTCGAGATCATGCGGCTTAAAGTTTAATTAAAGATGCACGGACAAAAGGAACGTTTGGCTTAAGCCGCCAATAGTTTTTAGCAGTTGCATTTGCTGATAATACGTTTCCAATTATAGTTTCCGTCTGAGTTGCCGAAGTAAGTACCGCTTAAACTTCTCAGCCAGTGGTTTAACTGTATCGTTGGCAATTGTAAATGAGATGAAAGTCAATTTAGAACGTTTACCTAGGTACTTTGCAGTTTGTATAAAATCTATTATACCTATATTAAAACATATTTTTAAAGCACATTTCTATTATATTTAATTTTCCCTTCTTATTTTTTCGCATTGTTTTAAAGATCAGAGACTTATAACATCACTAGCTTCCGCCCGCGACTTTGTCTGCGTGGACCCGGGATAAAAACTATCCTCTATTTTAATCCAGGCTATAAACTATCTTCGTGCAAAATTTCAAATCGGTTTAGCCGTTTAAGCGTGATTGAGTAACAAACATCCAAACATCTAAACTTTCGCATTTATAATATTAGTAGGATTTTAACATTCTAAACTTTCGCGCTTTATACTATTAAAATTATTATATTACATAGGTATTTAAACGCGATATTTATTAACCTTGATTTCTGTCGTTTTGACGGCGAGTTGCAAAATATATTTTTTTCAAGTTCGCGTTTTAAATATGAATTAAGTACATCCATTTTCAACAAAACCTTGAAATTATCGAGAACGCGACCACCTACATAGTATATAAACCTACATACTGAACTTATATACATACTGTTACGAGCGAGGGGGGGTAGGATAGAGTTATAAAACCTTTTTACACGACAGTAGATTTATTCTGCCATTTACACAGGGCAAAGTCCACTGAGTCCTCATCACGTACTAAAACTGACAACACACTCAAGTGACTGATCACATTCAAGTGACTGATCACATTCAAGTGACTGAGTCCGCGCCTACTACTCTCTACTACTAATTACTACTACTACTATACTATAGTACTGACACAGCTACACTTTACTATTACGCACTAGACCAATTTCACTTTCCACTACTTGTTATTTATTTATCATTTTATTTATTTATTATTTCAGTAAAGCACTTTACAATGACTTAAAACTAAATACAACGTCCCACAAAACTGTCTGCACAGTTGTACTTCTTCTTCCAGTTCTCACCCGATATAATAATAATACTACTCCCTTACTTAGTATCCCACTCTGACTGAGAACTCCGCTCCGAAGACTCCAGTTAGATCACTCACTTAAGACTTTGTTTTGAGTAGCAAGGACTTTTCCAGATAAACGTGCTAACGTCCACCAACGTTTCTCGAATATTCCAAAGACCATACATTCATCTATAAATTTCCTTAAGCATCGGATGTTCTATTCGCTTACCCTTTCTAGAACATTTCATGCTACTCGGGCATTTTTAAAATTTTGAAATTGAAATGTTATGTTTAATTCGAGTAACACAAGATTCATACATGATGTAGTTAGTTAGTTAGTTAGTTAGTACTATTACTTATTTCTAATGTTAGTATATACTACCTACTTTGCTATACATTATATAAAAAACTGACTGTGCGAAATATGCATCTCGCAACAGTGCCTCATATAAACGGACAGTCAATCCTGTCCGCTATAGAACGCAGGATGGGGTTGGGGCTGGCGCGCACCCGGCGCACCAGGGATGTGCATCGCTGTAGCGCATCCCTGATGCGCTACAGAAGCGGGGAAGCCCCACCAGCACCCGGCACCCGGAACGCGTTATTGAACTGGACCCGGAGAGGGCTCCGTATGCCCGCTACGTATAGAACCGCCACAAGCTGCACGTGTACAAGGAGGTAACAATGTTTTAAATAAAGTTATTTTAATCTCCCTTGTGCACCGCGCGAACTTACGGGAGATCATATTGGCCCTAACAGAGAGCGCCCTCCGTTTCCGTTCCATGTCCATATTGTCTTTAAGATCATGGGTGACAATATGGCCTAAGTACTTAGTATACTTAAAACTCCATACCCTTTGCAATGGATTACCGTTTAGCCCTATGGGGGGTACTACATTTATTTTGTATTTCTGAGGCTCAAAGATCATAAGGTGACTTTTTCCTACATTATATTTATTAAGTCCGTGCTCTATGGCATACTTTTCACATACATCATCAAGTAGCTGACGCAGGCCACAAGCCGAAGCGCTAAGTAAAACTGTGTCGTCCGCATAACTGATATTGTTGACACATAAAATGTACTCACCACGAATTTTAAACATACAATACAAAAAGTGCATGTCGTTCGATGGTCTCGAACCCGGGCACATCGGCTCTACGACCGCCGTTTGTACCGCTGGGCTACAGATGTTTTAGACGACATCGCGAATTTTGAAATACCTTGACGGCGTGTCACTATGACAACAAAACTGTTATTGACCCCGCCGTCGTAACAATACTTATCCTTAGGGCGCTGGTTCATACCCGGCTCGAAGGACCACGTGGTTTACATGAACTTACTGGTTTACCAATCTAATCTATACAATAAAGTGTCCTATGGAATTTGAATCGAACAACCATTATCTAGTTTATACTAGTGACAGCGCCATCTAGTGGTCCACTAAAACAAAATCGTCTTAAACACTACCTCTACTCTCCATTGACTTTAAACTAAGACAGGTATGTAAAATGACGTAAGTGACTTACAAAAACAACATTGTATCCAGTTTAAAAAGTAAATGACGGAAATATCCACCATGGCGTTTTGCCAATATTTTATTAGTCCATATCTCAATCTACAACTTTACTACCGAGTAAGTTCAGAAGCATTGCAAATCCGAATCGTACTGCTTTTTGAGGTTGGAACTGTAATAAAACTCCAAAGCAAGAGAGAACGGATTGGGAACAGATGTAAGTACACAGGCAGTAACGTTTACGTGTTCGTAAACACTTCGTATCTATTAAAGACACGACGGCACGTTAGGCATATTCTGGAATGTTAATAAATGGTCAGTAGATTATTTATAGGTACGAGTTCCTCAAAAAGTCAATTTATATAGTATTAAGCCATCTTAGGCAAGAGTCGATGGTGCTGGTCGATTGCGTAACGTATTTGTACGTATGTAGATCTAAATGTAATTTTCGTATAAGGAAATTAGAGTGGTCTCAACGTGCGTTCAAAAAGTTACCTGATCAACTCTCAGATGTGACTAAATGAGTTATATAAGTAAGACTAGTCAAAGGTAAAACATCGTGAGGGAACCGGCCTAATTCCAATAAGGTCTAGTTTTCCCTCCGGGTTGGAAGGTCAGATGGCACTCGCTTTCATGAAACTAGTGCCTAGGCGACGTCGGATTCGTAGTTACACCATTTTGTCACACTGGTGTGACCACGAGGAATTTATTTTCCTCGTAGCCACACCGTTTGGTTCTGGCGCTTCGCCGGCCGCTACCACGGCACGCTCGCTTCGCTCGCTCAGTTCGCGGGCGTAGGGTCGCAACGCAAAACACCTAACACTCCTCTTCGCTTCGCTCGCCGTCGTACCTACGCAGACCTGTTAGTGTTATCTTTTTTAAAGTGGTGTGACCACGAGTAAAAGTAATTACTCGTCGTCACACTGGTGTGACAAAACGGTGTGACTACGAGTCTGTCGCTGCTAAATCTTGGGATTAGGTGTTAATGCGGACAATGGGCTCCTTTAGGGCACAACGCTAGGAGGTTGATGATGAGCTACTCTGTGATTCAATTAATCAAGTACTTAACTCAAACAACAAATGTAATACAGTTAAGGTTAGGTAAATATTATACTAGTGGCTGTGTGAGCTGTAGAAATTGCTTGCTCATCTTTTTTTTTAAATAATATTTCGAGAGAGTGACTTGACCAAAACTAACTCGATTCTTGTGAAATTTTGTGAGCAGGTTATTATAAGATTATCCTACTAATATTATAAATGCGAAAGTGTTGATGTTTAGATGTTTGTTACTCCATCACGCTTAAACGGCTCAACCGATTTGGATGAATTTTGCACGAAGATAATTTATAGCCTGGATTAAAATATAGGATAGTTTTTATCCCGGGTCCACGCAGACGATGTCGCGGGCGGAGGCTAGTATAGGTATAATTAACAAACCTGCTATCAAATTTTACCAGAATCGATTGAGAAATGTGTGCGACCTTCAGAGGAGAACTGACAGACAGCTCGTTCGGAAAATAGTATTTTTGTCTCCTGCTTAAAAAGTAAAGTTACATAATCGATCGATTGTACGTAGGTTAGGTAGATCTAAATGCCATTTCTTGCTTGGGTAAATTACAGTGTTCCAGCACTGTCGCGACAGCGCTCCCTATTCTGAAAATAAGGCGGTTATATTTTTACACATGCCGACACGCCGACATGTGTATGTGTTAGGAAATGTGTCGTTTGAGTTATGCAGTTATCCTTCTGATAGACATAATAATACGCTTAAGTATAAAAATGAACGCCTTATTTTCAGAATAGGTAGTCTGTTCTTCGCCCATGCACTGGTATATACGTCTCGGTACCACGTGACGTCCAAATCCAATGCAGTCCCAATGCTAGGCCGATTCCAGTAGTCAAAGGTTTATCTCAAGATACATACCATATGGATGGTACACTGAAAACAATGCAGTGCACCTCGTAGCTGTTTCGCTAACAGCGAGGTTATTTTAAAGCTAAACCAGCTGGCTGGGCGTCTTCGCCCGAGTATTACAAAGTATGCAGGCAAACCCACAGTATAAAATAAAGCCTGTAACCGTCCGGAAAGTCTATTCTATACGCAGGTATTCTTTCACTTTTTGAAATCGAATCGAAATTTAAACATACAAACTAACAAACTTATTAAGCTACAATCTCACAGACTTTCCTTTTAAGGGTTCCGTAGTCAACAAGGAACCCTTCTAGTTTCGCCATGGCCGTCTGTCTGTCCGTCCGTCCGTCCATCCGTCTTCGGCTTGACTCAGTAACCCTTACTACTAGAAAACTGTAATTCAGTTTTTTCTCTTTAAACCCATAGTGTCAAAAATTTTATTCGATGTGTCCTCTCCTGTTTTTTTATAATATTAGTATAGATAAAGGACAATCTTACTCAAATCGAACAAACGCCATAGTAACGCAATAAAGCTTAGTTCTATGGTTCCGGGTTAGTACCTAGCGTAACCATAAAACAAGCATCTAGTGATGACGCTATTGAATAAATACTTAAATACATCCAGTACTCAGAAACCACTATTCATGCACATCACTAATATTTGCCCTTACAAGGGTGTGAACACAGGACCATCAGTTTCGTAGGCAGGGTCACTACTTACGGAGTTTAACCGATTGTCATTATCATGAGTTTAGCCAATTGGCATTAATGAAATCTTTTGAACTTATGATGGGCAACTTGCGTATTGGCGAGGCGGAATCTATATGGGGTATTTTGGAGTTTACCGAGACCTTACTGATTGCCCACAGTTCCTGAGTTATCTGTATAGTATTATATGTGCACAGTATAATATTATATTGCGAGGAAGCGCGCTCCACGAGGAAGCGGAGCTGTACGCATTTTGTACTGTATTTAAGTTATTAAACAGCTACAAAGTGAACCATCTTTCATGTGCTACTTCTGTGAATCACATTGATGGGTGGTTTACATTAAGGGATTTACCTCGTCACTACTATCGGGCTATTCCCTGACGTGACGTATTGTAACTTAGAAGCCACTGGATCTGTGTTTGATAGAAGGGGACATATATGCCCTTGTTGTCTCTGTCTTTCTAATTCAAGCTTACAGTGCCTTATATCCTTGGGGATAATTTACAAATAGCACATCATCACTTTCACGTCTCTGTATGTCAAAAGCATAATGAAAAGACATGAATAATTGAATATGGGAATGTCATCACAGACCGATACATCGAAAGGGATGTGTCCCGTTCTAACAAATCAGATATCGCCGATTAGAATACCGGTCCGGGTCACTAGTACGTAATTGTCATGAGACGAAATCTAACTCATGGTTTCTATTCAAAGTTAGTTTACGCATCAGAGCCCAAACCTTGATTACAAACTTGTTTGAAAGTGTATTGGAACATTACATTTACGGCTGTTTGGCTGTGTTTGAACGCGGAACGAATTCAGTATAGGACCGCGATATTGATTAAATTCAAAAGACTTTTGTCCATTACCTGGGTATTCCTATTATCCTTTCCTACTTATATTAAAAAAGCAAAGGTTTGGATGTTTGTTACTCAATCACGCTTAAACGGCTCAACGGTTAAATGAAATTTTGCACGAAGATATTTTATAGCCTGGATAAAAATATAGGACAGTTTTTATCACGGGTCCACTCAGACGAAGTCGCGAGCAGAAGCTAGTTTGGTATAATTGAACGATTGTCATTATTCGTTTATTGAGCACCACGAGTTCAGTGGTATAAAAATGCATCTAGTCCATACATAAGTCGCGTAACCACCTTTTAAAATCAGGGAGGTATGACGTGGTTAGACAAGAAATCGTATCTCAGCAGGAAAAAATAGCGTCGGTTAAGCGAACATCTATAATCAAACATCAATAAACAGTGTGATAACGGCACGCAGGCATTTACTAAAACTGACAATAATATGTTCCATTAGCAATTGTTTGCGTGTATTAGCAAATCGTAATTATGTAAATTAACTGCAATAAAATTTCAAAATCTGAAATAAATAGACCCTCTATCTTGCTGACGTCGTAATAATCAAAGTCATGGAGAGCTGTAATTTACACACTTTTTCAATTTACTTTGCTGTAGGTGTACATTGCTGGTAATTTTTTTTTTAATTATGAAGTCGGAATTTGTTTATTAATTAAATTAAGGTCAAGGTTAAGTTAAAGAACTTCGTTAATGTACCCTACTTTCAATAAAAGCCTCTTGCCGGTAATGCCCTCTAAAACGTTTGCTAATATTAGCTCGATATGCTGCGCTCTTCGGCCGCGTACGGAAACTTGCGAAAACATCAGGTCTGCAAAGAACGTAAGCTGAAGAATCTCATAAAACCGGTCAAGTGCGAGTCGGACTCGCGCACGAAGGGTTCCGTGCCATTATCTATAAAAACGACAAAAAGCCCGTCTCCGACTCTCACTTGGCCGGTTTTTTTGTATTTGTTGTTATACTTAGCGGCAACAGAAATACATCATCTGGGAAAATGTCAATTGTCTAACTATCACGGTTCATGCGATACAGCCTGGTGACAGACGGACAGACAGACAGACAGATAGACAGCGGAGTCTTAGTAATAGGGTCCCGTTTTTACCCCTGGGGACGGAACCCTAAATAAAGTTATAAAATTTACTTTAAAAACAAAGTTTTAACCGACTTAAATTCAGTACTAGGCCCTATTTAAAAGCTCCCCAGCATTTCTCGAGCGTGCCGTCCTCCAGACCCTGACATTATGACTACGGGGCCACATAGGAAGGACACTCTTTTAAACAAAAACATAATTATCGTCTCCAAAAATCCAACGAATTGAAAACCTCCTCCTTTTTTTGAAGTCGGCTAAAAAGTAAAACTAAATGGATATTTAGTTGGTGAAGTTATAACTAATCTATATTCCCATAACGTATGAATCATAGTAAGTCTCCTAATTATTTATCGGATAGCTGTCGTGACCCGCGTCACGATGCGTTGTTTCGAATTAAGGGGTTCATAACAAACCGAATTTGACAAAGTTTCTTCAAACTCAAGGGCCGAAACTCCGGATGGAGGGTGTTGCTCTCGAACTATAGTCCAACCGCTTTACTCAGTCCTCGCCTTGAGAGGGGGGATATAACGGGGAGCGGGCGTCGAGCGACGAAAGTAATTTTAGGGTTTAAAACCCACCCCTAAGCGGGTTAAATAGGGGTGCAAAGTTTGTAACTGTGAAATTAGGAATATATATAGTTTGAGTACCGGGGAAGGCCATAGAATAGTTTTTATCCCGGAAATCAGTCCCTAAGGAGTTGAAATGGGGGATGAAAGTTTGCGAAAACGAGTTCCACGCGGACGGAGTCGCGGGCAAAAGCTAGTCTATATATATAAACGTAAAAGTCCTGACTAACTGAGTCACTTACTTAACGCCCAGCCCAAATCGTTGAACCTAGAAAGTAGATTTTTTCACAATAGGAAGTTTATATAACGTAAGTACCCACCCTCAAGGGCGCAAAAAGGGGTTTGAAAGTTTGTATGGGGGTGGAATTATAAGTGAGAGACTTAAAACTTTGTGTGTGGGCTCCTTATTACAATACAATAACAGTACATTACTGCAGAGGCCGTGAAGTCCAGCAATCCCTGTTCCGGCCGAGGATTGTATAGCGCTTTTCTCAAACGATGTGAGAAAATATTTAAATTAAAATAAATACAAGGTAATCAATTAAATAATAGGTAAAATGCCGCATTTTTTATTTTTTAAACATGCCATTTGAACAAGCCGTTCGAGCACCATTTAACCGCACATAAGTACATAGATTTTGTTTTTTTTTTATGTCGCAAGTACCTATTCTTACAGAGTCTAGTGGTGGTTGGCAGTATGTAATTTTTCCTTTGTCAGTTAAATATTAGTAAGAAAGGATTTATTTAGGATAAATTTAAAAAGTTAGAGTAGCGGGCAATGATGGTTTTACTTAGGGTTTTCATACATTACCTCTTGGCATAAGGCCAAGAAGAAATGTAGGGAGCCTTAAACAAGAAACTTCATGTCTTCATTTCGTGATATTAACGCATACATTTCCGAGCATGTTTGAAAAAAGTAATTTTAGGGTTTTGGAAAACCCACCCCTAAGCGGGTTAAATAGGTGTGCAAAGTTATGTGAAACTCTTTTTTATGGGAAACTAGTATATGGGAAACTCTTTTTTTGAGCTACAAAATTATAACTTTATCCACTCACTTGCTTTCGGATTTTAAAAAGGTAGCCTAAATTGCTTTCAATTTTTCTTTATCAAAGAAGTCCATACTTCACTTGGCAACCACTGTTGCCACCATCAATTTAGGGGTGCGCGTAATTGGCAACTGTGGTTGCCACAAGCAAGTGAGTGGTTATGAAAAGATTCCTTATCAGAATACATACAATACGAGTTTCACGCGGACGGAGTCGCGGGCAGAAGCTAGTTTATGTATGACCCCTGACTCTGTCTTAAAAATTAGAAGCATATCGCGAAACACTATGTTTTGCCTGTAGGCGTAGAAATATATTTTGTTTTAAATACACCACGCCTCTACAGGTAGCCAGTGCATGGCTACATTACATAGATTCAAGCTCATTGGATGTTTGCGATTTGTTGGTGATACAAATGAGCATCCAATTTCCTGCGCAACGTAATCTTCTTGTGTGTAGTTCATTCTGAGCTTTTGATTAAAGTGCACGGTCCCGTGGATTCTTTTCGTCAGACAGGCTTGACATAGACATAGACGTAGAAAAACTTGTTGCAACATCACATATTAAACATACAGTGTACAAATGTACACTTGAGTCTATTCACATACACTGTACACTGTATGTGAATAGACTCAAGATTGGACTTAAAACCTATACGGTACCGTATAATTAGGAGCCATAATGTGTGATGCTAATAATTTACTTTAAAAACAAAGTTTTAACCGACTTCAATTTAGTACTCCACCAAGCCACGAGAATATTTCCACATTTCTTTTCCAATTTACCACATGAACTGATTTCCGAGAGCAAATGCGTTGATTATTAGAGAAAAAAACCCAATCGCTGTATGTGGGCCGATTATATTTGAGGACTTCCGTCGATTCCACAAGGATCACTTTTGGCACTTCATTAGTTGCTATTTCAACGGAATCTTATCAGAATCTGTGATATACTTTTGTACTTTTATGTAGATAATTGAGGAATTCTATAAGTCATCTGTGGTCTTCATCATCAATTCCACTCCACCAAATACCAAATTTATGATTTCCGGGTGCACGAATTATAATAGAAAATACCAAAATCACTACACGCGTGCCTAATATAATTGAGGAGTTCCCTCAATTCCTCATGGATCCCATCATGCAATTGTTTTTTTTTTTATATGGGACCCACCTGGAAGCATATACTTACAAATAAAAATAAAAATTACGAATCGGCTCATCAATGACGGAGTTCTGAGATAACAAACATTGAAAAAAAAATACAACCGAATTGAGAACCTCCTCCTTTTTTTTGAAGTCGGTTAAAAAGGGGCTCTCAGCGTAATGTTGCAGTATGTAGGTACCACAGTCCACTAGGGCAATTAGTGCAGTGGTAGCTATACCGCAACGCTGGTTTTCAGTTAGTCCCTTACATATAATAAGCTTTAAAATCATAATACTATGTCGGAACGGAACGAATATTTATTTTAAGTGTGAGTAATGTTGTGTGTAAACTGTGTACTTAATTGAATTCACTCAAACTCAAAATAATCTTTATTCAAGTAGGCCTTGTAACAAGCACTTTCAAATCGTCAGTTAGAAACATAATCTTAAACTGATTTCTTAGAGAAATTTAATAAACATAAAAAATAAAAATTATATGAAGTAAAAATTGTATAAAAATACTAGACTAGAATGTTTCTAGAAAAACAATCTAATGTCAAAAAATATATTATACATAACGAGAATAATAAATTAAAAACACAATACACATACATTTCCAAACGTAATAAATAAATTGAAAAATCCAGTCACAATTATTTTTATATACAATGACGGTGGCAAACAACCGGACACCGCAGCCTATAGACGCATGCAACTCTAAAGGACTAACCTGGGCGTTGCCGACCCTTGATATGTTTGAGGATTCGCCGTGTTGACAGCTGAAGGAACAAATTCCCTCGCTCTCAACACAACGCATCTTCGGGAGCTCTGGCGACCTTGCTCACCTCCAGGAACACAACACTACTACAGAGCAAGTAGTAGTGTTATAATGGCTGTGGTCTTCTGCAAGGCGGAGGTACTTCCCCAGTTGGGCTGCTCCAAATCAGAGCGGGATGACATTTCGCTGTGCCCGACCTCACCACCATGGAGTTTTATCTTTCATGAAGTCTTTTGCGCTATAAATAAGCTTTCGATTTATACTATGACCGTGGTTTGGTTGTACTTATGGGCAAAACACAAGACATAAGTCGGGTTGCATAATATATGTAAGTATTTGCTACAATGGTAAGCCGAACCATGGGCATAAAAAAGCCTGTGCCCATTCCGAAGGTTCTTGCTATGTACTAGTGAAAAAATTGTTGATATTGTATAAGGTGTTCCGTAGAAAATCCACCCTACATATACAAATACAAAAAGTTTTATTTCCTAAAATAAAACATACATTCAACTTCCTTCCATCAGAGACCAAACTTACGAGTAGGCTGAGCCTGTATCTTAGCCTTCTGCCAATACACTCACGAACTTTACCTTTTTTTTAAGATGATAATTAACATTAACTAAATTAAAACTAAGTTAAACCCGAAAAAGGCCCTCGAGGCATTGTACCGAAGGTGCTGGCAGCATTTCCTCAGTGAATTGCAATGCTGATGCTGCACGGATAGCACAAGTCTCGCACTAACCGCCTCTTTCTAAGTTTTCTAATAAGAGAGAGATGGATAATGCGAGAGAGCTCGCGCGCCGTCTTGTGCTAGCCGTGCTGATGCCCTACGCGAGAAACAAATTACCTAGTGTAAATAGTAAATTTGCTTGCGATAATCAATCATCACTCCAACACAAGCTATTAATTTTGAGCGCGTTTATATTTAGGTACTTATGAAGCTGCCTTTTACTACTTAGTAATAGCGATTTCGTAGAACACATGCACTATATCGCAGCAAGAAAATGACGTTTTGTCATGGTCGAAAACGCACAAAACTGATAAAAACGCAATTTCTTTTAACACAGATGATTAATAATAATAAACACAATGTTATTTTTTTCGCAGAGAAACACATCTTCGTTTGTATTTGTGACAAAATGAGACCGTCTTTTGTTTTATTATTCAACATTATTTTATTTAGAGTATTGTGGCGTCACTTCCACCGGCAGGGTAATTATGTAACTTTTTGAATGCGCATTAAATAACTGTCATTTTATGAAGCTGAAAATTATAGCTATCATTTATCGTAACATAAATAAAGCTCATTCAAAATTCAAATTCAAAATCGTTTCATATTTCGTCGCTTTATTGGGATTTGGCTTCCTATACAATTTTGGGTTTCATCGTTTACCGGCCGATGCACGGACATGGCATAGACCATGCCCGGTGACGGTTATTCGATTACATTAAGATCAATAAAATGCTACGGTAGCCTAGTGGTTCAGGCATGCGGCTGTCAAGCGGCGGTCATGGGTTCGAATGCCGGCTCGTACCAATGAGTTTTTCAGAACTTATGTATGGAATATTTACCGTTAGCTTTTCGGTGAAGGAAAAGGTGGAGGAAACCGGTCTAATCCCAATAAGGTCTAGTTTTCCCTCGTGGTTGGAAGGTCAGATAGCAGTCGTTTTCGTAAAACTAGTGCCTATACCAAATCTTGGGATTAGGTGTCAAAGCGGACCCCAAGCTCCTTTAAGGCACAACCGGGAATAAGCGCTAGGAGGATGATGATTAAGATCAATAAAAATATCTATCTATTTAGCAATATTTCGCCTTAAAGAAAAGAGAGGCTTTATTATTCAGTGCAAAATTAAGATACTGAACTAATACAGCAAATAAGCTTTACGTTAAAAGTTCCCCAACTCCCAACGAGATCCTACAAAAGAAAACTTAACAATTATCTTTCGTAGACTATCCATTGATCTTGCTATTGAAATGTTGTAGCGGCGGGAAGTTAATTACGAAGACTCGGCGCTCAGACTAAACAAAAGACTGAGCTTGTATTGAAGAGAACTGAAACAACTTTCAACTTGCAGTACGCTGGAAAGGTCATCGTTTATGTACTTCGCCGAGATGTTTTTTGTCTGTTTTTTATAGTCTAAAAGCTTAGAATAGTAACAGGTAAAATGTTAGTTCCATAGAGCCAATCTGAAAATTGATTCTCAGCATATCCCTACTTTTATATCTGTCCTTCCTTCAACATCGGAATCACAGAGACAAAACAGAATCGGTATCCTAGCGACGTCCCCTAAATTCATTAAGAGTCCGCAGTAAGCTCGATTCTCCATACAAACGTAGTTACGCTGTCATTTTAAAACTACGTGTTGAATTGTGACGAAACCTTGCATATACAATGACTGGAGGTATATCTATGTCTGTAATTAGTTATATGGTTCCAGCTTATAAAACAAACGAAATACACCAAAAACAAGTTTTGTATGAAAAACTTTGCTGTATTTTTTTTACTGTGGTATCTGAAGCTACATAAACTAATTATAGACATAGATATACCTCACGTCATTGTATATGTCCTTCTTGTATTGTATATCCGAAGAGGTTTTAGTACCGTAGACCACATTCATACGCTCCGCCAGGTTATACAGAAGACTGAGGAGTATAACCTGCCTCTCTGCTTAGCGTTCGTGGACTACGAGAAAGCCTTCGATTCGATCGAAACCTGGGCTGTACTACAGTCTCTCCAACGGTGCCAAGTAGACTGCCGCTACATCGAAGTGCTGAAGTGTTTGTACGAGAACGCCACTATGTCAGTCCGACTCCAGGATCAGAGTTCGAAGCCTATTCCGCTGCAGCGGGGTGTCAGACAAGGGGATGTTATTTCCCCAAAACTGTTCACCGCTGCACTGGAGGACGTGTTCAAGACTCTAGACTGGAGAAGGCTAGGCATCAACATCAACGGCGAGTACATCACTCACCTTCGGTTTGCTGACGATATAGTAGTCTTGGCTGAGACCATGGAGGACTTAAGCACGATGCTCGATGACCTCAGTAAAGCCTCCGAGCGAGTTGGTCTAAGGATGAACATGGATAAGACAAAGATCATGTCAAACCTCCATGTAGTACCAACCCCCATTTCAATCGGACACTTTACGCTCGAAGTTGTAGACGATTATATATACCTAGGACAGACTGTTCACTTAGGTAGGTCCAACTTTGAGAAAGAGGTCAATCGTCGAATCCGACTCGGCTGGGCAGCATTCGGGAGGCTACGGCACATCTTTTCGTCCAATATTCCGCAGTGTCTCAAGACGAGAGTCTTTGACCAGTGTGTGTTGCCAGTGATGACATATGGCACGGAAACGTGGTCGCTTACTATGGGCCTCATAAGAAGGCTCAAAGTCACCCAAAGGGCAATGGAGAGGGCTATGTTGGGAGTTTCTCTGCGCGATCGCATCAGAAATGAGGCTATCCGCAGCAGAACCAAGGTAACCGATATAGCCCTCCGAATAGCTAAACTTAAGTGGCAGTGGGCGGGGCACATTGCACGTAGAACCGATGGCCGTTGGGGCGGAAAGGTTCTCGAGTGGCGACCACGTACCGGAAGGCGCAGCGTGGGTAGGCCCCCCACAAGGTGGACTGATGACCTGGTAAAGGTCGCGGGAGTCCGCTGGATGCGGGTGGCGCAGGACCGGTCATTGTGGCACTCTTTGGGGGAGGCCTATGTCCAGCAGTGGACGTCTTTCGGCTGATATGATGATGATGATGATGATTGTATATGCAAAGTTACGTTACAATCCAACACGTAGTTTTAAAATTACAGCGTAACTACGTTTGTATGGAGAATCGAGCTTACTGCGGACTTAAGTTAATTGAAATGGTGTAATTTCATGACTGTGTTTTTAAATTTAATGTGGACAACAAATGTAGACCAAAAAGATTTCAATCCATTTCAAAAGCAAGACAAGAGACAAACAAATGCATTTGTAAATTAGGAATACTAGGATAAGTAAACAGAGAATATAAATAAATAAACATTAGACGCTAATCTTGCATAAATCGAACCAATCTAACAGTAAGCTCAATATGGCTTGTGTTGTGTGCTAGATGTCAATATAATTATTCCCAATCTGTGCCCTAAAGGAGCCCGGGGCCGCTTTGCACCTTACCCCTAATCATACAAATATTTGACCTTGAATACACAAGGCTAAACCAGTCGTCAACGTTAATTAATAAACAATTTATCATTTAACTGCATCTTAAAAATAGGGCGTCCATTTTTCCTCTTTTAAACAAGATTGACGCCAATAAATCCGTGCGAGACTTTTGTGAATTGTGAAAACGCTGTATCAGCGGACGCCGACATGTATAAGTTAGACACAAAAAGGTTTTCATTCTTGCTACGTCTCCTCTTCAGCTCGAGCTGAATGAAACCTCTACCATTTAACGAAATAGCCACATACAATTTATCGACATTTATCTTAACTGTCACGTGGCTAGCTGAATTGTTTTGGATTACATGTAAAATGTGTTTATTGAGATATTATTGTATATAAGGTAGGAGAGGTCAAGAAAATTATTTTCAAAGGTTAAAAAGTCATCTAGTAGCAATATTATTTAAAACGATAGCTTGACTTTTGACTCGGCGTCCTTAGAATATGTTTCCTCATAGTTCTTTCTAGTAGTACCTACCTGGAGTTATTTCATCATGCATTATTTTCTGTTTTACCTTTTTGGTTTAGAATAAATTAAAATGTTATTATTTTACTTGATTACACAACAATAAGATGAAAAAAATGTAGATTGTACGACGAGGGTCGCCATAAGCCATATTACGATAACATGGCTACTTTCCCCAAGGAAGGGAGATAAATTTGTTAGAGGGGTATACTTAATATGGCTTCTAGACCAGTAGTGTATAACTCTACTTTTCACTTCGACTGCAAGATAAAAATAAAAACAAAGTTTATCCCACAGAAATAGATAAATAGATCACGCAAATGCATTTAATTCGGTCTCCGATTTGGCACTCCGACTGACATTCCGCGCGCGTCTAGTGTGGTAGCGTAGCCGGTTGTCCGTGAATATTAAGAAAATGCCTTATTGCAGATTTTGCGCGGACAACGGGGAATTCACATCACTAATTCGCCCGTGTGACGTCACAGTAGGTAGAAAAGAGTGACACGGTCGGTTTTCATACAGATTGAGGTGTTTAAGTTATCTAGTGTATATCTATATCTGTGGTTTATCCCTTCACAATGAATAGTAAATTCCACGGCAAAAAGATTGTTTAATTCGATGGCATCATAATTTTAATAAACTGCTTTGACACATGTTGACTGTCTTTTGTGCTATAAATTAGCTTTCCATTTATACTATGGCCGTGGTTTGGTTGTACTTATGGGGAAAACACAAGACATAAGTCGGGTTTCATAATTTCTTGCTTGAGTTTGACATGGCGCTGCCGAAGTGGTCGAATTGCGTGGTTGGAGGGTAGCCTGGGGAAAATCCAGGAGAAACCCGGCAGGACCACGCGGGGGCAGTTTAAACACAGGAATACTCTACGAGTTTGCGCTCCAGTGAGATTGGTTGAACGGTATCAACCGAATCTGGGGTGTGAGTGGTGTCGAACTGGGAGTTTTATCGCTGGTTCGCTAAAACCTAGCCTAGCTGAGAAAAGTCCAGCAAGAAACTACGCTAGGTCCGAGTTGGGTCTATTATATAAATAACCATATTGTCTAAATAACGTCTGGCAGCTTGCTTAAAGAAACCATGCATGGTGCTAATCCCCATGTCGTGGTGCAGGCTGAGGTTTGACTGGTACCACGGGGCTCCAGTCGCCCTGCGGAGAAAACGATTCTGAATGACCTGAAGCGGCTTGAGCGATGACATCGGCACGTGAGCAAATACTTGCATAAGTCATGATTGGACGAACACAAGTCTCGTAGAGTGTCAGCTTATTTCCAAGTGACATTTTACTAAACTTGTTGATCATCGGCCCGAGCCTCCCTAGTACGAACAACACGCGGTTGCGTACCCTACAGATGTAGCTACGGAAAGTCAGTTTCCTGTCGAGGGTCACTCCAAGATATTTGGCCTCGTTGACCCATGGATTTTGGAAGCCCGGGCGGCCACTAGACTTTTGTGCGCGCACGAGCGTCCATACGTGGGAGCGTTACCCCGCGATACTGTTGTGAGTTGCGTTGTTATACATGTATGTATGTGTTAGCGTGTGTTTTTAGTGTGTAATATCATGTAATCGACCTCACCATCCCTTTATTGAAACACAGATAACCCTTATAAACCAGGTACATAAGAATTAATCGGCAAAAATAGTAAATACAAAAATAAGAAAACTTACTCCTATTGGCACATAGTAATCTATGTACATTTTTTTTATTTACGACGTTAACAAACAAGCGTACGGCCCGCCTGATGGTAAGCGGACACCGCAGCCTATGGACGCATGCAACTCCAAAGGAGTATCATGTGCGTTGCCGACCCTTGATATGTTTGAGGATTCGCCCTGTTGACAGCTGAAGGAACAAATTCCCTCGCTCTCAACACAACGCATCCTCGGGAGCTCTGGCGACCTTTCTCACCTCCAGGAACACAACACTACTACAAAGCAAGTAGTAGTGTTATTTGGCTGTGGTCTTCTGCAAGGCGGAGGTACTTCCCCAGTTGGGCTGCTTCTCATTCAAGCGGGATGACATTTCGCTGTGCCCTACCTCACCTCACATCACATTGGGTTAATTTGGTAAATACAATGCTTAGGCTACTTCCGAAAACACAGATTACGACCATCTACAGGTGCGTCCAAACGACCGAGCGCGACGGACCGCATAAGGGGCATAAGATAAAACGAGATACAACAGTATTAGGTGGTTATTGTCTGTATGTTGGACATTTCCTTTAGCGCTGCAAACGTGTTGTGCAGTGCTGATTATTAACGCCAATAATCTAGGATAGATAGCATGGTAGTGATATCTAAGACTAATTGGCTTACCGCATACACTACAGATAACTGAAGCTAAACGAACACATGCACAAGCGAATATATGCTCTAAAGCCTAATGATAGGGTTGTAACTACTTTGACGGGAAATTATCAAAATATTAACAAAGCATTCATGTCTGCTACGACTAAGGTTGAGGTTCATGACTTATTTGATCTTAATAATCAATTTTAATGAGACTGCATCTACGAACAAACTTAGTTTTCGGATTAATTGTGATCACGATCAAATTAATAATGTTCAGAAGAACGAGGCTTGTGAGTACTAGAACATTGGAATTATATAAAAACCTCATCTAAGAATATAAAAATGTATACTGTGGAGAATTGCATATACTGGCAAGGTAATTAAATATAACTTTAAAACTTCATGGCAGCACAAACTGGCGCGTAATTTTATATAATAGTCTCTGTCACTAACGGGAACAAAACAATTATACCATTATTAAAATAACTATCTACACTATTACATTGTATTGCGGATATATGCAAGATTTCTTCCAATTCATAAATAATATGCTATTGGCTCGGTGAGCTGTACAAATCGCATTTTTAAATAAATCACGAAAAACTGAGTCGACAAAATCATTGTACCAGATCACAACATTTCACGAGAATCGGTTGACAAATGCAACATGTTGTAGAGGAGAACTGCTGGACAGCCGAACATACGAACGAATTTTGTCCCAAACTAAAACAGCAATCGCTCGTTCAATAAATGCCTTCACCGAAAGGTAATGGTTAATATCAAATAATGTTCAGTATTTAGGTACCTACGTTCAGAAAAACTTATTATCCATACTTCCATACTAATATTATAAATGCGAAAGTGTGTCTGTCTGACTGTCTGTTACCTCTTCACGCTTAAACCGCTGAACCGATTGAGATGAAATTTGGTATGGAAATAGTTTGAATCCCGGGGAAGGACATAGGATAGTTTTTATCCCGGAAATCATCCCCTGAGGGGGTGAAATGGGGGATGAAAGTTTGTATCGAGATACGATATAAACGAGTTCCACGGGGACGGAGTCGCGGGCAGTCCCCCAACCACCTTTTGATAGCCGCATGCTGCAACCACTAGGCTACCATAACTTATTCTATAGTTTTTTTGTTGCTGATTATACTATACACTATACAATAAGCTATCATAGTTTTTTGTTGCTGATTATACATAGCTGCGGTAGCCTAATGGTTCAGGCATGCGGCTGTCAAGCGGCGCTCGTGGTTTCGAATCCCGGCTCGTATCAATGAGTTTTCCGGAACTTATGTACGGCATACATATTTACCGATAGATGAAGAAAAACATGAGGAAACCGGTCTAATGTCAATAATGTCTAGTTTTTCACCCAGAGGTGGAAGGTCAGATGGCAGTCGTTTTCGTAAAACTAGTGCCAATGACAAATGTTGGCATTAGCGTTAAAGAGGACACCGGGCTCCTTAATACAACCGTGAATTACGCTAGGAGCAAGATTGTCGCTGATTATACAGTATGTTTTATTTTTATCCCGAACATGTAGTCAATCCAATCCCGCACCTGCGCCGTCGCTCTCACATCGCTGCACGATTCGCTGACGCCACTAACATTTACGATTCTACTAAGCTTCTACAATTCATGCTCGTTGCCATTCATGGCAGGTAAGGCCTTAAGTACACAGTCATAAAATTCACATAGGTTTGCTTTGAGTATTATTTTTTTCCCCACCTTTCGGCTCGCACCCTCACTGAATAAAAATCTGACCTTTTTCTAGGCCATTTACATTTTTATTGTCGCGTTGGCGCCTCAAAAATACAGCCTGTTGTTTTAGGATGGAAACCGTAATGCGAATTTATTCTTCATAACCAATAATGCCATTACGGGCAAAATTGGCATTTATATCATTAATATTCCCACTACTGTGGAGGATGATTTGATTTGTGCAAGATTGTCCCCTAATTTTTTCATTTTTATTAAATGTAAAGTATAGATCCATGAAGAAGCGCACAGGTGCTATAAAAGTTGGTCTACCCATCCACAGGGGTTGGGCGCTCCTCGGTGGATATTAAATATTAGGGGACAATCTTACACAAATCGACCTAGTCCCAAACTAAGCAAAGCTTGTACTATGGGTACTAGACGACGATAAACATACTTATATAGATAAATAAATACTTAAATACATAGAAAACATCCATGACTCAGAACAAATATTCGTGTTCATCACACAAATAAATGCCCTTACCGGGATTCGAACCCGAGACCTCTTGCTTCGTAGGCAGGGTCAGTACCAACTAGGCTAAAGCGGTCGTCATAGAACAATCTATATTTATAGTTCACATATGTCGTATAAAAAAACACGTCATTCGCGATACCTACATGTGCCCATTGATGGTCGACCCTCGAAGGAATTGACCCCATAAAGAAATTTTGTTTATGACAAGTCCTAACGCAACCGATTTGTGAATCTCATTTGTATTTGATGTTTTTTTTTTGGTTGTACGTGTCTTATTTCTGATCTTATAGTAGAGCATGGTCAATACTAAAATGATGGGACAAAGATCAAAAATATTTGGAAATGTTAACAAATAAATTGTCTATAATAAATCGTTGCAAGTATAACTAGTGGCTATGTGAGCTGAAGAACTAGCGAGTGTCTTTTGTACTATCGACAACACAGCTAACTGACCATCGGTGCACCTTAAGAGCATTGTAATAAGGTTCTATATAAACACAGGATGGTCATTTAACAGTGTTGTCGCTTGTACAAAAAAAAACATTTGAAATTTTTCCAAAAACTGCATCGCTAAATAAATCACTACATAGTATAAAACAAAGTCGCTTCCCGCTGTCTGTCCCTATGTATGCTTAGATCACGAAAACTACGCAACGGATTTTAATGTGTTTTTTTTAAATAGATAGTGATTCAAGAGGAAGATTTATATGTATAATATAGTACCCGTGCGAAGCCGGGGTGGGTCGCTAGTTCGATTTAATTATCGAACCTGATCGCAAAATGTAAGTGAATCGGTTCACAGACAAATGCGATCTGTAGAGGAGAACAGCCAGACATACGAAATCATTTTTATCCAAGCTGATACTGAGACCGTTCGCTTCGCTCACTGGTTCAATTAACTAGAGAAAATAGGAATGTAGACACTAAATAAAATAATCAATAATGTCACATTTTCTCGAAAAAATATTAAGAATGTAGTCAAATGGAGAAAAAATCAACACAAAAGGTTTAATAATCACGAAGTTATAAGTGTCCAAAGTTAGAAGGGGTGTGCTCTGAGGCTCTAGTATAAGTTTTACCGAAACAAAACTTTACGACCGCGTTTACGTTTAGCTGTCAAATCCCATACAAATTGAGGGTAAAACTCAAACGCGATCGTAAAATTTTGTTTCGGTAAAACTTATACTAGAGCCTCTGTTCCTTTTTCGCAAAACGCCACTTCATATGAAACGACAACGCTGGAAGATTGTGACGTCAGTAGAAGACGGCAATGTGCCGCGCCCATCGTGTTAGGCGCCGCCGTCGACGCGGCCCCCCGGCAGCTCCCGTAACGTGAGGTCACACACTGTTTGCGTTTCCTCTCTCATACAAGCAATATTAAAACGGTTGTAGCTTCTTAATTCTTTGAGATATCTGAATGGGATTTTCGTCACCAGGTATATGTTTTGCCTTCTTTCTTTTGGAGTAATAATAATTTTCGAGTCTACACCCCTATTGTAACCTTAAAAAATTCTATTTTATAGCAGTTCTAGTCGATTTTTCTACGATCGCTTCCTAATTATAGGCAAAGCACCAATTGAAATAAAAATAAACCGTCGGGCCGAATACGCTACAGGATCCCGTGATAAAAGAAAATAATATCATGAGTATGGGTAGACCGTTTAACTCAGTCCTCACCTGCGCGGCGCGCCGGTGCAGGGGTATGATGATAACGGGGCGCTAGCGACGTGCATAAATGGTCTACCTATAAATTTGGGCACTTTCGCGTTTCGTTCGCCGTAGTGACCGAGAGACCGGCGGCGTGCGACATTTTGGTTGCACATGACGCTCCGCTGCCGTCACCGTTTGAAGTCCTGACCGGGCCTTAAGAATACCTACATTGTTCAAAACTATTTTAGTCGATTTAGAACCATTTCTGTGTGAGGTCAGACAGAGGATAGATATACATAGAAACTATTCTTGCCATCAGAACCCTAATGACAACGACTACGACTGCTCGTGCGCCATGCATGGGAGCGAGGGATCGGAGTGCGGCTTCTCACTCCCACGCATGCACCGCTGCCGCCGACGCTGCCGCTGGAAATCGTGGCCCTGAAAATACTAGGTCGTACCCGACCTCCTAACGCTTTAGCCACGACTTTGGTCTTAAGCGACCTGCGGCAGCGGTTTTTCTAATTCATTGCGCGTGATCCCAAGTTAACCACAGTGCGTTGCGCGTCTCGACCGCGCAATGAACAGATAAAACGCTGCCGCAGGTCGCTTAAGACCAAAGTCGTGGCCAAGGCGCAAGCCACATCCGTAGATCTACATCCCCGTCGCCAAGGCTTACGGTCATAAATCCCAGCCGGCACTCGATCGATGCCCCACTTATGATACATAGTTTCCTGCACCGGACTCTCACGATAAAACGTTGATTTGTGATCTCCAGCGTATGGGAGAACTTCTATTTCAATCGAATGTGTTTCGAATGCAAGTAATTGAATTCGTGCTGGCAATGTTTATCGCGCTGGGAATGCTAAGTTTGCTGATTGTGTCTAACTAGCCGTTAGCTTGCGAATTTAAAGTTCAATATGACTGGCCTTAACCCGGAAAGCGCTTTGATTGATGAACGAAATCAATACGTGTTCCTTGCAAAGTAAGGAACTTGCGTTGTTTTACATGTTCACAATATTTGATTAGAAGCTTTTTTTATTTCAGTAGGTACCTACAAAAGTCCAGAGGATTAGCCTTAGTATGAGGAAGCGACAAAAAAAAAATTATTTACAGTCAGTAACTTGGACTTTGTGTCTCATGTAGGTACTTATTTTATTATTATTGTGTTATTGTGGGCCTTTCTATGCCGCTTCGACCAGCATGTGATCTATTGTGGCAGCCCTTTGTTTATATTTCACCGTTGAGACCCGTTGCCTCTAACACAGTATATGAACAGTAGATAAACTTCGAACAAAGGTACATCGCACGACTGCACACATGCGCGCGTGTTCGGTACGCACACACACATAGCCTTCGGGAATGTATGTATGTATGTATGTAAGCACTTTATTGTAAAGAATATACATGTCACACAATAGATCAAAGTACAAAGGCGAACTTATCCCTGTGATTCGAAACATGATTAAGCAATTCTCGCACGATAGAAAAAAATCACGAACATAGGTCTAAAATACTTAAAATATTCGTAACAAATTATGCACAAAAGCTAAAAAAAATAAAATTGCTTCTAAAAATCGGCAATATCATGTTTTAGAGAAGTCAGTGATTACTTTTTTATTTATTTAAACGGCAAAAAAAATAAAATTCTTAAAACATGATATCCGCGCTTCCGAGCACGCACTTCCATCTCGCTCACGCTTATGCTCAGTGAGAGGGAGAGAAGACCATGAACCTACGGCGCCTGAAAACACGAGAATTAAAAATATGGATGATTAAATAGAATGCTAACAATGTGCAATGTTATGAAGTTTACTACACGCCAACTGGCTGGTTTTTTTTTTATGTAGGTGCCCAAACGTTCACTCTAAAAATTATTTAATGTAGAATGATAAAAAATGTGCAATTAGCTCTGTGGCGGTTTCAAAGTAAACACATTAAAATAATGCGCCGTATAAAATAACAAAGCATTTGTGTTGTGTAAATCTAACATAACAAGTGTCATGCTTTGTTCCGCAAGACTAACTAGTATTAAACCATAAATATCCACACCAACAGTTATTTTTATGTTGGAAGAGAAGTGCTGTCAAATTTAATTATAAACACAATGTAGATTTAATTTAATTAACACCTTCGAAGTTTTGACGTTGCTGAACTAAAAATATACATTTTACAATTTGACGTTAGGAGACTCTTGTTTTTTCTTAAAGGAAAGGCCTGCTTTACAATAAATTTCGGGAATACAAAAATAATTATACGTAATGTTCTTCCTTTATGTTTCAAATCACTAATAATCGTTGTATGAAAAGGTGATCTGTGGCATTCTCATTACCTACCGTTGAGGTGCAATGTGGTGGTTAAACTAAGAAATGTTATCCAGGAAATTTTTGGTAAGTACCTACGCAAAAAAGTGGAATCAGTATTTTTTTGTCAATAATCTTTCTCGGTTATGCAATGCAATTTTGCAATGCAGTTTTCATGAATTGTAAATAAAATGACTATGCATTATTCGGGTTTGTATATTAGAGTTTGATGGGTAGACTAAAATACTCGAAGAATTGTGTTCTTGTCCATCTCAACCCTTTTGTCACCTTTGCAGTATTAACGTAATGCAAGTTACTTAATGGCTTAATAGATAAATGGTTAAAACAATGGCCTACAAAGCCATTTAGCTGTGGGTTCCAATCTCAACTATGGTTAGGTATATTTTTAGCTAAAGGAGATGTGACTTACTTAACAAAACAATAATAGCACACAATTAAAACAAAAGAGTGTCCCGAAAGGTTATATTTTCTTCAACGCAAATTAGAAAAGTATGATTGATTTTGCCTGACTCGCACATAGCGTTGCTAGTTAGCCTCCTAAAAATAAATAAATGATTACAGCATTTATAAATTCACCTCTAACCCACTCAGCAGTAATATCAATAAAATCAGATGACGATGCTGTCCCGACCGACTTCATAGCCACAGCGACTGTGTGATCTAGATTTGATATTAAAGATTACCAATATGACTGAAGTATTGTCGTTCTACTCTCTGTTGGCCCCTCATGTGGCTTGCATAACCTATATGTTTTGCAAAGGTACGAGTGCAATACGGGCAGGTCAACCCCGACAAATCAAATAGGTAATGTATGAACGTATACCTAGACATGTGACACATGATATAAATTATATTCAGTCGACTACCTTCTTATTAAATACAATAGTAATTACATATGTGGCACCATATGGCCGTACCGGCAACGTTTGCTCAAGTATAAAGACATCTCGAATCAATTGCCCAGCAGCCAGCACGCAGTGCGAGCAATTATACGGGCAAACCGAGTTTTGGATCCTAGATTGAACTGCAACGCTTCGCTTTGTGGTTAGATTTCACTGCATTAGAGCTAGCGATATAAAATTGCATCCAAAAATCCCAGCAAGCCATAAACGTGAAAATTCAAGAAACAAGAAAAAAGGTTCCCTCAAAGTGCGCCACTTCCCGCGACCTTTACCAGGTCATCCTCATGGGGGACATACCTGTGCTGTGCCTGCAGGTGCCTGGTCGCCACGTGAGAACCTTTCCGCCCCGATGGCCATCGGTTCTACGTGCAATGTGCCTCACCCACTGCCACGTAAGCAATTCGAAGGGCTATATCGGGTACCTTGGTCCTGCTTTGACTTTGATCGGCCTGTATTCGTAAAGTTGGTGCTCGCACTTAATATTAGATAACTAAGGTTAATACGTCCAGGACGTGGACGTTCACGTCCACCATAGGCCACCGCCGTACACCGTGTAGGCTCGGACAATTATAGGCCTTCGGTCTCCCCCGCCTGTAGTAGAAGGCGACTAAAGGGGGTCATCGGGGTCGCAGTGTTCTGGCGGGGGCTGGGGCACTCGCTTAAGAACCCCAGAGAAGATGAAGATTGAAGATTCTTCGCCCTAGGGCGAGCCAAATGTGGCGAGGCGCAAAGGGGGCTCCAGTGCGTTCAACATGAGATCCTGGAGTCCCCTGCATGAGAGCGCAGATGCAGAGCACCGTGGAGTTTTTAGTGGATAGAATCACCACATAATCTAGTCATCCCCCGGTGATTGGGTACCTGATTCGCAGGTTTTCTCCACGAAAAAAGAAAAAGAAAAAGGTAACTGGGTAGTTCACGAATGTTACATTTAGTAAGATATCTTACAGAGCAACAATTAATAACGATGTATTGTTTCCCTCGTGTGTAAAGTTGTCTAACTCCAATCTTTCCCTGTGAACGAGTTATTACGCATCACATTAGCATGAAGAGACAATTATCGCTTCCTCTTGCTAATAACAGCGTGCCCTACGAGCTGGCTGCGGTGTAGTGATGTGTGAATTTCCAGGAATTCCCCGTCTACGATCGGAAGGTATTAATTAATGGAACTGTAGAACGTTCGAGAACGATCTCGAATACAGGGTTAATAAACAGTATCACCAAACAATTGTGTAATGCAGAGTTCAGTAGTTTTATAAGACGTACGTATATATGATTCATAACTTTAGCAAAATGTGACTATGGTAATCCTATTAACACTTTGATTTTAACGCTGCAATAAAAAAATTGGGCACAGTTATTTATTTCCTTATTCCGCCCACTCATCTGAACTCAACACTATATTAAATAAATAAATAAATATTAGGAAAACGCATGCTTTTCACGAAATATCAATTTATTTTGATAAGTAATCTTACACAATGAATATACAAAATAAGTTTAGTATATATTTTTTATTTCAATGTAATACTTTTTACAAGATGTTTATTTTCATTGGTCAATAAAAAGAAAATGAAATAAACGAAAATTTTAACAAAAAAGAACCGACTTCAAATGAAAAATGCACTAAAAATCAAGGTTACATTAGGAATGCAAGAATCACCATAAAAAATCCCAAATCGCTTCAAGTGGTCTTATAAAATTTTAAAATTTCCCTTGACTTCTCCAGGATTCCATCATCATAATTATTATCCTGATCCTGATCCTGATCACATCTGGGAAGTATAATACCTTTTAGAATAAAAGTAATTTTCCAAATCCGTTTTAACATTACTCAGGGTATTTTTTCCCGAAATTTAAATGGGACCGAACGGAAAGCGTATCCGTCCAATTAAAAAAAGAATTTTGTAAATCCGTTTAATATGACAGGGATGATATTTTGTATTGGACACAGTTACATGTCCAATACAAAATGTCATCCCCTACTTTTTCACCCTTATAGGGGTATTTTTTCCTTGAATTATAATAGGACCAAACGGAAAGCGTATCCCTCAAATAAAAAAAAAAACAAATCGGTTACTAAATGACGGAGGAGTTCTGAAGTAACAAACATTACATAAATACAGTTGAATTGAGAACCTGATTTTCTTGATGTCGGTTAAAAAAAAGTTCGCCTTCGAATCGAATATAATTAAATAAACATTTTGATAAACCCCTGACTATAAAGGAAACAAAAAAAAATAAGTACAAAAAATTACACCAAAAAATAGTGTTCCAAAACGGTTTTGAAGACTGGTTTGCCTAGTGGATAGTGGCTGCCTACAAAGCTGGAGGTCGTATCCCGGTAAGGGCAAATATTTGTGTGACCAACATCAATATTTGTTTATGAGTCTCGGTTGTTTTCTATTCTCAATGATCTCCAAAACTTAACCTATATCTATTAAGATTTAATTGGTTTTCTTTATGGGGTTTGTGGTTCAGCAGAAATTATTTTTAGGTACATCAACTGGTCAGGGTCCAATAATTGGTTCAGAAAATGAATACAAAACCCGGTGTAAGAAACTGTGTATACCTAAATACCTTTTATTATAAATGAAATATTCCGATATCATAAAATTACAATCCTACTGAGGAAAACAAAATTATTTTTTCCGCTAGATTACACATGTACTGTATTGTACGTACATGTAAGGTAACTCATAAATCACACCAATAATGATATGTAATTTGTTATTTTAGTCTATTCTATAGGTATTACCCGTATTACCCCCTAATCGTATGCTGAGAATTGGGGAGTTTTAATTAGAGAAAGTGCCAACTCGATCCAGCTAAATATAATCCGTTCCAGTAAGTGTCACACAACTATGATAGCGAAATCAAGAAAGACAAAGTGTAAGTACCCACATAATATGAGTGAATTTGTAGCAGAAGGAAAATAAAGAAACACACCGATATTACACATTTATTACGATTTTATGAGTATACTGTATGGTTAGTAAAAGATAAACAAAAAATATAGTAATAAAAAATAGGTAATAAATAATTTGGAACGAGCAATCGGCTAAAATCTTTAATACGTCTTAGGTAATCTTGAAATTGCTGGAGACTTATCAAAAGCTTAGGAAATTATTTTCCGGGACCACGCCACGAGAAGATTAAAAGAGGGTTCTTTTAGAACGTGTTTTCGCCTCTTTGAAGCACTCGTTGACATAAAGAAATAGTAAGATTGGAAAATTGCGTGTAGAAATTGACACATATTCTATAATATTTACATCACAATGATCTTTTCATTGTAATTTATTACTTAAAGGTGATTCAGTATTCATACAATCATTAGGTATAAGTACCTCAAAATAATAAAACATTAACAACAAATTCAAAAGTTACAATTAACTAGGAACTTCACTTATATAATATGGCATCATTTTCATCTCAGTTGTGATAAAAATGACAAAATAAAAATAATGTATATAAATCATAAATCAATCATTTATTCGTGACAGCAAATACACACTAATACATATTATATATATATATACAGGGTATCCCGGAACATAACGATAACCTGGTACCGGGTGAGAGGCCAAGGTATACCAGTTATGAAAAAATTAAGAAAAAAAATGAAAGAATTCTTTGTAAATAAGTTATTTAAAAAGTAAAAAAAAACACTGTTGAATTGACCCTTCTTCTTTATGGAAAGTTGGCAGAAAAATACAACTGAATCGACCTTGGAGTCGGGTTAAAGAATCACATTAAATTGATGTCTCGAAGCGGTGGTGCCGAAGATGAGCATCTTTGTTGATATTATGTTTGAGTGTAATGAATACAATAAACTCAAATATATTTAATAAGAATCCTGGAAGTCAGCTGCCGTGATACTTTTTTAATTCACTTATGTATAAGTAGTACATTCCGTGAGGACAAGCATCTCTCGTTCGCTCTTAAGCCCCATTTCACTGCCGTCCGTGTGGAAAATAGGCCTTAGGCTAAATGGGGCTCTCCCTCATTTAGTAAATTTAATACGAAGCAGGAACTTGAAACAAAGCTGAATTAACCTTGGCTTATCAGCCACTTTCTCATTTTGCGAGGGCCCAAGCGTTTGTTGCACGGTTCAGAATCCGGGCAGTGAACGTTTGTTTTGAATAGAAAAAAGTATTTTTATTTTTATTTCATTTAGAACGCTACAACCGAGATAGTGTTGATCGGTGCCGGTTAATGTGCGACCATGATAATCATACGTCGTTATCGCGGGGGCAATAGCAAAAACTCTCCTGATGTGAAGAACTTCTTAGATGCTTAGTATTTGTAGGCAGAATATGTCCGTTTCTACCAAATAGACATTCTGTTATATGTGTTCTTTATCTGATTTAAATCAGACATATTCTGCCTACAAATACTAAGCATCTGAAAAGTTCTTCACATCTGGAGAGTTTTCGCTAGAAAAGGTCTATAGAAGATATCTTCTACTATTTAAACGCTTACCTTAACTTAAATAATAAGAGCAATGTTTGTAATTTTTATCAACGTGTATTTTCACTTGTATTTATTTGGTTTTCGTAATAGATTATGAAGATTTTATCTAAATTGTCTACAGTCAATTTGCGGCGTCGTGCAGAAAATATCCATTTCAATTGACTGAACGATCTTTCAACATCAACTGTTGTTGTAGGTGCGTAATTAAAACGATAGAAGTAATCTAGAGTAGTGTGACAAACTCGTAACGATGATTCAAGTATTATTTCCTTCCCTTGTATCAATTAATTTATTATTATTATGCCAATTCCAGTATTTTTCTCCAAAACTTGTTTAGCTTTTAAATATATTTTTCCATTTGCACTATTTCAAGTATGGAGGTCGGATATTAGAAAGAATGTTAATAAATTTTAAACTCGTAGGCATAAATGTTCCTCAAAATGAGTTTCACGTCTGTTATTGCTTGTTTGTCATAATCTTTCTGTACTGTCAAATAATTTTTGCCCCCGCGATAACGACGCATGATGATAATGCAAACCCAAATTAATGTACAGCCCAATAATCCGCGTCCACTATTTTGGACGCGGATTATTGGGCTGTGCATTATTGGGACGTGCATTATCACCCTTTTTTTTAGGTGTGTGTGGGGGGGGGGGGGGAATACGTTGCGGTCGTTGCGCATACCACCGCTGATGAGACCCACGGTCCCGAGTCCTCTACGAGGAGATCGTGGGTGCGAAAAATCCATCACCCGGTGGCGGATCAGGTCTATGGTTCCGCCACCGACCACGTCTCGGCCGCAGAAAATAAGGAAAGCGGCGCACTGTGTTATCGACATTCCTCTTCCTCTGCGGTCCCACCAACACGACACCACGACAAGGCGGGCACCGTAGGGTGTGCATTATCACCCTGAGCTAACAGGGTCCGGGACAATATTTGGAACTTTTTCCGGGCTGATAATGCATGACCCAATAATCCGATTCCACAAAAAGGGGACGCGGATTATCGGGTCGTAGATTATTTGGCCGTGCATTATTGGCTCCCGGGTTGGTATTGCGCGACACTAGCGAGAGACGCGCGTTTGTGTCGATCCAGAATGTTGCTGTGTAACCGCTCTGCACTGTTAATTACTTATTGCCCTTTCGATGAATAATATGTAAGTAATTAATAACATTGTACATTAATAAAAAATAAAATATGGGTTGTAACCTGAAATAAATCACTTTCATCGATAAAACCTGTTCACCATTTCCTTTTATTCGGAGTCGGAACTTATCACAATTTTGCCCACAACTATCTAAACTGCCCAATAATACAATTACAACAATACGAGGGCTATTATGTATAGGCCTAAGTGCCGTCGACTATTTAGATAATCTAAAATGATCGTCATTTATCTTTCGGTCATAATTATTACAGGCTTTGTCAGTTGTACGAATGCCTTATTTATTGGCCGCTGTATTCAAACATTTCTGTAATTTTACTGGTTTAAATACCGTTACTCATTCATTGGTTATCAAACTTATTAGCAGACATTGTCAATTTTGAAGCATTTTCGGCGCAGCGTAGTGTTGTTAACGGAATTGGTATAAACAATTTCAATCGTAATGCTGAATTAGCGTTACTAAGATTAATTTTAACCATACCTAATTAACAATATTGATTGATATCATCGTCTATACCAACTGCGTTAACACAAACTTGCTGCACCGAACATGCTACATTTACGATTTATAGTGAATCCATCTCAAAACAGTTGGTTTACAAATTTCTATTAATTAAAAACTCTAACGAACTAGTATCTTTTTTGTTTTAAATAGCTTGAATTACACTTCTAAGATCTCTATCCGTGCATCTCTTCAAATGAAATTCTTTAAAGAAACTTCAAGATACAGCTAAAATCAGTGTCATCGTGTTCAATTCCAAGACGCGATCGTGCGTCGTTCGTGACACTATATTAGTAATGAAATAAAACTTTACTATCCGTCTGTGCACGACCTGTTTATACGTTGTGACATTATCATAAATGCTTTTATTTTCAAGAACTTGTTTTTGTACAAATGAAAGCGGCTAAAACTTAGTCACTTAACAACACTTGGTTTACCCACTCTCTGATATAATATTATTTTTTACCACTTCGCATTTTGTAACAAGCAACTTTATCTTTTTTTATTTTAAACAAATACAGATAGAGATGAGAACAATACAAGAGGTTATTAAATATATTTTATAATTTACAATATACATACAACTCATAATATACGTCTAGCTGACCGCGCGAATTCGCCCGCGTATTGCAAAGAACGCAGGCAAACCCGTGAGATAAAATATAGTCTATAACCATCCAGAAAGTCCATTCTACACGCAGGTGAAAGAATTTTTGAAATCGGATAAACGGTTCCGGAGATTACCCAATACATACAAACTTACAGAGCTGCAATCTCTGTAAGAGTACCTACTGTTTATTAAGATAAATGCACCTCTTTAATGTAGAACTTCTGTTCGAAACCGTAGGTACCAACTTGTTTGTAGACTGGTTGAATTGATATAGGCACTACAAGAAGATCTGCTACACGCAAATGAAAATGACTCCATTTTTTTTTTTTTTAATTCAAATGAAAACTTACATACTATACAATTATATTCTCGCCAAACTGTTACGTTATTACGTGTGCTGCGTGTGTGTGCTGTTACGTGTGATTTACTGATTCTATTTATTTTGAGAACTTACAATACACGCAAAGTAACAAAAGGTTAACATTTATAAAATCCGGATATAAAATTTCACGAGAAAAACCACCAGTGAAATGTTTCTTGTGCACTTTTTTGTTTATTTTGTACCGAGGCTCGATTGCAGTGCCGCCATGCAGACCAGGGTCTCGGTTTGATGAACACCATTGAACTTTTTTTTATATAAATGAAAGAGACCGAACATTGCGGCATCATTGTGTCTGCACTGCGGTCATTTTTTAAAGTTATGCGACCTTTTCAGTACTGACAAAGGCCTATAGGAAAATATTGATTGGTGCAGTGCAGTTTATATCAACGACAACACATATTTAATACCTGTATTTATTTATTTATTTGATCTTTTTTGCACAAATCTTATGGTACAAAAGCCGGACTTTGTGCTATAAAGCATTCTCTACCAGTCAACCTTAAGGCAAAGCAGACAAAGTGTCAGAAGTGCACCTTAATTTAAAACAAAAAATCTTTAACAGGTCTAAAGATGGGTTGGATAATATAGTAAAATACGATAAAATATAATAGAATATAATATAAAAATATATACCTATTAGTACCTACATACATACACATACATATGAATATAGATGAAGCTTACAAATCAGTTATATTATTTTTAATTCTGCTAGCAAATAAATTGTGTAAGGGCTTTTTGAAAACAAGCCTGTTTGGAGAGATCCGAATTTTGACAGGAAGACTGTTCCATAGGCGAGCTACTTGGACGGAGAAGGAATTGGACATAAAACCAGTACGGGGAGGCAATAGATAAGGAAAGGTGGCCGGAGGAGCGAAGTTGACGGACTCGGGAGACACAATAATACTGAAAAAGAGTTTTGACGTATTCGATAGATTTAGAATGGAATAGAATAGAATAGAACAACTTTATTCAACATCACATGTCATGTGATGTTGAATAAAGTTGTTCTATTCTATTCCATTCTATTATATTCAAGTTACATGGGAAACTTAAAAGTAGACAACATATAAAATTTAAAATTAATCCTACATTTATCATTATGTGATGTTAAAAAGGGGCTTGCCTCAGAATAATGTTACAGTAGTAAGGCCACTGCAACGCTGGTTTTCAGGCAGACCCCGGTAACTATATTAATCCATTTTACATTGCTCGCTGGATTTAGGATCGTTTATGATGTTATATGATGTTTGATAGTCAAGTTCATTATATAATGTTGAGGAAGTCTATTTACAATGTACATATTTATTTAATAAATATGCGCACGTACGTACGTAGGTATATCTTAAATACTAACAAAGTGAGAATACATTTGTAGGTACCGTAATTTGATAAAGAGAAAAAGAAAATTGTTGTTGTTGGTGTGTTCCAAAATGCTAAAAATAAAAGTAAGTAGTATCATTTACAAATAACAATTCTTGTTAAAGTGATATCTAACTACACACATAATCGTTGTGAGAAATAAAACATTGTTAAGTTGGTGAGGTTTTCAATAGCACCTTCTCTTTTTTTCCCGTTGATGAAAGTGGACTAATAGGGTTCAAGTGTATCCGCCTAATAGAAGCTTACGTATCACTTGAATATCACAATTTCTTCATCTTAAAACCTACAATTGGCGCGGCATTGAAATTAATGTTCTCTGCCTACCCCTTTTGGGAATATATAATATGAAAGAAATATTATCGTGACTTTATATTACTTCTATTTTGTCCACCAATGTTATCATCGATATTTAAATCACGTCTTTTATTTTTAGGTCATAGTATCCGTAGTCAACGAGGAACCATTATAGTTTCGCCATGTCCGTGTGTCCGTCTGTCCGTCTGCGGCTTACCTCAGTAACCCTTGCTACTAGAAATCTGTAATTTGGCATGGGTATTTGGGTATATGTCGGCGTGATGGTTTGATCACGCCGCCGCGCCGACAAAACAGTAGGGAATAAATTTGGCGCGTGCGTGTTGATGTTACTAAGACAGACAGGCAACTACGGAACCCTACACTACGCGTGGCCCGACATTCGAATGCACCCTTCACACCCACATTCACTTACTCGACATAAGCCAAGGTCAATTAAATATTGTATAGGAGTTAATATACCGATTCGAAACGGTTTGACGCGCTGCAGAAGACATGAGAGAATTTGATGTCTAAGTATATTAAAGCATCACTGCAGGGCGCCGGCTTATATCTTAAAATGAAAAGGCACCGTTCGCGAAATAACGCGTGCCGTCGCTACAGGCGTAAAAGAAATAAGCACAGTAGGTATAAGTAATCGTAGGTAGTCTAAATTATATGTAAGTATAACTTAGATATAATTTAGACTACCACACTGGTAACAATGGAGCAGCAAGAATAGGAGACGTTACGATCCTCAGCATTGAGGAAAAGACTGACGATGGTGATGATAATGGCTACTGGACAAACAAGTGAATGCATGGTGCTAAGCGGAAACAATCACTACACTACCACTACATAGATATAGATACACGTATTATTATTTACGTAGCATATTATGCACTTGCTCCCGACTTTTGTGTATGAACGTATGCATCCTCAGCAGCTCTGGCGACTTTATTTTCCAATTGCAGTGTTATTAACATACTGCAATCTTATGTAAGGAAGAGGCGATATATTGAGATAATTTACAACATACGGTCGACTTTAACAGAATGTATGAAGAAAAATATATTTTCATTTGACGTTTGCGACTCCAGATGCATCACAAGCACGTTTTCGACCCTTTCTTGATGGAGACATTCTGACTTGTGCTGACGAAGGGTGTCCATCTAGTCGCATAATGACTGTTGTCATCATTTCGATTGTCATACAACTTTACGCATAAAGTTGTTGCTCATAAAAGTCTTTTGTCATGAATGATTCTGCGCATAATGCTTTCTTTGTCATAATTGTAGTATATCACATCTTTCTAAACCATAATGTTAAATGTCATACAAGTATTAGTCATTCATTATATTGAAGATCATAATTATTTTTAGTCATAAGAATTGCATAATTTTTGTCAATAGACTGTTATTAAGAATGATTCGCAAAAAAACAAGCTATTAAGCCCTCACAGTAAAAAAGTAAACAATCGTAACAATTGTATTTTTGGTAGGTTAGGATAACCATCCAACCAGGTGGACTGATGACCTGGTAAAGGTTGCTGGAGTCCGCTGGATGCGGGTGGCGCAGGACCGGTCACTTTGGCACTCTTTGGGGGAGGCCTATGTCCAGCAGTGGACGTCTTTCGGCTGATATGATGATGATGATGATGAGGATAACCATAAGGTTATCTTGTGACCCTTAGAGCGGAAATAGGCACCCCGCAAAGCAGGGTTACGTCGACACGCTGCCGATGGCGGTTAGGTTAGGTTAAGGTTAGGTTAAAATAATTGCCGTGCGTTTGTTTAAGAAAATAGTTGTGGTAGGTTTAGATTACAAAGAGATAATTTACACCTTACCTTTACTTTTAGCACTTTTCTTATACCTATGACTTGAAAACGTTATGCACAAACCTATTATGGCGATTGATATTTATGCTTAAAGCTTTTATGCGTAATACATTTGTGATAATTTTTATTTATGCTCTTAAATATTATGGTTAAAAAATATATGCGAACTAATTTATGACTATTGTCGGTTATGCGTAATGATGATTATGACACAAGTGGTTATGCCGATCGAAACCATGGCTTTAAATATTATGCAACCCGATATGGACCCGCTGACGAATGCTGGTCCCTCAATCTCATCCTCGGGAGGGTCGGTAGCAAAGCAAGTAGTGGCGTTATAATAACTGCGGTCTTCTGTATATTCCTACTGTACGCCCTGGTTCTTTCGTTAAAATAGCAGATTATTAAGAAAACTGGCTTAAAGCGCCAGCAAACCCGCCGTCCTCATTACCGGGCAGATGTTACGGCGTTTATTACTTCGCTCCGTCCATAGACAACGCTTTCCATTCCTCTCATCATTTGATCTCTATGGTTCTAACTATTAAAGTTTTAATAAAAAATCTGGGAAATATAGCCGGGCAATTTTGTAACCGTGTAACGAAAACGAGGTTACCGAGGAAGGTTAACTAGGTAAAAATGTGTGCAAAGATTTGCATTTTGATACTACAACTAACATTTTATTTTGCATTTAAGACCAACTTTGGGTGTATAATTATTGGTATATAAATAAATAATATATCTTAATTCAGTATAACATTTAAATAAAAGGATTTTTTTTTAAATGCTCCGAGCCGGATTCGAACTAGTGATCACAGGCATTTAAGGCCCGTCACTACTAACCAACTAAGCTATCGAAACAATCTATCTCGGCCACTAAATCTTTTAATCAGTTCCCCACCTTAGGGAGGCGTGTAGCGACATCTACCAAAAGGCTTAGGCTTCTTTACAGCACCAACGTCTCAAATCATATAGTTATATCGTCAGTATTATTTGGGATGGGGTGGTGTATCGTTGCCACCGCATCCTATATACATTAAAATTAAAGGAAAAATGTAATGTTCCAATTTAATGCAAATACAAATCCTTTAATTTAATAGTGTAAAATTAGCCGCGACTGCTTAATACAAAATTAATTCAGTATTAACATTTAATTACATTTCAATGTATTCAACGTTTCTAACAGTCTTAGAGCTGAAGCCCAGTTAAAGTATCCAAAACGTACGAGTACTAATCATTCGTGAAAAAAAATATTAGTTAAGCTTTTAGTAACAAAACGTAATTAAGTTTGAAAAATCCTGTATGGCGCGCGGTGCGAATAAAAGATGGAGGCTAGCGGTCACTACGGACACTCGGCTGGATGATTAAAATTAATATTGATATAAAAAACAATATGAATACATACAAAAACCATTTTTTAAGTTCTTTGTAATGTATACATTGCTGGGCTTCAGCTTATATAATTACTCATTGTATATAACAAACGTTTGGTAAACTTGTTTCCTTTTCTTCCTCTACCGTGCCTATTATGCAAACAATCCTCAGTGGAGTAGCATCAATTATTTAAACCTGAAACACACTAGTTGGCGGTCAATAATAAACTTATCAATTATGGCCAAATCAAAATGAGAAATCTGTTCTGTCACCATTCTGTCACAAAATTATAAACATGAATTAACATAAATAAATAAATAATTTTCTAAAGAGACAAGATGATAACTAACATTAAGACTGCGCCGAGCATAATCGGCAAAAACGGCAGTCACCGTTCCGACGGTGGAGTTCACAATTCTTTACAATAAAATATAAATTATATGTAATTATAATCACCAAGAGTGAGTTTACAATAATATACTATAAATATTCTCAAATCATCTACAGTTTAATAAAAACAATTCCGTAAAGTTGCACAAAAAATAAGAAGAACGTGTGTCGGCGTTTAGGTAAAATTTAATAAAGAAAATTATACTTTACTTTCATAATCCTACTTAAACGAATCTCCAATGTATTAACTACAAGATAATGCAATCCTAACACTTAAAAGTGCTTTGGTTATTTACTTATGATTTTTTAAAAACGCCCTTCAAATCCGCCATATAAAATTACTATGGAACAAAATTATGAAATATAATACGCGAGCAACGCATGACATATTCAGTCACACCCGAGAGCTCAGAGAGAGAGCACGTCTCAATGCGGCGCTGTGACACTTAAAAATACTTCGATGTAAATTGTGTATGAATACAGCAGTAATACGCAGTAAAACAGGGTAAGTATTATTTTTGATATTATAAGCTTCTAAGCAGGTCGATCACGTAACGTCAGTTTAGATCTAAATGTCCATTTTTATATGGAAAAATGAGAGTTGGATCTACCTGACGCGCGTTCGAAACGTTACGTGGTTGCCCCTCAGGAGCAACGAGAACTGATGGCGAGGGTCTCATGACGAAGCCGGAAGATGGCTGGTGGAACTCTATGATGGAAGGGGCTAAGATAGTCGACTTTGGGCTCGTTTGCTTTGATATCGTCAGTACTTACCATTAAACATGATGGCGAGGGTCTCATGGCGAAGCCGGAAGATGGCTGGTGGAATTCTATGATGGAAGGGGCTAAGATAGTCGAGTTTGGGCTCGTTTGCTTTGTTATCTTCAGTACTTACCATTAAACATGATGGCGAGGGTCTCATGACGAAGCCGGAAGATGGCTGGTGGGACTCTATGATGGAAGGGGCTAAGATAGTCGAGTTTGGGCTCGTTTGCTTTGTTATCTTCAGTACTTACCATTAAACATGATGGTGAGGGTCTCATGACGAAGCCGGCAGATGGCTAGTGGAACTATATGATGGAAGGGGCTAAGATAGTCGAGTTCAAACTCAAGCTCGTTAGCTTATTCCTGTATAGTCAGTTATTAAATCAAAAAAATATTAGACTATTTATTATTTTTTCAATAAAAAAAGTTATGAAGATATAGCCCGTTAAAGTTCCGCGTGACGTCACGCCATGCCACACTTTTTACCACAACTGACGTCGCGAGTCCGCACCTCTGAACTTTGACGTGCTTTTTCTGACATGTTTTTTCCTTGACAAAAGAAAACATACGTGTCCAACATTTTGTGATATATTATCACAATAATATTTTTTTACTCAGGAAACATTTAACCTATTGATGGTGCACCAACTATTTATTGTTTTAGTTAAGGGGTTAAGTACCCGAGGTTTTCATCGATTTTTGCCGAGTTATAATCGTATCTCCTACTTTTACACTACAGATAGAATTATAAGTCAAACGGCTATCGGTTCTTCAATCTTTTATCTCCATTTCTGTCTACTGGATTTTGAAAGAAATGAATACTTAATTTTGTATGATTTTTTTAAACATTGACTAAAAACACATTTCGTGAAAGATCACTACAACACTACACTATTGACGTGAAAGATCTAACATATACGAAATCTACAAATGGGTTCGTCTATGACGTCTCTGGAAAAGTGGGTTTTAAACTAATTAACACAAAAGTTATGGCCAGAAAACCAGTTTTTTGGCCTATAATTGTCCAACTTTGATGCCAAATATCTCGAATACAATGAACTTTTAAGTGAATATGGGATACTATATTGCTTAAAGCCGTTGTTCTAATTATATAATAAGCTACTAAAGACATTAGAAAACTAAGGGATTCAGATCGAAGGTTATTGGCGTATGGGAGCCCCTTAAAATGGGAAGATGCAAGGAAAGATATAATACACGTAAAAATGGCCCTAAGTATTTCAACAAACGGCTTCTTGCTTCTATTGCACGAACAAAAAGACAAAATGAATTAGGAATTTCCAATCTAAGTATATTTTTTTTAATACTTTTGGCATTATACAAAGTGTAACAAAAATGGGGTATGAACCGATCAAGGGCTTAACAGGTATCGTTTTCTGATAAGAAAAACAGAAAAAAAAAATTTGGCGCGTTTTTTTTTTACATTTCTATGGAGCTTGTCGCCCCAGTTAGCCAACGATCCATACTAAGGTAAAAAAAAATCGCGTCAGATTTTTTTTCTGTTTTCTCTTATCATTTCTGGTACATCCTGTATTAAGCAGATAAGCAGATATTTGGCAGATAATAAGAAATTTCTTATTTTCAATGTACTTAATACTAATTATGGTTTTAGACATCATCGAATAATCCGATTGGAGTATTGGGAACAAAAAATAATAATGGAAAAAGTGCAGCGTCCAATGTTACGGCACGCAATGAATCTGTGGTAAGGTTTTGTTTTCAAATAATAAAGAGGTTACAATATATTTAACACTAAAGAAACTAGCTAATATCAACATTACTATGTATTGCACTGTTTTCAGGAATCGTCATGTTAGGAAAAAGTCCAGAACGAACATTCCGTGTTAACTAAAGACTTTACAGTAAGTTCAGTTGATTAAATTTTTTAAGTTGATTTTTCAATCTGTAGTCGAGTTTGCATTTGCAACTTACAAAAAAAATTCTGTGACATACGGACGGATAGACAGACAGACGGACATGACGAATCCATGGCCAAAATGGCAAAAATGGAAACTTACGATTTTCAATGCTCTACTTAAATTTATATGTAGCACTTGATTCGCAATTTCATACTTTTTAATCTTATTACAGGAATCTTTTGAAACGGACTCAATGGCCGAAATCGACAATATTTTCACTCATTGATATTTTTGGTTTTTTGGAGAAACAAGAGCTAGCTTTTCGTGGACTTGGCTAGATTGGCTATTTTATTTATCTACCCTGTCTAACTCTGTGCACGCCACTGCTGATTGCTAATTCAATTCCAACACTAGTCCACCGGTAACACTGCGTTATTATTACTTTGCTTATTTTTTTCTTTTCCTTAGTTAACGGACAAATTTCAATAAAAATAATAATTGCGTTTTGTATTTTATTCCTTATACCATCCACGGTTTTATACGCGGAGTTGAGATTATTATTAGAGAATAATGAGCTACTAACTTTTAGCTTGTGACCGACCGTACCGATCGAGCGAGCCGGCGGTAGTGTGCGTGATTACGCACACACAGGTGCAAATGCCAAATCGGTGCCCGCGTCAAAAGCTCGGCGCAGTCTTAACTAAAATAAATCTACAAAAAACCGGCCAAGAGCGTGTCGGGCCACGCTCAGTGTAGGGTTCCGTAGCCCGTTCAGTGAACCGAATGTATGAGCAGGAGAGTTCAAATTCCCAAATCAAATTATAGACAGACACAATACAAGCAATACTTAGCAAACAATTTTATTATTAGACAACGAACGACCAAAGACAACTAAGACAATTCGAGAACGACAAATTTTCGACGTAATGTATGTTCGCACCTGCTCCGACCCCATTAAAAAATCTTAACAGCGCCATGTACAATGTGAGCGTTCCACGTACAGCGACACCTATCGGCAAATTAAGTAAACTATTAGCTTAAAGTATGGAAGATGATTTTTATGGGATAATTCTTTATTGCGTGAACCGATTTTCACCGTTTTTTTACTTTATTTGAAAGCACGTAATTTCATTGTGATTTTGTAGAAATTACAGGTAGAATAAATACCTGCTTATACGGTTAAATTACAAACTTAGTTCAGAAATTATTTTGTAATTTTTTTCAAAAACTATTCAAACTATCAAGTTCAAAATATTTTTCCTAGAAAGTTTTTATAAAGTTCTACTTTTGAGATTTTTTTCATATTTTTAAATATTATGGTTCAAAAGTTAGAGGGGGGGCACATTTACATTCACATTTTTTACTTCTGGAGCGATTATCTCCGAAAATAGTAACATTATCAAAAAAATATTTTAGCAAACACCTATTCATTTGTAAATACCTATCCAACAATATATCACAGGTTAGGGTTGAAATAAAAAAAAACACTCGCCACGTTACGTATAGGGGAGGTACCCTAATAATAAAAAAAACACTTTTTATTTTACCACTTTGTCGGCGTGATTGATATACATATTAGTACCAAATTTCAGCTTTCTAGTGCTATCGGTTACTTAGATTATCCGCGGACGGACGGACAGACAAAGCGAAACTATAATGGTTCCTAGTCGACTACGGAACCCTAAAAAGGCCCTCGAGGCATTAAATACAAACAAGATTTAATTAAACTCACCAAATAAATAGGAAACTTAAGTAACACTACACTAGGGAAACATAAACTTAGCCAAATATTGATATTATGTGCTCCAATGAGTTTATTATTGGCAAACCGATGCGAATCGAAATCGATTCGATTCGATGTGATCGCCTCGCCACGGTTACCCCTACAATCTGCATTGCTGTAAGAACAACAAATCCACATTTCCATTCAAACAGAATGCTCGGGTTTGAGTGGCACGGTCTGCCAGTTACAGCATTGTTTTTTCCGCGTAAACTAGCGACTACCCGGCTCTAAACAAAATGAACAAACAGCAGAACCATCCAATCACGATCAACGTGCTGACGGTTGATTAAGTAATACGCGGCGCGGCCGCATGTGGGTAATTAATTAAAGTCAGGACATCGGTGGCTGGATAATTAATAAAGTCGTATGTATAACAAGTTCCTCAGGTAGTTAGTCCCTTTTAAAATGGTGTAGTAGATCGGTCCGAAACACGCGGGCCGGCGCGGCACCGCAAATTGGCTAATTTATCGCTCCAACTAGTCGTTGCCGGGCGGTAAAACTTAGAGAACCGAACGTGCTGCGGCCTAAGTGGGGGTTTGGGGAAGTGCAAGGCATGATAGGACTCGAAAGTTTTTACGAGACTGACGTAAAATAATTCACATTGTTGGCAAATTATATTCATTACATGTCTGATGTCATCCTTAAGTTTAAGTTCAATTTCGTTCAGAGTCGGCCTGCAGGTCGGCAGGGTCACGATGTTCAAAGGAAAATACTGGGGGCTCACTTGGATGTCTCTGCTAATCTATTTTTAGACAAGGAAAAGAAAGTGGAATGTATCCCATCATGTTTAATACCGCAGAAATGGAATACCGGCCTGGGTCTACTATTCTCACTTAAACAGACGAAGTCGTAAACTTCGCATTTCCTCAATCTGTAGCGAAAGTCTACAAACATGAGAACTACCTAGCGTTGTACCATTTATAAATACACTGATCATTTTAACAAGTTTAGCGAACAGTAATGGAGCACTAGGAAAACACTCAATCGTATAATTCACTATCCCGTCCCCTCTTCTTGTTTAGAGATCCAGGTTTAAAACTACTAAGTGTGTTCGGTAAGTTCTTTGTGGGATTTTCCACTTTTCTCTGTGTCGCAGCGTTATTTTTCATGCCGGGAGAAAATTGTGTTATTCGGTCGTAGATGGAACAGACACAATGCAGCAGAAATACTGTTTTAAATTAGTTTGAAACACAGTGTCGCGGAAGTATAATATTTTTGATATAGAAAGCAAGACGGTGATATTATTATGATATTAAATATGGTTCCTCATGTTGGGATTCCTTTGATTACCACAAAATAAATGGTTCAACTTATATTTGCAAAGGTTTTATTTGTGTAATTTTTTATATTATTCTGTTCTTTTAGTATTTAGAATAAAATAAAATAACATTTATTCATGACAATAAATCAGCATACAAAAGAAAAAACAACATTGCTACGAAACGGTTCCATCTCAGCGTTGTATTTGTTGTTATAGCGGCAACAGATTTTTCATCTGTGAAAAATTCAACTGTCTAACTATCACGGTTCATGAGACACTGGTGACAGACGGACAGACGGACTTAGTAATAGGGTCTCATTTTTGATTCTGAAACCTTCCTCCGACAGTCGTATCTTCGATGGACTGATGACCGGCAGAACGTTTCGCTTATGGTTTGTTCACCGAAATAACTTTTCGTCTACTCATGTTTCATATATGTACAACTACGAACGAACTAGCGCTACCCCACCATTTCACGCAAATAGGCACACTGGATGTCGACTTGCGGAAAAGAGCCCAGTACAACTAACTAACTACGAACGTTTCGCCGACAGATTGATTAGTGTTCTTCCAAGGATCGTAGCGTCATGAAAATTGGCAGCTGTATGTAGTTCTGATGACAATACAATAATATGGTACTGTCGAACTGATCTGATGATGGAGCCGGAAGATATGAACTGGAACTTCATGATGGAACATCGTATCATAGCTGTGTTTGGATTTGTTAGAAAAGTCTTGTAATGAACTTTGACCACGATTAGGTTTCAAGGTCTCATGATGAAGCTGGTTTGGCTTTTACGTGCATTTATGAAAGCGTGTTTTTCTAGTGTTTTTTAAACTATTATTTTTTACCCTTTGGGTACGGAACCCTAGAAAACGGCATAGTATTTAAAAGAATGATAGCGCTGATGAAATACCTACAAACACATTTTTTTTAAATCAAAAGTCGTTCCACTTTATGTTAAGATTCTTATAGTAATTGTACGAGAAATAAACAGAACACTTCTGAACTTAATTGTCCAGCTTTCAAAAAATCGTGAAGACTTTTATATTTATTCCATCAAGTTGTCTTGGAATTTATGACTTAAGTATCTTCAAATTGCCGTCTACCGAAGCCCAAAATTCTCGGTCATGCGACAATCGAATAATTTTTGACGGTGTTCCTTCAATTTACTTGACAATAGGGGATAAATTAGAAAGCTGCCACTCACCGTACAATTGGAACCAAAATAAAAATAAATTACTTGCGACAACGCTACAATTGGTGCTTGATGAGATTCTGAAGGATCACTTGAGTGGTTTTAATAAGGCACGTGGCATAAGCCAAGCGTGCGGGCTTGCTTGCAATTTTGATGTTTTAACCTTTATCATAACTATAATGATGGATCCTGTTGGCAGCGGGCTGCCGAAAGTTGAAAAACTTAAACAAGTTTTCGATATTTACAGTTTTTTTAAACGCAATAAGAGTATAAGAGTAGCACAAATTGTGATGTGCCGTTCCCAGGAATATTCCCCAGGTGGGAATATTCCCCGGAAACATTCCCGGGAATATTCCCATACAAGGGAACATACGGGAATATTGAAATTGTCTATGTTTAATATATCTTGCTATTAGGGATTCCATGATAACCTTGGACCCTTGATTTTTTTACCAAGACATTAACCAGTGTAATTTACCCGCAAAAGGAGATTCCCAATGTTCCCGGGAATATTTGCCGGAACAATGGGAATATTCCCGGGAACAATGGGAATATTCCCAGTTATTGGGAATATTCCCCCATCAGAAAAAACAAATTTTACAAAAGTACTTCTGAAAGTAACAAAAACGATACAAAGTTAATAAAAAAACCACAATAAAATATTATACGAACACAAAATATGAAAATATTAACATATTAAATGGTAATTGAGATAAAAAGTCAGAATTAGTACAATAATGCAGTTTTTAGCGAATGGCACTTTATTTGTCGGGGCACTATTCATTGTATTTACTTTTATTACAACTTTAATTTTCCTAATTTGTATTTCAATATTCCCCGGCACATCACTAAGCACAATATGTACACTTGGGAGCAAAGAAATCGAAGCACCCTCACCATTTTCATATTATTGCGATTTCTGCGTGTAGACTCAAATTTATTATTACTTAAAAGAAAGAAGGCAAAAAAATATTTCTAATGACGAAAATCCCATTAAAAAATCGCAAAAAATTACAAAGCTTAATACAGTTTTAATATGTTACAGTGAGAAAACGCTAGCAGATCGTGACGTCACGATCCTCGATTGTCATAGTAAATGACAATCGTTTTATATGAGGGTGCGTTTTGCGGAAAAGCGACAGAACATATATCCTCTTGAAACTTTGGACACTTATAATTTTATGGTTATTTAACCTCTTGAGTGGCTTTTTTCTCCATTTGACTACATTCTTAAATCTTTTTCAAGAAAATACATAGGTCTGTGACTACAACCCTATTGTAACGGATCATAAAAAATTGATACCGTCCGAAAGATAATAGAATATTCTATAGTTTCATACTTTTTGAACACGCTTTTATTAGGTCAACCTGTATGTAACAAACTATGTAATGGAATCTAAGGTAACGAATTTAACCATCTTCCAAGAATCGTCATGAAAATTGGCAGCTGTATGTCGTTCTGACGACAATAAAATAATATGGTACTGTCGAACTGATCTGATGATGAAGCCGGAAGATATGAACTGAAACTTCATGATAGAACATCGTATCATAGCTGTGTTTGGATTTGTTAGAAAAGTCTTGAAATGAACTTTGACCACGATTAGGTTTCAAGGTCTGATGATGAAACCGGAACATAGGCACTGGTATACAATGATGGAATATCGTATCATAGTCGTGTTTGCACTTGTGAGAAAGGTCACGTAATGGACTTTGAACACGATCAGGTTTCAAGTTTATAACATACCTATTATATATTGACTTGGAAATATTGAGTGTAAATAGTGTAAATATTGATATGGTATAAAATGTTTATAGACCTGTACATGGAGAGTGTAAATAGAATAATATTGATATATCTATTATATACGATTTATATTGACGTGTAAATAGGGTAGTAGGTTGTTAAAGATCCCACCCAAACTAAGGTGAGAAACGTGCCGAGGGCTGAATGGCATAAGGGTGGTTAATAGACCACGCAGTGGTGTACTTAGGGTCCCGTACTTTTGCGGCCAGACAGGCGTTTGTGGCCCTAAGTAGAGTAAAATCACTAAGTGGTCTCCAGATTGAAGAGCTAGATTGTTCTAAGCTGACAGGTAAAACACCATGCAATACAGACGCACTGGCGGAGATGGAGAGGATGCGGGCTCATTCGCCTACTTGAAATAAATGTATAAATGTTAAAAATATTTCGTTATCAGGCTAAAAAGTATAAAATAAATTAATAGTTTAAAAAATACTAGAAAAACACGCTTTTATAAATGCACGTAAAACTAAAAATAAATTATGGATCGTTCAAGTTATCTCTATTTCTGGGCTGAAGTGTAAACTTTGTGCTTTTAATAATATTTGATTGTAAAAGCGTGGGGCGCTGGAACTTTCGTAACATGTCTGTTCAAGACCTTCTTGTTAACAAATACTAATACTTACTTCCTGGCAGAAGCTGCATGAGGTCGCGCAAGAGCATAACGCTTATGCTGTACTTAATTTCCGGAAAGTAGAGGCATTCAAAATGTCGGTGAATGTCGTGTCATGTTTTGTCTGAGTTTGACAAACTGATACTTTGAACATATTGTTTAATGTAGACTTGTAGAGCCACCTACTAGTCGTGCTGCAACTCCAGTTGGAGCGCCGCCGATGTCTGTAACCTGCTTCCCGTAACATCGCTTAACTTGATTTCTCAGCAAGTTATACAAAAAGTCTTTCCTGTTCCAGCGCCCCACGCTTTTACGATCTAATATTATAATTAAAAGCACATAGTTTACACTTCAGCCCAGAAATGGAGACAACTTGAACGATCCATAATTTATTTTTAGTTTTACGTGCATTTATAAAAGCGTGTTTTTCTAGTATTTTTTAAACTATTAATTTATTTTATACTTTTTAGCCTGATAACGAAATATTTTTAACATTTATACATTTATTTCAAGTAGGCGAATGAGCCCGCATCCTCTCCATCTCCGCCAGTGCGTCTGTATTGCATGGTGTTTTACCTGTCAGCTTAGAACAATCTAGCTCTTCAATCTGGAGACCACTTAGTGATTTTACTCTACTTAGGGCCACAAACGCCTGTCTGGCCGCAAAAGTACGGGACCCTAAGTACACCACTGCGTGGTCTATTAACCACCCTTATGCCATTCAGCCCTCGGCACGTTTCTCACCTTAGTTTGGGTGGGATCTTTAACAACCTACTACCCTATTTACACGTCAATATAAATCGTATATAATAGATATATCAATATTATTCTATTTACACTCTCCATGTACAGGTCTATAAACATTTTATACAGGCACCTATGTCAATATTTACACTATTTACACTCAATATATACAAGTCAATATATAATAGGTATGTTATAAACTTGAAACCTGATCGTGTTCAAAGTCCATTACGTGACCTTTCTCACAAGTGCAAACACGACTATGATACGATATTCCATCATTGTATACCAGTGCCTATCTTCCGGTTTCATCATCAGACCTTGAAACCTAATCGTGGTCAAAGTTCATTTCAAGACTTTTCTAACAAATCCAAACACAGCTATGATACGATGTTCTATCATGAAGTTCCAGTTCATATCTTCCGGCACTATCATCAGATCAGTTCGACAGAACCGTATTATTGTATTGTCTTTAGAACTACATACAGCTGCCAATTTTCATGACGCTACGATTCTTGGAATATGGTTAAATTCATTACCTTAGATTCCATTACATAGTTTGTTACATACAGGTTGACTTAATAAAAGCGTGTTAAAAATCGTTCATAAGACGTTGTTTGCAATGGCGGCGCCGGAAGTTGTCATTGTAGTAAATAACTTTTTTATTGCGTGATCTCACATTTCTCTGTTCGTATGTAGCTATAATAAAGGCAGATTGGGTAAATTTTTTAATAAAGGTTTATGTATGACGCGTGTTTGTTTGATGTGGCATAAACGAAACGTTAGTACAGGATTCGGCAATGTCCTTTGTTTTCGGCTAGGCTTGGTTAAATATAAATAAAAAATATTGTTACGTCGAAGGACAGGGGAGTTATTTTCATTATAAATCCTAAATGTTTCTTTAATCAAAAAAATTATACAATGAACCTAATAATTATTTTTTCTCAAACATGCTCGGAAATGTATGCGTTAATGTCACGAAATGAGGACATGAAGTTTCTTGTTTAAGGCTTCTTCTTGGCCTTAGGCCAAGAAGTAATGTATGAAAACCCTGAGTAAAACCAGAAACCAGAAACCATTATCATTGACAGTCGCGGTCTGTTGCGTCACTTAAGATGAATGAATTTGAAGAAGTTGTGGCTTTCCAATGACTTGTGAATTGGTTGAATATAGTATTTGTTTATTTATTGTATATTTGCGATAGATATAGTGTGTATTATATTTTATACTGTATATTTATACATGTATTGGCATGTTTTTATTTGTCTAGAATTAATACCTATTAGGTTTTGTTTTCATTTTCTCTGTGTTTTTGTACACGGTATAAGTTTGCCTATCTCGGTCTACCTACCTTCCTCTCAATTGCTCAAAGGTTAGCTGGAAGAGATCCCTTATTAGTTCGCCTTTGTACTTTGATCTATTGTGTGACATGTATATTCTTTAACCTGTTATTGTGTACAATAAAGTGCTTACATACATACATAGATTATTGTCCGCTACTATAATTTTTTAAATTTGCTTACTAATATTACTGACAAAAGAAAAAAATACACACTGCCAACCACCACTAGACTCTGTGAGCATACTTGCGAAAAAAAAAAACAAAATCTATGTTGCTATACTCATGTGCGGTTAAACATGGTACTCGAACGACTTGTACAAATGGCATGTTATAAAATAAAAAAGGCGGCAAATTACACAAATTTTAATATTTCCTCACCTCGTTTGAGAAAAGCACTATACAATCCTCGGCCGGAACAGGGATTGCTGGACTCGGCCGTCTACCCCAAGCTCGTCCACCAATCCCTTACTTCACGGCCTCTGCAGTAATGTACTATTTCTCAAACATGCTCGGAAATGTATGCATTAATATCACGAAATGAAGACATGAAGTTTCTTGTTTAAGGCTCCCTACATTTCTTCTTGGCCCTACGCCAAGAAGTAATGTATGAAAACCCTAAGTAAAACCATTATTGTCCGCTACTCTAACTTTTTAAATTTGCTTACTAATATTAAACTGACAAAGGAACAATTACATGGCAGTGTTATACCACCACTAGACTGCAAGCATGCTTGCGACATAAAAAAAAAACAAAATCTTTGGTACTATACTTATGTTCGGTTAAGCATCGTGCTCAAACGGCTTGTTCAAATGGCATGTTTAATAAGTTTCTGTCAAAAATTTCCTTTTTGGTACAAGCTTTTATTGCCGACTGTAGTTTTCTGTATACCGTCATCAACTACTCGTTGAGATGATTCTAACGAGCCCAAACTCGATGTGGTTTTATTACGGAGTTCCTATGGCCACCTTCCAACTCCATCATCAGATCAGCTCCACGTCATCATAATATTGCAGTGTCACGCGATTTGCATATTCGTGTAAAATTTCAACTCAATCGGAAACCAGTAAGTGGATCAAATTTAACTTGCAATATTTGATTACAGACAGACAGACAGACAGACAACGGGACAGGTGAAACTAAATAAAAGCTTGGTCAAATAATAAAGGAGGGAAATGACCTATTATTTAATTGATTACCTTGTATTTATTTTAATTTAAATATTTCCTCACATCGTTTGAGAAAAGCACTATACAATCCTCGGCCGGAACAGGGATTGCTGGACTCGTTGTATCCGGCCTCGTCTACGACTCGGCCATTTATCCTAATTTCGTCCAGTAATCCCTTACTTCACGGCCTCTGCAGTAATGCACTATAACTCCAAAAGAAAGAAGGCAAAAAATATGCCTAGTGACGAAAATCCCATTCAGATATCTCAAATAATTACGAAGCTACAACCGATTTAATATTGCTTGTTAGAGAGGGAAAACGCAAACAGTGTGTGACGTTACGGGATGCTGCCGGGGGGCCGCGTCGACGGCGGCGCCGAACACGGTGGGCACGGCACATTGCCGTCTATGAGTCACACGTCAGACAGAGAGAGAGCAATCCCTTACTTCACGGCCTCTGCAGTAATGTACTATAAATCAAATGCTTATCAAGCGATACCCCACTTGTCATAGTTCTTTGACTTTAATTGTCCCACGCAATTTTTAACCCCCGACGCAAAGAGAGGGGTGTTATAAGTTTAACGTGTCTGTGTAGCAAGGAATCACTGTAGAAAATACAAAACTCGCCAAGAATATTCAGCATATTTTAAGCACATTTAAGTGAGTAGATATTCTGTAAGTACCCCTGATAAACAAGCTCTTGTGATTTTGGGCATCAAATTTCACAAAGTATACCTAATATTCCCTAAATGAGCCCAAAATAGGTAACGTTTGATTCCTGTGAACAATTTGATCGTCCGTCGACTTAAGTGTTTTTGGATAAACAAAGGGATTTCTGTCCTCTATATTAGATTTTCCTCTGTAACAGCCTCCTCCTGTCTAGGCTTATTTAATTAAGGATGTTTTTGCAGAGCGGAACTGAGGATGGTGAAATCTCTTTTTCAGGGTTCCGTATCTCAAGAGAAAAAATAACCCTTATAGACTCGCTTTATTGTCCGTCTGTCTCTTTGACCCATTTTCTCCAGATCGCATGGAGGGTATCAAGTTGGATGTATATATCAAAATAGTCTGGAACGCAACCTCAACGTAGTTTAAAAAAAATCTTGAGTTAACGTTATAACCAGCCCCAAATGTTGCCTCTAAAATACCTAGATAAATCAAAAGTTACAAATGTAACTGTATTGTTACAATATTGCATAAAATACAGTTTTATATAGCCAGCGTCATAGGACCCCTAAGCGGCGGATAACACTTCGAGACAGGAGCTCCTGTTGCACTTAAACACGTCCCAAATGTACGTTTAATTAGCCACAAATCATGCTAGTACGGTACGGAATCTGTCTGACTAGCACTTGGCCAGTTTTTTATGGTTCCGTAGTCAACAACGAACCCTTATAGTCTCGCCATGTCCGTCAGTCCGTCCGTCCGTCCTCGGCGTAGCTCATCAGTAACCATTACTACCAGAAAACTGTGATTCGGCATGGGTATATACATCAATCACGCCGACAAAACAGTACATTAAAATCTTTAAATATTTTTTTTTCTCATACATGCTCGGAAATGTATGCGTTAATATCACGGAATGAAGACATGACGTTTCTTGTTTAAGGCTCCCTACATTTCTTCTTGGCCTTACGCCAAGAAGTAATGTATGAAAACCCTAAGTAAAACCATTATTGTCCGCTACTCTAACTATTTAAATTTGCTTACTAATATTAAACTGACAAAGGAAAAGTTACATACTGCCAACCACCACTAGACTCTGTAAGCATACTTGCGACATAAAAAATATAAAAAAATCTATGATACTATACTTATGTGCAGTTAAACATGGTGCTCGAACGGCTTCTTCAAATGACATGTTTAAAAATAAAAAAGGCGGCAAATTACACAATTGTTTTCTGATCTTTCGTTCCGATTGTAATTATTTTAATTTTATTATTTCCTAACATCGTTTCAGAAAAGCATTATACAATCCTCGGCCGGAACAGGGATTACTGGACTCGATGTATCCGGTCTACCCCAATCTCGTCCAGCAATCCCTTACTTCACGGCCTCTGCAGTAATGTATTATTTTTAGGGTACCTCCCTTACACCTAAAGCGGGGATGTAATTTTTTTTCTCGTTAAACCCATAGTGTGGGATATCGTTGGATAGCTCGTTCAAAAATATTATTATATTATTTACTGAAACAATTTTTCAAATCAGTGATTAGTTTGCGAGATATTAGGTTTTTAAGCCCTAATTTTTGTTCGAGCCACGTGGCCGGCTAAATGGCTACTACTGGGAATGTGAGAAGAATCGTGGTAGTAGTACATATAATGAATTTAAAAGGAAAACTATCGCGGACTAGACGACGATAAAGATACTTATTATAGATAAATAAATACTTAAATACATAGAAAACATCCATGACTCAGGAACAAATAATCGTGCTTATCAAACAATTAAATGCCCTTACCGGGATTCGAACCCAGGACCTGTTGCTTCGTAGGCAGGGTCACTACCAACTAGGCCAAAGTGGTCGTCACTGATTGTTAATGAATCACACTTCATATATATTTTATCGTCATTTTAACTCAATAGTCATTGTCTATAATCATATTTGACGTCATGTTTGTTTAGGTACATGATAGGACACTTAAGAATCAATAAACTTTATATTGTTTTCGCTAAAGTAAATGTTTCCGTTTTGCTAATATTTATTTAATAGTCTAACGCCGTCTACGATGTTGCTTTTCTGATAAAAATAAACTAGTACATAGTAAGTACATTGTGACTTGACATCGACTTTCCTGTTTTGTTACTGTCGACTTGTAATGACATGATGAGACAAAGCTGCTTAGGTGTATACTTACCTTATTTACAGGCAACCGAATGGGTCGCGGTATTTGAACTCCCCAAATGTAGCCTCGCGACAATAGGGGTGTAGACTCGAAAATAATTATTTCTCAAACATGCTCGGAAATGTATGCGTTAATATCCTGAAATGAAGACATGAAGTTTCTTGCTTAAGGCTCCCTACATTTCTTCTTGGCCTTACGCCAAGAAGAAATGTATGGAAACCCTAAGTAAAACCATTATTGTCCGCTACTCTAACTTTTTAAACTTGCTTACTAATATTAAACTGACAAAGGAAAAATTACATACTGCCAACCACCACTAGACTGTAACCATACTTATGTGCGTTAAACTTGGTGCTCGAATGGCTTCTTCAAATGGCATGTTTAAAAAATAAAAATGGCGGCAAATTACACTATTGTTTTCTGATCTTTCGTTCCGATTGTAATTATTTTTATTTTTATATTAATATTTCCTCACATCGTTTGAGAAAAGCACTATACAATCCTCGGCCGGAACAGGGATTGCTGGACTCGTTGTATCCGGCCTCGTCTACGACTCGGCCGTTTACCCCAATTTCGTCCAGTAATACCTTACTTCACGGCCTCTGCAGTAATGTACTATAACTCCAAAAGAAAGAAGGCAAAAAATATGCCTAGTGACGAAAATCCCATTCAGATATCTCAAATAATTACGAAGCTACAACCGTTTTAATATTGCTTGTTAGAGAGGGAAAACGCAAACAGTGTGTGACGATACGTTACGGGATGCTGCCGGGGGGCCGCGTCGACGGCGGCGCCGAACACGGTGGGCACGGCACATTGCCGTCTATGAGTCACACGTCACAATCTTCCAGCGTCATCGTTTCATATGAAGTTGCGTTTTGCGATAAAGGGACAGAACATACCCCTTTTTAAAACTTTGGACACTTATTACTTCGTGATTATTTAACCTTTTGCGTTGATTTTTTCTCCACTTGACTACATTTTTAATTCTTTTTCGAGAAAAATGTCATTATTGATTATTTTATTTAGTGTCTACACACCTATTAGCCCCAGAAAGTCATACGCAGATGAAATAATTTTGGAAATCGGACTACTGAGTGAATTCGGAGATTATAGCCATTACATACAAAAAAACAAAGAGCGTAGCCATGGTTGCATGGAAAAGCGGCCCTCTCACCAAATGTTTACTGTATTTTTTTTTATAATAGCCCTCATGACGACGAATTTCGCGTTTGTAAGGGTGGCCACAGCGGGATGAAATTTCATGGGAGAGGGATGGCATTTGTGCATATCATTTATTACATCATAAACGACTAAAAACAAATGCCATCCAATATCAACGATTTTAAGTGCATTTTTCCTACGTTCTCGTCCATCACCATTTTTTTCCGGCTTCCAAATCTGACGGCTCGATAACCGACCTGCTGGGACGGATGGCATTTTTTTTACAGTGTCTGTATGTGATGAAGAACAAGCATGCCAAATTTCAAGCGGTTGCCTGCCATTTTTTTTATAGCCTGCTTACTCGGCTCCGGTCGCACTAGGAGGGATGGCATAAAAAAATCATTATATAAACAGGGTACACACTTTCAGGCTACCGCGTTTCATCCGGTTGCCTCGCGATATTTTTTTTTTACCACCGCCTTCCTATTTTCGAACCGGTCACAGTTGGCTCATTTCGGGTTGCACAGGGCGGGTCCACATCACTTCGGGAGCTCAAATACCGCGAGCCATCCGGTTGGCTTTCCAACATTGAATTACGCGTCATTGCTTTAACTTCCGTATTACAACTCAAAATTATATTAGTATTAATAACAAAGATGAATAATAATAATTAAAATGTCCCTATGCTAATTTTCTATGATTACAAAATTCGTGCTTACCTTACAAAACACTATACATTAAAGTGTTTCAATCTTATTACGTACAGCTCATAAGAAGGAGCCTCCTTGACTTCCGGGCTCTGTTTGTTATAAATTTTAAACACCGACTACCCACAATGAGTGGACGTTCGCGTCAATCGGGCCTGCACGGATTTCATGTCGCGGCCGGTTTTAAACACCGTCTGCCCACAATGACTTGGACGTTCGCGTCAATCGGGCCTGCACGGATTTCATGTCGCGGCCAGTTTTAAACACCGTCTGCCCGTGCCCACAATGACTTGGACGTTCGCGTCAATAGGACCTGCACAGATTTCATGTCGCGGGCGGTTTTCCTTTGATCCGGACGACGCATTTTGTAACCGTCCTTGTGTTTCCATATAAAAGCGCCTTCAAATATGTAGAGGCTTGGAGCCGTTCAAATTGTTAGTTTAGCTAATGCCTTCAAGTAGGAGAAAATGGAGGCACTCCAGTCAAAATCCTAACAGCTTTTTTTTGGAATACAAACACCCTGTCCCTGTCTGTAGCGAAGCCCCGTAAGTCAATACCGTTCAAAATAATTGAGACCGATGACTGTTGTCCAAAAAGATGGAGTTTATTACGTAAGCATAGTATGCCACGCGAATATTTTCTTGTGAAAGGACAGGGGAAAGCCGCGACAATGCGAAAGATGCTTGCGCTAGCCTACCGGTGAGTAAATCTATGTGCTTGTCCCATTTTAGACCCGCATCAAACTGATAACCTAAGAAACGCGTGTCATAAACTTGAGATATACTTTTATTTTATCAATTACAATTTCCAAGGGGGTCGGGTACTTCCTCTTTAACCAAAAGTGTAAAAATATTGTTGAGATCATTAACCATAATATGGAAGAGGAGATTTCCAGCCGCAGAGCCTAGACGGACGACGCAGTCATCTAGAGTATTCACCCCCGATCTGGTAGTTAGTTAGTTAGTTAGTTAGTTATACTGGGCTTTTTCCGCAAGTCGACATCCATTGTGCCTATTTTGCGGGAAATGGTGGGGTAGCGCTACTCTAACCACCCCAGCTCCTCTACAAAGTTGGTGAGTGGCTTTGTGTTCCTGACTGCGTTCCGTAGTGTGTCTGGAGACCCTAGGTGCTTTTTCCTGTATACTTCTACCTGCTTGCAGTCCAGTAGAATATGTTTGGTTGTTTCCTCCGCCTCCATGCAGGCTCTGCACATGGGGCTGTCTGTGATACCCATGTTGTACAGGTGTCTGTTCAGGGTGTTATGTCCTGTTACTATTCCTACTATCTTGCGTAGTTGGTTTCTGTGTGTCCTCAGTAGTGCGGTTGTGAGTTTGTTGTCGCGTTTTGACAGAATCTCTTTGGTCTGTCTGCATGTGTCTATATCCTCCCAATATCTCTGGTGTAGGTCTTTGGTGTATAGGTCAAGTTGATTGTATATGTAGCTTTGTGGCAGGGGTAAGATTGGTTCCGGTCCATATGCCGCCGTTTCTGAGCCTTTCCTGGCCAGTTCGTCCGCTGCATCGTTTCCTCTTGAGCCACTATGCCCCTTGATCCATTGTATGGTAACGTTGTTTTTGTCTGCGCACACCTCTGTTAAGTTTTGGTGGCATTCGTATATCAAGCTAGATGTGATGTTATCACTGTTCAGTGCTTGTAGTACCGATTTACTGTCTGAGAGTATCCGTATGTTTGTGTTCTCAACTTGTCGTCTCTTTATGGCATTGCAGGCTTCAATTATCCCTACGCATTCAGCCTGTGGAATACCGTGTTTTGTTCACCCAGTGGTTTGGATATGTGTATGTTTAAGTCCTCTGAGAACACTCCACATCCCGTTCCCGTATTTGTTTTCGAACCATCTGTGAAGATTCTGAGGTCTGTTTGGTTTAGCCCCTCCCTCGAGTCTTCTGTTAGTAATATGCCGTAGTCTTTCTTGAAGACTGCAGTTCTCGGTATTTTATCGATTGGAGCCTCCATAATAGGGAGGCTTGTGATCAGTCTGTTGTGGATCTTCGTGTGTGGTGTGTTTAGTTTTGTCCATAGGTTGAGGTTTTTTAGGCGTATTGCCGTCGCAGCCGCTTCCTTTTGTATGTGCATGTGTAAAGGTAGGAGTCCTAGCATTATTTCTAGTGCTGCTGTTGGGGTTGTTCTCATGCATCCCGTAGCCGCCACACATGCTAGTCTTTGTGTTTTCTGGATTTTGGTAATTGCACTCGTGGTTTGGGTACGGGGTCACCATACTATGGCACCATAGCTTATCATTGGTACTATCACCATTTTGTACAGCCACAGTATGATGTGGGGAGCCAGGCCCCATTTCTTCCCCACCATCCTTCTGCATTACCAGAAGGCTACTGTTGCTTTGTTTAGTATACTATCTAGGTGTTTGCTCCAATTTAGTTTGTCGTCTAGTGTTATACCTAGATATTTCACCTCCTTCGAGAGTGTTAGTTTTGTGCCAAATAGTGTTGGCATTTCGTAGGTACCCAATTTACGTTTATTTGTGAAGAGAATTGTGTCGGTTTTCTTTGGGTTTACCGATAGGTCATTCTCCTTGCACCATTTCTCTATTATTTTCAGTGCTGTTTGTGTTAGTTCACATAGTGTGCTTGTGATCAGGCCGCTGACCAGTATAACTATGTCGTCCGCATATCCTATCGTTAGGAAGCGGTTATTGTTTAGTTTCGTTATTAGGTCGTTTACTACCAGGTTCCACAGCAGTGGCGAGAGGACGCCTCCTTGAGGGCATCCTCTTATGACTAGTGCCTGGTGGCTTTGGTTTTCGGATAGTTTTATAATTCTTTTCTTTAGCATGTTCATAATCCATTCTATGAGCAGCTGTTCGGTTTTATGTCTTTCTAGTGCTTTTTTTATGCTGCTAAAGTTGGTCCTGTCGAACGCACCCTCTATATTAATGAAGGTGCCTAGACAGGAGTTCTTTCTGGCGAGCGCGTCTTCTATGTTGGTTACTACAGCATGAAGGGCTGAGTCTGTCGATTTACCTTGGCTGTAGGCATGTTGGTTTGGGTGTATCTTTATGTTCTTAAGGGCCGTGTCTTTTAAGTCCCTGTCGCAGTCTCTCCAGGGTCTTTAACATGAAAGAGGTTAGGCTTATGGGTCTAAAGGATTTTGGGTCTGAGTAGTCACTCTTCCCCGGTTTCGGTAAGAATATTACTTTTACCTCTCTCCATTTTGATGGTATGTATCTGTATGCAATGCAACTGCATAGTAGGCTCGATAGATGTTCGATCAGCTTATGTCCTCCCCACTTTAGTAAGGCAGGGTAGATACCGTCTAGACCTGGTGATTTGTAGTTGTCAAAGCTATTTATCGCCCAGGCCGTTTTGTTTTCCTCTGTTATTCGTTCTGCTATCTTCCACTCGTTATCTTTTGCATGAAAGTTCTCGTCCTGCTCTGCCCAGGTTTGTACGTCAACTACCTTGCACCCCGGGAAGTGGGTTTCCACCAATAGACTTTCAGTCTCCGATGGATTGCTGGTGGTGGTATTGTCTGGTCTTCTCAGTGTGCCCAGTAGTTGACTGGGTTGGCTGGCTAGTATCTTCCTTGTTCTGTTGGCTTGTGTGCTACTGGATATGTTGTCACAGAAGTTCCGCCATGATGCAGATCTTCTGTATCTTATTCTCTTTTTGTAATTGGCTTTGACCGTTTTATATTTGTCCCAGTCATCTTCAGCTTTTGTATTTATTGCTCTGTTCAGTAGTCTTCTCATTTTGGTTCTCATCCGGTCCATTTCCGAGCCCCACCAGTCAGAGTTTGCGTTATTGCCACTGGCTGGTGGTGTCGATAATGGGCATATGTTCTCATAACTCTCTGTTATATGTTCGATCCCCGATCCCCGATCTGGTAACACCACCATCAACCGATACCACCTGCTCTCTACTTTTTAGGAAAGACTCTATGACATTTAATAGGCTCCCGTTTATCTCTGTAACATCTTAACTAGCAGAATGTAATCGACACAGTCAAACGCTCGTGAATACTCGTGATGACAGGTCAGAGATGACAGCTGTGACCTGTTTTTTATTGCAAGAGACGCTGGTGGTCTGGTCTTCCTCTTTATAATATTAGTATAGATTAATTAGTATAATAAAACAACTTACATCTGTATGCCTAATTTATTGGATTATTTGCGGTCGAAAATGGGTTTACCGGTTTCGATAATTTTGTCAGTGTTCCGAAAAATCGATGTAGCTATGCCTGTTTTCTGGGAAAAGTGAAAGTTAAAGTTGGTTCGTAACGTAAACAAGTTCCTGGCGGACGGATTCGAGGGCAGAAGCTAGTACAAAATGTAAATATATATTCAGTGCTACTACGAAAACACAACATTAGTTGTCTAAAAGAGCTAAACGTTTTGCTTTTACTGGATCGAATGAACATATAAATAATAAAATAAGACGAGTTCATCAATTTGTTCCAAAACATTCGGCAATCAATCAGAGAAACTCCGAATGAGACGTGCGGGATAAATTACAGGCAATGATGTATTAGGTTACACGAGTAATCTACTATAATAATACCTTCATGAGAATATCATACTATTGTTCCACGATTATGTTTGAATGTTTACCAAATTACTCCAGGCAAAATACGGTTTTGAAAAACATTAATTTATAATAGCGTTTTTTTTGTTGATTTCATTTTAAAATTGTATTCTAAGATGATTTATTCAAGAATCCGGCAAACTTTCCACCCGGAAGTAATTATGTAGCTTTAAATGAAGCATGCATTGTGTTTTTTTGTACGATTTATATTGAATATTATAGAGCAAATTTAAATGAACCAAAATAAAGACAAACATGTTTATTAATATTTTTTCTGACTTTTTAGAAGCTAGTTAATTTATCATTTTTTTGATGTCTGAAATTTTGTCGGATTTTGTCGCTGGGTAACTATTTAATTGATAATATATCCGTTACACATCAAAAAGAAGCTATTATAAATTATTTCCAAAATTGAATTTTTTTCCATACAAGTTGTCAGTTCATTGACTGGACTAAAATATGTGCTCAATGTATTGAATATTACATATGGTAAAAACCAGTGTTCAGCCCTTTTGAACTTTTTTGACCATTAAGCAACACATATATAGCCAGTAATAAGTTGTCAATTTAATTTAAAAAAAACGAATTAAATGTCACCATTGAATTAGTTTTTTTTTTCAAGTGTATAATCAATATAATGTTTGGTTTAATACAAATCTTACCTAAGCCCAATAGTCAGCCTCTTTATTTATTTTCTGATGCGGCTGAATACTGGAACGATTTTGGGATCGTAGAATTGAGTCCTCAATAGTAAACGCGCCCTATACGCCCTGACTATTGAGTATTAAAAGGCTGATATTATGGTCTCAGGAGGCTGGCTACATAGGGAAAAAGTCCCCCCGGGCGTAGCATGAACGTGACGGCACGGCGTTAATTGATAAAATGGCCACCATGCTACGCCCGCAGAATGAAAGATTAATAAATGTATCAATTAATCTCTCATTCAACTATGCTATGCCAGCTGAATGAAAGATTAACAATGTGATATGTCTAATTGGCCCATGTATGACAGATGTATAAGAATTTGAACATAGAAATTGTATTAAGAGGTTGACCCCGCCCTGGCTACCTCGCTGGCTTTGCCTTATACCTACTAGACTAAAATTTTACTTAGTTTTACGACGCGTGCCGGTAGTTGCCCTAACACAAACATACATCGTTGCTTAGGAGTGTACGCCTGTACACTTTAGCATTTTCATAGGCGTCGCCTGTCCACAAACGTGGCCTTATAATTTACTTATCATCATCATCATATCAGCCGAAAGACGTCCACTGCTGGACATAGGCCTCCCCCAAAGAGTGCCAAAGTGACCGGTCCTACGCCACCCGCATCCAGCGGACTCCAGCAACCTTCACAGGTCATCAGTCCACCTTATGGGGGGCCTACCCACGCCGCGCCTTCCGGTACGTGCTCGCCACTCGAGAACCTTTTCGCCCCAACGGCCGTCGGTTCTACGTGCTGTGTTTCCCGCCCATTGCCACTTAAGTTTAGCGATTCGGAAGGATTTGTGATGTGACACATTGAAATCAAATTACAATGCGGAATGTATGTCTTAGATTGAGCACCGGTGCTACATTTAACAAAAAATCATAACATACATTTAGGTTGGTCGCTGGTTACATAACATTATTTTGTCTTGATTGGCATTAAAGAATTGGGTGTACCTACGCTCTTCGCCTGTCACCCAATCTGTCCTCTATTTGTGTTTTCTTTTTTCGGAAATTCGAATAATCAGAACACCGCAATACGTAATATCATTCAATGACAGCAGATTTGTATTACGGCCAACGGCCAATGAATCTAGTTCATAGTTTTCCTCGATTTGGCTTGGCTCCTTGCCAGTAGAGATTGCATGTATTGACTCTAAACTGCCCGTATTACTTCTTATATTAAATTGGGATAGATTTGAGCCAGAGAGAGAGAGAGAGCATAGAAAGTCATCAATGGCTTAGATTTAATAAAGATGTCGCTTGTGGCCTTGCCCGAATGGTACTAGTATTTTGGATATTATTCGAGGTTCGAGGAGTGAGGGGTGTCCCTTGTTTTCAACGACAATCTTTTCATCGAATTTTATTTCATCGAAAACGTTTCAAGTAACTTTTAGTTCTCGAATTATTGTTTAGTGTAATTTTATTTCATCCAGATCAGATCAGATCATTCCAATTTTTAATATTTCATATAACTAATAACTGTTCAGGGAATATTATTCGGCAAATGATTCATTATGTATGAATTTTAAATGGCAGAGTAACAAAACAACGAATTTCATTTGTTTGAAATTTAATTACAACATTACAAAAACAAACAACAACTGATTAAATGGGTTTAACCAGATTAAGCCCGGGAGGCGAAGCCACCCCGCAGTAAAAAAACAAACAACCGGGTTCACTTGTGTCCCTCAGAGCGGAAATAGGCACCCCGCGAAGCGGGGTGACGTCGACACGCTGGCGGTTAGGTTAATATAATTGCCATAGATAGTTATCTATCTACGCCATCTATGCCAACTATTTAAATTTTAAATAATAATCCTTGTAATAATTTTTATGATAATTAAAAATACTTCAAGCAATAAATCACAAAATGGTTTCCATGACATAATTAATGAATATGAACTATTTAATGAATCATCCGACAAGTAAAATACACGATTTAAAATTACTTTATATACGAAATGAAAACAAATGAAACGTTGACTTTGAAGTGAAATTCGATGAAGTGAGTGTCGACAATTTGATGATAAACCTGTGGTGAGATTGAACTGAACTTTTTATTTTTTTTATACAACGACGGTGGCAAACAAGCGTACGGCCCGCCTGATGGTAAGCGGACACTGCAGCCTATAGACGCATGCAACTCCAAAGGAGACATGGGCGTTGCCGACCCTTGATATATTTGAGGATTCGCCGTGTTGACAGCTGAAGGAACAAATTCCCTCGCTCTCAACACAACGTATCCTCGGGAGCTCTGGCGACCTTGCTCACCTCCAGGAACACAACACTACTACAGAGCAAGTACTAGTGTTATTATGGATGTGGTCTTCTGCTACTTCCCCAGTTGGGCTGCTCCAAATTCGAACGGGATGACATTTCGCTGTGCCCTACCTCACCAACCCTGAACTGTTCTTTCTGGTAATCGTCAAGTAGTAGGAAGACTTGTAGTTCCAATAAACTCCACAATGCACTCCACATTACACCTAATAAGTAGATACTTAAATATTTTCATTAATGATTATATTTATTTATTTATTGACAAATACATTTACGTGACATTACAGTAATCAACAATGCGTCACAAAATTAAAAACAACAAATAATACTATTTAGTCGACGAAACGGCGTGGCCTAGTTGCATCGTCATCTCCGGTGTAGGATTCGGCACATTGCCCCGGAACCGTCGAAACACGACGCCCTTCGGCCAGAAGTCAGCACATGCTATGGTCTCCTGCAGCGGTCGCGGCACGCGCACCGTATATGATTATATGCCTGCAGACATAGTTACATTATAAATCATTGGTAAGTATAATAGTAAACTGTCTTTTTTTTTATTTCTCCGATATACGGTAATCAAAATGAGAAACGAGATAAATCGTTTTTATCTGTTAATTTCTAGCAACAACTTACAATAAATGCGGAATGGATCCTTTTTACGATACATGTGAGCAAAATACGCGCTCAAGAAACATAAAACACTTTCAAATGCTAGAACATATCTCACCGGATTGTTACAGCAGTTAACTTCAAAACTATGTCGAGAACATACAAATAAACAAATCGCATAAAACGAACGCGAATGTCCAATAAAGCCCGCTATAAACGGCCGCGAATTGCCCGTGACGCGAAAAAGGATAGTTTCGCGCCCATTCGTTACCCAGCCACCGAATATAGACAGAGCAATGCTAGGAAATGTCATTAAATGAAATGGATACAATCCAAAAGAGAAATGTCTGAATGCCGATGAGGTTGCATAGATACCTATCCTAACGACTGCGCCAAGTCTGCCTATACAGGTGCTGAAATAAAGATTATTATGTAAAAATCTTTGAAATCTGATGCTGACGATCCATCCATAAACTCTAGCCTGTATTCCCGAAAGGGGTAGGCAGAGCACATGAAACTTAATTTCAGTGCCAATTTTAGCAATTGTAGGTTTAAAAATGAAGAAAATGTGGTATCGCAGTAATAGGTGGCTGGCCCATCGCCCGCAACACACTTCAACCTCGGTTCCCATAATCAAGTCTTACGAGTTACGACACCCACGGGAAAAAAGGGGGGTTCTAACCCGGCACCACATGGGGTGCTAATATACTGACAATATATTAGCAAAATATACACATATTAAAATATATAACATAAATAAAAAGCAAAATTTTTGTTTTAAAACCCACGACGGATTTAATTGTGAAATAATTAAGGGGTTTACTGTGGTAACGGCATGAGACAATTAATGGGATCAGGAGAACCTTGTGGCCTTTCTCCGGTTTCCTCGATACGAGTCCCATGCAACGACTTTCTTAACCGCTCTAATACTTTCATTGCCATGGTATGGTGTAGGTTGGTAAACAGTTTTCGTTGATCAAGATTGGTTATTACGATCCCGTCTAACGATCTTACTCTACTCAGTGCCACGTAAGCTTGACCTTTGGCGAATGTTTTGGGACCCAAGTATATGACCGCCCTGTCTTCTGTTGTGCCTTGTAATTTATGTACAATAACGGCCCAACTTAATATGAGTGGAACCATTACTCTTTATAGTTTACCTGCATCTTTATTGCCTTGAAATTCACACTCATTGGAGCTACAGCAACCCAGCCATTTTCATCCCGGTAACTTCTACCGATAAAATAGTCATCAAATTGGACAAAAACTTTTTTGGCAGCTCTCCGTCTTCCAATTGCTCTCTTCCTAGCCCTTCCCACTCAAAACCCCGAACTACCCCCATGCTGACGTTCACCAGTCCCTCGCTGATTTTGACGTTTATTCTCAGTATCACTCGTGTACCGACTCCCAATTGTATTTTTGATACAAGACCTCCTGTATTATTCGGGTCAGCTGGAATAAAAGCAGGCTGTGGTTTCTGTCCTTAATTGGTGGGTTCTCGAGACTCGTCACGGGCATTTATTTGGTACAGTTTCGTAGCGACTAACATTGCCTGGTTGTCGGCTTCGACGAGTTTTAATGTGCGATATATTCAAACAACTTCCCCATCGGCAAAGTTTCCCTCTAGAGGAACACGAGTCCTTTCCAAAAGAAGCTGATATTGTTCCATGGTCAGTTCTCCAACTCGTAAATTGTTGAGTAAATCAACAAAGTTAGTCGTTTTGCTGTCGCATGTTCCGTTTAAGTTCGCAAAATCCGAAGTATCTCCACAGATGTGGTTCTCCTTGAAAATGTGCTGGTAACTGGAAACAGACACTCCCTTTTACTGACGGCAACTGTTTCAAATAACCGAAAACGAGGACATTTACTCCACCAAAAAGAGAGTCATTGTTTTTTTAGCTCTTGAAGCCTCAAGTTAATGCAGCGCAACATTTCATATGATACCATGGAAATCACATCTACAATTAACCAGCGAATTGTTTTCCATTTGCGTCTCATGTCTTCTAAGCGCTGACCTGATAACTGTCGATGAGTGGTCGCGTAAGAGGTCTTGTATCAAAAATACAATTGGGAGTCGGTACACGAGTGATACTGAGAATAAACGTCAAAGTCAGCGAGGGACTGGTGAACGTCAGCATGGGGGTAGTGTGGGGTTTTGAGTGGGAACGGCTAAGAAGAGAGCAATTGGAAGACGGAGAGCTGCCAAAAAAAGTTTTTGACCAATTTGATGACTATTTTATCGGTAGAAGTTACCGGGATGAAAATGGCTGGGATGCTGTAGCTCCAATGAGTGTGAATTTGAAGGCAATAAAGAAGCAGGTAAACTATAAAGAGTAATGGTTCCACTCATATTAAGTTGGGCCGTTACTGTACATAAATTACAAGGCACAACAGAAGACAGAGCGGTCATATACTTGGGTCCCAAAACATTCGCCAAAGGTCAAGCTTACGTGGCACTGAGTAGAGTAAGATCGTTAGACGGGATCGTAATAACCAATCTTGATCAACGAAAACTGTTTAACAACCTACACCACGGCACTGAAAGAATTAGAGCCGTTAAGAAAGTCGTTGCATGGGACTCGTATCGAGGAAACCTGAGAAAGGCCACAAGGTTCTCCTGATCCCATTAATTGTCTCATGCCGTTACCACAGTAAACCCCTAATTCCATGTAGGGTCGCAATTTGCATCCGACTCCTCTAAAGTTAACACTGTAATTTAAACAATGTGTCTTTTCCAAGTTTCCTACAATGTTGTTCTTCTCCATCATCAGACCCTCAACAGTTTATGTACCGAAGCCACTTGGCAAGCACTATCTATAGAACCCAAACACACTTACATAAATATATGCCTTCTGAAAATTCACTACGATGCTGTTCTGCTCCATTTTCAGACCCTCAGCAGTACAAGTAAAGTACCTACAGAAGCTACTTGGAAACCACTATCAGGAGAATCCAAACACAGTAGAATTGTTATGTTCCTTCTCAAAGTTCCCCACGATGTTGTCCTGCTCCATTATCAGCTCATGTTCAGAAGCTACTCGGCAAACACTGTCAAAAGAACCCAAACATGACATAAATCGTTAAAGCCGTATTCGAGATAATTGGGATCATTCGTGTAAAATATTCACTACAGCGCCCCCTGGTGAGCAAACATCATAATTTAAATGTCAGAACCACCCCTGATAAACCGCAAACTCATCTCCGAAAATTCCATAGAAATCGGTTAAGCTCTTTTTGAGATAATTGAGAAAATTCATTTAAAACGTTTACTACAGCGCCTGGTGACTAAACATCAAAACACCTATCTAAGAACCACCCCTGATGAACCACGCATCTATTTCTGGAAACGACATCTACATCGGTGAAGCCGTTTTGGAATTAAATGGGAACATTGGTGTATACAACCAAACTAACTAACAAACAAACAAACAGCCTCTCACCCTAAACGCATATACCTTCTCCGTTCCGTCGTGGGTAATAAGTACCAAAATAAACACAAGTGTGCTTTTTGATTTTCCTTATAGTATTTTATGCAACTGTTATACATATAAGAAGGGTCTTAAAACAAGAGTGTGAATTTTAAATAATTTGCACTATTTTGACTTTTCAGGCAGCAAGTTTTCTATTCGTTATTTTGCTTTTTTTTCTATTTATTATTTTGGGACTTAAATCAGTTACAGTTATTATGCCAGCCCCATTGTGCCTTATACTAATATTCTTACATGTCTACTTATGGGCAAACCCCGGGGTTTTCGGTGCGGGAATGAATGACATTAGCTAAAGAATAGGTATTGCTTTAAGAAACAGAATGTACTTACCAACTAAATAATTAATTGAATAAAAATATACTTAAGTAATAAAAAAAAACATACGTTCATATTCTTTATCTTCTCGCACTGACAATGATTTTCCGTAGAGCGTGAATGTTTTTTTTATCGACCGTCTCGATATCGATGTTTATATATAATGCAAAAATACGATTGAATTTTCGCCTTTTAAATCTTTGCTCAATCTCAATGAAAACTTCTCGATGAAAAATAAGTAGATAATCTCATTGGTAAAGCGATAGCCTTAGATAAATGATTATTATTATTTTATTATTATTATTCTCTCGTAAGGCTTGGTAGAAATGCTAAAGTACCTACTACTTAAGTTAAAGTAAAATTGTATGGTTTGTTTACAATTCGCAGGAAGGTATTTATTCATTAGGCACAATATGATATTTTGTCAGAATAACCTATCTATTTATCTCTACTCTTTCTCAAGTTATTCCCGCACCGAAAACCCCGGGGTTTGCTTATGGGATATTCATGTACCGTTTGAAAAAATCTGTAACATATAAAAAAATCTCTCTAGCTTCTTCTAAGGTCGGTACAGATAAGATGCTCTGAAAAGCACCTATATATAATCTATTTACCTTCAGGGTAGTTAGTTACTCACGCAATTTTTTCAGAAGTGCAGTTATGAATTCATTTGACCATTTTAAAAGGAATGTACACTTTTGTCTTTACAAACACGAATCTAAATCTTAATAGTTTAGGAGTTATAGTTTATCATATTTCATCTTTTCATTTTGAACTGTATTTTGGTGGGAAATCAGAAATATGACACCTCTTGTTTATGGTTTGTTTTGTTTTTAATTTGTTTGCACTTGCCATCCGAACGAAACCGAATCCGAACCCGAACCGAATCCGAACTGTTTATTATTATAAATAATACCAACAATTTATATAACATGTAAATTAAAACACAATAGATGATGATTTATTATTATTTTAGTAAATAATTTATAATATACGAATGTTAAATCATAAAAATAAAAAATACTTTGAAAGCTTACGAATTTGGTACCGCTGCAATATAGCGGCCGATAAAAAAAAGTTAGATGATTTGACATAGTGGTAAACAGTGCTTTTATGAAAAATTTATGAACCATAAAAATACGCTAAACAGTGCGTTTATGGGCCATAGAGCATAGAGTTTTTCGACGACTTATTATCGGTGTCATTGTATTTGAGCTAAAGCATATAAATGACAGATAATGGTACAGGAGTAGAAAAAGCGGTTTTATACTCCCTTTGTTCAATGTTCAATATCTGTGTATTTCGGGCGCTCCTTTAGATAAGTCACAATGATATCAAATTCAACTTCAAATGACGGCGAATTTTGATGACAGAAATATATCAGATACTCGTTGTCATACCACTAGTAGCAGGTATTTACTGGTGTTTTTCTGGAGGTGACCGGAGCTCCTGAGGGTGTGCTGTATTGAATGAGGAACCTACATTTATCTCCAGCTGTCAAAACATCACTCTTCAAATAAACAAAGGGCTAGAATTGCGCTAATGACTTCTGAGGTTGAAGCAACCATAAGTGACAGTATTTACATACCATCAGAATCAGAATTTTCGTATCGTTATTTGCAGTGATCGGAATTAGGTGAGCCAAAATACCTATTATTCGCAACAGGACATAATGTAGAGTGGATACAACCGGGTAGAAAAATTTTTTTTTTCTTTAATACCGGGTAATCGATATTTGTACTATAAGTAGTCGTAATGTTAAACATATATATTTTTACTAATAGTACGGGATTGTTTATGTTAGTTTGCAGTAAAAAGGGAAGGAAAAAGTATGAAATGGTTATAACTTTTAGATTAACATTAAACATCCCGTTCTATAAGTAAAAACATATATGTTGAACATTACGACTGGTACCCGGAAAAATAACGAATACCCGGTATTTAAGAGAAAATTCTGTTTTCCTACCCGGTTGCAACCACTTTACATTATGTCCTCTTGCGAAGAATAGGTATTTTAGCTCACCTAATTCCGATCACTGGTTATTTGTCAATGTAGTTATAAAAAAGTATTGAATAAACCTACGATAAGTTACCTAGTATAAACTACCTGAATGAATTGATAACTGTGCAAAAATCTGCCACTAGCCTAAATAAGTATAGCGAATTTAAACGAGCACTGCTTTTCCTAAATCTATGGCTAAAGAGTAACATGCGTATATGCGTTACTCTACCTTTAACTCAACTGCTACCTTTTTACGAATCACAATGTTCGCTGGGCCCATTTACACGTGGAACAAACTGGACTCGTTAATTTTTAAAACCGGCAAAAAGTCAGGGTGTTATGCATTTGACAATTTGTCCATTTGCGGTGGTGTTATTTGGAGCGGGAATAAAGGGCTGGCGGACTGTGACGTTGGAGTGTAAATCAGGCTTATTGTTCCATATTAATTGCGAATAAAAATAAAAATGACTAAATATTAAAGGACAATCACAAATCGACCTAGTCCCAAACTAAGCAAAGCTTGTACTATAGGTACTAGACGATGATAAACATACTTATATAGATAAATAAATACTTATATACATAGGAAACATCCATAATTCAGGGACAAATATTCGTTCCCATCACACAAATAAATTCCCTTACCGGGATTGGAACCCTGGACCTCTTGCTTCGTAGGCAGGCAGGTCGATCACGCAACGCACTGTACGCGTGTCAGGTACTTAGATAAAATATATAGACTAAATGTCACTTTTTATGTGGAAAAATGACTGTTAAATTGTGAGAAATTATGATTTAAACATCATGCATTATAGAAGTGCGGCTTATAAGGCCGCCACGGGAATGACAGCCACGGGAATGACAGCCACGACCGCATAACTGAGTTACGTTTACGAATATAGACAGAATTCATTATTTATTAGTGGCCAACAGCAATGTGTACATTGTCTACCACACCAAATTCTGCCTTGTAATTAAATTCGCCCTTAAACAAAACACTCGCACAGAAAATAGCAATTTCAAAATGTATAGTGTTATCAATTATCACGAACTCATTACACTTCATCCTTGTAGTGATAATAAACTAAATATACCTTTAAACAGTTACAAATAGAGTCCATTTTAGAAATTGGAAACAAAATGTAGTGTACAATAGAGAATGCCGTGAAGTGATTTTTTTTTATTCTATGCGAAAAACGTTTCATGTATCCAAAGCGCATCAAGTGTTGTTAGTGTGCACAATGTCATTGTGGGCCACACAATAGCTGGCGAAACAAACGAGTGCCTCCACTTGGCTGCGAATGGTTGTAGCTGCTTTTACACCTGGAGTGGGCAGTGCCTCCATTTTACAACTAGTAATTCAATTTAAATTTGATACTTATCTTTTCTGATCAACGGTAGCCTAGAGGTGCGGCTGTCAAGCGGCGGTCGTAGGTTCGAATCCCGGCTTGTACCAATGAGTTTTTTGGAACTTATGTACAGAATAATTACCGTTACCTTTCCGTTGAAGGTAAACATCGTAAGGAAACCGGCCGGTAATAGCAATAATCCCTAGTTTTCCCTCTGGGTTGGAAGGTAAAACTAGTGCCTATGCCCAATCTTGGAATTAGACGTCAAAGCGGACCCCGGGCTCCTTTAGGGCACAACCGGGAATAACGCTAGGAGGATGATGACTTATCTTTCCTGACCATCAGTGTATCGCGAATACACTTAGTTACGTATTTAAGCAAAAGCACATGAGTGCACACTCATTAAAACCAATTCACATCACATTACCAATACCGTGATTTTTTTCCAATAGAAAATATATACGCGTGGTAAGTGAAGGACGGTAAGGGACCGAAAGGCTACCGCGCAGCTCTCTTGAGAACATGTTTTTTAAAGGCTGGCGGCTTTTCTTAAACAACCTACTTAATTTAGGCGAGTAATAAAATAAAGTCATATCAATTCGTTTGTAGCATAATGTGAAACTGTGACAAAGACAACAAATGATATGGCTCTGTCACACTTATTGAGATTTTTATACGGCCAACCGTGACGAGTCAGGTTAGTCGAAGGAACTTACTTTAACAGTATCGTTATTGAGCAAGCGAAGCGAAGTTCGTGTCAGCTTGGAAAAAAATGATTTTCATATGTCAGTCGTATGTCCGCCTGCTCTCCTTTACAGATCGCGTTTCGCAGATATTATTATATTAATTTCAGATATTATTTTTCTTGATTGAATTCCTCGTTTTTCTTTTTAAAGAGACAGGCTTGCGAGTTCAACAGTTCACAGAGCCGGTGGTTGAATTCTGTCATATTGTACACCTTTTAAATTGGTAAGGTACATCGAAATCACGTTATATAATTGAGCCCCAAAGCGGTCATCTACAACGCTGACACACCTTCATACCGAATATTTTACTTCATGTAATACAGTGTAAATCTGTCTTTCGATTACGAAATGTAATGGTTTATACGCCTGGTTGAGGGTATATTAAATAGGAAAAATTCACAGATACAGATCACGGCAAAAAAAACAACGAAACTTTCTCTCATACAAATCGGAAATAAAATGAATATTACAAAATGAATTTGGGTTACATTAAGTCAAGCGAGAATTCACACGTAGAATGAATCTTCCTTTAAATCATTTATTTATAAGCTTAGCTACATCACGAAATGTGTCGCCTATCTAAGAAGAAGCGAGTTTAAAACGTCAATATATTGGCTCCGGAGCCAGCCGAGCATGAGTGTCCTGATAATTCCACAAGCGAGACACAACACAATAGTTGCTCTTGCGAAACGCGCATTTTACATTGTACACGATCCACGTACGAAATTGGTTTATTTTCAGTAAAAATTGCATTGCATTCTTTATGCGAGCCCGAAATTTGCTGCGCTGACGAAGTGACGACCTGTCGTATTTCTGGCGAATTTAATATGAAAGCATGCAGCAGATGTAATAAAAATATTGGCTTGTATACAAGTTTTGGGTAGTAAGAGTAAACTGATGGTTTCACGCCACAGCTGGCGACAGATTGGCGGGCACACCATAGTCTGCGACATTTCACTTCGCTCCTAATATTTCAGAACTTGGCCTAACTTTGCGGAGCCGACAATAGTTTAAAAGTTAAAATCTCGATATCTCGAGAGCCCTCAAATCAAGACCGACACCAAATAACTAAGCTATTGTCCAAGTCGGACTGCCATACATCTTGTCCCGATAGTTTGAAACTTCTAACTATGGATTTTCTAAGGGCAGATGTTGATTCGCGCGGTCGAATCAGGTTATGATTTTAATTGATATTTTATATAGCACCTGTGAACGCAGTTCTTTTTGTGGTGGCTCCTGAGATCTGTAAATATAGCATAGATCAGACCCAGTAAAGATCCGTTCGATTTTTTGATTAGTAAGGTTTAAAAAGTTACCTACAGAGTTACTAATATTTTCTCGGACATAAAGTCTTCCAGATCTTTATAGAACCAAGGCTTAGTTAGAACTATCAACTAAGGGCGCAAAAGGTTGTGGTCGGTCGGTCTCTAAAAATAAATGTTGAGTTATTTTTACTGGGTGTTTTCCGTTTCATTTGCCACCAGTTAATTAATGTTTGGAACTGAAAACTCCAAATATTTACAGTCAAATCGGCTTATTTTCGTTCATCTCTTGGTTTAAAGGTTATTTTCTCAGCTGTACCACACTGTTTGCACTTAAAAGAGGATCGACACAGTTGACCTCTAATTCACGTCACTACAACTTGTAGACTACCTACAGTGAACCATCGCCTTTACTCGTCTCACCACAAATTGTGAAACTTGCTTCCCCTATTGTTGTTCAGGGTGCAATATGAACACCCGCCGGCGGCTTGCAGATTGCAATGACTTTTGCAACCTTTGTTTTGTTCTGTGCTCCTTGTCACAGGGCGTAATGGACTTCGAGAGCTGTTGGATGAAGTTGCCAACTTATATTATTGCTTCGCGTTAGAATGTGCGCTTGTACCGCTTGCAGTGATATCGGTTTTTGATGCCAAGGCGGGTTGGAAATTCCGAATGCCTTGTGTTGTGTGTTCTTATGACATTTCCAGTATTATGTGATATCGTTCTTGTGTATAGTTTTGGATAAACATTGCCACAAGGAACGATGTCTCCCGTGATGTAGAGGGTGGGTAGTTTAAGTGAAAATTATTGTTTTTTTTTAACTAAATTAGTACTTCTAGGGTAGCCACTGAATTTCATCTCGCTTTTACAGATGACCGCAATCATAGTCACACCACTACTTTACTACACTAGGTTACCTATACCTATGTGGCGCTGTCCTTGGGGACGAGTAAGGTTACCTGCTGAATTGCCACCGATTACCTACTTTTTCACTTCACGATGTACGGAAGAGTTACGGTGTTGGCGGTATACCTGACCCTGTAACTGTGGTTTTGGATACAGCTTTCAGTATCCAGCTGGTTAGTGACTATTATAGACGACTACTTTAGCCCAGTTGGTTGATACCTAGGAACCTGAAAGTCCGAGAGACCTTCGAGAGGATTGAGACCGTTTTCAGAATGGTTGCTTTGGGCATTACATTCCAACGAAAAGGCCTTGCTTGCCTCGTCACTCACCTTCGTAACTTTGGCCTAGAATTTCGCTTGCCGAAGACACCTGGGAATAGTATGTACGTGGGAGCTCGCCCTCAGGTTTACTTGCAAGACACCGGGAGATAATGAGTGTCCGTCCATGGGGGTGCATTTGGTGACCCGTACTATCGACCATAGTGCCGCAGTGGCAGCGATGTGGTTCCACGATTTTGGCCCCGAGACGCAAACCAACAACCAGCCGGAAACTATTCGGGTCCAAAAAGTCCCCGTAGTTGGCACAGTGTGAATCCAGTGACTAGACTCCCTCTCCGAAATGGCCAACATACGGCGTGACGGGTTGAGGATTTTACCAGTGAGAAGTAGCGTGCTCTGTACCGAAAACAGGAACGCCGGAAGAGCGATGCTGGAAATCTGTCTGATCCCGATAACACCGAACTTAACTAGAAGGGATGCCAGTAAAAAATATTCTGCGGTTCATTTTGATATTTATTTATTTTTTATCTGTGCCCAAATAATATTGTCAAGTTTTTCACGAAATATTTAAAGTATCCAAAAGGGACTGCAGCGCATAGCGTATGTAAATTTCTGGACTAAATGACAGTACCGGAGGACGAATATGGCCATGTGTGAGTTAATTTGGAGAAGGTGGTCCGAAAAAGAATTAAAATGGTTTATGTTTTTAACACGCTTTTATTCGGTCGACCTGTATGTAACAAACTATGTAAAGGAATCTAAGGTAACGAATTTAACCATCTTCCAAGGATCGTAGTGTCATGAAAATTGGCAGCTGTATGTAGTTCTGATGACAATACAATAATATGGTACTGTCGAACTGATCTGATGATGGAGCCGGGAGATATGAACTGGAACTTCACGATAGAACATCGTATCATAACTGTGGTTGGATTTGTTAGAAAAGTCTTGTAATGAACTTTGACCACGATTAGGTTTCAAGGTCTGATGATGAAACCGGAAGATAGGCACTGGCATTCCATGATGGAATATCGTTAACCATTTTCCAAGGATCGTAACGTCATGAAAATTGGCAGCTGTATGTAGTTCTGATGACAATACAATAATATGGTACTGTCGAACTGATCTGATGATGGAGCCGGAAGATATGAACTGGAACTTTATGATGGAACATCGTATCATAGCTGTGTTTGGATTTGTTAGAAAAGTCTTGTATTGAACTTTAACCACGATTAGATTTCAAGGTCTGATGATGAAACCGGAAGATAGGCACTGGCATTCAATGATGGAATATCGTATCATAGTCGTGTTTGCACTTGTGAGAAAGGTCACTCAGGTTTCAAGGTTATAACAAACCTATTATATATTGACTTGTATATATTGAGTGTAAATAGTGTAAATATTGACATAGGTGCCTGTATAAAATGTGTATAGACCTGTACATGGAGAGTGTAAATAGAATAATATTGATATATCTATATACGATTTATATTGACGTGTAAATAGGGTAGTAGGTTGTCAAAGACCCACCCAAGCTAAGGTGAGAAACGTGCCGAGGGCTAAATGGCTTGAGGGTGGTTAATAGACCACGCAGTGGTGTACTCAGGGTCCCGTACTTTTGCGGCCAGACAGGCGTTTGTGGCCCTTAGTAGAGTAAAACCACTTAGTGGTCTCCAGATTGAAGAGCTAGATTGTTCTAAGCTGACAGGTAAAACACCATGCAATACAGACGCACTGGCGGAGATGGAGAGGATGCGGGCTCATTCGCCTACTTGAAATAAATGTATAAATGTTAAAAATATTTCGTTATCAAAGACTAAAAAGTATAAAATTATATTAGTATTTAGTGTACCCCTTTGCCATGCCTAAAATGATTATACATTAAGATTTAGGATTGCAGTCAGGTACTTACTGTCGGGATATGTCCCATCTGCATATAAATAAATCCGCATATAAATAAATCCGCACAGCATCTGGTTCGCATAATAATTGTGTAATCTATCATGTTTCGATTGTGTAGATATCTTGGCACTGCCGTTCGTCACCCGAGTCATGAACCTGTACAGAAGGCAGTCGTTTTATGTCTGTACAGTTGAGCTTGTGTCGTTCAATATTTAAGTTTGCACCATACTGTATTCGTTTTTAGTTTTCTTCCTGTATCATAAATGTATTTTTAACTTGTTTTCCGTTTCTGTATTTACGTATATTCACCATCAGAAATAAAAGTTGCGTTTCGGTCTGTCAAGTTGACAGTGGCAGTGACACTGACACACAGTTTGGCGACGCGTTCACACGCTGCAATCTGCCGTGCCACTCTGAGCTATAACCACGAACTCCGAAATTCGAAGTTCGGATATCTCTATCTCTATCGCACTTACATGCTGCTTATTTTTACTTGGGGTACCTATGTATTCTTTAAAATATGTTTTAGCGTAGGTATTTGTTTTGTGTTGCCTTCCAGGAGGTAACTCATGTAAAGGTTCCGACGGAAGACCAGCGCTGGCCTCCTAGGTTAGCACCATGCTGAGTCGGGGCCTTTTCGTGGACCCTGCTACTTTTTCTTTACTGTGTTTTGTTTTGTATACCCATTGTTTTGTCCACGAATAAATGTTTTCTTTCTTTCTTTCTTTAAAATAAATTAATAGTTTAAAAAATACTAGAAAAACACGCTTTTATAAATGCACGTAAAAACCAAAAATAAATTATGGATCGTTCAAGTTGTCTCTATTTCTGAGCTGAAGTGTAAACTATGTGCTTTTAATTATAATATTTGATTGTAAAAGCGTGAGGCGCTGGAACTGCCTACTACATACACCTGCCAATTTTCATGACGCTACGATCCTTGGAAGATGGTTAAATTCGTTACCTTAGATTCCATTACATAGTTTGTTACATACAGGTCGAGCTAATAAAAGCGTGTTAATAAAAATCGCAAGAATTGTGACTCCCCTTGAGTTACGTTAGAGGTGTCCATGCGTTATGGTATTTTTATAAAATTGTATTATAATAGGTGTCTAAGTACCTACATAAAACACGTTTTATCATAATTTAAATCGGATAGATCATCATTATGTCATTAAATAATAACCATTTTTTAGCAAAATTAGGTTGTTGTATTACCAGAGCGTGATTACGCGCAATGCCAATATTTAGTATGAAAATTGGGTACTTACAGTGTTCCGTTGTACGGACTAAATGTACCCGTTGAATTATTGATTTTCAGCAGTGTAGGTACTGATACTATAAAAAGTAAAGAATTGACTTCGTAAGTTTGGTACAACTCAACCGATTTTACAAGTATGTACTTATAATGGAATTTCGAAATATGCTTAGGCTATATTCTACTCTGTGCCGCCGCCTACCGTATTTATCGAGTCGTGCGGACGGCAAGTAATATAATATTTTGCGTACTACATAGGTATGTACCGTACGGAGGAGAGCACGCAATTAAATAAATAGTTTTTATCGTTTAGATAAATTGCTCGTGATCATTTCTAATAACGTGAACATCTATTAACGTATCGTAACATGAACTAGTTCACACGGGTACAATTATATGTGGTGTAACTGAATAACCGCTGATTACATTGATACTTCATCATGCGCGGTAGTGTCACGGCGTTGGCGATGTGCCTGGCAACGACGTGGTTTTCGGATACAGTTTTCAGTATCCAGCTGGTTAGTAACTATTATTGATGACCACATTATCCTAGTTGGTAGACACCTACGAAGCGGAAGGCCGGAGCCCGGTAAGGGCATTTATTTGTGTGATGAGCATGATTTGGTAATTGTTCCTGAGTCATGCATATTTGCTATGTATATATAAGTATTTGTTGCTTGCTGTTTCTAATTTTTTCAAGCTTTTCTCAAAGTTTAAAAAAATTACCAAAGTCAATTGTAGCGTGAGCCATAATATTTCAATGTCTCTTTTTTCTTTGTTGCAGGATTATAATTTTATAACTGAACGACCCGTTGTATCATTTTGGAACCGTAGTTTAATAAATTACTTGAACTTTACTACCACCAGATACAGTAGACAGGATCCCATTTACTATGTGAACATAAATATAGATACAAAAGTAGTTATCGACGACAATGCAGAGGTGAGGCCTAGGATTTTTGACTTGAAAACTATTTTTTAATAGCTTTTGTATCTTGCAAAAAGTAGTAAGTCATTTGATATTTACTGGTAAGCATTATTAGGGATGCTAGCACGACCCTCTTCGAGCTGACAATATATTATTATCTTAAATCATATTTGTAAATGGTATCCCACCAAAAAAATACATGTAAAGTGATGCCAAGACTCCATAGCTCATACAGCTTTCAGCGTGAAAAAGATATCAGATCGCAATTAGCGCCAAGCTTCCTACTCCACACGGCGTAACTCTACCACTACCAGCCACGCTCTACAAATTCTACATTTTGGCTAAAAAGTATAGCTTTGTTGGGCACATCCCGGTCGCCGCATAGACTTTCACGCCGAATGAATTTATGATGATATTAATAAGTGACGGGTCAGATTCCAAATATTAATTTACCATTTAATTGTATGTTCTAGATTTACTTCTCGATCTATGAGTTCCTGAGCAACGAATATCGGCCGAGCTTCATCGAGTTACACTTTAAGTGGTGCAACTTTGTGTACAACGATAATTGGTTTGGAGTACAACTAAAACGCAGTCTGCCGCCGTCCTGTCCGCACTCACCGGTACCTCTACCATACCCTCTCGTTAGGAATAATCGTGGGGTGATTTTATTATATAATAGTGATCTGAAATAAGGACAGCTTTTGTTTTCCGAAAACATTCCTTTGACATCCCTAGAGCACCCAGCAAACCTTCGAGCTACTACTACTACTACTGAATTCGTCCGCATCAACAGGGTCCACCGCTCCCGAAAGTTGCCCAATGCTTTGAATGCGCGTTAGGACAGTCCAACTGTATTTTTTCCATATAAAAATTGACATTTAGATCTGCCTCACGTACATACAATGCGTTGCGTGATCGACCTGCAGGTTGTGACCTACAGCATTAGTGATCTGATTCTGTCCAGCTTTTTCTATACTATATCATAGGAAATCAGATCAAATACTTTGGTTAGATCATGGCAGCAGGCAATCACTGCAGTCCCTCCTACTTTTGCGTAATAACTAAATAAATAACTGTTAACTAATTGTACTATCAAATATTTTGGTTACAATCGTTGCTAATGATATTGGTCTGTACTTTTTTTATCTGACTAATATCAGATGCTGTGATATTTTGACTAAACATTTCGTGACCCTTTAGAATAATGTTTATTCATTAAACGTGGTGTTTCATTGTTTTTCAGGGTCAGTATAACCTAGTAAACATGACTGTTCCAAGCCCCAGCATTCCTAAGGGTTTTCCGTTCACCAAAGGCCGTATTTATTGCAAAATGACGTATTACAAGGATTTGTTTGGCTCGGGTCATATCGATTTAGAGCTGAAACCCAAAAGGAGAGTCAAAAAACAATAAAAGTTCGCGTAATCTCAAACATTTTTTGACACATTGTCTTCTTCTGTTACTGAATCGTGTGTTAAGTTTAGATCCAACGGGTTTGGTTTTTTTTAATAGGATATACGGGGGGTTACTAACCGCATGAACAGACACCGAGGTAATTTTAGTAGCGCTCCAGCTTCGGCAGTTTTTATTTGGAGCGCTAAATATTTTTAGGTTTTTACTACAAATATTAGTATCTACTCAATATTAAAAGATGAAAAGGCATATAATGTTTATTAATATGTTGTATTTGAAATTCCTGAAAATATCCTAGTATGTATAAAAAGGGATTATTATTTCTAACTATCCATGATTTCCCGGTTTCAACAAACCCATTTCTTGACATTGTCTCTTAAAATTCGTAGTTATGTGAGATTTGACAAAGTGAGTATCAACCCTAGCAATTTTCTTAGCAACTCACCTCCTTGCTATCCCAACTAACCTCATTATTGACGGGGTAAGCTGGGATTTCCTGCTATTTTGTGTTTATAGTTAAAATTAGAATTGAAACCACACATAACCATGAAAAAACTAAACTATTTTAGCATTCTTCTTTTGTGCTATTTTATATTTGACATTTTTAATACAGAGTTTTAAGACTCATTACAATTAAGAATGTCTAAGTATAACATAATCTTCTTGATCAAATACTACTACTAACGAATTTCATAAAACATTCAGTGTAATATTCATTCTGCTTGATCGTGTGATAGGTTAGATTCCGGGGAGCGGGTTTTTTTGTCTAATGTTTATTGTTTTGTTTTTAACGTTTGCTCAAATAAAATATAATTACTCCACCATTTTTTAATATTTGCATCAAAACCATCCGTCCAGATGTGTAATCAGGGTGATTGGTGATATCCGTGAATAATCCTGATGAACCTGTTTGGTTGATACAATTTTCAGTGGCATTTAGGCATCTACATTTAGGCCTCAATCCTCACTTTATCCTAACCCTTTTTCTTATGGAGTATGTTATAAAAGATCATCAAAATAAAATTGATGTTTTTCCCATACATATAAAAGATTGGTTATCAAGTTTTAAAAACATACATATTATAAATACATTACTGATTGTAGTTTTCAGAGCTTTGTACTAACCTAATCGGGAACATTCCTTGCCCCATCTCAAGTCGCCTTAACTCAGGCGAACATACTCGTAATATCTGAGCAGGTACTGCAAGAAAGTCCATTACCGAAAATCCTATGACATTAAACATACATCACAGAACAAGGAGCGTAAGCTGGTCTTAATTACTTCGTAAACACGGTAAGCCAACTGCGCTCAGTGCAGATACTTCCAGCCACATTAGTTCCAACTATCGGCTCGAGCAAATTTATGCCCACTCTACAACTTGCTCAATAGTTTGCTTGCAGAGATTACTGGGCCGCCATTTTGAAACTGAAAATTCAATTTAAACACAAAAGTTCCAAATTCCATAGAATTTCGCAAGCGAAAGATGGGCTTAGAAAAGAGCGGCATTTTTTTTAAACCGTGTGATCCAACACTATGTAAAACGCGATAAAATAATAATAATACTTGAACAATTATTATTTTTCTTCAATTCCCACAATGCATCTGATCAGAAGGAAGCAGCAGAAGGAAGTGAAGATACATGAAATAAAACTCTTTTATTTCATTCTACTTTATATTTAAGAAGAATAATCAATAACACTCCATCAATTTTGACGAGACACAATAATTGAACTTTTTAGGGTTCATTAGACAACCAGGAACCCTTATTAGTTTTGCCATGTCCGTCTGTCCGTCCTCGGCTCAGCTCAGTAACCATTACTACTAGAAAACTGTAATTCGGCATAGGTATATAAATCAATCACGCCGACAAAACAGTACAAAAAAATCTTGTTTTTTTTTTTAGTTTACCTCCCCTACACCTAAATCGGGTATGTAATGTTTTTTCTCGCTAAATCCACGGTGTGGATAGCTCGTTCAAAAATATTATGGGTTTCCTCAAACCATTTTTCAAATCAGTGATTAGTTTTAGATATTAGGCTTTAAAGCCCTAATTTTTGTTGCTGGCCCCTGCCGGCTAAATGGGAATGTGATAAAATTCGTGGTAGTAGTAGGTACTTATAATGAATTTAAAAAGAAAACTACCACGGACAAGTAGGCATAAGTAGTTACCGAGTAATAGTCGACCAACTTAATGTGTAGGTACTTGGAAGTTACAGTCACTCTTTAATTCTCTTAAAAAGCAAAAACAGTCTACAGGCTTACGCAATATGCGTTTTTTTTCACGCGCCGTCAACGCGCTTTCTCCTGCTACCTAGCGGATGGTTATTTTTAACAGACTGCAAAAAAAAATTAGGAGGTTCTCAATTCTGTTGTATTTTTTATTTTTTTTATTATTTTCAATGTTTGTTACCTCAGAAATCCGTCATTGATGAGCCGATTCGTAATTTTTTTTTGTTTGTAAGTATATGCTTCCAGGTGGGTCCCATTTTTAAAAAAAAATCAATTGGATGATGGGATCCATGAGGAATTGAAGGAACTCTTCAATGATATTAGGCACGCCTATAGTGATTTTGGTATTTTCTATTTTAAGTCGTGTATTTACACCCGGTAATCATAAATTTGGTGGAGTGGAAATTGATGATGAAGACCACAGATGACTTATGGAATTCCTTAATTATGTACTTAAAAGTACAAATGTACGTCACAGATTCTAATAAGATTCCGTTGAAATAGCAACTAATGAAGTGCCGGAATCGACGGTTCTTTTTCTCTAATAATCAACGCATTTGCTCTCGGAAATCAGTTCATGTGGTGGAAAAGAAATGTGGAAATGTTCTCGTGACTTAGCGGAGTACTAAAATGAAGTCGGTTAAAACTTTTTTTTTAAAGTAAATTATTTTATGGAACAACTGTTCTTAGTTACCATATCAAGTATCAAGATTGGGACATGCTGTCATAATCTTACTAAGTATGTCCTTAATCTTAATATCCTTATCTTAGTACGATACTGATTTAAGACGTTTGACAATAATATTACTGTTGCCATATAAATCACGGGCTCATCTTTCCCTGGCCAGGCTCTATCAGCGCATTGATCGTGCTCATACACGATGACCTTAATAATAATAAAACAAACCCGGGGAACATTTTACACAATTCGGCCTAGTCCCCAACAAAACAAATCTTGATGAACATATATTTGACGACCGGTTAGCCTATAGTGGGTAGTGACGCTGCCTACGAAGCTGAAGGTCCTGGGTTCGAATCCCGGTAAGGGCAAATATTTGTGTGATGAGCATAAATATTTGTTTCTGAGTCATGGATGTTTTTCTATGTATTTAAGTATTTATATCTATTATATATATCGTCGTCAAGTACCCATAACAAGCCTTACTGAGCTTACTATGGGACTAGGTCGATTTGTGTAAGATTGTCCCTTTATATTATATTTATTTATTATTTAAAGTAATATATATCTATTAAATATGTCGTCGTCTAGTACCCGTAACACAACGCTCCTTGAAAAACATAGTGTCACTACGCAAAAGATGACGTTTTCGAGTTAGCAACGCCATTTAGCTCGTCCAATCGTAACGCACGCAATACGAAGACACCTATCGCTCTAGTTCTTTTAGAAGCGACAGAGGGCGCTAATGTCGTTATGGCAAATAGTGGGAATAGGCGCGTGCCTTAATGGAACAATGTCATGTTCGTATTAGATCCCGGGATGTAGACCGAAATACGGCCGATTCTTTGAAGAAGGTTGTCATTTTTTGCTTAGTGACGGAGTTCCGTGAGGTTAAATGGTAAGTACGACAATTTTCTTACGGAATATTGTATCTATCCGTACAGTGACACTTTGTACTTATAATTTGGTATCAATATCGGGACTCAATTTTAAGCAGTAATGTTCTTTTCGCTTTAATGACACTTCAACTTTAGCACTTTTAAACTTTTTGGAATGAGTAAAATGACGGTATATCTGTAATGACGATATTGCTTAAAACTCTAAGGCTTAATGCAGGTTAAAAATAACGCTATACTGTATTTTATCTTTAAATGACATTTTTGTTTTAATAAGCCGAAAGTAGTTTACTCAGCTCAAACGTCATAACCTGTTTAGTGTCAATTCTGCTAGTTTAATTTACTATAACCACACTGTTGACTATAATGAAGTGAAAACTGCTATTTTGAGCTTAATGCCATTACTACTAAAAAGGCCGGTTAAACCTGTTTGATTAAGTAATTGCACTTATTGTTTAATGTCACTGTGTGTGATGAATACAATTACAAAACAGTTGAAGATTGATTACCTACTTAGACTAATAATAATTTTTCCGTCGTAATTTTTATAAAAACTTACATATTATTTGTTGAAAGTGTTCTTAGAAAAGAAACGTACTTGAAAATAGCGAGTAAAATTTGAAAATGTTTACTAATATCTTTTGTTTAAATTTTATTTCTGATAGATATTTATGGTGGGGACACGCACACGCAAGCAGCGTTCCCGCGCTGGATTGCGATTGCAATGCTCTGCGCGAGAAAGCTGCCGACGCGAGGGTCGCCCGTTGCCTCCCTCACCCGTTTTCCAAGCTCCTGTGGAGCATCTGAGTGCCCCTGCCCCACGAACCAAGTGTCTCGACGCCGAAAGCGATGAATTCGTATTGGGTGCCGAGACAGCTGTACTTGGCTACCTTTTGACGCTCCCGAGTGTCCGCCGCGGCGCCAGCACGCCTGCTGGTCGATGGGAGGTAGGACGCAGCTAGTGTGTCGGCGCAAGTGGCGTCCCACACCAACGCACGGCCCATCTTCCAGGGAATCAACGACATCCCGTCAGGGTGCTTGCCATCGTTCCGCACTATTTGGGGCTCCAGAGGAGCGGGAACGCCGGCACACGAGCGCCCTTCTCAGAATGTCGTTAAGGGCGGCATGACGAGAGAGGCGGCCGGCGCCCGAAGAGCAGGCGAGCCCGTGGTGGCCGAGGCTATCTACTTAAGATCCACAAGAAGCACAGCTGTGGTCGGCACAGAGAGCAACTCCAAGCCGGAGACCGATAGCTATGGGAAGCGTCTCTGGGTCGATAAAGGTGCCGGTGTTAGGCGAAGATAGGCGTGGAGCCAGTGACCTGACTCTGGCCTTGATGATGCGAGAAGCGTCGCTCTGTCCCTGCCTGTCGTTTTGTCTAGAAGTGAGTTTAGGGTGGAAACTGGTGCTATGGTATCCCAGGCCTTCTGTATCTTAGGTCGGGACGGAAATTTTTGATTCGGTCCAGCTACCCTGGCATTCGAGGCCTCAACAAGGCACGGAATCTCGCAGTTTGTAGCCGGAGAGGCTTGAAGAATGTGACATCGGAGGTGCTATGAATTGAGGCCAAGAATGCCGGCAGAGCAACACTTGAAATTTTACGGGTACTTGGCGCCTTGGGTCCACGCCTGCTCGCTAAATCGGATATTCAAAATAGATTCAATTTGGGATTTTAAAAGTAGGTCGATAGGTAGAAGTAGATGGGAGTATTTCCAAATGGGACAACAACGGACCAGGTAATTGAATTTTGGAATGAGTAAACAAAATTTTAAAATAGACAGAGGAGATACTAGACTACTAATTTTGAGAAGGCGGTTTGAATGGGCACTAAATTTCGAAATAGATTTACTCAAAAGAGGAGGGCTGGCTTCGTTGAAGATGGGTGCTCCGAGAAGATGCAGACAGTCTTTAGATATTATAGTTACGTGATAAGATAACTCATGTGAATTACTACAAAAGTTATTGTAATTGGTAATTATCTTGACATTTTGAAGACTGAAAGTCGTTAAAGTTGATTTACTTTTGTATTTTTTTTATTGTTAAGAAGTAGGGCCAAAAAGCCAAGAGGATTCTAAGAGTCTTGTTTTAAGAGATGTTTTTGAGAGAATATAAGACTAATTTGTTCGTTTTTGAGACTAGAAGTCATTAACTTTGATAAACGTTGATTAACATTGATATAAAAATGTTTTATTAGCGATTCTTCATTTCTTTCTTCGTTCTTTGAAATAACCGGATATAGTGTCATTTTTCCAGAAATTAAATCAAAGTTAAGGAAACCTTACGTGACATTAAGCAAAAAAATGGAATAACGTCATTACATTTCTTTAAATTCGATTATCATAACAGTAAAATAAAAATTCCACAAATTACTGTTATATGTAAAAAGCTTAGTCACAAACCTAACAAAAACTAACTAAACAATGTTATTTTTATTACGAACACGGCAGTTTTAGACGGTTCAAGATTTTTAAAACTTTGAGACCCTGTACTCAAAAAACACGTTTTTCTCGTAATGACACTATGGTTTTCAAGGAGCGACAAGCCTTATTGAGCTTACTATGGGGCTAGCTCGATTTGTGTAAGATTGTCCCCTAATATTTATTTATTTATTTATTTATATATGGTCAAAGAGTATGTTATGGCTGTATCTTAAACAGCTTTCCAAAAATTATTTTATAACATAGAGAGTAAACCTACACTAACTAAAATTATCCTTAAGAAAATGTTAATTGAGGCCCCCAGTAATATATAGTTAAATATAATTAGCTAGGAAGAATAAACGTTTAGTAAATAATTTTAAATAACAAACATTCTACTAAACGTAACCCTCTAAGTTAGGTACTGAATTCTACTTAAAAATAAACAGTTTTTTTTACTTTTTCTTTTACTGTTGGGTACTAGACGACAATATAAATTGTTATATATAGATAAATAGATGCTTAGATACGTAGAAAACATCCAAGACTCGAGAACAAATATTTGGGCTCACCACACAAATACCCTTACCACTCACTGGCTTCGAAGAACGGGTACAAGGTACAAAGTGGCCGTCCATCTGAATATATTATGTACCTATGCTTACGCAAGAGCGACCTAAAGTTAGATCATTCACCTGCTCGTATTGTACATTTCGTTTAATTAGAGGTAGGGCACACCGGTATGTCATCTCGACTATATTAAGAGCAGCCCAATACGGGAAATAACTCCACTTTACAAAATACCATAGACATAATATAATAATACCCAGATGCGGATTGTCCATATGGGAAAACTAAGCACGTGCTTAAGGGCGCGCGATTCCAAAGGGGCACGGCGAATTTATTTTCGTTATAATTTTTAGAGGGTCGCCGATGAGGTACCTACTTGCCTGGGGCGCTCTCGACATTTAACCCGCCTCTGATAATACCACTATTACTCTATCTATAGGTGTGTGGAGTTCCCAAGGATGCGCTATTGTGTTAAGAGTAAGGAACCTGCATTTGTCCCTAGCCGTCTACACAACGAATCCTTAAATCGATATGGGTCTTCAAGGCGCGTGAGACTAGAGTGCAGGAGTCGCAGGACCTCAAGGGGATTGACTTTAAGCATAAAAACGCGACGTTTACTTTATATTAAGATGCCTAAGGAAGGAATTTACGAATAACTCGTTTAGCCTTCAAATGGATGTTTTCGTAACGGTTGGGATTTTAGGCCTCAATAGTTTCCAAGGCATTGTTGAAATAAAGAGATTGTCTTGTCGGTACGGTGACTTTTGTACACTTTTATCCCTAGCTTTTTCCTGTAGACAATTTAATAATTAACAGTTTTAGTACATACATGTTAATTAATGAGGTGTTATTAAGAAATAAGTTGCAAAGGCTTTTTTAAATTAGGCATTACAAGATCTTTAAAGAGCTTTAGAATTAATAAGAATTACAAATAAGTGGCAAAGGCTTTTAAATTAGGTATTAAAGGATCTTTAAAGAGCTTTAGAATTAATAATAATTACAAAATTAATAAAATCATAAATAAAAAGATTATTACATTTGAAAAGTTCTCTTTATCAAATCAATCAAAACTAAATTAAAAGCTCCAAATAGTGTTTTATGGGAATAACCAATTCTGTCTTTTACGTACATTTATATGCTTTAATTGTAGTTGGTCCCATACAAACATCTAATCTTCTCTAAAAACTAGTTCGAATGGCACTGGTTACGTAAATACGTAATTCAGTGCCAGCGCGTATTATTTGACATGAATGTAATTAAACGTACCTACATCGATTATTTCACTCCACAAATTGAAAATAAGACGTAAATGTCCAACAACAAAGCAAGTGGTAAATGAAATAGTACATTGCATGACGTTTACACCCAATATAAGCACAATACAAAGCTAAAGTTTGTTTATTTTTTATCTTTATGGCATTGGCGATACTGTTTCTTGTGATAAAATATAAATCAGAACAGGAAATTGAATACGAACTAACTGATTGTAAACTGTTTTTTCTTCTTTGTTTACATGTTCATTCATCGAGAGACGAAGTCCGTGACTAACATTGGGAGACCTCTATGCCACGTTTGTCGAAAAAATAAAACTCTTTTGTATATAAAAAAAAAAAAAAAAACTTTTTTTTCAGGCAACTTTAGGCCCATAGTTTGTTAGTAAACAAATGATCTTAACAGCTAAGAAACATTAACCAGGTAAAAAAGCTCTTGTACTCACATCTCTCCATTACAATTTGTTTTGATTAACATAACCAATATAAGTTTGATCCATTGCAAATAGATACTGTCAACAGTAAAGCATCTAACTAATGCAGAAGGAAAACTCCAGAAATCTTGATGATTAAGTAAAAGAGTTTCTATGAACATGCAGTTTTACAATTTAGACATCACCTGCTGACAGCAAATAGATGGTGACAGGAGGGAAAGATGAACCTCCTTTCGCGTTCAAAGTCTAGGAAGAAGGTCATTTCACCACTCCGGTGATACGGCCGTCATATACGAGCGGAACCCCGAGTCGCCGCCTCGAGGTACCCTATTGGAACACTGGCTTTACCCATATAACTGGTCAACATATCTGACATTCTCACAAGGAAGTAATACGCCTTCACCCGCTTGAATAGACTGAAGATTTTCAAAGCCGACCTACCTAGCAGGAAGTCCAGACAAATTTTTGAAGTCCATTGCCAGAAGTTTCACGGTTGACTCGCTGGGAATTCTTTCCATCACCATCAGTCCAATGTCATCTCTCAACACTTACTTGGCAATTTGGTTCGTTGCTTTTAGAACTTGTAGGAGCAAATGTGCTTAATAATTTTGTTTTGTTCGCGGAAAGAAGAAAACATCCGAATCTTACTTTACAATTATTTTGACGGCCCTTATTATTATAAAAGAACCTGTGGACCGCTGCCGCTGCCGCTGTGAGCGCCCAAGTTTATGCTATGAGGATGCCTAAAAACAAAAAGAAATGAAACGTGCACTTTTCTCTTCCGTCATTACTATGAAAGGGAATTCCTGGATCGAAGCGGTCCCCCCTAGACGTGGAGCGCGGCTAGGTCGCGGCGCGTGAAGCAACCAGGAACACAGCCAGTTTCAAAAACATCTGCCGGGAATCAATATCAACGACAATTTATCAAGTTTTGTAAAATAAGGACAAACAAGGTGTAGACGTTTTGTATTGTCAAACCATGAACCAATAAAATAATAATTTACTCGAAAAACAATGCTTTAACCGACTTCAATTCAGTACTCCGCCAAGCCACGAACATTCGAACATTTCCCCATTTCTATTCCACTTTACTAGATGAACTGCTTTGCGAGTGCAAATGAGCGTTTCTCAAAAAAAATGCCAAGTACATTAGTTTGTCGGCGATTTTCTGCAACTTTTATGTTATTTCTACTCAAAATCACGATGTCTTTCCATCCCAATAGGAGAAAAAAATATACACGAACGAATTATACTTTCGTTTCTTGATAGCGCCCCTGTGCGCATCTGATCTATTTATATTCGGTGTGTTTAATCTGTAATATGTGTAATTGCGAGGTTGTTCACTCCGATTGCCCTGATTGCCAGAGTTGTTGTCATAAAGCTTTCCTTCCTCACCAAACTAAAATCCCTGTTACATATTTCAACGGTATCTGACACGAAGTTTTAAGTAAATCATTGAGTTCTATCTATATGTCATCTTTTGTCTTCATCATCAGCTCCACTTCCCACGGGTAATACTTAATAGAAAATACCAAAATTATTACACGCGTCCCTAAAATAATTGAACTGTACCTCAGATATCTGTCATTTATAAACCGATTCGTACAATTATTATTTTTATTTGAAGGTATATGCTTCCAGATTGGTCGCATTGTTTTCAAAAAGCCAGTTGGGTGCTGAGATTCATGAGGAATTGAGTGAACTCCTCCATTTTTTTTAGTGATTTCGGTATTTTCTATTATAACTCGTGTATTGTATTTTTACCTACACACGGAAATGAAGACCACAGATGACTTTTGGAACTTCTCAATAATGTAAAGTATGTCACAAATTCTGATATGATTATGTTTAAATAGCAACTAATGAAGCGCCAAAGGTAATTCTGAGACCCTTGAGGAATCGACGGAAGTTCTCAAATATTATCGGCCTTCATACAGAGTGTACCAAAAATCGGGTGTGAACCGATCAAGGGCATAACAGGTATCGTGTTCTGATAAGAAAAAACTGGCTGTGACAGACGGACAGCCTCCGAGTGATCGCATAAGTGTTCCGTTGGACCAATTTTGGTACGGAACACTAAAAACGAAGAGATTTTTTTTTACGCGATTTTTTTACATTTGTATGGAGACCTGCGTTCATGGTTAAAAAGAACAATCCTGATCATAGCGAGGCTTTCAAGGAACGAGATGCTAAACAATTTTCCTGCGGAGCGAACACACGATTTTTCACCTCACGCAAGGAAAATAATACATACGTATTTTCAATAAAGGTTTGTTTACCTACATCAGATCTTTGCATCTTTTAAATATAAGTAATCTTACTTAAGCGCTTACATTAAAAAAGGCAAAGTATTGGTGGGTGGGTAGGTACTCACGGGCAGCATAGGGCTCAAATAAAGATATTATACCCGTTATTTACCTTTTTCCTGTAACTTAAAAGGCATACAAATTCATAAAATTACGTCGTCTGCGAGTTTCTGCGCTGAAATCTATAAATAACGTTCATTATTTTGATTTTACTGCGACTTTAGAAGAAAACAAAACAAAATTAAAGGTATACGCGTATCGGAGTATTTTCTTGAAAATAACTTTTTTAACGGTGCGCTCCGGAATTGCATACTTACAGCGTAAAATTGTGTAACAGAAAAATACATTCATTCACAATCTATTGAAACATCTTACAGGTAAAATCATAAAGCGTGCAGCACACTAAGCAGATACGGTAAGATTTTATCTGCGTATGCATATGCGCGAGAGCGGAGATGCTCGCTCATACTACAGAGCGAGACGGTTTAACTCCCTTCTCCAGTATACGCAGATAAAATCTTACCGTATCATATCAGCTTGGTGTGCAGCACGCTTAACATTTTTCAAAAAACCCAGCTGCTTTTTTTGCAAATATCTAATATATACCAGTCACCGTAATTTTTAATTAATTATTTAGGCCAATTTAAAATATTTATTATATATTTTTTAAATCAACAAAAAAATATGTTCTAAGCGTATCATTGAAATAAACTTTTTTGTATCAAAAACATTTCCTGATTCCCAAAAACAGTCGCCTGGCAAAAAAGTTGCAAAATTAATGTTTATCTTTTCACCTTAGAAATAAATAAAGAAAAAAAATGTATTGAATAAATTCAGTTAGGTAAAAATATATAGTCATCTAGTAGCTATAAGACAAGCCTTATTGAGCTTATAATGGGGCTAGTCCGATTTGTGTAAGATTGTCCCATAATACGGATCACAGTTGTAGGTACTTTTCTTCCCTCCTCCTGCTATTCAGAAAAGTGTTCTTGAGTTGTTGCCTTCAATTGAGAGATTTAAATTTTCCACATAGGAGTGAAAAGCAGGTGGGTACTCGTATGTGTCACTCGGTAGGAAAATTATTTTCGTTTTGGACGTAAGCACTTGAATCCCTTCTGAGCGCTCAAGATTCTACTTTAGAATCTCTCACTACAGGATTCTATAAGTAGTAGAATTTTTCGCTTTACTACAGGATTCTATAGCAGAATCTTTTGCTTAACTCAGTATTTATTATAACGCCCTGTACATTACGTTACAACATTGCCAAACGACTTGAATTACATGGACATACAGATGATAAATACTATTAAAAAATGTTGTACAGCAAAACCAAAACTAACCAAGCACGAAATCAAGTGATAAATCAAAATTTGATTTGAAGCGTCCCGCGGGCAGTAACAATCGCATCACGTTCGGGCGCGGCGTGAATAAATAATCCCGGTCCTCGATACCCGGGGCTACTTCTAGAACTCGCACACTTACCGCTCAAACAACATCATTTAACCAAATATTATCAAGGACAGATGAATTGACCATAACAAAACCGAAAGGTCGCGGGAGTCCGCTGGATGCGGGTGGTGCAGGACCGTTCTTTGTGGCACTCGTTAGGTGAGGCCTATGTTCAGCAGTGGTCGTCTTTTGGCTGATCTGATGATGATGGTGAACCGAAGCGGTAAATGTCAACCCTGCACGGCTATGGAACAAAGCGGGAATCCCACGGAATGTGACACGAGTGTGGTGTTACAAAAACGTAGGCACTAGATTTATTAATACTCCAGGGTACGATCTACGTCTTGGGAGTGTTAAGACACTTCTTTGGTTAAGGAAACTTTCCTTGAATTACTTTGGGGAACTCCACGACAAGTTATAGATGGCGGCTAGCGGTCAATGCGGTCACTCGCCTGGATGATTAAAATGAATATTAATACAAAAAAATAAATATAAATAAGTACATAAAAAACACCTTTTTTAAGTTTTTTGTAATGTATACATTAACTGGGCTTCTTCTCTAAGACGGTTAAAAAAACCCTGTATATATATATATATATATTATGTATTCTCTTATGGAAATCTAAGACTGTTGCAAAAACAATGGTGTCTTTGGCACCGTATTAAAAAACTGATCGGAATTAGGTGAGGCGAGTATTAAGCGAGTACGTTGAGTAGGTACTGAGATTAGCCACAACACGGTTTTAGCCATCCGGAAATGAGCAACCAGTTTAGCCGACCAATTACGGCGATAATATTATTTGAACTTTGTACTAGCGCTATCTAGTTTGCACGTTCTTCGGCAAAGCACTTACTTATGAGTATTTATCTTTAGTTAGGAACAACTGGTCAATATACTAGTGATCCTAGGCTACACAAACATAACAAGTGAATTTAAAAGATTTTTTTTTAAACCCAACTGCTTTTTTCAAATTTTATAGCCTATGTCACTTCCACGATTAAGAGGAATCCAACGACACCTCATATGTCGAAATCCGTCAAACGGTTTAGGAAGCAGGGCGTGCCAAAGAATAAGGTCACATACATACATACGCTCGAAAAACATAACCCTCCTCTCCTTCGGTCGGTAAAACTACACGAGAATTCCTGACATAATTAGAATAAGAATTATTAGAACTAACGATTATTATGGCGTTAAAATTTTATGAAGAACATTTTCGGACTTCCAACAACAGCACTTAAAAAAATTGGTGAACCAAAGCGCCCCCCCCCCCCCCCCCCCCCATTAAATATTATCGACGCCTAATACCTACCCATATCACAAGCCGTATTGAGCTTACTATGGGGCTTATTCCATTTGTGTAATATTATTGTCCCCTAATATTTATTTATTTTTATTTAATTTAATAATAATGCCACTCTAACCGCCCGATTGCAGACTTTCAAAGCTCTGCAGAGTTAAGTCATATTTTAAATATAACATCGCCACAGCTTTCAGCAGGAACAATCTATCTATTTACGAGAAAACCGGAGAGTTTAACTCCAGTAATGTGACTGTCGAAGTTCGCAAATACCGTTACATAACTTGACACCAACGCGGGGTGGCCACCTGTGAGAGTTTCTGCGGGATTTTCCATTGTAACTTTGTTGCGACTTTCATCTCAATAAGTATACCAGTAGGTATTACTTATATATCTGAACGAAGGATGCTCCTCAATTTTTATCAAATTGCTAATCTAGGTCATAGGTACATTTGGCATTCCATCTTAATCCATGGTGTTTCACCAATTCGTTCTGGCACATAATCATTGAATAAATAATAGTATCTGTGTACGTACAGGGTGACATGCAACCGAACCCATGTTTAACAACTAGAATATACGAATCATGGCATTCTGCTCCGCGCGGCACGGGCTGTTGAGTTCCTAGCGCGATAGTGAACCCACCCCGAAGATGTACTTAGGACCTTGTTTAGCCGAAGCGGCAAGAGGAACAGCCCCGACCATTATTAGTTTATGAGAGTCGAAGTGATGCGTTAAAGCCACATTGGCGCTCGCAACCCGTTGGGGGGTAGCGTGTTAAGCTAAATAGGCCGAAGTCAGTTCTCACATGGGTAACCACTCACTACGAGTGGCTACTGAGAGCTTCTGTGTTTTGACCACGTTAATCCGTTGATCCTAGTCGTTGCCGAGTACTTTAACACGTTCAAGTGGCTGGTACGCTACTTTCTGGGACTTCTGAGGGTGAAAGGGGTAAAGCGGGGCCCAGAATAAAATTAAGATTAGAGGAGGAAGGTGATTCGGCAAGGGAGTCACGAGACGACCCTCAGTAATGTGGAACACAACGGGACGAGAATATAGTTATGCTCCACCCACAAGAATTTATAATTTCATCGAAAACTTATCCCAGATTTAGGATACCCAATGGTTACCCTACTCCAGTACAAAGTTGGACAAACTTCGCATTTTTCTCAAGTCGCTGTAGCTGAAGTACAAAATATTTCTATATTCTTATAACTTCAGCCAATGGAAAATAAATGTCTTTGAAGTTGCTCAGATGTCTTAGTTTACTTCGTTTGAAACAGTATATGTCATTGTTTTTGATAAGTTAGATACGGAATTGCATGTAAAGGCTTCTTATAAATTAAGTATTGCATATTTACTTACATTGTTTCGATATCGATTATGTATTTATTACGCGCATTTCCACGCACGCCCAGCGTACTTAATGCGTGAGGACGAATGCACGCTAGAAATACGTATGTCATTTCAATTCCATTGTTTTTGAGCGTGTTTCTCTCTGGCTAAATAAGCAATTTTAACCGAACACAAACCATGCACTGTTAATTATAGTGACTTGTCGTGTTTTTTTTCTTTTGGTTGCGGTTTCAGTTTCGGTCAGTGGAACGAAAGTTACGGAGAATAGCCTCTTTACACGGATCATACTTCAAAGTATATTCCACCTCAGTGTTGGAAAATGCTACAGTTTTCACGCTCTGCTACGCTGCCGCCATAAGGAAATAAAAACGGCGTTTCGTACCATTATCTATAAAAACGGCAAAAAATCACGTTTATTGTATGGGAGCCCCCTTAAATATATATTTTATTCCATTTGTTGCTATAGCGGAAACAGAAATACATCATCTGTGAAAATTTCAACTGTCTATCTATCACGGTTTATAAGATACAGCCTGGTGACAGACGGACGGACGGAGGGACAGCGGAGCCTTAGTAATAGGGTCCCGTTTTCACCGTTTGGGTACAGAACCCTAAAAAGACGTGTCTGTATTTGTTTAAAAAATTTAGTTACATATATTCAGCGACAGTAAAAAGAGACGCATCTACTAGTATTTTTCACAAAATTTTGTAAAAAATACAGATTATGGCAGCATTAGGTTGTACTAGGTTTCCGGGAATATCAGTTAAAAAACACTATAATTATCAGTTCCAGCATTTTATTGTTAATTCAAAGCATGCATGCGGACTATATGATATGACCATTGATCATTGATTACGTGATGTATTTTTTTTAATGTATATTGTTTCCTTTCGGCTGATATTGATGATGATGATGATGTAGCCGAGGCCTTGAACAGATCGTACAATGCAACCAACTGCTTGTGCTTGCTCTTCCCCTTGACGGCGCGTCTGTTGACGTGCGCTCTGGCGCCTTCAACGCCGGACTAAGCTTCGACGAAATGTGAGTAGGTATCAGAGGCTCTAGTATAAGTTTTACCGAAAAAAAACGTTACGACCGCGTTCGCGTTTAACTGTCAAATTCCATACAAATTGAGGGTAAAACGCAAACGCGATCGTAAAGTTTTGTTTCGGTAAAACTCATACTAGAGCCTCAGGTTGATTCCCGCCCCGATAGCGACTTTGAACAAATAGTAAACTTAGCAAACATTTGTCCTCATTTACTCATCTCTCTCCGCTTCATATATCACGTCCTCTGTTCGCTAAAACATTCGCAACCTAACTCGTTTCACGTACTTGTAAAACGGAAAACTTCGCTGGTTATGCGATCCTCATTTAGGAAAGTACTTATTATTGTAAATATCTTTTCTTTACAGCAGCGCGGTAGCCGGGGCCTTGAACAGATCGTACAACTCGGCCAACTGCTTGTTCTTGCTGTGTCCCTTGACGGCGCGGATGTCGGCGCGTCTGTTAACGTGCACTCTGGCGCCCTCGACGCCGGACCACGCCTTGGCGGCAGACACGAGCCTGCTCCACGGCATCGGCCATTCTTTACGTAGGAACTACGAGAAAAGAAATTCATGATAAGAAATTGTACGAGCTTTCTACTTTTATGATAGTCAGTTGTTTCAAACCACCGGTAAAAGTTGCGAGCGTTAAAATCTGACTCTGGGTTTGATGGTGATTAGTGACGTGATGAGTTGCCAGTTAATATCCATTCGATATGACAAGATTGTCGATCGATCACTGTAAAATATTTTAAGTGTCCTAGCCCCACGACCAGTTTTGAATTGATCGAGATTTTATACCAGACTAAAATTAGCAACTTAACAGCTACCTACTACTTAGTTTTGTCAGCCTCACCACGACGACTTATGGTCACTTGATGCAATATATATAACAACGAAAAGGACCATGCCTCCGTACAATGGAACCATGCCAATTGACAAACAGTAAGTTTAGTTTCTTCATTATGACGGATATCCATAATGGGTTTTATTTGATTAAGCACATAGCAGTTATTCAATTCAATTCAATTCAATTTTCTTTATTTCGGACATACAAAGTATCCATAGAGTGTTAGTAACATAACAAATATCTTAGTCTAGTGTGGTTAGTGTGGGACATTACACACACATACACACTCAACTCCAGAACTGTGCTACGCTTTTAATTTGGTCGCAGTTATGAACCGCAAATTGGAAATAAAATGTGCGGCTAAGGAAGAGAGATTAAGGTACCTGGTCGAAAGGCCGTCGTCCAATATGGAACATGATGTACAATAATGGCGCCCTTTGTAGCGGCACCGCTTCGCTCGTCGCCTGTAGCCCCAGAGCCGTGTATATTTTCTCCGCGTGAAGTTGCAGGTGGTCGTAGATAACCTGTATTTTATTTGTATTTCACTTAAAAGAGGTGGACACGGTGGAATATCATCGTTTCATATAATATTATCCGGAATAGCCCAACACTACATATCAGAGAAGATTTAAGGCGATTGCCGTCACTAAATAGGTATGGTAATTCTAGAGGTCACATATTAATTTCTAACTCTTTTTAGGATTTAAAACACATTAAAAGACAGTTTAAAAGACAGACATACTTACTAGAAATAATGAAAGACAATGGGGGTGTAGACACCAAATAAAAGAACCAAAAATGATGAATTTTCTCGAAAAAGGATTAAAATTTCGAGAAATTGAGAAAATATGAAAGCAGAGGATTAAATTATGACAAAGTTATAAGTGTCCGAAGTTTTAAGAGTTGAGAGATTCTGTCCCTTTTCCGCAAAATGCACCTTCATATAAAACGATTTTCATTTACTATGATGCTCGGGGATCGAGACGTGACGATCCCCGAGCGTTTTCTCTCTCTAACAAGAAATATTAAAACAGTTGCAGCTTCGTAATTTTTGAGATATCATAATGGGATTTTCCAATTGAGATATCTGAGTGTTGGAAGGCATAAGCTGGACTGAGAGGATAACGAATGTGGATGTGTTAAGAAGGGTGAAAGAGAAGAAAGCGATCTTGGACACCATCAGCGCTGGAAGGGGAAAAATGATTGGTCATTTGATACGGCACGACAACTTTTTTAATACCATCATGGAAGGAAAGATAGAAGAAAGGAGAGGCAGGGGAAGACCACGGCGCAGTTATATGGACCAAATAAAGGAAAAGCTGGTGTCGAGTCGCATCAGCAAATCAAAGGGCCTATTAATTATTCCACGTGTGAATAGATTACTTATGAAGTAATTTGCACATGATTAAAATGATTGACGCTAATGATTAATAATTACAATAAAACTATTTGGGATCATCCTATATGCAGCGTGACGTCAAATTGATGTCATCGGCATGAAAAGTACGGGCACAGTATAGAAGAATAATACAGTAGGTAATCAGAGGCCGTTTAGGAGCGTTTGTTACCTACTTTCGCTCATGCGCAGGGCTGTGTCACGATTGTGGCTTGGCATACCTATAATACTAATTTTGCTTTTAAGTATGCAAAGTATTTCTGTTACAGTTTAATAGACAATATTGTATACACAAAGTAATAATAAATAAAAAAAAATAAGTAAAAAGTAATAATAATAAGTAGTAAGCTATGTGTTTTTAGTTTCCCACTTCATCGAATATTTTAACACCACTATACTATGCCTAAAATATTTCCTAGTAAGTAGTAGTTGCTAAACTGCACTAGGTTGGTAGGTGCTTAGTTACAAGCCTATTCGGCTCCTTTTGATATCGTGGCACTGGCGGCTCGCTGTCTTCATACCTACGAGGCGGCTTCCTTTGACGTAGCGAGTGAGAACGAGCGAACACCGCAACGGCGCGGCCCCGATTGAAGCATTCTCCATCGTTCCCGAAGGCTTTGTGTGTGTGCGTACCGAACACGCGCGCATGTGTACAGCCGTACGATGTACCTTTGTTCGAAGTTTATCTACTGTTCCTATACTGTGGTACGGGCCCTGTTTATGATGACGATGAACCGTAGGGTATTTACCCGAAGGCTGTCCCGGCCGGGCGGCGCCATGAGCACGCGGCTGGTGAGCGCGGCCGCGTCGCTGGCGCGCTCGGCGTGAGCGCCGTCCACTGCGCCCTGCCCAAAGGTGAAAATGAAAAAAATGAAAATGAAAAATGTTTTTTTTTTCTTAAGTACTAATTTTAAACATGTGCTGGTGTCCCTTTTTAAGTAAAAGTAATATGTCTGTAATTGAAGTGCAAGGGAGTGCGTGTGTGTGTGTGTGTGTGTGTGTGTGTGTGTGTGTGTGTGTGTGTGTGTGTGTGTGTGTGCGTGCGAGCGTGCGTGCGTGCGTACGTACGTGCGTGCGTACCGTGCGTGCGTGCGTGCGTGCGTGTGTGTGTGTGTGTGTGTGTGGGTATATGTATGGGTTAGTAGGTGTGGGTAGGTCCTGTAGCCTTAAAAGACGCCATTAAATGCAAATTGGACGAGATGGTCAAAGACGGGATAATTTCGAGGGTCGAGGGACCGACAGACTGGGTCAGCAGCATGACCGTTGCCAGAAAAGCTAATGGGGACATTAGGATTTGCTTAGATCCACGTGACCTAAACCAAGCTATCAAGCGGGAGCACTTTAAGCTACCGACTTTAGACGAGATCACCGCGAATTTGGGGGGATCCAAGTACTTCAGTACTTTGGATGCAAAGCAAGGTTTCTGGCAACTAAAGCTACATGCAGATAGTACGGATCTATGTACTTTTAATACTAGTTTTGGTCGGTACAAATTTCTGCGGGTCCCTTTTGGAATTAGCTCTGCTTCAGAAGTTTTTCACAAAAAAATGTATGAACACTTTGATAACATTCCTGGTGTATGTTTGTTCATCGACGACTTACTCATTTACGGGAGTACAAAAGAAGAACACGACCGTAGATAAAAAATGGTATTAGATAGGTGCAGAGAAATTAACTTAAAATTAAACAAAAACAAATGTAAGATTGGCTTGTCGGAAATTAAATACATGGGTCATAAAATCACTCCAAATGGCATTTACCCCGATGATACTCATACGTCAGCGATAAGAAACATGCCTCGACCGACTAATGTAAAGGAATTAGAACGTTTTCTTGGTATGGTTAATTATGTCGGAAATTTTATACCTAATTTGTCGGATAGAAATCATGTGTTAAGAGAGCACGCGCATCTAAACCGTCGCGAGGTTCTGTTGTCGATCCCCCTACCGGTTCTACGGCGCGCGATAAGGTATCAGCAATATATAAGTATTTACCGGGCTTGTATACTAACTTAAAAGTATACGGTTGTAGACGCAATAACATCCTTTGCAGACGCGCGGGGGCTGATGCTATTGGCTTGCGAATGATGCTTACAAGTGGCTTGTGGTCCGTTTCTACAGTAACATCGTTTCGGCCATATATGTATGTATAGAACTTTTCGCATGCATAGACACAAGCCAAAAGCTCTTTTTCGATCTGAGCATAAGCTTGCTCTGCCTTGGTCAGGGATCGAGACGCGTAACAAACCGGCAAGTTGTTCTGCATCAAGCAAGCACCAAGACCGTTTTTACTAGAATCTACAGATATAACTACAGGTTCATCTAAACTGTAATATTGTAAAATCGGCGCACTAGACAAGCATTCTTTAAGGCTATTGAATGACTTCTCGTGCCCTTCATTCCAGTGCCATTCAATTTCTTTCTTAACTCCTTAAGAAAGAAATTGAATGGCACATTAACTCCTTAAGAAAGAAATTGAATGGCACTGGAATGAAGGGCACGAGAAGTCATTCAATAGCCTTAAAGAATGCTTGTCTAGTGCGCCGATTTTACAATATTACAGTTTAGATGAACCTGTAGTTATATCTGTAGATTCTAGTAAAAACGGTCTTGGTGCTTGCTTGATGCAGAACAACTTGCCGGTTTGTTACGCGTCTCGATCCCTGACCAAGGCAGAGCAAGCTTATGCTCAGATCGAAAAAGAGCTTTTGGCTTGTGTCTATGCATGCGAAAAGTTCTATACATACATATATGGCCGAAACGATGTTACTGTAGAAACGGACCACAAGCCACTTGTAAGCATCATTCGCAAGCCAATAGCATCAGCCCCCGCGCGTCTGCAAAGGATGTTATTGCGTCTACAACCGTATACTTTTAAGTTAGTATACAAGCCCGGTAAATACTTATATATCGCTGATACCTTATCGCGCGCCGTAGAACCGGTAGGGGGATCGACAACAGAACCTCGCGACGGTTTAGATGCGCGTGCGCAAGTTTGCGCGATCGCGGTTAGTAATCCGCTCGTAGACACACATTTCATGCAGATTCAAAAGCAAACTCAAAATGATGTCGAACTGCAGTTGCTAGCTAAGTGTATCAAAGATGGCTGGCCAAGCCACAAACAAGATGTATGTAATGAGATCAGATCGTACTGGGGCTACAGGGACGAGTTAACTGAGGCATACGGTATGTTATGGAAGGGCGACAGAATAATTATTCCCTCCGCTATGCGTAGTGAAATGTTAAGGCGAGTGCACATTGGTCACCTTGGTCTCGAAAAATGTAAATTGAGAACTCGTGAAATAATGTTTTGGCCAAACATAAATGCACAATTAGAGGATTTAATAAAAAATTGCCAGGCTTGCTTAATGTTTAAAAATGAAAATAGAAAGGAAACATTAATTTCGCACGAGGTTCCAAATAGAGCGTGGTCAAAAGTTGGTGCTGACATTTTTCCCTGGAATGGTAAGAAGTTTTTAATAGTAGTGGACTATTATAGCAAGTATGTGGAAGTGGTTGAATTGGGTTCCTTAACATCTGATCATGTGATACAGCACACAAAGGCAATTTTCAGCCGACAAGGTATACCAGACATTATCATATCAGATAATGGCCCAGAATTTAGTTCGCACAGTTTTCATTTATTTGCTAAGTCATGGAAATTTCAGCACGTCACTTCTTCCCCCCATTATGCTCAATCTAACGGTCAGGCTGAGCGCACGGTGCAAACTATCAAAAACATGTTGAAGAAGACACGGGTTGATGGCACAGAGTTTAGGTTAGCATTACTGGAATACTTGAATACTCCCATATCTAGTAAATTGGCGTCTGAACTTCTAAACAACCGTAAATTAAGAAGCATCGTCCCGTGTCCACCGAAACTCCTCAGACCAAAAGTGCCAAGGCGTGTTCAACCAGAGCTACAATTACGACAGACTAAACAAAAATTGTATTATGACAAAGGTGCCCGTGATTTGACTCCTCTCGTACCAGGTCAAAAGGTTAAGGTCCGGGTAAACAAAAGATGGGTTAGTGGGGTGATAATAGGCATTCGTGGTATACGGTCGTATTCAATAGAAATAGTAGGGGGCGGAGTTTTAATTAGGAATAGACGACATTTGCTACGCGACTCTGATCTCCGTCCGGATTCCGAGGCTAGGAGCGCCGTGTGCACCTTGCCTTATGATGACCTAGACCTCCCAGCTGATAACGCGATGACGTCACCCTCGCCTGCAGCGTATGCGCAGTGGTCGGTTGGCCCCTCCGCGATCGATTCTCGTGCGGTCCCAGTGTCTAATGATAATTATACAAACCCTAATCATTATGTTACTCGTTCCGGCAGGACGGTCATACCACCTGATCGATGGGGCTACTAAACACGCCGTGTCACCAAACCAGCAGTACCTACACTGCATTCACATACATAGCTTTAATGCGCGTTAAATAAGTATTATCTGGTCATTGCGTTATTTCGATAATTTTGCTTGTATATACTCAACTTAGATTGTATTCTCATTGTAACAATAATTTATAATCCAATTGTTCTACTTTGTTCGTTGGCATGCATGATTATGGAATCAATTGAATAAACATATGTAAGTAGATATAAGTAGATACATTTATATGAATGTTATAAATATGAATGAAATACAATAATAAATAAAATAGAATGATAAATTACTAATTTTGTTCAATTTGATCGAGAACGTACATAAAATACTTCTAATTCGAAATTAAATTTGCTAAAGATAAATTAAACAAATAAAAATTATTATAATAAGGATATTAAAACTATAGAAAATACGATCATAACATAATTGAATTAGGATTACCATAGACCTATTTCATACACAATGTGATGATTATTAATTCATATTGTTATTAATTATAGTAGATGTTTGATACAAGTAGACATTAAATACAACGAAAGAGATTATGTAATTTTAATGTGTTCAGAAATATTTTGTATTAGAATATAATTACATAATATGTTGTTAATTTTTTAACTACATAACATAATCAATTTCAATATTAACTACATTTTATCAAATTATTCTTTATACTTAGTCGGTAAAGAATAAAAAGTACTGAGTGATATGTTATATTTTAGTACCTATTTACATGCCTATGTAGCTTATTTGTACCTACCCAAATATAAGTTTCTTGTATTGTTTTTGAAAAGGATATAGGCGGCATATGTGTAGGCGTAAGATTTAAGTTTAATAATTGAAAAAAAGGAAGTTGTGGGTAGCTCCGGTGATGTATAATGCATGAATGTGGGTAAGTGAATAAAGCAGTCTTAGCCCGAACACGGTGTTTGATTTACATGTTCGACAGTAGGTACTATACGATAATCAAATAGCTGGCTACCCGCGCGACTACGCCCACGTATTGCAAAGAAAGCAGGTATTCCCGTGGGTTAAACTATATAACCTATATCCATCCGAAAAATCCATTGTATAGAGGTGAACGAATTTTTGAAATCAGATAAGTGACTTCGGAGTCGGTGAGTACCCTACACGCTAATAATAACACCAACCTCTTCAAAGAACTCCGCAAACTCCGGAAAGTCCTCCAACCCGAACTGATCACTGATCGCAAAATCCTTCTTAGACAGCGCCACCAGTTGTTCTATTTCCCGCGTGTGCTTGTGGTCTTCGTCGATGGAGCAGAGAGCCTCGGCGATGGCGGTCGCGACGGACGAGGGCAGGCTGTGGCTACTGTCAAAGCTTAGCGAGGGATCTGAGGGCGGCGGAGATGATTGCATTATTTCTTAGGGTTCCGCACCCGAACGGTAAAACGGGACCCCATTACTAAGACTCCGCTGTCCGTCTGTCACCAGGCTGTATCTCATGAACATGGTTAGACAGTTGACAATTTCACAGATGATGGTATTTCTGTCGCCGCTATAACAACATATACTAAAAAACAATAAAATACATATTAAAGGGGGCTCCCATAAAACAAACGTGATTTTTTTGCCGTTTTTATAGATAACTAGCTTCTGCCCGCGACTCCGTCCGCATGGACCTCGGTTATATCGTAGCTCGATACAAACTTTCATCCCCCATTTTACCCCCTCAGGGGATGATTTCTGGGATAAAAACTATCCTATGTCCTTCCCCGGGATTCAAACTATCTCCATACCAAATTTCATCTCAATCGGTTCAGCGGTTTAAGCGTGAAGAGGTAACAGACAGACAGACAGACAGACACACTTTCGCATTTATAATATTAGTATGGATGGTACGGAACCCTTCGTGCGCGAGTACGACTCGCACTTGGCCGGTTTTTTACATTTCGAATACCTTTCATGACATACTAATGTGACACGGATACGCCATTTTTTATGTGGAAGCGTATGAATATGCTGTCCTCTCATCCATGAGATATAAAAATGCTGATGTAAAACATGAGTAAGGGTAGTGCTGTCCCCCTCCACCATATTTTATTTATGTATTTATGCTAGATTATGTTCTATCTAGAGCTATCTTCAATCTGGAGCTGCGGCTGTTTTATTTGTTCCGCTTGCGATGGAGAACGGGTGTTGGCGCTCGGAGGCCATAACCTTTTTTAACCCCCGACGCAAAGTGAGGGGTGTTATAAGTTTAACGTGTCTGTCTGTGGTATCGTAGCTCCCAAACGGATGAACCGAGTTTCGTTTAGTTTTTTTTGTGTCATAGATAATTTTATCCCGAGTGTTCTTAGCCATGTTGCATGAAAATCTGTTCAGCCGTTTTTGAGATATTGGACTTTGAAATGAAAATGTCGGGGGTTTTTCAACTTTTCTTTAGGCAAGTGGGCCGTCGCTCGCAAGAATAGCTGTTCAGCGCGGCAATGCGGCTAGCGTGATGGGCATCTTTGCACCTGGAGTGACGCGGGACGGGTTATCTGATACTTAGTTTTAAGTTTAGCTTAGTAGTCAATTTTACCTATTGTGTTCTTTTTTAATAAATGATGCATTCAACTGTATCTAGAAAATCACTTACTTGTTTGACCGAGACCAGCGATTCTCACATGCTTGGCGCGGGCTTTTGTGGCGCTAGAACGCTGAGGATCGCCATTTGCTTCGGCCGCTACTGCCAAAAAAATATTAAATGTAACATTTCAGAGAAGGCATTAAAAGGCCTTAAAGATTACTTACGGCCTACCTGCGCGCTCTATTAAGCATAATCCTTGTTGATATCAGTAAGCATTTAAATGCTTATCCCTATCTATATATCCGCCTATCTGACTATCTGCAGTAGAACCAAGGTAACCGATACCACGTACCGGAAGTTGCAGCGTGGGTAGACCCCCCGCAAGGTGGACTGCCTGAGCGGGAGTCAGCTGGGTGCCGGTGGCGCAGGACCGGTCATTGTGGCACTCTTTGGGGGAGGCCTATGTCCAGCAGTGGGCGTCTCACGGCTAATGATGATGATGATGATGATTTAAATTCCGGTTAGTTCCAGCCTGAGTGGGGACTTGTGAAGTTTACTTAAGTCTCATGCTTCATCACTTATGTATGAATATGAAAGTATGACCGGTTTTATGAAGGTAAGAAAAGTTTACCAATACTTTTCTTTGCGGTTTTATGTGTGCCCACATCGTCATCAGCATCTTCTCGAATATCAAAATTATCAACGTTTTGCTATTGCAAAATGTACTTCCGTTGAGGACTGATGACTGTCAGTGTGCCTTACCAAGTGACCGTGCTACAGCTACTCAAACGCCTTCCGCTTAGCTTACCAGCTTTGTCCTTAGTAGCCTCTTTGCGCGCCTACTTGATCATCTCCTCATAGAGAACTGTAACCAACGTTTGTAGCAGTACGGAGCGGCCGGCTGGGTTCGCGTGGGAAGGCATCGCGCTTTATATTATAACCAAGCGGATCTCCGCTGTCCTGCAGTCGGAGTGGATGCGGGTCGGAGATAAGAGGTCTGGTATCTACCAGACCTCTTATCTCCGACCCGCATCCACTCAGGCGTCATCACCTAAGCTCTATCTCGCTGCAACTTACCAGCCTTTTCCTTAGCAGCCTCCTTGCGCGCCCACTTGATCATCTCCTCATAGCGAACTGTTAACAACGCTTGTAGTAGTACGGAGCCTCCGGCTGGGTTCGCGTGGGAAGGTAGCGCGCATTCATTGCAGCCACGGCGCTTTAGAACCAAGCGGAGATATCAGACCTCTCATCTCCGTCCCGCATCCACTCAGGCGTCATCCTTTAAGCTCTATCCCGCTCCAACTTACCAGTTTTTCCCTTAGCAGCCTCCTTGCGCGCCCACTTGATCATCTCCTCATAGAGAACTGTTAACAACGCTTGTAGTAGTACGGAGCCTCCGGCTGGGTTCGCGTGGGAAGGCAGCGCGTTTTGTATTGAAGCCACGGCGCTTTAGAACCCAGCGGAGATATCAGACCTCTTATCTCCGTCCCGCATCCACTCAGGCGTCATCCTTTAAGCTCTATCCCGCTCCAACTTACCAGCCTTTTCCTTAGCGGCCTCCTTGCGCGCCCAATTGATCATCTCCTCATAGAGAACTGTTAACAACGCTTGCAGTAGTACGGAGCCTCCGGCTGGGTTCGCGTGGGAAGGCAGCGCGCTTTGTATTGAATTCACGGCGTTTAGGAAACTCCGGGGCAGGCAGCCGAGAGAGCGGGAGATGCAGGTTAGGCACAGAGACATGGTCTGAAAGTTATATATAGTTATACATGTCTTTTACTGACTAAAAGTAGTTCGTGATTCTGTGTGAGCAGTGAAGTCGCGATTTCCTATGGTCAATAGCGTTAGTTTTTAGATATTTATGTATAAAATATTTTTTAATAAAATACCGAAAAATAAGTTAAGAACGTGATGTTTTAAAATTTTGTTAATTGGTAATTAATGTAAGAATCATTGATTTTTCCACTACCGTGTTATGGATACGGATAAACATTGACATCGCGAGGGACCAATTTTCAAATGTGTTACCTTGCTTTATTTATTTATTTATATAAGTACATCCACATCACATATTATGATATATGTAATATTATTACATCATTGGCGTAAATTGATTTACTACTGATATATGCGACAGTTACAGAGTACATAGCATTGACTAATTAGGGAGTGCAATGCGGTAGCAGAGACTTAATTAGAAATTATTTTTATTGCGATTTTGTTTTGTACTATACAATATCATTTTATACATGAATAGTAGAAATAACAATATTACATAGCTAATCATCAATTATTTACTAACGAAACAAAATTGACAAAATGATTGGAATAAAATTAGTAAAATCATCAACTACGTCAATAAAATAATAATGAATAAATTAATGAAATAAATGAAATAAAATAAAATATATACACGCAAATTGCATATTAAACAGAACACAAGAATTCGTTTTGGAACGGCAACACCATGGATTTAAAAGATGGATGAAAATGAGACAGTTACCTGGTACATAGAGGCGCCAGTGTGCACAGCCCGCACGAGGACGGGCGGCGCGAACTGCAGCGCCGCGCGCGCCGCGCCCAGCAGCGCGGCCAGCCACGCCGGCCGCCGCGGGCACCACACCTGCCCGCGCGGGTTCACTCACTACTCACTACTCGCACGATACTTGCACGACACTCGACAATACGGGTGTAGACTCGAACATTATTGTTACTCCAAAAGAAAGAAGGCAAAAAATATGCCTAGTGACGAAAATCCCATTCCGATATCTCAAAGAGCTACGAAGCTACAACCGTTTTAATATTGCTTGTTAGAGAGAGAAAACGCAAACAGTGTGTGACGTCACATTACACGAGGCTGCCGGGGGGCCGTGTGTATCAACGACGGGGCGCGGCTCGTTGCCGTCTATAGTGACGTCACAATCTACTAGCGTCATCGTTTCATATGAAAGTTGCGTTTTGCAAAAAAGGGACAGAACATACCCCTTCTTAAAACTTTGTACACTTATAACTTCGTGATTATTTAAACTTTTGCATTGATTTTTTTTCCATTTTACTACGTTTTCAATCCTTTTTCGAGAAAATTGCTAAGCTTCTAGTTAACTAACGAAAACTTCAGAATACCTGTCTTTTGTCCAAGCATGAAGACCAATCCCTGCCTGAGACCTCAAGCGCGTAGCACAGCGTGGTCTTGAGTTCGGCCTTGCTGCCGATCGTGGCTAGTACGTATGTGAGGGCGCCTGCCGCTCGAGCGTATTGCTCGGCCGCTGGAACGAGAGAGATACAGTTGAATGGCATCTCACTCATATTTGGAGCAGTCCAACTGTGGATGTATCGTTTCTCGGTGCCTTCAACGTTGAACCATAAGCCGCTTTCCGAACATTTTGTATTTGCGTTCTAAATCAACCCATTGCGTTGATTATACAGTTGAAATTGGCTTACCACTGTCATCCCCCTTAAAGTTGCAGTACCCATCAGCAGTGCACAGAAAGCCGTTGCATCGTTTCTCGGTGCCTTCAACACTGAACCACAAGCCGCTTGCCGGCCATTTTGAATTTTCCATAGACATGTTGCGGGTAGCCTCGATTAGTAGCAGACGGGCTAGATGGCAGTTACGCATCATGATGACCTGAAATAGTTGTTTGAAAAGAAGCATAAGAAAGTATTAATCGCACAAGCAGAAAATATCTAAAGATCGTAAAACTAAAAAACCGTCTAAGTGCGAGTCGGACTCGCGCACGAGGGGTTCCGTGCCATTATCTATAAAACCAGCAAAAAAAATGTTTGTTGTATGGGAGCCCCCCTTAAATATTTACTTTATTTTGTTTTTAATATTTGTTGTTATAGCGAAGAAGAAATACATAATTTATGAAAATGTCAACTGTCTAGCTATCGCGGTTCTTGAGATACAGCCTGAAAAAAAGAAACGTTTGTTGTATGGGAGCCCCCCCTTAAAAAATTATTTTATTTTGTTTTTAGTATTTTTTGTTACAGAAATAGATAATTTGTGAAAATTTCAACCGTCTAGCTATCGCGGTTCTTGAGATAGAGCCTGGTGACAGACAGACGGACGGACGGACAAACAGCGAAGCCTTAGTAATAGGGTCCCGTTTTTACCCTTTGAGTACGGAACCCTAATAGTCATGTAATAATAGATTTATGATAAAATCTGTTGCATAATGTGTTAACGTTTTTTTATTTATAGACTAACTTCGAAAATATTATATTAACATAATGACGATTCCATGGATTCTAGAGCCTCGTTTTGCTACCAAAAGTCCTAAGCCTAATCATGATTTGCTTTCATAGTCAAAGATCGACGACATAGTCTCATTAACAATCGTACCTTAACCAGAGACGCCCACGAAGGCTGCGGCTGAGCCAAAAGCACTATCAGCTCTAAGCCTATGGCAGTCTTCATTGGGAGTTCCTGAGCTGTCGTGACGTCATCAAAGTTGTCGAACAAGTGCGGGCTCACGAACGTGAACCAGGGGTACGGGCAGTCTTTCGGAGAGGGGGTGTCTATCTGCTCTTTGAAGGCCTGGAAGGGTAAGTAATTAAATTGAAGGGTTTAGGTAAAACACTTAAGTAAGAGGCTTTTATGTTGTTCTGACCTGCAAAGTCGATCACTTAATGCATTGTGGATACGTTAGGTAGATCTAAATGTCAATTTTTATATTTAAAAATGACAGATGAATGGACCTACATTTTCAAAACTTTACGTGATTGCCCTTCTGATCGAAATAACACATTTTAAATTTGTAACACGAACAAAACACGTATTCGGACAGTCTATAACTACCAGCAAGACGGCCTTACATAAGTTTTACCTATATATACTTAAATAAATTCATACAAAGTAGAGCATTATTACTGACAGCAACCTATAGACCGACCGCTTTAATGAGTCCTCTAGGTATGGCGACAAAGGGGGACGAAGGAGATGCGGGTGTCGGGCGTGAAAAGCGTGACGCACAAGAGGCCAAATGTGCAATGTTCTGTGACAGTTCTTAAGATATATGACGTCACTAGCTTCCGCCCGCGACTTCGTCCGCGTGGACCCGGGATAAAAACTATCCTATATTTTAATCCAGGCTATAAACTATCTTCGTGCAAAATTTCATTCAAATCGGTTCAGCCGTTTAAGCGTGATTGAGTAACAAACATCCAAATATCCAAACATCCACATCTAAACTTTCGCATTTATAATATTACACAGGATTAGGATCAGGTTAACAAATGGATTTTTAACGATTGCAACTTGAAGGAGGGCTATATTTTACGAGCGTTTGTATGCACTTCGGGGTAGAAGCACGCTGTGAATATAACTTCGCAGTGCCCAGTTCTCCGACAGGGGTGACGAGGCGGAGCTGCGTCTTAGCATAATTGAATGTCCTTTTCACCGCTATTACGGAGGATTTTCTAAAGTATTCATAACGTTCAAAGCTATTTGCTTGCCCTGACTATTAATTTTATGTCCGAATATATTTGCACTCATCTAGACAATGTCATCTCATGTATAATAACTCTCACAAAGCGTCCGCAACTGACAGCACGCGCGATCTCTAAGCGCGTAGCGAACGAAATTAGCGTAACGAAATTAACGTAGCGGTTATATTCTCTTTGGAAATTAGTTCTGTCAAGAATTCGCCTGCCGCCCGCACCTCATGTATTCCCCTTTGTCGTCAACCCCGCCCCCTAACCACGCAGGCGAGGGCTCATTTTAAGCTGTCGGTACATAGCAATACTGACGCGAGGCGAGAGCATTTCTGGAATAGTTAGCAACAAATAAGGCAAACTTTTAACGAATGTGTTTGTCTCTCGTTTCCTCCTTGGATTAGACTTTAAGAAGTCTTATCAAGTTTGACACAAGATATTAAAATGCAGAAGTTTTACCACGCAGTGTTGACCTACCTGATGTATGAAGTGCAGTTCTGCCCCTCGGTACACCAGGCACTTAAACAACTCATTGCACTTTGCATGGACGTCGCGCACGTCCCTAGTTTGCTGCTTTGTATCCAGACCGGCCAGGTCCAATCCATTGGAGCAGATGGAAGGAAGCAGCTGAGCTACACAGAGCAGGATGTTGAGGATGTCGTTTACGAAGTCCGGGGTGTTGGCTTCAGTTGTGTCCGTCTGGAAAATATTGATATCCTCATGTGTCAAAAACTTTGTCCGACGAGACTGGCGAATGTACGGCCGTTAATTCGCGTCCACTATCTCTCTCTTTATACATTAATAGTGACCCGCGCCGGCTTCGCACGGGTACTATATTATAGATATAAACCTTCCTCTTGAATCACTCTATCTATTAAAAAAACCGCATCAAAATCCGTTGCGTAGTTTTAAAGCGGGAATCTACTTTGTTACTGAATACTATGTAGTGATGGGACAGAGATATAGAGGACACGGATTATTGATCCGTACAAGCCAACCATGGCCAACGATATTGACCAATATTTTTTCATAATGGGTGTCTAAGTACGCTATTACTATTGCTTGGCAGCTAACAGGCACTCACTATGGCATCTCGTTCTAGCACCATAGCATGTGCTCTGTCGTCTAGTTAGGGTAGTCACATTTGCGTGTCATTGTCGTGGTACCGCGGTACTATCGACAACACAGCTGACTGACTTAAGTGATTAAGTGCATTGTAATAAGGTTCTATATAAACACAGGATGGTCAGTTAACAGTGTTGTCGTTTGTACGATAAGTGGCGACAGTGTCAACCAAGTTTGCGTGAAAAATGTACCTCAAAGGTGAGCGAGTTTAGACCAAGCGGCCAGACATACAGGCATGCTGTGTTCCACCCAAAAAAAAAGTTTCCAAACAATGTGCGTTACACTATCAGTTATGCATTAAAACATCTATTAAGTCAACACATGGCAAATATTTAATCTAGAAACCGTATTCGATGGTCCACAAATCCTGATGTTTGACCGTACCTGGCAATATCGAACTGTTAGAATGGTTAGAGTCTCGTTCAGCATTCCGGCGAAGATTCTCTGCGCCATGCGTGGAGGGACCGTGTCCCACAAGTCCTTTTTGCTACCTAGAAAGAAAACATAGCCTGTTAAAGACCTCTACGTCGTTTTTCACGATCATTTACTCAATAAGTAAAATTTAACATGATGCTAAGCATAATGCATACATATACGTATGCTAAAAGGTCTAATTGTAAAGAATGAGTGTCAATTATCATACTATCTTACGAACCCTAGAGTACCTAGTCACCACCGCTATCGATTAAACCGATTTCCTGATTGAATAGGCGCTACTACTGTTTGTTAGATAAAAGCATCATAATATGGTGTAGCGGCTGACAAGTGACCGTCAATCATCATATCGCCTTCATGGTCATCTGATCCCACATAAAAATCGTCCCGCGGGCTGAATGACCCCTTTCGATTTTTTGCGTGGGTGAGTCGTTCCACCTGTCTGGCCAACTGAGCCCGCGGGTTCAGTCGACCACTCTCCGTTTTCCGATTTCGATCACTGATTATGACTCTATGTTTATGAACTAACTGCTTAATATCACGTAATTTAATTACAGTGCAAAGTTTGGTTTTCATATAAAATTCAGTAGAGAATAGGTCAGTCAAGTCCAGCGGTAGCAATTTTAGTCCTCTTTAGTAACTTTATAGATATCTTGATCCAAAAATGCACAGTTTAGAAGTTAAGTTGAGAATACCCAAAAAAGTACGAGAATTACGCGGTTTTTCGAGTGCTGTAAAGTCAGTACAAGTCTTTCGATGCTGCAAATTTAGATATTTATACAGTACTGGTAGTCATTTTAATAACACATTATTATACATTCATAACTAGTCGTTAGTTTGCGGTTTTAGCGTTTGTGTTAGATATGACTGACCTATAGCTGACAAATCTAGAAATAGGTTGCATAACTCCTAGTTACTGACTCGCATTAATGGGATCATATCAGCCGAAAGACGTCCACTGCTGGACATAGAAGCACTCCCCCAAAGAGTGCCAAAGTGACCGGTTCTGCGCGACCCACATCCAGCGGACTCCCACGACCTTTACTAGGTCATCAGTCCACCTTGTGGGGGGGCCTACCCACACCGCGCCTTCCGAAAATGCGTGCTACAGACATATCCACGTCAAAAGATTGGTGCTTGAGTAAAGTAAAGTAAAGTAAAGTAAATATTTATTTGTGATACACAGGTGACATAATAGGTGACAATAGAATAAAAAATATACAGTACGCTGTGACCTACCTAAAAGGTGTACAAATGTTAAGCCTTACAAGAACTAAAACCTAAAACTAATTCTAATTTTGATTTTTTTTGATGAGATTTACTTAAACTAATATTTTTATTACATATTTCACATATTTAGAAAACTTCTATCTAAAAAAAACTCATCAACATTGTAATATGCTCTCTCTAAAAGTTTTAATTTTAATTTGTTTTTAAAAATTGACAAACTTAATTTCTTTAGGCTTTCTGGTAAGAAATTATATATTTTGGAAGCCATGCCTAGTATACTCCTCAGCAAAGCTGTTTTGCCACTCACGGTTTGTATAGCATGTTTGTAACGGACGCTTCTCGAATTCATGTTTTGCCTTAAGGGAAACAGTGAGGAGTTTGATTTGACAAAGACTGCGATCTCGTAAATATATAGGCAGGTTAGTGTGAGGACCTTGAGTTCTTTAAAATGAGGTTTGCAGCTCTCCGTTCGTTTGAGGCCACATATGGCTCGAATGCATTTTTTCTGTGACCTAAACACCTGCAACTTATTGGTGGAACAGTTTCATTGACGCAGACCACACCGACCGGTCATGTAGAGCCACCAGCCGTGCACGCTGGGCGCGGGCGCGGGCGCGGGCGCGGGCGCCGCCTGCAGCACGTACAGCGCCAGCACGCGCGCGTGCAGGTCCAGCACGCGCTCGCCCACCGCCTCCGCCATGCTCACGTAGCGCTTGTAGCACGACTGTAGGACAAGGAGAATGCCTTCATGCGCGGCAAAAACAACGTTCTACAGGTCGACGCAGACTGGAATTAGTTAACCAATAAGAGCGCTGCACATTACAGCCACTAGTTGCAGCCAGTAGGCGCAACCACTCTGCCACCAGTCAGTATACTAGCCACAACAAGCTCCGGTCGAGTTCTTTCATACATTTTATATAGCATCGGCGCAAACCGAGCGTTTAGTGACCGCATCCGAGCCACAGGCTGCAGAGGCTCTAGTTTAAGTTTTACCGAAACAAAACTTTACGATCGCGTTGGCGTTTTACCCTCAATTTGTATGGGATTTGACAGCTAAACGCAAACGCTGTCGTAAAGTTTTGTTTCAGTAAAACTTATACTAGAGCCTCAGGATTGACTCGCGCTCGTTACTAGGTAGTGACCGCGTTTAATGGCGGCCACCGGTAGCTAAGTAAATGTGCGGTAGTGTGGTCGCGTTTAGTGACGGCCAGTTTTAGCGAGCGAAGTCCCTTCCATAGCTTGTGGCTCAAACCAGCGCTACCTAACTGCACAGTGGGAACTGAGAATTATACCTACACTTTTCGCACCGCTAGGGGATATTCAGCCAGTCGGTTGGCAGACGCGCTCACGGCCGGACGCTGCTTACTCGCACAATAAAAATGAGCCTATTATTTAAAAAAATACTTCGGCGTGAATTCTTTCCGTTCGAATACTAACTGAAATGATTTCCAAAAATAAACCGTTTTTTATTTCACACAACTATAAATTACAAAATCATTTCCAATCGGTGTCAACGCTAGCGTCGATTGGCCATCACGAGCGGGTAACGACCCGCGGGTTCAAGGACGCTCCATTGTTAAATTTTGTAGGCATGTAAAACGGTAGGTATTCCTTTTTTTATTCAGATTTGAGTATCTGTGCGTTGAACTATTATATAATCTGTGCTCAAACGCGACCAAAACCTTTGAGACGAGTCAAGAGTAAGACTGCGCATCCGGAATCGGTAAGCGCAGCGTCCATACTCTTTCTAAAACCCAACTTTTGCATATTGGCACACCACCTAAAGACGAAGTAATAACTGACCTTACTCCAATAGACTTAAGGATGATTCTCGCTTACTTGCAACGTCGCGTGTCTCTCAGAACTGCCCATTTCCTCCGTATGCTGCAGGTAGCAGTACAGGCTGTTCTTCAGAAGCGCCGCCGCGCCGAGTGTGGACGTCAGTACTGGGAGATCGGCGTGGTCCAGTGCCTCTTGGGCTAACATGTGCAGGTGTTCTGAAAACACAGCATATGAAAAGTCAGGGGGGTTTTGATGTCACCACCGTTCCCATGTGTTTATACATTTTGGCCAGTGCCAAATATTTAACGGCTGATCGCTTAAGGATGCGCTATCGTGACGGCGAATGACTTAAGTAATTAATTCCCTGTATACATTTAAACGAAACTGCATGGCGGCCCTGTTATTGCAAGCGTCCATAGGCAATGGTGTCAATTCCATTAGCACTGAATAAATAGTAGTACTTACACACAGAATGTCTTCTGTCTAACTCAATCGATGTTACCGGTAGACAACTCAAATCATGGCATCCCGCTCAATCGCGAAGCACGGGCTCTTTCGTCCGGTTAGGGTTGTCACGTTTGCGCTCATCGGTGTGGTAGAATGCCGGCCGCGGTACAATGAATCAATCAACAGTATCACCCACTTCTGAGGTGCGCGGAAACCGAGCCTAACTGAACCAGCAAGAGACTGGCATTAAACAGGCTGTAAGGGGATTCCATCGTAGGGTTCAATACAAGACAAATAGGTAAGGTCAGTCGGGGTAAGTGCGACTCCATCAAACATATTGAAATCTACTGATATTTTAGTACTATAGACATCTTAGCTGATCACCATTATCATCATATCAGCCAGAAGACGTCCAGTGCCAGAAATAGGCCTCCCCCAAAGAGTGCCACAATGACCGGTCCTGTATGATAGGCGCATATACCCCGTTGGCGCACTTGCCCCGACTGACCTTTCACAATTATTGCACATCTCAAAAGGAAAGAGAAAGGGGGTAAAGAGATGCCTACCCAACAACAAGTCCGAAGACTTAACAGCGAGTTGCACGAACTTGTCCGGGTCTGATGTCTTGGCCACGCCCCCGTCCGGGCTCTCCTCTTCTTCTGTAGTCACGAACATACCCGAGCCTTGTCTGAAATAAAACTCAAGTCAAAATGCCGTACGTATACCTATGTAATCAGTTACTACAGAGTTAGGTATAAAAGGGAGCTCAAGTTAAAAAAGACGTATTAGCGTCAAATTAGATGACGATCTGTCATCCTATGCATGTAAAATATATGAGAATAAAAAGCCCGAATGATTTTCTTCACTTTCTTTTGTTTACTCCTTGCTCTGTGTCCCTGTATGTAGTACAAACGACAACACAGTTAACTGACCATGCTGTGTTTATATAGAACCTTATTACAATGTACTTAAGGTGCACCGATGGTCAGTTAGCTGTGTTGTCGATAGTACGTCAATTAGATAGGTACGATTTGATTATTTATTATGGCCGACTTTTTATAAAGCTGTCATTGGAATTTGAATTTTCTAGTATGGTATAATTGTAGAGTTCTTACAATGGACTAGCTACTGCCGGCGATTCCGTCCGCGTGGAACTCGTTTAAATCGGTTTAGCGGTTCATGCCTGAAGAGGTAACAGACAGACAGACAGACACACTTTCGCATTTATAATATTAGTATGGATACGTACCTACAGACATTCACTGGTAGTTAGTAATAAGTGTACTGTAATGTATAAACACAATATCTTATAGTGATAGATAGGTAGTTAAGTGCTATAGGTAATTAAATTATAATATAAACTTAAATAACTATCCTGTAATGGGATATTGCCTACTTGAGAATTAAAACTATTGCAGTTATCATGAACGCTAAAAAAATATAACTACTTACAGTACGATTACTGTTAGTTAAGACCTGACAGATGGATTGCCTTCATTTAATTTTCAACTTTAATTTCATATAGATAAAGCATTTTTCAGAATACTGTTACCCACATCTACCGATTTAGTAATAGCTATTTTATTTGTATAAGATTAAAGTTGAAAATTAAATGAAGGCAATCCATCTGTCAGGTCTTAACTAACAGTAATCGTACTGTACCTATAGTCTTTAATACAAGTCTAATAAATGTAGATAAGTATTGAAAAAGCTGTCTGGAGAAATAGATAACAATACAAACTGAATACATTATAATAATGTAGGTATACACTGAACACTACTAGAAAAACTTAAAATAGGTATCTACCAACTTACTTTTTTTTAACGTCTGTTAAACATTACCTACGTGGTAAATTTCTTGTCCTTGTCATACTTAGCATCTAAAGAAATGCAAGATATATACAGCCAAGCAACAAGTATCAGAAGTAAAATAGGAAAATAAAAATCGTTTACGAAATTGAAATACTTATAAAGTAAGATATCAATAAATTAGCCACCTGGAACTAAAGACGAGCCGCTTGAGGGTCCCAAAAACCAAAATCACACCAAAATAGGTAATATTAATAACTTAATTTTGGTGTAAAATACATTGTATAGAAGTATAAGTAACTTATTATTAGTACAAAATAATCATAGTGTAGATATGATTAACAAAACGACATGTTCAGTACAAAGGCGAACATATACCTTTGAGTTGAGGGATCTCTTCCAGTTATCCTCTAAGTAGATGTCATTCACTATCACTCTCGATTTACTTTTAAAAATGTTTTGGGGGAAAGTGACAATTATAGTCCGACCGGTTAACTCAGTCCTCGCGCCTGCGTGGCGCGCGGGGTGTATAACGGGGGAGCGGGCGTCATGCGGGAGGCGAAGCCCGGCGCCCGCAAGGTAGAACTATTTTATAATCTGTGGCCGCACACCGCGCGCTCCCCTGCTATACCACCCGCGCGCCGCGCAGGCGAGGCATGAGTTAAGCGGTCGGACTATACGCATGCTGACAGCTAAATTGCCGAATTACATCTCCGCATCTCTGCGTATAGGTAAAATATTACTTGTTTCAAACTTGTAACTTCCTTCGTTTTCGTTGGGGCTTAAAAAGCCGCACAAAGATAATACTAGAAATAAGATTAAAGAAACAACAGGCACAGAAGGTATAAAAGTACCTAGGACACAGTACAGACAAGACAGAGAGAGTAGGTAAGTGACAAGATAGAGCATCCGTCACTGGCTGACACTGTTAAATAGAACGAGACGGACACTCTATCTTGTCACTTACTCTCTCTGTCTTATCTGTACTATGTCCTAGGTAGTTTTTTGCTTTGTCCTGGGCTTCAGACGAGGATGGTTTATTTTCCCATTATATTTGTTCTGTATCATATCATTTCGTCCTCCTATTCGTCTGGGGTTAGTAAGGAGAAGGAATAAGAACATCTTACTTGAAAGCAATGGAGAATTCTTCTTCGAGCCATAGAACTATCTTCACTGCAGCAAAGGAAGCATTTCTAGGGAAGTCCAGTCGACCACCCACAACTCCTTTGCACACCGATTCAGATAGAACTGTGTGATTTTTCTGAAATATTTGACTTTATATCCAAAATTTGAAAATATAAAAATTGTTGAGTAACATTGCCTATGAATTGATTTCTTGTTATTGATTATTTATGTACAGTCAGCATCATATAGTTAGTAGCAGCCAAGGTAGCCAACTATTTCGGTGCACTGTATGTGGGCTGAATACACTGAAGTGAAATCTTATTAACATCTACATTATAAAATATAGCCCAACAAGTTTCTACTTGACACTATCTCAAATAAAAGCTTGTCAGGCTTTACCTATGGTATTCGGGCAAATAAATGATTACTTATTGATTTTTGTACCCAACTAAGAAACCCCGCATATTAAAACAAACGCGTGAAAAATAATAGCTCAATCAGATGAGAAGTTCAAGTGATTAACCCCTACATACAAACTTAATAAGCAACACACACACAAACTTTACCTTTTTATGATATTTGTATTGAAAACTGATTAACAACTACTACTAATTAATTACAAACTCTTCACTTAGATCTTTTAGATTTCAAGAATCATTGATAGGGTGGTATAAGACTGTTGAAAAATAACTATTCTTGGAGTTTAAATGTCCCTTTTAAATTTTGAACAGAAGAATAACTCACCTCGTAATATTCAATATCCCTTTGCAACAGAATAGGGATGCGATCCATAATATTGCCATCTTCAATAACCTCCATTGTGAACAAAATAAAACAAAAAAATACCAATAAATAACTATACTTATCAAATAAAAACAAAATCAATTTCAAACACTATGGGCACACTTTTTGAAATCTACACATTCAACTATTTTGGATATTTCAGTTTGAAGTAGTTGGTGTAATGTTACTCCGTCATGTTTGTACACCCAGTAGCCACCATTTTGAAGAACCAGATCATAGCGTTTGGGTCCTGATACAGGAGAGCTGAGCCAAATCTGTTTGTTAGGTGATTGTCGGTTTATAACATATGTTCCATAGGAATTTCCAAGCGCTACAGTTAGAACTCCGTCCTGAAATATATCAATCAGATGTTAAAATAATCATTCATTTGAATTTATTGTCTTATAACAAAAACATAAAAGTCATCTCTTTCTCCAAGTTACTATTTTTGAAACAAAACTTTTTTCTACTAAAGCTGGTTGTTATGTTATCCAAATCATTTAATAAATGCCATTAGATATTAATTAAAAAGCTAATAGAAACTAAAATTATATGGCATCACCGTTATCTGTCAAAGTTTTTCAGCTGAAACAGCCAGTTTTTTTTTTATTAAAAAGGTTGGAGAATGCTACAAACTTTTTCTAAATTCTTGTTTGAGACAAAAATTATAAATTTAATAGGTACCGACTCATTACTTAAAGACTAACTTCGCCACTGAATGAATAATAAATTGAAAGAAGTTCTTACATTCTACAGGGACCGATTAAAAAACACAACTTACACTATACACTATATCAGCGCCTTTCAAATGTGCCGCGTCTTCTACGATTTCTTCGAAATAATCGCAAAGCGATTCCAAAGTTTCAGTGCATATTTCTTCATAAACAACTGGGTCTAATTCTGTAGTTTGTGCACTATCAGTGGACGCAAAAAATCGTATTGATATAGCGGGTAAACTGTGTGTTTTCACTAAGTAATGCTGACGGAGGAGCAACGGTGCGATAGTATTGATCTGCCGGGTTTGCCGTGCCAGCCAAAGGCTAGTACGGAAGATATTTCTAAGCATTTTACGAACTTTCTGAGCGGTAACTAGGCTAGCAAGGTTATCTATAATTGCAATGTTTTGTTCGACAGACCACCTTCGGTGGGGCAAGTGTCAGTGTCACTTGGACGTATTTCGGCGTTGCAAAATGTTGCCAAGAAAGAAATGGATTTTCCCATTTATACTCCAAGTGAACCCCCATGCTCCGTTTCACGCAACTGGCTATTAGACCTGTGTCTGTTTAGACTTGTAAAATTATAACTTGTAGGTTCGTGAAATGGACCACTTGACTGGTTGCGTCTAGCAGCACACGATGGAGGCTTAAGCCGGGTTCCGCTGCGCCGTGTTTTCGATGTTTTTAAACATCAAAAATGTCATCCGTCAGTTTCGGCAAACAAATAGGGTATTGTTTTGATTGGCAAAACATGTTAGATGTTTAAAAACATCGAAAACACGGCGCAGCGGACCCGGCTTAACAAACTGGCAATATGTTTTTGTCTTACAAGTAGTGTAGTGTGTAGTAGTAGTCTTACGACGAAATAGCTGCCTATATGCTGATACTTGATAAATTATAACCATGATAAGTTACGAGAATCAATAAATTACTTAATGACTATGAATTGCGAAAGCGTACTCCTAACTCCTGTTGACCGTATTAGCCCGCGAGCTAGTAACAGATTTTCGTGGCCAATCAACCCCCGTGCAATAACTTGTGAGGAGTTGTGAGAGGGTTAAGAATGTTGTGTCATGAAGCCCCGTGAACGTAAGCTGCGGTTCCATCGGTGGGTTGACCAGCAACAGTCATCCAAATACGTAAAACCAAAAAACTATAGTTAAAAGTAGCCCTACAATATAATTGACAGATACGACGACTTCAGTCACTTTCCTTGTATCTTAGTGGTCAAAGCACTCTAGCGTTAATAGAGAGATCACAGGTTCGTGTCCTGTCGGGGGCTAAAGACGAAGATGGTTTATTTTTCCATTATATTCTTTCTCTGTTTATCATATCGTTTAAAAATATGATCGGGGTAACTTCCTCGTTAAAAATAACACGAACGAAACATAAATATATTTAATAAAATAATTTGTTTCGTTAAAAAGTATATTTTAAGATGTTCGTGTGACCAGCTGACAGGTTTTCAACCAATGTACAGTCAGCTGCCGCTTTTTTTTCGCCATAATATTGGATTAAATATCATTTGATGATAAAATGAATCGTGGGTAAATGGCAAACATTTTTTTTGTTTTACCTGTTTGGGTGGCTTCTGCTGGTCAACCCACTGACGGAGCCTTAGCTGACGTCCACGGGGCTTCATAATACAACATTCTTAACCTTCTCACAAGTTATCGCCCGGGGGTAAGTTAGTGATAAAAATGCTCCTATCTCTATATATATATTTTCCTATATATTTTCTCTTCGCTAGCAACTAGTTAGGAATTGTCTCTGTCGAGAAAAGTATTGTTACCTACTCGGGCGCCCCGAATAAGAATACTTTATTTTGGACATACTATATTATTATTATAACTAATAATAAATGGTCTAGTTTTCCCTCTGGGTTGGAAGGTCAGAATCAGATGGCAGTCGCTTTCGTAAAACTAGTGCCTATGCCAAATCTTGGGATTAGGTGTCAAAGCCGACCCCGGGCTCCTTTAGGGCACAACCGGGAATAACGCTAGGAGGATGATGTTAACTAATAATAAATGCGATAAAAATGGCGGACGCTATCAGCACGATTAGCACAAGACTGCGCGCGAGCTCTCTCGACCTCTCGCGCACTATTCGTCCCTTTCTAGGTTTTCTAATAAGAGAGAGAGACTGGTAGTGCGAGAGAGCACCGTCTTGTGATAACCGTGCTGGGTAATTTTCACATGTACTCCGTTCCCTTCTTAAAATAAAGATTTCATTATCTCTCATGCCATGCTGATGTTATAGTGACAGTTTTGTGTTACAGGTAGCAATGAAAGGATTAAAATCAAACAACTAACTGTAATTGTAACTCTTTGTTTTTTATGCATTACCTGACCTAACTTTTGTTTCTTATGCATTTTATATAACATAACGATAAAATAACAATATCAAGGTTTACCGTTTTATAAGGAATGTTCCTTGTTATGGTAACATCTATTCCTTGTTTACAACGCCATCTATACAGAGTATTCGACAACTCTGTATTCAGAGCAGAACAACACTAAACTTTAGACGTAGGCATGGAATGAATACAGGTAGATGTCGCTGTAAGCGTCGCACAACGGCCCACGTGATGTTAGAAATGAAAATATCAACCTTATATAAAATGCAAGTTAGTGTTTTATTGAATTTTTGAACAAACAAAATTCAATTCTATTGTTTCTAAACTTGATTCAAATTGCAGTAACAAACATTTTGTGTTGGTTTACAAACGAATTCTGTGAACAGTCAGAAGAAAATTAATCTTGTCGTGAAAAATGTATGGTTCACTAGAACTACTAGAAAACAGTATAGGGTGGTTTAGAATCGTATTGGTTACTGCATTCTCAATCCCGTGATTGCGTACGTCAAAGTCGTCAAATATAAAAAAGCGTGGTCCCTAGCGTGGCAGTGGCGTGGTAGTAGGAGTACCTACCTAACTACTTGTAAGTATTAAGAGTAGGTACTCTTAATACTTACAAGTAGTTAGGTAGGTACTCCTACTACCTAATGACTACTTGGTTTCAGTCCATAAAAACATATAATTGCTCTTATTTAATGAAAATTGTTGGCAAACAAGCGTACCTACCTACCCTACGGCCCGCCTGGTTGTATGCGGTTACCGGTTACCGTAGTCTATGGATGGTTGCAACACCGGTGTGTCCAGTGGTGCCACATGCTGATCGACGACCCTTTAAAAACCGCACACTCCGTTGTCGAAGACCCCCATAGAGAGAACAAGAGCCTCCTGTACTGCCCCCGTTACGAAGAAGGGCGCTTGTCACATAAAGTCGAAACCGTGAAAAAAAAGTTTTAGTTAATTAAATGGTAAAAAATCTGCCCACGGGACAGGCAATGCCTAGTGTGGGGGTCAGCATAAACTATTTGTATTTGTATTTTTGTATTTGTTGTATTAGCCCGAGAGCTAGTAACAGATTTTTGTGACCAATCAACCCCCGTGCGGTAACTTGTGAGAAGGCTAAGAATATTGTATCATGAAGCTGCGGCTCCATCGGTAGGTTGACCCGCAACAGTCACCCAAATAAGTAAAACCAAAAAACTAAGTATAGTTGAAAGTAGCCCTACAATATAGTTGACAGATACGACGACTTCACTCACTTTCCTTGTAGCTTAGTGGTCGAAGTACTCTAGCGTTAATAGAGAGATCGCAGGTTCGTGTCCTGTCGGGGGCTACAGACGAGGATGGTTTATTTTTCCATTATATTCTTTCTCTGTGTATCATATCGTCTAAAAATATGATCGGGGTAACTTCCTCGTTAAAAATAACACGAAACAAAAATATTTAATAAAATAATTTATTTCGTTATGAAGTATATTTTAAGATGTTCGTGAGACCAGCTGACGGGTTTTCATCCACTGTACAGTCAGCTGCCGATTTTTTTTCGTCATAATATTGGATTAACGGTTACCAGTTACCGTAGTCTATGGATGGTTGCAACACCGGTGTGTCCAGTGGTGCCACATGCTGATTGACGACCCTTTAAAAACCGCACACTCCGTTGTCGAAGACCCCCATAGAGAGAACATGAGCCTACTGTACTGCCCCCGTTACGAAAAAGGGCGCTTGTCACATGAAGTCGAAACCGTGAAAAAAAAGTTAGTTAATTAAATGGTAAAAAATCTGCTGTGTCCAAATGAAAAGAGATGGAGACGTTCTGTAAACGGCTCTCGTTAGGCAAATACCTTGTGCACATTTTAGTTTTTAATAATTCTACAATTTATTCTTATTAATTTTAGTTTCCGCGTTTTTCCTTTTCATCTTAGTAAAAAAATGTTTGGAAAATACTAGATACTTAGTAGAAAAGGCACTAGTAACCATTTACGTCCTATTAACTAAGCCCAATTAGAATGCTGCCATTCATTTAAGTCTTTAACAGATATACCCCTATTTATCCTAAAATAATGGACGGATTTAACCACTAGCGTCGTTTCAATGATATTATTGATAACTGACTGATTTGACTTTACTCACATAAAAAGTCACTTCTACATGTTTTGTTTTAATTTTGCAGCTACAATTAAAAAAAAATTAATTTTAGAAAACTCTTGTACATATTTATAATAAAAAACATATAATAACGTACGAACGAAGCAACTTTGCCAAATTTACATATATTACAATTCATGCACACAAACATGGCGACTGACGGTTTCTTAGACAGAATAACAAACATGGGATGCGACAAAATGCTACCCAAGTATGTTTTCTACTTCACACCAAAAGTTTCATCCAGGGCTGAATGGGCCGAAGGTCTAGAACCACCGAGGTCTGGTATCGAACACAGCATATGGTACACGGACGGAACAAAAATGGGATCCGGTACGGAAGCAGGCATTTATGCGATTGACTACAGTAGTAGTGTAAGCATGGGTAGTTTGGCAACCGTCTTCCAGGCGGAGACATACGCCAATGCTTTTAACTTAAAACTTAATTAAAAAGACGCAGGTGACCACTTGCGTCTTTTCCACTATTTATAAAACAGCAGATCATAAGTCGCTTCTTTTAATTTATGGAAATGTTGTAAAAGTGACAAAAAAATGGGCGCATATACGCACTTAGGTACGCCTTTACATTTCAGGTCTTCAACGTATTTCGGACAAACGACTTTTCAATTTAGTTTAAGGTGGTTTAAGTGACGGAATGGGTGTAAAAGCGCCCATTTCTCTTATGGTAACTCTGTTTCTAGGTTTCCTAGGATAAAATAAAAAATACTCACAGACGCGCCTTTTTTTGCTGATCACGGCAATGTATATAACTCAATTTTGACAAAAATGTGACATGCGCCCTTTTTCGTAACGGGGGCCGTGTAGGTAGTATCATAATGTCTAATAGGTAGGAGTACAATAGGTACAGTTAGCAGCAAAAGTAGCTAAGCGGGTCAAGTGCTCAAAATTACCTACACACGACTCTAATGTCAAGGGGATAAGGACTGTCTAGATCATTTTGAGCGTGTCATTTTTAGTAGCTACTTCTGTTGCTGACTGTACCTAACAAACTCCTTATCCACTAAAATGTACACAGAATTCAAGTAGGTAATTTTCGAATCACAATCATTTTCTTAGATCTATACAATCGCCAACACAGTTAACTGACCATCCGTGCACTTTATGTGTATTGTAATAAGGTTCAATATAAATACAAGATGGTCAGTTAACTGTGTTGGCGTTTGTACAATGAGTTCAATATTTGAACTTGTCTCATCCCACGCATTACTGAACGAGCGAGCGAAGCGAACGTTGTTCTCCGTTGTAGCTTAGACCAAAATTGTTTCGTATGTCTGGCTGTCCAGCTGTTCTCCTCTACAGCACGGCTATCACGTGACAGCGCGTGAGCTCTCTCGATTTTTCTCGCACTATACCTCTTGTTCTAAGTGTTCTAATAAGAAAGAGACGGATAGTGCGAGAAAAATCGAGAGCTCGCGCGCCGTCGCGTGATAGCCGTGCTGATCGCATTTCACAACCGATTCTCGTGAAACTTTCTGAGAAGGTTCGATGAAGATTATTTTTTTTCGTTTCAGTTTTTTTTTATATCTACTCGCGAGATCTACCTACTGCTCACAGGGCCACTAGTGTAGATACTAGCCTAGTATACATACAGGTACTTATTTACAGCCTAAAACAGTGTAACATATCCGCACAAACATTCGATTCGACGCACTCACACACACACAAGCGCACTTCGGCGGACTTCAGCGATGTATCAGTCACGTGTGGCGCGCATGTGCCGCGGAGAACTGGTTCTCAATGGGGCCCAGGTCTAAAAAGGTCTTAAGAGACCCTAGTAGTGATATGGCTTACTGGTATAGGTATTTGGTAGGAAGGTACTCAGTAGCGGAGCCAGAGGGCTCAATCCCCTAAAGGATCTGAGTCCGAGATCAGTTTGTGTGTGTGATGACGTACGGCACGGAAACGTGGTCGCTTACTATGGGCCTCATAAGGAGGCTCAAAGTGACCCAAAGGGGCAATGAAGAGGCTATGTTGGGAGTTTATCTGCGCGATCGCATCAGAAATGAGGCTTTCCGCAGCAGAACCAAGGTACACCGATATAGCCCTCCGAATCGCTTAAGCGGCAGTGGGCGGGGGGACGTTGAACCGATGGCCGTTGGGGCGGAAAGGTTCTCGAGTGGCGACTACGTACCGGAAGGCGCAACGTGGGTAGGCCCCCCCAAAAGGTGGACTGATAATAATAATATTTCGAAGAGTCTCGACCATCACCTCAAGAGACTCTCGCTAGATGGCTGGATCAAGGGTCAGATACAGAAGGCGGTACTCCTGGATACTGAGGATAATCAGGAGGTTCCTGTCTCTGACGCCCTGACCACCGGCAGCTTAGGCCCCGCCTCGCTGCCGGCGGTACCCTAGGTTAGGTTTTTATAATGATTTTATGTTTTGTATATAGTTTTTATATTTTACTTTTTATATAATTATTGTAAAAACCTAGCCTAAGATTGAAATTGAGTAAAGAGAATATTTTATAATAATATAATAATTATATGGTACAGGTCACGGGCGTCCGCTGTATGCGGGTGGCTCAGGACCGCTCATTGTGGCACTCTTTGGGGGAGGCCTATGTCCAGCAGTGGACGTCTTTCGGCTGATATGACGATGATGATGATGGTCCTTACCCAAATCATGCCAAAATTTAACCTTATTGGAGTCAAGCTCCCGCAAAATCAAAATCCTGATGGTCGCTACTGTAGGTAGGTATAGGTATCTACTAAAGCTAAGTTTCTGTATTTTCTTCTTTCTCCTGTTCTGCTATCATCTCAGCAACCATATACTCATTTTGGGGCGGTAACATCCACCATTTGCTTTTGTACTCGGATGACAGAACTGAGATGGATTTTTCTGGAATTCTTGGTATGGGGAGGGTGGAGTTGTAAAGATTCCAATGCGGATTTATGCACCAAATATGTCTGAAATGATTTAGACTCTCAGTTAGTAACTAGTTACTATCCATACGAATAATAATATTATAAATGCGAAAGTCTGACTGTCTGTCTGTCTGTATGTTACGTCTTCACGCTTAAACCGCTGGACCGATTGTGACGAAGTTGTGTATAGAGGTACCTACTTGATTTCCGGGGAGGGACATAGGACTATATCCCCGAAATCATCCCCTAAAGGGGGTGAAATGGGATGCGAAAATTTGTTTGGAGCTACATTTTAACCCGCGGGCTGGCCTGCGTTCTTTGCAATAGGCGGCGAAGCCGCGCAGGCCAGCGAAAGAAAAAACCATATACACACACACACACACTTCATGTGTCAATTGTATTGTATTTGTACTCCCTTTGTCTCTGTGTCTTTTGTGTAGTGAATAAATGTCTTCTTTCTTTCTTTCTTTATATAAGTTTAAGTAGCACCGCAATATGGCCCCACAGAATGGGTGCCATTGCCATTATTCGGGGTTGGGGCGGGGTGTCAAAACAATGCCAGGCAGCCGTTTAAATAGTTCGAACATGCGCATACCGGGTTTTAGGCACGTGTTTGCTGGGTATATAGGAATTGGTGAGGAGCTTGCGCGGAGGAGGAGGTTGCTTGGAGCGGAGGCTAGGGGTCACAAAACCGGTGTCACCGATACCGAAAAAACCGGAAAAACCGGGTTTTTCGTCGATTGAGAAAACCGGCTTTCAAATTTGAAAAAACCGGTTTTTCGAGTTTTTCGGTTTTACTCTTAAATACTTGATAGTTGTAAGTTTTACTTTGATTATCAGTTTATTACTACTTATAACTTCTTCTTCAATAGAAGAATTACAAATATGTAATTTCTACTTTTTAGTTTATCAGTAAATATAGAATAGAACATATAATTGAATCAATTAATAATTAGCTAATTGCCCTACCCTACGTATAGTTTGTTTTTCAATACAACATCTCTTGGTCTTCCGTTGGAAACTTGGAATCATTTCAGTGAAACCACGGCATGTAACATACACCAAATGAATACACGGTAAATAAAAATAAAGAACTATCTGTAAGTTAATTAACATGACAAAAGATTATTTTGAAACAAAGTGTGTGCGGGTTTAAAATAAACATACCGAACGAGATATTTTTTAACAATTGCAACACAATCACATCAAAATGGCAACCATGATCGGAGTGTTACGAAAACGGAGGTGTTAGGGGCAAAAACCTTTTACAGGTTTATAACAGTTTATTGAAAGTGCCTCCCACCAGTCATCCCATCAGGATACATCTGTAACCACTTAAGAAAATCGCTGAGTGATGATACATTAGACATTCTCTCTATCGTAAGATCCCATTATCAATTCGTAAAGAAAAACCAAAAATAATCGCTTGCCTTGATAGTTGATTTAGCCTACCAGTTAGTAAAGTTATTAGCAATAGTCTAATACTAGCAGTCGAACTTTTTATTGTACGAACCACAAGGTAAATGCAAACTATGAAAAATTTCAAATTATATGTGTGCAAACAAATGTGAACTTATCCCTGCAACGAATATCTCTATATGTGGGTTATTATAATGATTTATTCTTAATTGCCTGCTGAAAGAAGGCGAGAAGAGGGATTATAATTACATATTTTTTTTCACTGATCTCCAATTTAGTAACTTAACCTATGAAAGAAATTAATATTGATCTCTAATGTTAAGTGTATTTAATAAGTATTTACTTTCGTAAAAGGAATATACGATGTTTTGTGTTTTGTGTTATAATGATAACTATTTGTAGTTACTTTCGCGTTCCAGAAGTGCATGGAGGTTATTATTTTAGTTATTTTGTTTTTAATTTTTGTTCCTAATAATTATAAGATATAAAAAAGGTTTTATATCCATTGTTAAATGACTGAATATTAAAGTTTAAATCCATTAAATGCAGTTTTTTTCACTTTTTATATGTAAAACCGAAAAATCACCGAATAACCGGAAAACCCGGTTTTGTAATGTACAAAAACCGAAAAACCGGTTTCCAAAAATACTAGCGGTTTTGTGACCCCTAGCGGAGGCCCGTGTGGTGTCGGGTTAGAATATCACCACCCCCTTTCTTCCCGTGGGTGTCGTAAAATTCGACTAAGGGAGCAGGGTTAAAGTGTGTTGCGGGCGATGGGCTAGCAACCTATCACTGCAATATCGCATTTTGTCGATCTTTTGTAAACCCACATTTATGCTAAAAGTGGCGCTGGAACATAAGTTTCATGTGCTCTGCCTACCCCTTTTGGGAATAAAGTGTAACGTTACATGTTACATGTTTTATTATTACCATTAAAACACATCTTTAGTTGATAGACCTAATATAAAATAAACACATACATTCTCAATTTAACACTATACAACTACTTAATATAAGTATTTACATCCTACACTAACACACATCCTTAATAACATAACAATAAATAATAACAAAATAAAATAATTGAAATAAATAACAAATAAACACCTCATGTTTAACACTTGTGCGCGCGATGTTACCGCCGGGCGATAAGGAATGTTCTAGACGGCTCGCGGCTGCATCGTGGTGGCATTACGAGCTACGCTTTGAAAGACTCCGTACATGTGCCGGCTGCGTTCACAAACCTTTTCTTTGTGTCCTCGTGCGCGCTGGCACAAATTATAGTTAAATATAATTAAATAAATTAAGCGAATAAGTCCTTACATCGTTAGTGACAAGTGTCATCTCGCACCCCAATAGGGGGTGCGACCTTATACTTAAAAAAGTCGGCCGCGTATAATCGCGCTTTTTTGTGGGAAGACAGCCACTAGCTGAGTGGCTGTCTACAGAGGGCAGCTGCCCCGGCGCTCCCGAGCCACTTCACCAGCTCCACTTCACCAGCTCCACTGCCCGCTGCTCCAGTACCCAGTGACCTAGCAGCCGCCGTCGCCGAGGGGAGTACCGAACTACGGCGTAAAACCAGACGGGCCATAGACCCACGACCCAAGTTTTTTAAATAAATATTTTATTCTTTCTTGTTGACCTTCAGTTTATTTTCCACCACACCACATCCTGGGGACCGAACGTCACAAAAGGCGTGAATGTATGTATGTATGTATGTGAGGAGCTCGCATTCTATGGCTTTTTCGTTCGCTGGCGCAGGCAGCTGGTAAGGTATATTGTAAAATCTCCTCGCTCATGCATCTCTTTCTTTCGTTTTCTTTCTTTGTCATTCTCCTTCACCTCCCACAGCTCATGTGGATACCTATCCACCCTGGCGGCCCCGCGCGAATTGCGGCGCAGCAAGCGTTTTGTATCTGTTCATTGCGCGGTCGAGACGCGCAACGCACTGTGGTTAGTTGGGATCACACGCAATGAATTAGAAAAGCCGCTGCCACAGCGCAATGTCGTAGCGGGGCCGTCAAGTTGGTATCTCCACCTACCTGTCTAAAACAATAGGTGGACGGTCCTCGTCCTCCGGATCCGGCACGAGGAATTTGCCTCTCTCCTGCAGCGGTCTGAAGTTGCCGAGATTGGGCTCGTCCCATGGGTTCCAAAGTTTACGGAAATCTTTCATCTGAAACAACCAATTGCTTTTGTTACTGAAAGTTACTACCTAAGACTAATAAGTGGAGTAATTACGTTAGGTAATTGCTGAAGTGGGCGTTTCGAATTTCGATTAAATCGTTATTTACAGCGACGTTTTTTTTATAGTAAAGTCAAGCAAGTAAGTACCCTAAAGATGGGTCGATTTCCACACAAAACGTATTTTGATATAGAAACTTTTGTAACATACTTTCATTGCGCGAAATTCCCCCTTTCCTAGAATAAACTTTTATAAACTACTAGCTTCCGCCCGCGTGGACCAGGGATAAAAACTATCCTATATTTTAATCCAGGCTATAAACTATCTTCGTGCAAAATTTCATTCAAATCGGTTCAGCCGTTTAAGCGTGATTGAATAACAAACATCTAAACATCCAAACATCTAAACTTTCGCATTTATAATATTAGTAGGATTTACAATAATTTGACAAATTAGTTTGGGACGTCACTGTGAAAACCATTTTTCTCAAATAAAATTATTCTACTTTCTTAAAATATCACATAATATTTGTATGGAAATCGAACCACCTAATCTACGTTTTAAACAATTCAAAGTATTTTTTATCCACCTTACGCGTAGGCTAAGCCGCTACAGGCTGTAGCAAATGCACTAACAACACGGTATTTTCTCCTGTTTTAAAGTGACAGTGTATTTAGGGGTCAGGTCAAACGTTATGACGTTAGAATGAGTATACTCGACAACGGTATATCGTGGAGTGGCATCGAAAACTTCATAAAAATTTAATTCATTACATGTTCAACTTGATGCCTACATTCCACGTTCCAAAAAAATAGAGATATTCTTAAAAACGTCACTTTTTACTTACAAAAGTATTTTTTTTTCTATGACAATAAAAAAATGAAAACGCGGGAAAACTTTAAGCACACTAAAACCAGGCGCAATTGGAAACAACTTGCAATAGGTGGAAAGAGACAGCCATACATTACTAACCTGTCTTACCCTAACAAGTTATTATGATAAATTGCTAGGCCTTCAAACGTACTAGCATTTGGCTGTTTGTAGTAATTTGTCTTAGTCAAAACATATGGTTAAAAGGTCAAAAAGTAGGTATACAGTAATGGAATTTCATACACTTTCCTGGCCGCTAAAACTGTATAGTAATGACAATGACTTTTAACTTTTTAAATTTGCACTCGTCAGCAACGAGGAACTTCACGTACTACTTTTGCTACAGCACGTCTAGCACACGACGGCCGCGACATACTCTCGATTTTTATCGCACTATACCTCTTCTTCTAAGTGTTCTAATAAGAGAGATACGGATAGTGCGAGAAAAATCGAGAGAGCTCGCGCGCCGTCGCGTGCTAGCCGTGCTGTAAGGTGCACATTTCCGAGCATATTGGAGAAAACGATATTACCGTATATAAATATAATATGTAGGTACAGGTACACGGTGCCCCAAAAGCGTTTATCGCTCTTCGCAAAAACGGAGGCTGAAATGGTTTTTTTTTTGTGGTCCACACGAGCGTGAACTGTTGCGTCGTAAATTATGTTATGAACCTTGGTACCAGGCAATTTAGCTTCTAAGATATTCAATTCCGAGCTCCAAACTGGCGACTAGCGAGAAACAACTCAAGATGGGGATCAGTGGCGTGCACTCGTAAATTGGAAGCCAATACAGTAATCGGGTCGTTGCGCCAGAGGAGTACTAAGTACATCTTGGGTTTGTGTGGTTAAGAATGTTCTGTTTATTTTAAGAGCAGATGCCCGCGCCCGCATTTAGAGTAGGTACCAAGGTGGAGCCGCGGGTTAAAAGTTAAAATATTATTGCCGATGTCGATTCTGAAAGTCCATTCCGTCCGGTGAAAGAATTTATGAAATTTATCAAATTTTCAAAGTTTCAATCTCACAAGATTTCTCCTAGTTATTATAGAAAGCACAGAATAATGAATAGTACCTAAAAGTACCTACAGAAGGTCCACTGCCTAAGTGAAGACGATAGCTGTAATTTTTTGGCAATAGACAATCATAGAGTGAGATACGGTTGTCGACGGACCACATAACTGAACATCCAAAATTATGATTGTTTATTTTCTATATAAATCATTTTTATCGAAATAATTATCCCTTTTAGTAATATTATCACATGATAATAAAAAATACGACAGCCGGAAAGTAAGGATTAAGTAAAAAAAATACATGAATACACATTCAGTTTTACTAAACCGTTCTTCAGACTTCTTTCGTCATGATAGAGAATGTTGTAAAATTAAAATTCGTATAATGATGTGAGATCAATGAAATTATGTTGTTACTACGTACAACGGAACGTATTTAATAAATGAAACATCATTATGTAAGATACGCTGTACAGCCCTGGCTAGACCGCCAAAGGAGGTTACCATAGATAAGCTTTGTTTCGCGCCAAAATGACAGTGGGAAAGGTCTGTAGAAAGTAAGAAATATAATATACAAGCTTCTGCCCGCAACTTCATCCGTGTGGAACTTGTTTATATCGTAGCTCTAAACAAACTTACACCCCACATTTCATCCCCTTAGGGGATGATTTCCGTGATAAAAAGTATTCTATGCCCTTCCCCGGAGCTCAAACTATATTTGTACCAAATTGAATATAAATCGGTTCAGCGGTTTAAACGCGAAGAGGTAACAGAGAGACAGACAGACGCATTTACAATATTAGTATGAATTTATTTGGTGTGAAAAAGAAATTATATCTACATGTGTTTTTTAAATAACTAATATAGAAATGCACCAAAAATGGACGCTACTCAGTATATGTCAGCAGCAATTTATGCTAAAGGCGCTGGTTTTAAGGACATTACCTATAAATAGTAGTATCGATAATTCTTTAAACCTGCAATTCATATTGATTAAAATAAAGACATCTTTACTTTTGTGTCCTTGGGAATATCCTCTTTATTTAAAGACTGTTTGCAATCATTTCATTACATCATCTCCCAGTCACTCTGCTCTTTTTGTCTTAAAATTTTGTTTACTCATCCCCAAATTTACGTACCTGCTACGCTGCTGCCCTGTTTGGAAATACCCCCCCCACCTTATCCAACCTATCGATCTTCTTTTAAAATTCCAAATAGAATCCATTCTTAACATCCGTCTCAGCGAGCAGGCATGGACCCAAGCCTCCTTACCGATAAGGTACGGTGGTTTGGGTACTCGCAAAATCTCCAGTATTGCTCTGCCGGCATTCTTGGCTTCTATCCATAGCACCTCAGATCTCGCGGGTAAGATCCTTAAGGCCTCCCCGGTTACAAACTGCGAGATTGCGTGCCTGGTTGAAGCCTCCAATGCCTGGCTGGCTGGACCGAGCCCAAATTATCCGTCCCGACCTAAAATACAAAGGGCCTGGGATACCATAGCCTCTATTTCAGTCAGAAATTCACTCATCGACGACGCGACAGGCAGGGATCGAGCCAGACTTTTGGCTGTATCCAGTCCAGAGTCAGGACACTGGCTACATGCATATCCATCGCCTAATACCGGAACATTCATAGACCCATCCATACTCCGTATAGCCGTCGGTCTCCGGCTCGGGTCAGAGGTTTGTGTCGCCCACAGCTGCGCATCCTGTGGGGCCGCCGTAGACTGCTTCGGCCACCACGGACTCGCCTGTTCCTCAGGCGCCGGCCGCCTGTCCCGCCATGCCGCTCTCAACGACATCCTTAGAAGGGCGCTCGTCAGTGCCAATGTTCCCGCAACTCTGGAGCCCCAGATCGTGCGGAGCGATGGTAAGCGCCCCGACGGGATGTCGTTGATTCCGTGGAAGATGGGACGTGCGCTGTTGTGGGACGCCACTTGCGCTGACACCTTGGCTGCGTCCTATCTTCTTTCGACTAGCAGACGTGCTGGCGCGGCGGCAGATACGCGGGAACGAGCAAAGGCGGTGAAGTACAGTTGTCTCGGCACCCTGTACGAGTTCGTTCCGTTTGGTGTCGAGACTCTTGGCTCGTGGGGTAAAGGCGCGCGTGGGCTTCACGGGGCGCTCAGCAAACGCCTGAAGGAGGCTACAGGCGACCCTCGCGCGGGCAGCTTTCTCGCGCAAAGACTTGCAATCGCAATTCAGCGCGGGAATGCTGCCTGCGTGATGGGTACCCTGCCAAAGGGTCCAAATTTAGGAATTATTTAGTTTTTGTTAGGTCGTTTTTAAGTTAGTTTTAGTTTTAATTTTAAATCTAGTTTTAATGTACTTTTGTATTTTATATATATTTAAGTTATTATGTTAATAAAGTTTATTATATTTCATCTCCCATGTGTACATTTTTACTTAAACAATTCAACTATGTTGGTACTCATAAATATGTAAACACAGCCTTTACTGCACCTTTACAATTTGTTAGAGTGTAGAAAACTTATATTTAATTAAAGAGTGAAGCCTTCTTTACATTTAAAATACCCTCTCGTAAGACTTAACACTTTTTCTAAGTTACGTGACTGAATGAAGGATGGTAAGTGTTTCTAGCATTCTAGCATTAATACTCGTACACACTTAAGCATACGACGGAAATGCGAAACTATTTAAGTACCTAAGAATAGTGCTTGGTCTGTCATTAGGTTTCTACATATTTTGAGTTTGAATTTGTTTCTATCTGATATTAGAAGCTTAGTTGACATTGCAGAAACGTGTTTAATCCCTTGCTTGACTGATTACCCACGTAAAAGCCAGAGGGCCAATTCCAGCCTAGCTAGTATGATCCCGCTTAATACGTTCACAGTACGGCCACATGCGTAAATTGAAACCCTCGTGATACGACTAACGTGATACGGCTGTGGCCGGTGATCTTCACCGCGACAAAACTACCACTCCACGGACGAAATTTTCTCATGGGATTATAAATTATAATGAAGACTGACATTTTGTGCCGTTTTACGCACAATTACAATTTTTCCTAGCGCCACCATTTAACGTGAGGGGAATGACGCGTGCTGTGCACGATGGCGTTACAGTACGATTAATGTTAGTTAAGGGTCTTGAGAGGGTCAATTTTCAGCGTCCAGAGGGAAAAAGTACCCGAAAAAATAAAATAATTGACCTTACAAATTTTTGTTCAGTATTTCAACACTTAATCTAACTGGGGCAGGCTTTACTTTTTGTTAAAGGTAAGTAGCCGTAAAAAAATGACAAACACCTAAATTATCATTCCCCCGGTGCGTCCATCCGCCATTTTGTGAACAATCTACTCTGAAAACAACTAGTTATACAAATACAAATACAAATATCCTTTATTTCAAACTTCACGGGTCATATTTTGTTAGTAAAAGTACATAGAAAAACTTATTCTATTGTTAGTAATTTACAAAAAGAAAAGGTAATTATGATGATAATACTCAACGAAATGATGAGTACTCGATGTGTATCTGAGAACACTTATTTACACATTGGCAGTCGAGCCTGCGCGTAAATGTGGTTAGAATGGTGTTGGAGCTGGATCGCAGTCTGTGCAATAGGGATGTGCAGCGTTTCCGCATAGTGGTATAAAACAATCTACCCCAGCCTCCGCGAACATCCCAGACGCACTGCAATAGAGTGGCAACCTCATCAGCATCCTAAATGCATTATTGTATTGTACACGCCCCTGCGTGTACAATACAATAATGTGTCATACTGTCTCCGCGTATAGCTTACCCACAGGCTGCTAGTGTAAAAGTTAGTACAGTAGGCTCTGAAGAGCGTTAGTTTTACCTCAGTTGAGCAACGTGCGAACCTGCGGGCGACCATATTTGCTCTGACAGACAACGCCCTGCGCTCCCTCTCCATATCTGCATCATCCTTTAAGTCAGAGGCAAGTATGTGTCCCAGATATTTAAACTGACTCACTACGTTGAGCGATGTTCCGTTGAGTTTAATATTAGGTACTGAATATGGTCGTTTACCTCTAACCCAAAAGACCATGCACTCACTTTTTTTGACATTATAAGTTAAACCGTGTGTCATAGCATAACTTTCGCATACTCGCAACAACTTAGCAAGGCCGCACGGTGATGCGCTCAGTAGCACCATGTCGTCTGCGTAGCTTATATTATTCAAGCATGCACCGTCAATATGACAGCCGACATGCATGCTACTGAGCTCCTGCACAAGTGCATTTACGTAGAGATTAAAGAGTATAGGCGATGTCTCACTCCGCATTGCAATCTGTATGGTTCAGAATACTCTCCCGACCAGCGCACGACGTTGACCTGATTAAGATACCAAAACTGAAGCAAATTGTTGAGATCTTTAGGAACGTTGATATCTGCTAGCTTACGCCACAGAATATCGTAATTTACCAGGTCGAACGCCTTGGACAGGTCGAGAAAGCAAGCGTATACCGGTGTCCGCCTGTGCGTGTAGTATTTAATGGTCTGCTTCACACTCAAAATGGCAGTCTCCGTCGAAAGATGTCGTCTAAAACCAAATTGGTTATCATGCAGGTGGATGTACTTGTCAAGTTGTATGTTAAGCAAACCATCCAACACTTTTGCCACTATTGTCGCCAGAGATATTGGCCTATAGTTGGTTTTGTCACAAATGTTATGGCTCAAAATCAAATATTGTATCGATTTAAATCGTTAGAATATAAGTTAATGATTTAAAAATAAAAATATGGTTCCCCTATTTATCGTAGTTTTTATAGGAATCTATATCAAAGGTTTGTCCAGAGCTAACCTATCATTTCCCTAATGCCTGACTAAACAACGCGTACATCCCTACTGCAACGTCTTGTGACGCGTAATCTCGGCCGTGTCTAACCCTCGTCAGTAGCGCTACCGACGCCGCGGAGATAGGACGCGTCTCGTCGCTGGAGCTCGGAGCAATGAAGGTAGATATATCATCCCCTAACTTTGGTTCACTATGATTATCATTACCCTATATTTACGTATAAAATCTATTTCATGCAATTGGCATAGAATATTTAGTGTAGGGAATAACACATGAATGATTGCATGTGTTGATTTAATAGTTACTCTTATATTAATAACAGTTTCGGCATAATCGACAAGAAACATACTTATTCTTATTCCCCCGACTCTCATTCCCTCGGTTTCGCATCCCTCGACTCTCATTCCCTCGATTTCTGAACGGGGTAATGATAGATTTCTGAAGTTTCTTGAAAATTATAATATTGTATCATATGTACCGGGTGTGGCCTGTAATAGGAACAATAAATTTAAAGGATGACTCCATAGAATATATATGTCATAGATAGTGATTAATAGTGTTTTCTTGTTTGTTTTTGGTTAAACCACTTAGAACCGATTGGGTTAGTAATCCACCGTTTCATTTATTGCTCCTATTACAGGCCAAACCCTTATACCGTACTTATAACATATAATGGTCGAGTCATTTATTCAACAATTTATTTATTGTCTTAGATGATGATGATGAGACTTATGGTGGTACCAGCACGTCGGAAACTTTCTATAATTGGAGTTCAACCTTCGTGCTGATGATGAGCGCCCACATCCATTTTGTCTCTGAGGCGTCTTTGAACGCCCGCGCTGGCACGACATTCTGTCTACCTTTAACATCAGTGTTTGCATCTGCTGGCATAATGCCGCTACCTCCTGGCTTAGAAAATGTGGTGCTGATTGCTGATGCTGTGACGTTGATGTTGCTGCCATCGATAGTGCTGCTATTTGCGGTCGAGGTGGGACGACATCGTGGATGCGGTCGGCCAGCTCGGCTACTTCGTCCAACGGCAGCCTCGACTGGGATGCGATGATGTTCTGCGTACTTGTGGGTAACCTGCTGGTCCATATGGAGCGCATGAAGTCTTCAGGCACGCCCGCACCAGCCAAACTCTTCAAATGCCGAAGGAACTGCGTCGGCTTCCGGTCTCCCAACTCTTCGTTGGTAAGAAGCTAGTGGATCCTTTTCTCCCGCGAAACGGATAACCGCTTGATGACTTCGGTTTTTAACTGCTGGTACTTATCTGCCGCTGCCGGTGAGGTAATAATATCCTCCACGATTGATGCTGTAGCCGAATCCAGCTGGGCCAAAAATGAAATTTGGTGGCATCCGTTGTTATATTGGCCAACACAAATTGGCTCTCCAGCTGCATAAACCACAGCGCTGGTTTATCGGCGCTGTGGTAACCTATTATTGTGTGTTGTTTCACATGTTTCTAATTATGCATGCAATTTTATGGGATCTCAAATATTAAATCAAATATTTGAGAAAAAAAAACAAAGTACCTATTTTAGTCTTTGATACGAAGCGTATACTTAATGACAATCATTTTCAGAAGTTTGTGAATTTAAGTGAGTTAGATGTTACTAAAATTACTTTTCTGTTAGATTGTGATAAGTAAAAGAAAAATATATATTTGTAGAAGTATTTTTGCAAAGCGGACCCCGGGCTCGTGTAGGGCACTACCGGGAAAAACGCTAGAATAATGATGATTTTTGCAAGTAATGCGAAGAATTAATGTCAATTAATGGTTAAGACTGAAGTCTCAAATGATGGTACTTAGTCTATAAGATTATTAAGAAAAAATATTATTCAAACTGATATTTTGCATTATTTAATAAAACATCTGATCTAATACCAAAGATTATAATTCCCTCGTCAATTTTATCATTCCCTCGTAGTTTTTATCATTCCCCCGTCATTTTTTCTCATTCCCTCGACAGCTAAACTTTGAATTGGTATATTTCCGTACCTAATTGACCCAAAGTGATGCCTATTCGATAAATATGTTTATTATTACTTAATTTGATTTTATTGTAACTTAGTAGAAATTTCTTAAAATAAAAAACGCCGAGGGAATGAGATGAATAATGCAATTCTCAAGAATGAACCTTAACCACTGACAGATAGTTTACCTTCATTTAATTTTCAACTTTAAGCTCATAAAAATAAAGCAGTTTTCAGAATACTGTTACCTACGTCTACCGATTTAGAAATAACTCCTTAACTTGTATGAGGTTAAAGTTGAAAATTAAATGAAGGCAAACTATCTGTCAGTGGTTCACTAACATTAATCGTACTGTACGGCTGTGGCTGTGCTGCCACAAGAGGAAAGTTTAGTTTGTAACAACGATAGACGAAATAGCGACGGCCCAATATTTGACTAAACAATTATGTGACAGTTCCAACAAATGTATGAATTTTATGTCACATCACACAATTATCAGACAGAATGATGCTGTGCCCGTGAAAGTGTTAAAGTATGACAGACATAAAAGCATTCCTTCATTCCTAGGAAGTATGTAAATACGAGAGGGGCACATACTTTATCTCCGACATAAACGCGACCATACTACCTAGGCTGAACGCTTTTTTGTTACATTAACGATATGCTTAAGTGAGGCGTGGACACTAACACAAAAAGAGGAACGTCAACTCCTTGTAGGGGAAAGGAAGGTCTTGCGTAAGATCCTGTCAAGAGAGACGACAGCACGTGGAGGATTCGTAAAAACATAGAGATCCAGGAGCTGTTGGTCGAACCCAACATCATCGCCGTAACCAAATCACACAGACTTCGCTGGCTTGGTCACCTACTCCGAATGGGAGAGGATCGTGCTGCAAAGAGAGCGTACGTGGGACGACCGACTGGTTGCCGACCGGTTGGGTGACCCAGGTACCGCTGGGAGGACAGTGTGCAAGCAGATCTGCGACATCTTCAAGTCGGCAACTGGCAAGAAGTTGCGCACAATCGGGACAGATAGCGTGCTCTCGTTTCGGAGGCCAAGGCCCTCTTTGGGTCCCTGAGCCAGATTAGTTAGTTAGTTAACGATATGCTAATTGTGTTTATTGGCATCGTGTGAAAGAGCAGAGAGAGATATTGAATTGTAATGAACGGAAAATGGAGGTGCAAGTCAGTCATCCAGTAAATCCACATGCATACATGTATATTATTATAATTTCAGGTATTACAGCTTCAGCTTCAGCTTTCAGGTATTTTCAGGTAGCTGTAGAGTTCCTGATACATTTTATATAAAGAGGCAAATGTATCTCGTCATAATATGATTCACGAGTTTAGCTAGCAATGTTAATTGTCAATGGTACTCGTACTTGCCTGTTCAAAAGAAGCGAACAGAGTGATCCTCGGCACGAGCCACCTGACCGTGTAGCTGTCCCCCTTTACCGTGGGTAAGCGGCCCCAGTACAGGAAGTAGTCCTCGTAGAACAGGGGCATGAGTTGGGACATGGGATAGGGGCCGATGCGGGTTGTGGTCCGGGCGGACCGACAGCGCGGGAAGCCTTCGATGATGCGCGCAAGTCGAACGTCTGGGTTTACCCCGTACTGAAACAACACCGTTAATTTTGCGGATACATATCCTACTAATATTAAATAAATAAATAAATATTATAAATGCGAAAGTTTGGATGTTTGGATGTTTAGATGTTTGGATGTTTGTTACTCAATCACGCTTAAACGGCTCAACCGATTTGGATGAAATGAAACTGAAATGAAATGATGATGAAAAAAAACTGGTTTAAAATATAGGATGGTTTTTATCCCGGGTCCACGTAGACGAAGTCGCGGGCGGAAGCTAGTAAAGAATAAAATAAATAAATGAATACCTTACACAAATCGAACTAACCCCATTAGTAAGCTCAATAAAGGCTTGTGTTATGGGTACTAGACTACGATATATATAATGGATATAAATACTTAAATACATAGAAAACATCCAAGACTCAGAAACAAATATTCATGGTGACCACACAAATATTTGCCCTTACCGGGATTCCAACTCAGGACCTTCAGTTTCATAGGCAGCGTCACTACCCACTAGGCTAACCAGGGCTGTTATTCGCTACGCGCTAATGCGGCTCACCCCGCCGGTCACCCGTCACGAAACTAGACCTCTACCTACGCTTGGTTACTACGCATCGCGGTATCAGGATATATATAGATATGTGGGTGAGCGTTGAGGTGAGCTTAAAACAAGTTACAGAATAAGGGGGCAGGCGTCACACATGTCTTCGCTATATATTATAGTTTGTCCGAGATAGAAGGCAAAACACAATTGAAAAAGTACGTTTGTAAATTAGAAGCATTTACTGTAGTAACATTTTAATTTACGTACATATTATCATCTGTTGCTTAAGTACCTTTTTTTATGTTGGGGGAATGTTTTGACCTTCCGGTCAGGGGGATCGGACAGGTGTATGGGACTCCCGGGCAGAAGGCCCAGACCACCCACTAAACCCCCAACGATTGTCCAACCATGTCGCTGCCAAGGAAGGCCAAAGGTTCGCTTGACGCATTCTACACTGACCTTGCTTGATTACAACATACCTTTATCATATAGCAAATAACAACTACACCGTCGTTGTGTTTTAGGGCTTCTTCTTGTGTCATGTATTCGGATCTGAAGTATGTAACCTGTGAAACCCAAAAACGTGAACACTTCACAATCAACTCGCTTAAGTTTTTCAAGACATACAATAAGGGTGTAGACTCAAAATGTATTATCGCTTTAAAAGAAAAAAGGCAAAACCATATGCCTACTGACGAAAATCTTATTCAAATATTTCAAAAAAATACGTATCTACAACCGTTTTAATGTTGCTTGTCAGAGAGAGTAAACGCTAGCAGATCGTGACGTCATGATCCTGCGAAGGTGCGTTTTGCGGAAAAGGGATAGAACGTGTGTCTTAGGACACATAACTTTGCGATTATTTAACCTCTTTCGTTGCTTTTTCCTCCATTTCACTACATAATTAACCCTATTTCAAGAAAATACGATACAATACAATACAAATACTCTTTATTGCACACCTCACACAAACAAAGCAGTTAGTAGCAGCACATGTAGGTAGAGGTAGACAATAGGCGGTCTTATTGCCGAAGAGCGATCACTTCCAGACAACCTTTGGGTATCGGAGAAAGAGATAAAACTAAATTATGCAATAGGTGGTGGAGAGATTATAATTAGTCAAAAATCAAAATAATCACATGTAGTATTTTATTAGATATCTACACATCTATTATTGGAATATAGTGTAAAATGCAAAATAATAATCTAGCGATAAGACCGCTCGTCGTTTGCCTCTACTTATGTATGTTCTGTTCTCTAAAAAACACTTTTTTTTTATATTGAACAGTGTGCAATAAAGAGTATTTATTTGTATTGTATTGTTGTAAAATCATAGAAAGATATGTACCTTGAAAGTTTAGAAAATATAATTATGTATTATTTTTTATCGTCCAAGAGTAAATTTACTTTTTTACTGCCAATCGAAACGAACGAACATATTTTCTTTAATAAAATATACTTGTATAAAAACCAATGCACCTAAACGAAGTATTTCACGACCAAAACAGCGATTTGACTTGATTATCCATAAAACGATTAGTACAAATAGAAAACGGTGACGTCATATTTCTGTGTCAATTACTATGAACCGTTTCGGCTGCCGCACAGGCGAGGTCCGTCTTTGCGTCAATTGTTTGTCTATTTATGTCCTTTAATTGTAGTTGCTCCCCCCATGCAAACATTTGTTCCTCTCTAAAAACTAGTTCGAATGCCGCGAAAGAAAAACCGCAGGAATCATGGCAATTGAGTGACTTACCTGCATTTCTGCTGGGTGCCGTCTCTTGTCCACCGTGTGGTCGCTGCCCTCCATCATGTCGGCGCCCCAGTGGAAGTGTACCTGGGAGATCACGTGTTTGTCCTTGAAGCAGCCGCCTTCGAGGTATGGACGTTCTGTCATCCATTTTGCTCCTAACAGTACTGGAACAAGTTTACCGGATGAGACAACGATAAAGCTGATTTTCCACCGGAGGGCGAGACGAGACGAGGCGAGGCGAGAATTGAAATTTGTATGGCACTTTCTATTTCTACCGAGCGCGCGCGAGGAGAGAATTGAAAATTTGCATTACGAACTTCAATTCTCGCCTCGCCCTGGTGGAAAATCAGCTTAAAAATGCGCGTGGCGCGCCCCTTTGAAAGAAAGAAATAAATAAAATACATTTTTTTAGCGTCACAAATTACACAATTCAAAAAAGAAAACAATAAAAAACTTAAATACAAGGACGATACACAGGATCCCCTCTCAGCATAAAGCCACAGCAAGGCAAGGCAAGCTGAGGAGCGATTTTTGGTGGGGACTGAACTAAAAACAATTATAAGCGGCGACACTAACGCCGATAACTAAGAAAAACAAAATAAACCTAAATAATTAACATAAGAAACAAAAACAACATTTAATAAAAACATATATTAGGTCCTTACCTATGAAATTGGCGTTTTCTTCACAGATATTATTTTGTACGTAATTTATTCATTTCCATTGCAACTTCCAAATTATTTGTTAATTTCAATATAAGACTATGTAACAAAGGTTTTAAATATAAATAATAGGTTTTAATTTTTTATTTATTGTTTCAAATTAAAGCTTGAAAACCACCCTTTTCATGTGCTGCCGGTTCAAGTGTTTCAATTACGTATAGTTTTATGTTGCGAACTTTTTTTAACTAATTATAATTAACAAATGTGGAACGTAGCTTAAAAGTTTTCCTACCAAAATTTTGTTTGGTTTGAATTTGACATTGCTGAATAATCCGCAAAATTCAATGTATGAACATCACAGGTTTCATATCCATAGGTTACCAATTTCATAGGTAAGGACCTAATATTTAACATGAAGGGTACTATAATAACATTGCGAACAAAACGCAACAAGAAAGTTAAAAAGTTTAAGAACTTTGGAACCAAGCGCTGCTAGGCACTTGCCTAGTTTACCTAAAGGGAATAGGAACACGCTTCTGAGTCGAGCGAGGTATTTTAGGGTTTTGGATTGCTCACCCTGTATTTTTCAAGGGTGACCAGGTAAAGGTGAAGATCCACAAGAGATGTGCAAAGAAGTAATTTAATATATTTGACGGCTCGTTTGTTTGAACGGTCGGTGTTAAATGTAACGGCTGTGTCAACTGTCAATATGAGTGCACTATCAAAATTTTGTGTATATTTTTCATGGATGTGACAATATTGTTGACAGCTGTCACCTATGATTGACCGAATAATAAAAACATAACCCTTCTTTTCGGCCAAGAACCGGAAAACCCCTTTTTAGGCCTAAGCCTATCGATTTGGAACGTTATCCTATGGTTACCCTATTGTTATGGACCATGGCAAACATATCGAATGTGGTAACCATAAGTGAACCGTAATTGAAATAGTGTTCTGTTTAGGGTTTTTAAATTAGTTAGTGGTAAACCAAGTTAACTCGATCCATAGGGTTACCCTACCAGTAACATTAACTTATCATAAGGTTACCAATATTAATTGGGTTTTAAAAACCTCTTCTAAAATAACCCTATGCAAACCCCCAATTAGGGAAACCGGATTTAGTCCCTGTTTTCGGCTCTGCCGTGGTCGGCAAAAAGCGGAGCGTTACACAAAAAGAGAAGGTGTTATCATTGTGAAAACTCACTACAAAAATGGTGAAAATTACGCCGAGGCATGGCGAAACTATAAGGGTTTCTTGTTGACTACGGAACCCCAAAAACGGCAAATGGCTCGATTGTAAAAACATTTACAAATCTATCAGCACCTTTTAACTCTCTTTTACTTGCAACTATAGTTAAATATCCCGCGGATTTGGACGCCATATTCGATTATTTAAAAATGGTCCAAACTTCATATAGAAGTAACTGAAAATGTCATCCATCGCAGCGTTACGAGTACACGAACTTTGACAATAAAGCAAACAGCGGACTTATTTATTAAATCGTATGGAGATCTGTAGAATAGGAGCGCGTATTTCGCCAAAAGTGGTGTCACTTATTTAGCACCACTCTAGCCACACGTGCAGGGTTGTGGTATGTAAATCCTGCGGACGCGAGCAACAGATTGTCCCCCAGCAACAGATTTCCTAAAGGCTCAAAAGCTCAGTCTTTGACCAGTGTGTGTTGCCAGTGATGACGTATGGCACAGAAACGTGGTCGCTTACTATGGGCCTCATAAGAAGGCTCAAAGTCACCCAAAGGGCAATGGAGAGGGCTATGCTGGGAGTTTCTCTGCGCGATCGCATTCGAAATGAGGCCATCCGGAGCAGAACTAAGGTAACCGATATAGCCCTCCTAATCGCTAAACTTAAGTGGCAGTGGGCGGGGCACATTACACGTAGAACCGATGGCCGTTGGGGCGGAAAAGTACTCGAGTGGCAACCACGTGCCGGAAGGCGCAGCGTGGATAGGTCCCCCAGAAGGTGGACTGATGACCTGGTAAAGGTAGCGGAGGAACGGTCATTGTGTCACTCTTTGGGGGAGGCCTATGCCCAGCAGTGGAAGTCTTCCGGTTGATATGATGATGATGATGAAAGGGTCAAAATATCTAAGCAACCCTTGACAATAAAGACATGTTTACCTACATATTAAATCGTTTGGTCCAGTGCACACAGTTTCGAAATGGACTGTGCTTCAGCAGAAAACTGCAATTTAAGTAGTTCACAAAGCACATTATAAATTAACTTTCCACTCTCGAATCCAATTTGACAAAGCGGTAAATACGTTTCCCGGTAAAGTCTACTCTTGTTTAAAACCCACAACAGGAAGTCAATCTGACTGGACATTTTATATTCCAAGTCCCTGGGCGACTGACCTTTGCTCAGGTAAAAATACGGAGAAAACGATTTTTCCCATATATATGAAACCTGGCTTGATCGATTTTTCGAGCCCTTAAACACCTGTATTTCTAATTTCATCGACATCGTTACGGCAAATTTCGCGAACATTATTAGGAAAATATATATTTATATAGAAATATTGCTCGTTTACTAGTATACCTATATAGGATAGGAATTGATTATTAAGAGTCCGCAGTAAGCTGGATTCTCCATACAAACGTATTTACGCTCTCATTTTAAAGCTACGTGTTGGATTGTAACGAAACTTTGCACATACAATGACATGAGGTATATCTATGTCTGTAATTAGTTTATCTACTTATAGCTTCAGATACCATAGTAAAAAAATATAGCGAATTTAAGTATTTTATACAAAAATTGTTTTTGCTGTATTTTGTTTGTTTTATAAACTAAAACCATATAAACGAATTACAGACATAGATATACCTCATATCATTGTATATGCAAAGTTTCGTTACAATCCAACACGTAGTTTTAAAAAGAGAGCGTAACTACGTTTGTATGGAAAAGTGAAATTCGGCCGAGCTTACTGCGGACTTAACGTGTATCGTACATTCGCTCTGACACGAATATTCGACGAGAATGGAAGCGAGAGGGCTATACTGGGTGTATCATTCAAACGGGGCAGTGAGGAAAAATCTAAAACTACAAGAGATAAGGAAATTTGCTCAACAAGACCGATTTTAGAGAAAAAAAAACTTGACAGTTTAACACAACACAATGACAGCTAACACCAGTGAAAGGCGAATGATCAATTTAACCTATTCTAGTTACCTAGTATAAAAAGAAAGGGACGCAAATGTGTTTCCTGTGTGACAAAACGGAGGTAAATCAAAAGTGAAAAGAGTTAAGTTTTATATATTACTAGCTTCCGCCCGCGACTTCGTCTGGGTGGGCCCGGGATAAAAACTATATTTTAATCCAGGCTATAAACTATCTTCGTGCAAAATTTCATCCTAATCGGTGAAGCCGTTTAGGCGTGATTGAGTAACAAACATCCAAACATCTAAACATCCAAACATTCAAACTTTAGCATTTATAACATTAGTAGGATAGGTAGTATAAGTTTTATACCCAGCGTGAAAAATCAAATCTACTAAGAATCTAATTTAAACTTTCTATTTTGGGAATTCTTTCCTCAGACCGAGTGTTTTCGTGGCAATGTCGCTTGAAGCAATACCAGCGCGTCACGGGCCGCACAGCGGTCAGGGGCATTTCACTCAGTACTTAACAGATCTCATACATTAAAACTGGCATGTTTTAGTGTGAACGTAGCTCGACAGCTGGAGCTATTTCCAAAATTTGAATTAAGTAGTATTATTAAGATGAGATCTTATTTTATTTATAGATAAATACAAAATAAAAATTATTGGGATATATCATGAATTATGATAGTAATTTTGCATTAATGGCAACCTTAGGGCATAAATCACAGATTAGATTTGTTTACTCGAGCATTGATCGATAGATGGCGCTAGTACATGGAGGAAGCTGATGACTATCTCAATATATAATAATTTCCTCTATGCAACGGCCTGAAGAAGAACTCGCCAAGAGTTCGAAACAGGTCGCATGTCGTGACATTTAATACGTTAGTTTAACCGTGAATTTATTAGTAGTATACTAAACATCGATTTGGCAAAACGTATTAAATTGGAATCTATTTGGTCGCGTGTGCTCGCCAAAGACGATTCCAGTTCATCAGTTCAAGCAATCATCCGTTTAGCCACATAGATTCCCATCTCGCTCTTACGTGTGTATCCGGTATTGGTTAGCTTTATCTTGTGAGCATACACGTCGAAATTGTACCATTTTAATTCGGGACATGTGTAGATCATGGAACCAGTTAAGGACACCTCAATAGGAGTAGGCAACCTGCCTTCAAACTGACCCCAGTAGTAAAGCCAGTCGACGGTACCGAACGGTGGTTCAATATTTTTTTGTACAACAGGAAGGGGTGTCTCTTCTACCGTTTCTGCAATGAAATTATACTGGGTTATACTTTTTTTCCAGCCCCTTTGGAAGGCACTATGTTGAGTACGTCCAGTTGTGGACGTCTTTCGGCTGATATGATGATGTTAATGATACTTCTTAGGATTCCGTACCCAAAGGGTAAAAACGGGACCCTATTACTAAGACTTCGCTGTCCGTCCGTCTGTATGTCACGAGGCTGTATCTCAAGAACCGCGATAGCTAGACAGTTGAAATTTTAACGGATGATGTATTTCTGTTGCCACTATAACAACAAATACTAAAAACAAAATAAAATAAATATTTAAGGGGAGCTCCCATACAACAAACGTGTTTTTTTTTGCCATTTTGTCTGTCGCCAGGCTGTATCTCAAGAACGGCGATAGCTAGATAGTTGAAATTTTCTCAGATGATGTATTTCTGTTGCCGCTATAACAACAAATACTAAAAACAACTTAAAATAAATATTTAAGGGGGGCTCCTATACAACAAACGTGTTTTTTTTTGCCGTTTTTATAGATAATGGTACGTAACCCTCCGTGCGCGAGTCCGACTCGCACTTGGCCGGTTTTTTTGTACTTTGACTACATAATGTGAAGCGTAGATCCTAATGAAAAACTGGATCATCTCGCCGCTTTTAGTGCACTGTTATTTTTCCTCTTCATAAATAAGCCCAGTTCCCCTTTGTTACTTTATGTTTTGCTGTCGCGAAGCACCACTATTCTATTAGGTATTATAATATTTTCTACATTGCAAGTTTCAGCCTATGTTCAGCAGCGGACGTTTTCCGGCTGATGTTGATGACTACGAAGGGTTCTTTAACATAAACCAGATTGTACAAATCTTGTACCAGAAATAATCAAAATAGGAAACTAGATTTACCTGTTTGCTGTTGTTGTGCTTTGTGCATTTTTATCCAGAAATTTATAGTAAAAATATAACACTGTTCGAATTTACACTTAAATAATAAATATAAATTGTTTACTATTGCAGTTACATTGTAATAATTTGACGGTCTTGCCTTGCCAACTAATTATTACCAAAGAGTAGAGTAATCGTTATAATTTCGCCAGAGACCAAACAAAATTTATTGCAAATTTCATTCATATTAAAACCTACTTTGGAAGTAACCCATTTATATTATAAACTTTCCACGTTTTACACATCAATCAATCTGACGTTGTACTGTCACAAAATACGTCAATAAACACTAAAAATAAATATCTCTTCAACTTTGAGTAAACAAGTACAACGTACACAAATATCTCACGTGATGATACCTTATCAGAAGAAACCACCGGTAACATTTCCTACAGAGCCCGATAATGAATTACTAACGTGGGAAAAATGGATAATAATTAGGAAGGAAGAAACTACAGCATTGGGAAAACATACTAGACGGCCGCCTGCTGATTTGGTTATGAACTTATACGAAAACGTCCGGCCAGACAAGGAACGAAAACTTGTCCTAGAAGAAGCTAAAATAAATGAAAAAGTTGGTGTTAGAGATAGTTTGTGGGAGCAGGCACTAAGACTGAAACAAAAATGTTACTGTGAGCCAGTTTACGAAGTCCAAAGAACTGCTGCGGAAATGGGTCGTCCGAGTATAATAGAGCATGTCGACGTTCCAACCGAAATTAAGGTTAATGAGCTAGGTTACACAGGCGTGCATCATCGAAAAAACTACATCTATTTAGATAGTGAGTATCAAAAGTATAGACAGAAGCGAGAAAAAGAATTGGAGGAAAAGATTTTGAAGATAGATCCATTCAGGTAATGGTTTGTATTCTTAATAACAACACCCATGCTGGCACTAATCATTGGTCAGTCTTTTTAATATTCATTATTTCTTGAATGTTCTCGATTATTTACTCTTACCTAATTGATACTTTTGTTGTAGACCTGAAATTGGCAATCTTATGATCAAAGGTATCAACCCTCCTCCACCACCCAAAAAGAAACCTCTTTTGCCCCATATAAAGGAAATCCTTGATAGTAATACAGCTTGTGATAATCTTCACGATGTATATGCGTTAAGAATAAACAATACAATTTTCCTGAAAGACGGGCCTCGGCAAACCTATACTTATTTAGAGAAAATGCAAACGGAGTCATGGCACGAAGACTGTACGGCGTGGACATATTACTTCAATACCCCGGTGAATAGAGCTGGTAGGGGTCAGTTGTACCTGCAAAACCTTGGCACTGTCACAATCAGATACTGTTGGAAAAAACTAAAAAGGCCTATCCCGTTTATACTTGAAGATGACGGGAACATGTTCTTTTTCAACAAAAACGAAGATGTTTTAGCACCGGGTCAAGAGAAACATATTTATTTCACATTTGTGTCCGAGAAACCTGGTATTTACAAAGAACATTGGGAACTAAGCTTATGCAACGTCAGTTTTTTTATCTGCTTTACGAAAAAAATTGTAGTCAATCTGCTCGCTGATTCAGTGGAAGATTACAAAGGAACAAGTAAAGCTGTTACACTACTCAAATCTGATATCAACTTAAAATCGAATCAGTATGAAGCATTGCAATTCATAGAAATGGCAATAACTAATGCAGTTACAATACGGCCGGAGATGTATCCCTACAAGAATTACTTTTTAGAAGCGGAAATGTTTGTCATGAAGAACCCAGTGTGTTTCTATCACCAAACTGAAGTGGCGAAAATGAGAGACTACTATACGGAGATGAGTAAAGGTGGTGATTGGGATCTATCTGTATCAACCTGGAGAGGGCTGATGTTAACAATGGAATACGACGATAGGATGAAATACTACGAATTGCTTCGGAAATCACATAGTGATTTCTTGAAACCGTGGTACGAAGGTGACGATCTTTTGACTTCTAAATATCGTGCTATGAAATTATTGTTGGGAAAGTTAGCAGATATCTTTGATTTCGAGTACGATCGTATAACTGCTTTTTATAACCCAGAAGAAAAATGTGCACATGAATCATTTTACGCAAGTCGTCCAAGCAGAGAGTCACTTGCATCGATTCCACCAAACATCGATATAATACGCAATTTATATTACATACAAATGTATGAGCACGTCGCCAATACTATTGAGGCCTGTGCTGGCATTCTCAGTAGTTTAGACTTGGACAGGTGGATTGAATTTGACTTCTGTCGTTCTTGAAGTTTGTTGTGTGTTATTTTCTATAGAAAAAATATACTTGTACGGAGTCTACTGGTTAATAAGCTTTTGCTTTGTTTATTTTGAAAATTGTATGCCATTGGCAAATTATGAATTATGATACTAGAAAGTAGTGAAAGGTGGTGTACCCAAAACTAGTTTATTTTTCAATAAAGTGTCCCCCCTATCTTGAAAAATGGGATCGTTTAAAAGTAATTGGTATTCTAAGAAGCTACCGGCCTCACTCTGTATTCTCAGTATTCTGAATGCTACGACCTTTTTATGCCGGTTTTATCCTGAAATGAAATGAAATAAATGAAATATTTTATTAGCATATACACTCAGAAGCATATCTATGGTCCCACACTAGGCTAGGCCTGTCCCGTGGAAACCAAGACAAATAGCAGTTCATGCGGCTTACAATTAAAACAAGACAAAGCAAGGGATTAAAACGAGAAAAAAAAACTTACAATAAATAAATTATTAGTTCCAAGATAACAAAAGAGTGCATTTTCTTTTTTGCCTCTAGGACACAGCTTCTTCTTAGGTATATGTTTAGCAAATGTGTGATAGATGTGCCGAAGTAGAAATGTAACCAAAGACAAAAAAAAACCTACTTTATATGAGAATTCAGTACAAGGTACCCTTGCTATTGAGTGGAAATGTAATAAAACGGAAACTGAATTAATTTGGTAAGTGGAGGTTCTTTGACATTTAGTAGAATGAAGTAGGAGTACCATATTCAATTTAATAAAAAGGGTGTGTTTGTTCTTCACGTGCTTGCTTTATCCCAAATACTGACTTAGGCCAAATTGGATCAGAATTAAATTAACTCAAATTGGAAAACCTTCACACTTCGTTTTATGTATCTTTTTACGGGTAATTTTCAGGATGTCAAATATTGCGTAAATCGAAACACTCCAAATTGTTGAAACTTTATACAGGTATTTGAGATATTATATTTATACAGGCTGAAACATAAGTCGTCAATCGAAGTGGCAAAATATGAATCTATCCATGGTTCTGAGCCATTTTTAGTATGGGACCCACTTAATAGTATGAAAAAAAAACACACTTGCTCATACATTTTCTTCAGTCTAAAATGAGCACAGTGTATGAAATTGTTGTTTTTTTTTGCATAACACAAAGCTGGTCTCATAGTAAAAGTTGCTCAGAATCATGGATAGATTCACATTTTGCCACTTCGATTCACGACTTATGTTTCAGCCTGTAGTTTCCAGATCAAAATATAACAATGTTGAAAGTTACGAGTTCATAATGTTGGAATTTTAACCTCTGATAAAAATTATAGTTAGGGAGCTGGCGAGTATTTTGGTACATGATTTGCACACGTTTCACATCGAGGTGGATTGCAGTTTACATCATTACGAATTGATTTGGTCCAATCAAATAAGGTCCTATGTCGCTGCGTTTTTGCGTTACAGCGGGTTGAAGTTGCTTAAAAAAATCGGGGTATTAAATTATTTGCACATGTATGCCTCTGGAGTTCATGGTCCCAATCATCTTGGAAACGAAGAAAATCGAAGAGGCAGACATTCAGGACTCTGCATTATCATGGGACGGAGTTGTAAAAATGTTTAAAAAGACAGTTCTACTAAGTCATTTGCACGCGGTTCTCATTGCGCCCATTAGATCCAGTATGACTCCGTGGATTCAAAAAAAAATGTGGCAGACTCTTTGCTCACTGATTTTAAGTGCTCGAATTTGTCAATGACATACTTCGGTAGTGCGTTTCGGAACGTTTAAAAAAAAACAAGAATGAAGGCGGGATGTGGTCTTCTCTGTAGCATTTTGATCAATTCAATTTATACCTGCTTGGTTTGGCGCGAGCGTCGGGTTAAAAAAAATCAAATGGTCTGCCTTTGGAATATCAGAGGCCTGAACGTCTGCCTCATCGATTTTCTTGGTTTTCATAAGGAATTCAAACATCAGTCCAAGAGGCAGACGTGTGCGCATAATATAGCACACCTTTTTTTACATTTTTGGAGCACTGTTAATAGACAACGCAGAGGCAACATGTTAGCAGACTATTTTTCCGTGGTTCTTCTCATTGTTTTTGAACAATTCAAATCTGCCAAGTGTGCACTTCATATACAGTTTTATAAATCATAAAAATAAATAAAAAAATTGAATACTACAAAAGTTAGGGCCCTGGATGTCTGCCTTTTCGATTCTTTGTGTTTCCAGGATGACTGTGATCATCAGCCCCAGAAGCAGACGTGTGCGCATAATATAGCACACCTTTTTTTTAAACATTTTTGAAACGCTGTAAATTTACAACGCAGCGCCAGCATCGTGGCAGACAAGGTCCTTGATGTTTCTTAGGGCATAAATATCACTATTAATAACGTCTGCCTTCTGTGCTGATCATATCGAAATTTTGCTCGCCAGCTCCCTAACTATTAGGGGAGCCTTATTTGCATTGCATTTCCCTTCAAACAAAAAATATACTTAAGTACAATATTCATTTAATTTATCATGAAAAAAAATACTTCGAAGGTAAAAAAAACCACTTTCTTTCTCCAGAAACCTTTTTTTTCATAACTCTCGTCTCATATAAATTGGCAAATATCAACTTGAGCATTTATTAAAAAAATTGCCACAATTTTTTTAAAGATATTTTCTTTTAGTTTCTCTTCTACTACTCCGAATCACGAGCTCTTTTTAACCGATTTCAAGAAAAAGGAGGAGGTTCTCAATTCGGTTGTATTTTTCTTTTTTATCATTTTTTTTTCAATGTTTGTTACCTCAGAACTCCGTCATTGATGAGCCGATTCGTAAATATTTTGTTTTGTTTGTAAGTAAGACAAACTCTCTCTTCCAGGTGGATGATGGGATCCATGAGGAATTAAGGGAACTCCTCAATTATATTAGGCACGCGTGTGGTGATTTTGGTATTTTCTATTATAACTCGTGTATTTACACCCGGAAATCATAAATTTGGTGGAGTGAAATTGATGATGAAGACCACAGATGACTTATGGAATTCCTATATAAGTATATCACAGATTCTGATAAGATTCCGTTGAAATAGTAACCAATGAAGTGCCAAAGGTGATCCTTGTGGAATCGATGGAAGTCCTCAAATATTATCAGGTCACATACAGCGATTGGGTTTTTTCTCTAATTAATCAACGCATTTGCTCTCGGAAATCAGTTCATGTGGTAAATTGGAAAAGAAATATGGAAATGTTCTCGTGGTTTGGCGGAGTACTAAATTGAAGTCAGTTAAAACTTTGTTTTTTAAGTAAATTATCATCATATATATTTGAACGTTTCTTTCGTGATCGCCATACAAAGTAGGTATACGGGAAATGGTAACACAATAGGAAAATTACACTCCCGACCCGTGGTACAACTACGATGTCCAACTGGTTGTACTACGGGGAAGTAAAGTTACCCTTAGTTCAACTTAGTTCAACTGGTTGTTCTATGGGGAAATATCTTTACCAATGGTTCAATTCGAGTGAGTTGTTCTTTCCTTGGTCCAACTAGTTGTACTACTGGGAAATGTATCTATGAACAACTACTGCTAATAAACAGAAAAAGGTTATCTATCAATGTTAAAGTGCAATGCAATGAATTCCCACAACGTTGACTTAAAACGATAAATAATACGAACAGTTTTGACGGAGCCCCGCGGAGCGGGGCTCCTATTTCTGGTCTGTTGGCCCTTCGGGCATCTGAAGATACCTAACGAACCTAACCTACCTACCAGTTGAACTACCCGTGGGCTGAGTAGACCCCTTGGCAGATGAAATGACCGAGTATCCCCCGACAAAATAAAAGGTGTCAACTGAGCCCGCGGGCTGAGTCGTGTGTGGGCCGAGTTGCCCCCGAAGGCAATAAATGTATATTATTTCACATAGGTATTTTGTTTTGTAGACGTTCATTTGTTTTACGCGATCATCTTATCCCCGTGGTCCAACCAGTTGGACATGATTTCACCGTTGTACCACGGGTCATAATCATAAATATTTAAAAAAAGAGTTGAACTAAGGGTAACTTTACTTCCCCGTAGTACAACCAGTTGGACATCGCAGTTGTACCACGGGTCGGTCGCCGAAAATCAACTTAGAAATGACATCGTCACGTGACAATTGTCACGTAAGTGGAAAAGTTATAATACGTAGGTACAACGTTGTGTTTAACCTGTACACTAGGAGTAATTGGGCGCTTCGTCAATTGAACTACCTATACACATTTTCTGCATTACTACTGTTTTCAAACATTATATAGCAAAACAACCTACCTGATTTAATGTCAAACGGGGCAATTCAATCAGAGTTGTAATTACATCATATTGTTACAAGTTACAACTCCCATTTTGAAATTCTACCTATATCTGCCAATAAAATATAATGGTTTTTAATGGCACCGTATTATATTTATAGTATAGTAGTATACAAAGACTACAATATACATACTGAGATAGACAGGCAACTCGACCAAATTGAGAAGGCATTTTATGCAAACGCCATCTGTTCCTTGGCCCCCAAAACTTTTCAACCGATAAAAAAAAGAAGGAACCTCTCAATTCGGTCGTATTTTTTTATCAGTATTTTCAATGTTTGTAATAACTGTTGTGAAATAAAACATAAAAGTGAAGGATACACAGATTTATTTAAGTTATTAACAATACATTAGTAACTTCATGCATAGAAAGGAGCATATTATTAATATAAAGCAAGAAACATTAAAACGACACGCTCATCCAAAACCAAGGTCACTCGGTACTACATTTTCCTAGATATTTCTCAACAGCCCGCCGCGCTCGGTCGACTAGCGGTGTCTATAGCCCTTCCAGGTCCTCCATTAATAGATATATGCACAAATCACAAACAAACTTCGTTGAATATTAAAAATTAAATTGGATTTATTGATGCAAATTATGTCAACATATTTCACCCAAAACGACATTATACTTATGTCAAGCAGACACAATGTTGTGTTACCATTATACAATATACTATTCTCCTTGATGTGATATAATCTATTTGCAACCTCCTTCCTTGTCAACCTCTAATTTTAGTCCTGCCTGCCGTGTCACTGTCATTCAATATTTCCTCGTGTATTATGTCAAATAATGTACAAAATTATGTTTATTAAAACCTGAATACTACAGGTTTTCTCATTATTTCACTCCTCATATTCATTTACGTAGCACATATCAATCTCCCTACATTAAATAAAATATTTGAATGTAACAACACTGATATTTTAGTTCCCTACAGCATCAGCTACCTGAGACATTACCGAGTAGGTGGCAGCACCGTTTTCAAAGATTTGCAATAAGTTCCAAGTTTCCATAGCATGGTAGTATAGTTTTATTAGTAGTATTTATGGTCACATAAGTTTGCGTAAGTGCCTGGAGTTAGCCTCAAATCACCTCCCGCACACCCTTCGAACCCCCTGATAATCTAAGAAAATTAAGCCGAATATGGGCAATCAGGGGAAATAATTCGTGTAGTTTTGTAAATTGGTGCAATTATACCTTGTGGTGTCCAGATAAACATACTAAAAGTCCTCGAGGGTGGGGGTTGTGTGGGGTGGGGTTAAAGGTACCTTTTTCAGATTTTCGTACATATCTCAAATATCTGTACGAATAGCGTTATAATAACTTCAAACAAAAGATTCTACATCAAATTTCCTACAAAATTGGTTATAATTATTTTGACTCTACGATCAATACTTTGGGAGCTACAGGGTGTTAAAGTAAACATAGAGATAAAAAATAGTCGATTTAAGAAAACGTCGTTTTTTCGTAGTTGTTCATCACAACTATTATAATTACTTCGGATAAAAGTTTCTCCATAAAATTTCCTACAAAATTTGACATATTTATTTTTACTCTACGATCGATACTTTAGGAGCTACAGGATGTTAAAGTTAAAAAAATAGTCGATTTAAGAAAACGTCGTTTTTTCGTAGTTGTTCATTATAATTCTTTTTTTAGGATCAGCAAGCTTATTCACCTGCTTATCGAACATACAATTCCCATGTCGATCCATTGAGAATTTCTTAACAAAACAAACAGATAAAGCTGCAAAACCACTGATTTCTCACTGACATAGTTGTTCTCCGGGAAAGAGTGCAATTACGACTTGGTGACGTATGGAACAAGTGTAGGGTCTCTCCGTGTGACCCTCAGAAAAATCTGACATTTCAAAATTTTCCTGATAATTTAACTGAAGGACTAAATATAATTATATTTTTTTACCCAGGAAACTACCCAGTTTGTCAAGACAGAAAAGCACGAAAGTTCATTCACCTTTACTTTAATTAATTCCATCAGCTTTAAGTACCTAACAGCCTGCGAACATTTTTGCATTCAATTTATACCTAGTCGTTACTTCAAACGTAAAAGTAGCGTTATAAACTAACTAATTTTAAATAGACGCCTGGTTCAATACTTAGGGTACCTATACCTCCCTAAGTTTTGAACCAGGCGAATTGAATACCTCTGAATGAAAATCCGCTGGAATAGCTGTTATGAAAAACAGCGGATTATACAATATGCCTGCGAAATATATACTGTTCTGTTGTAGTACTTTCTAATAGGGGTTTATCTAACGAACCTTACCAAAGACTTCAAATAGCGTGTGGGGCACTAAATGTACCTTCATAATAAATCAAATCAATGGCGGTGACAAGTTTAAACGTTATTGAACACGGCCGTAAGCTGCTTCGTACTACGGCGTAGCACTACAAGTGTGGTTTGGCGGAGAACTAGGAAAAGGAACTGGGACATAACGATAACGATCTCGGTAGGCATGGTTTTCTCTCATCAATAAACATAAACTTACGGTTATCCTTCATGCACTAAGCCTCAACAATCGTCGTTTATCTCAAGTAAAACAATGCTTCTTTGTCAACAAGATTTATTATTATATATTAAACAAGTCAAGTATAATTCATTTCGTAATGTCATACACAGTATGACGATAACAGGTGTGACGGTTTTATTAATCCCTGATAGTTATAAGTTTCCATAAGTTTCTACGACTAAGAAATATAGTATAAAAGCCGTTACAGACGGGGGTGCATTCCAGCTGCTTTTTGGCTTCAAATATGCTTAAGGCACTGGTCCCACCGCCGGCTAGTAAGCTAGAGAAGTTGGGCGAGTAGCATTACATTGCGGATCTGTAAAGGTCGATTGATCACACTGTGCCTGGTCAGCACGCAATGAACCGTTACTCGCCCAACTTTTCTAGCTTACTAGCCGGCGGTGGGACCAGTGCCTTATGGTGTTATTTCGCAAACGTTAAGCTGAGTCGGTCCCCGCGGTACTGCGCGGTATACAGGGTGTGTGATCAAATTAGTGGTAGTTTTTCTGGCGCTTTCGTCTCACATCCTAGGACTACCACTGGAACAGACTCATTTAAATGTATGTCTGTAGTTTCGCTACCGCTTACAAAGATATAAAAATGAATGTATGAATGTACTAAAATACAGTATGATAGCTGTCGCGAGGATGATATCAAACGCGATGTTTGAAGCGAAAACATACGAACCATAGTCTTTCTTCGTCGCAGAACACGCCTGTTTTTTCAAACTCGCCAGGGTTATTAAATTATTAGTATTGTCAGCTACGTAAGTATCTAATCGAGAATAGTTTATTCTTCATAGACAAATTTCTTAACCAGTTTGATCAAATCTGCTACTAGCAGCATCTATGGCCATAGTAACATACCTATTAAAAACAAATATTAACAAAAAAGCCAATAGCTGTATTGATATGCTTTCAATCACTTTGTGCGAATTATTGGATTGCTCCTAATAGATTCTGTAAATATGAAGTCAATCTAACTGTTGCTTTTGCGATCGACACTTTAATTAGAAAGGAGTCATGTACCTATTGTTTTAATAAAGCTCTTTGTTCTACTATTTATTATTCATGTTATATTGATTGTGCGGCTAAAGTATAATTTTACAATAGTGAAGCCCATCATGGTTTTAATAGTGGGTAGCTATTGTATTTCCATTATTAAACTCTATAGTAAAACGAAAATCTAATTACAATGATATTTAATCCAAAGTCTAATTAGCGTAAACTGAAATCTATTTTGGATAATATCGTGAAACAAAATCAAATATACAATACCTATTTTCCATTAGGAAGGTTTCTTCTTGTTGCGGTAAATAGAGGATTTATCCTTGTCAGTGTAACATAATTCTTACAGAGACACAAAATAGAACATGTATTGACATGTCAGAGAAACTATATCGCAAACATAAATCAAGATTACGCGACAAGTAACCCTAGTTTGGGGCATATTCTCGCTCTAATTTCGTCGCCAAACCACTCACTGAATGTTTTGACACTTTTTTGCCTTATTGAAATGCTTGAACCAGTTTCTGATTCACATTTGTTGGGGCAGAACCAGCCTTATTATCTATATAAAATACTAGCTTCTGCCCGCGTGGACCCAGGATAAAAACTATTCTATATTTTAATCCAGGCTATAAACTATCTTCGTGCGAGATTTCATTCAAATCGGTTCAGCCGTTTAAGCGTGATTGAGTAACAAACATCCAAACATCTAAACTTTCGCATTTATAATATTAGTAGGATCAGAGGAAAATATGCGCCTTTGAAAGTCTACTCAGAGAAGCCTTTCATTTATCTCATCTGACTAAGTAAAAAACTATGCCCCACCGTAGTGTATAGTACATTTCGCGCTGAAAAACGGGGCTTTACTTAGACGAGGTTTAGGAAGGAAGCGAATCCACCATAAGCTGCCACTGTTATTGCGACTTTGTGTAGCAATCATAAGGTTCTAAATGAAAACTTGCTTGGTATAGTTTGGATCCTTTTCGATAAATTGTGTCGTTTTATATGTGGGTCAGGTCATTGCAGGAAAAATATGAAAATTGCATATCAGGACGGATATATTTCTTATAGGCGCTGTCACATTTGCAGCAATACATTTCGGATTCATATCAAAACTACCAGTTTCGTAAAACTATTGCGTATCTGGAGTGGATATCGCATAAATATGGAGTTATTGATTTGGTTGTATGGTGATGAACGGTAATTTAGGTTAACCCTCGTTTCACCTACAACACAGCTTTAACCTATGCTGAGGTTTCACCAAATATTATATTCTACCCAATTTTTTTTGTACAAGAAGTCCTTTTCAAAATGATAATTGAACACTCAGGGTTTAGGTACGACTCCTATTTATGACGATGTTACGTGAACTGATACGTGTTCGAAGAATCTATCATGTTTACAGTTTCATAGAAAACGTATCAACCCTATTATTTAAATCATGAATGCTTTTTAACGCAAATAAGCGAATGTAAGTATATTGAACAGAGGATCTACGGTTAACTTGCTATTGCTACTAGTGATTTCTCTGTAACTTCGACTCGGTAACTCAAGGAACCTCTTACAGAGCAATGACGCGTCGTTACAGCGTCCAAGAGGCAACTGAATGGTTCGCAGTATCTGTGCTTCCGAAGTGTTGTAGAACCGCCCTGTGCAACCCGAACTGAGCCAACTTGGACTGCGTATTTAAATTATGCGTCATTGCTTTAACTATTTATGAAGCTGTTCAAAAAGTCAACTTATTTGAAATGTGAAACAAACAAAACAAATGCCTATTCGAACAGTCCCCAACTACATGCCTTAGGCACTGGTCCCACCGCCGGCGAGTAACCGATGAGCTATAGGCGATTTTCTCGCCCAAGAAACGAACAAAAGATAATTGCTCCCGTGTAAATAAAAGAGAGATATATATTTGTAGTTCATCGCTGTCTGTTCACACTGCCGGCGAGGACTCTCTCTTCACTAGTTGATCGCAGCGACAAAAGCTATCAACGATAAAACTCGCTCAGCGGTACTCGGCGATGAACGCTTGGCGATCAGAGCGATCATTCTACCGTACAACTGAGCGAGTGGTGCGAGTAATCACCCGTCGCACTCGAACACTCACTTATAGTCGAGCGACAAAACTATCGAAACTACACACACGCTTCTCGCCGCTCGCCCACTCGTTTCTAGTTCTACTCGTTTATCGCTCGTCGCCCGCGGTGGGACCAGTGCCTTACTGAGGTTTTTTGCCTAACTATAGTGTCATCGGCATGCTAATAGTTAGAGCTTCGCCTTGACTTGCTTCACGTATATGACGGAGTGCCCGGGCGGGTGCCTCTGCGTCGGACGGACGTTTCTGTCAATCGGCTTGCTGTCCAGCCCTTCCAGCTGCCTGAGCAGACCCAACTGCAAAACAAATCAAAATCAATTATTTATTCTGCAAATAGGCCTCAAGGGCACTTTTACATCATCATCATCGTCATCATATCAGCCGGAAGACGTCCACTGCTGGACATAGGCCTCCCCCAAAGAGTGCCACTTTTACACGTCAAACGGTAATTTACAATAAAATATAGAATAGAATAGATTAGAATAGAAAACGTTTATTCGTGACACATACAAAACAATAACAAAAGTGAACATAGAAACAAAAACAACAGGTATGCCACGAAAAGGCCCCGACTCAGCATGGTGCATATAATAATCTTACACATTAATCGTTTAAGATTTGCAGATTAAGGACCGATATAAACGGTTAACAAAGTTAATGTCAGTAAATGAATACAAAAAACAAAATTGCTAAATATTATCCATTATACACTCGATATATTATGGTATGTTATATCAGAATTAACTAGATGTTAATTCGGATATAAAACACAACTAATAGTTATTCTAATGTTCTATGAGATGTATACGGTTTCTAAGCGTCAACACAAAAAAGACCGGGAGTGCCGGCAGAAGTGAAAACTTGAATAATTTTAATTTTGCAAAAAAAAAAAAACCCTCCCCCATCAATAGATGTCAAAGGAACTAAGGTTCGCTTCGCTGTCTGTCCGTTTGTCACAAGGCACTCTTTTGTACAAGTCATACAGCATACTATTTTATCGTCGGCCAAGAATCTTCTCAAATAAACAAACAAATCAATCGTTTACCAATGGCGAGATTTGATCGAATCTCAAACATTCCAGATCTTTTGTAACAACTTGGAGGGACACAAGTGTTTGCAAAGGATGAGAGTGAAGTCTATAGAATGTGATTATTACTGTTTTACAAAAATTGAGTTGTTTGAAGCATTTTAACTGCGTTTTTGAACGGATCAATCACGCAATGACGTCGCACGCACGCACGACAACGCCTACGAGAATTACATGTATTTATTCCAATTCACTGGTTCTGGCTGGCTCTAACATTTTCTTATTCTTATTTTTATACTAGCTTCCGCCCGCGACTTCGTCTGCGTGGTACCGGGATAAAAACTATCCTATATTTTAATCCAGGCTATAAACTATCTTCATGCAAAATTTCATTCAAATCGGTTCAGCCGTTTAAGCGTGATTGAGTAATAAACACCCAAACATCCAAACATCTAAACTTTCGCATTTATAATATTACGAGAATGAACGCTTCAAATGAATAGTTTGTTTTAGTTAAAACGACGAAAATGCACTTAACACATTCACTACCAAGAATCGCTACGCGCTACGCTCGTAGCCGATCCCGTGGTTTGCCTCGTATGTAGCGGAAAGCGACTACGGCGTAGGCGCTCGCTAGGCGGGTTCCTGGTAGTGAAGGTGTTAAGAGGAAACACAACGGCCGTTTTTCCATAGAAATGTAGTCCCCTGTTTTCTCCCTGGATAATGGAAGTAGAGCAATATTTTTTTTTCTATAAATCTATGGCTACTATTGACATGTTCCTATGTTTTCCTTTTTTCATAAATTTATTCTTAAAAGAGATATTAACCTTCTAAAACCTAAAAAAATGCCAGATTTTCCGCTGTGTTCAAACATCCAGAAAACAATTTTGACTAGATTATTTAAAAAAAGGAAAACGTAGGAACGCGGCCAAAGCCTTTCTTTGATTTTTAATAAAATGAATAGTTAAATAGATCAAGTTTTGGAGAAGAAATCAGGGGACTACGAAACGTTGATTTTATGTACTTTTAATAGGTATTTTCGGTCCAAGCTGCAGTTGTCTCTGGCGCGACAGCAATACATTTTACAAATACCTATTTCTCAATTATCTCGACCTTAGTGTTTCCTCTCAACGTAGGATTGTACAACTTCTTTTGTTGCTAAATATGTAAGGAAACGATAAAAAAAGAAATGTCTTAAACTGTTTGTTCCATTGCTTCCGTGTTATTCTTTTACAGCCCTACTTGAAGATAACAATTAAACAACAGGTGTCAGTAATAGTAAGTTTTAGTACTTTTCGTCATCTAAACTAAAACAAACTGTACCCGAAGGTAAAATCTCCCCAGTCCTTTGCGTGTAGTTGTGGGCTGTTCGCATAAATGTTTGTTATGTTTGTGCTACATATAAAATACGTAATGTCTATTCAAACAGGTAACCAGTTCCTACATGAGGGACCTTCTAATGGCCGGTTCCAATAATCAATACACCGATAGTTTTCCTTACCAACAGTTACATTTTGACACATTTTCTACGGGTAATCTGTCAAAATGTAACTGCCGGTAAGGAAAACTATCGGTGGATTGATTATTGGAACCGGCCATTAAGAATTTTTTTTTGTAAACTGGCGTTGTGAGTTAATAAACAAGTTGATTACGCCACGTTAGAGGGGATGTCAACAAACAAATATACGTATAATTAATAATGTTTGGATTGAACACAGAGTGTGCGACGCTATCTAGTTAAATGCCTATTGGACGATACGATAACTTATTTGACTCTCTCTAACATACTTAATATGGTCAGAGAACAGAGGAGCTATTCTCTCACTATATTGATGTGGGTCAGTTAATTTTGATAGTCCAGTTAGTTAGCAACCGTCTCCTATATTAAATCTATGGTTATAGAGATCCTGATGCTACTCCCAATAATCAAGTATTGTTTACATAGATGTCATTAAAATCATGACTATATTATCAGTGCCATTTCTAGCAGGCATATGTTTAAGGAGTGTATTATTAATTATAATATTGGTATAGGTTGCAGAAAATCACGCAATTCAGCCTTATTCCTATAGTCGACTTTTAAGATACCTACGGACAGAAAGGGTGTTAATCTAACCCAAAACGATATGGGAATGTAGATTTTGTTTATATTTCCATAAAATTTTCTGAGATGAAAACTTAAGGATTAGTAGGGTTTATATTTTCTGAAACTAGATATTCATACACTGTATAAACTTTTCAAACTTTCCATACATTCAGATTTTAACGTACACCGCTAACGATTTTTATCAAACCGCGATTAGAATACACTTGAGCACATATGTCGTTTTCGAATTAATACATGAAATGACATTGTCAATGGTAGAGTGTGCAGATAAATGAAAATAATTATTTCAGTACGAAGAAGATCTAAGCTTCGGAAGTAACATAAATTATATTACCTATTAAATTAAAATACAAATAATGTAATCTTATTCCCTCATAAAATAGCATCATCGTCTTCAGAGCTGTCTGTATCATCACCTGCATGTCTATCATGTAACGGCCGCGACATACTCTCGATTTTTCTCGCACTATACCATTTGATCTAAGTGTTCTAATAAGAAAGAGACGGATAGTGCGAGAAAAATCGAGAGAGCTCGCGCGCCGTCGCATGATAGCCGTGCTGGTACTAATAAAGTAAAATAGATAATTAGTGTGCTAAACAGTGTTAAATACACATATTCACATTTGACAGCATATAAATAGTTTACTGCAGTACCCACCTATGTTGATAAGTACTTCAGTACGAGGAATTTCCAAGCTTTCTCTAGCTTTAGTGCTAACGGCACTTTCGAAGTGTATTCTAATCGCGGTTTGATAATACCCCTTACCGGTCCGGTCCGGTCGGTCACTCTTGCATCCAGGGCTGTTATTCGCTAAGCGCTAAAGCGGCTCACCCCGCCGGTCACCCGTCACGATACTAGACCTATACCTACGCTTTGTTACTTCGCATTGCGGTATCAAAATATATTTGAGGGTGAGCGTTGAGGTGAGCTTAAAACAGGTTAGAGAATAGGGGGGCTGATGACGGCTGCAAGAGCGACCGACCGGACCGGTAAGGGTGGTTAGCACCAAACCGTCCGTAATCGCCTATTATAACTTATACCTATTACAAAAAACGCAAGCAAACCTGCGGGATAAGATGTGCCCATAACCCACCCAGAAAGTCCGAAATCCTACACGCTAGTGAAATCGTTTTTGAAATCGAATGAATAATTCCAGAGATTACTTATTATTTAATTTAATTTAATTTAATTTATTCAATGCAATTGTGTGTACAGACAGGTCTTAAGATTATAATGTTTCAACACAAACCCTGTGAGGGCACTGCAATATAATAATAATTTAAACTAAACATTTAAACATATCATGCAGCAAAATAACATTAAAACGGTAAATCGATATTAATAATAAAATTTTAATGGTTTGGAATTAATAAAGAATGTCATAAAAGTAATAATTTAAAACGTAATTTACAGCCGAATAGAAATTTAAATTCATCTTTCAGTATAAAATAGTCAAATAAAATGAAAAATATAATTAATTTAAAATGTCGTAAAAATCGAGAATACAGGACTAGACTTAATGTCATTAAGGTTATAAATTTATAATCTAAAATTCAATGTAGGTATTGTGGGTACTTAAAAAAGTTGGAGAGAAGGGAGGCAGACGCTTGTTTGTGCATTATTCGTAATTTGTACCTAATTATTACATACAAACTTACATTTTACAAAGCTACAATCTCACAAACTGTCTATTTAATCCTTTGCTCAGTTCGGGTTGCACAACGCGGGTCCACAACACTTCGGGAGCTCAAATACCGCGAGCCATCTGGTTGCCTCTCGGACACTGAAAGTACGCGTCATTGCTTTAACTAGTATAGATGACGGCTGCTTCCGCCATATGTAACGTTGACCAGCCTGTAATTGTAGGTGCAACTCGCCCTACTTATCAAAAAGTTTTAATGTGTATTAAGTGTCTGCTACACGGTTGCCAACATTCCCGAGCGACCTTGGTCGGCACCGACCGCTGTAGTATGAAATTTTGTTGCAAACGACTGTCTACACGGCCGGTGCGGACCAAGGTCGCTCGGTCGGAGGGGCGTGTTGGCAGCCGTGTAGCACATGCTTTAGTACCTGTTCAGTACCAATCTGCACAGGATTCTCATATATGATCCACGTGACACACTCGTTGTAGGGCGGGGTGGTCAGTGACCCCTTGTACGTCACGTAGCTTCCCTCGCGCAGGTCATCTCGCTCCATCCATGACAGTGCCTCTGAAACGTTGATACAAATAGGCGGTTTTATTGACAGTTACATTACCTTAAGAGTTACCGGGACGCTCGACGATAGTTATACAAAAATGTTTCGGCACAGAATTTAAATACTGCTTGCCGTAACAACTTGTTTTGATCTCTTGATAAACAAGTTGAAGCTGGAGAAAGATCGGAACACTAGTTTATATTGAAATGTATTAAATTGATAAATTATTAATCATATTTCACTTGATAACTCTGTCAAATTGTTAATTCTAACTTTGTTTCACGAAGCAAAACTTAAACTTGCTGTAATAATAATATTTGACTTAGGTATTGTATTTATTATGAAGTTAACGAATATTAAATGAAGAGATCCAGAAGAGAGAAGAGAGATTGGGTCGCATTGAGTCTGAGATTGGTTAATATACTGAGTTTAAAAGGGTAAAATAAATACATACATAAAAAAAAAATCGTTCTTAAGAAAACTTAAATTTCGTGTAAATAAAATTATATTAAATATTCTCCGGAACTTATCTAATTCAACTCACTCAACGCACGGGCGCTCACTCTCGTTAACTCTTACTTAAGTTACCCCCTGAATAAAGTTCATCACAAAGAGTACAATTTCAGTATCAAAATGTATAAAGTAATATGGATTTCATATTCTTGTCACTGCAACCCATCCTGATCATTCAACCCAAGAGAATTAATGTGTTCAAAATCAAATCAAATCGTTAATTTGCTGGAATACAGTAATGAAAAATATGTCTTATTAATTATAATACAGTTCCATGTATTCTGCCTGCATGCAGGCATGCAAACATTTCCGAGTGCTAGGTACGTTCCCTTAATTGTCCTGGCTTTGCATTTTATCGATAGCGTAGATGGTTTAAAAACTAGGACTTTAAATTTCACCTGCAGTAATTCGAATAGTTTGATCCCGCTTCTGAATTCCTTCCAGTCCTTCGACGACCTTGTCAAACTTCGGGTTGGGGGCATCAACTGCCTCCAAAAGGAAGCCGACGACCGCCAACCCATCGGCATGGCCAACCGCCACCTCCATCGATTCGTATTTACTGTTGTAATGGACGAAGTGACATTCTGCGGCGTATCTGAAAGTTAAACGGGGTTGTTTACGTACTGGGGCAGCGTTTGCCAAATTTTGGAGTGAAGGTCGATTCTTCGATTATTGGTTATGGGGTTGGGGGGCGATGTTTCACATTCGAACGCTCGAAAATTAAATACGAGGAAATACGATTATAGCGTCTTTGTAGGCATTTTCTACCGATATAATTGAATACGTGTGGCCAATAGCGCTCGTTTTCAATTTTATATCGTTAATGAAATAATGAATTTTATATTTTATTTATATTTCAATGAAATGCTCATCGTTTTGACAGTTTTCGAGTGAAAGACAAGAGAGCATCCGAAAGTTATAATCAGACGATTCAGAGAGGGACAGAATAAATACTCAATCTACATCATTTTAACACTTACCGTTATATCTACCCTATTTATGTATTTGCGGCATGGTAGGCCCTGTGAGTTAGAAAGAATGGGCGACGATAGTTCCCATGTTTGTTTGCCACGGTTACTCGTATAAAACAACGTTTTCTTAGAATGGTCAATGAATTTAGTATACCTAATATGTACATGAAAAGTAAAAAAACAGAATTCCGGAATGAGAAAAAGCATTTAGAAAATCTTGAGTCTAATAAAAAATATGAACTAAGAAAGACACCGCACAAAACCATAAGGTGGGGTGAGCTACCATGGCACATTTTAGAAATAGCTACTTCCCTCTCGTTCACGAAAGGAGACGTCGTGTGCCCCGATGGTAGTATCCCAACAAGCAAAATAGTCTCAGATCACATATGTTATAGGAATAAGACACTTATAAGATTCTTATATTGATTTTGGCGTTCGCAATTACTCTTATATTTGTCTCAGACATGCTATTTAGTATTTGATCACGATTACTCTGATAATTAGCCTTTTAAGCGCTTATAAAACTATGTATATAAACCACTATAAGACGCACCCTCTTGTAAAAGCTTTCAGTAAGAGCAATCAGACTTAAGATGAACGTTCTTCTAAGTAGCACTTGTAAGCGCTTTTAAGATTGGTTATTAGGGTATTATAGACCCGAATATCCTATTAAGGCTGCCTATAAGTGTAAATACACTTGATTCCATTTACACTTGTTACTTTATAAGCGCTTATAAGTATAATATTTGAGTCTGTTACAAATAAAGTAGTTTTATAAAAGCATTTGTAAGTCTTAATTGAATCTAGTTTTATACGAGCTTATGAACGCTCTTAATGACACTACTTTTTCCAATAACATACTTGCAGCATGCTATTATAAGCGTAATGGTTTTATACAAGCTATGTTCAATGCTGTTATTGTCAAAGAAACACTTATTGATTCGTTGACAAAGTCATTATAAGATTATTTACCCTTGCAATAGGAGGTTTAGGCCAAAATAGTTTCATTTGATTTTCATTCCCACCTGTTCCTGATTGTGGGTTCCGCACAAATTAATAGTATATTGGACTATGATTCAAATACAGAAGAAAGATTTTGTATTAATTCATCAAGTGAGAGTAAAACTGACGTTGAAGACCAAACTTCAGATAATAACAAAAAGTGGCCAAGTGCGTGCCGGACTACGCACAACAAAGGGTTCCGTGCCTATTAAAAAGGTCGTATCATTACTATAATGGCACTTAAGCCCTTTTCTTTAAGAAAGGCAGTTTTTTTAAAATATCTCGAAAACCTTTGAACCGATCTTGTTCAAAACAATTTTCTCTGAAATAATTTAATAATTCCTATGTCCATGATCTTTTTCATATTTTTAAAATACACGGTTCAAAAATGAGAGGGGGGGGGGGGAGATTTTAGTGACTTTCGGGGCGATTATCTCCGACTCTATTCACTTTATCAAAAAATTGCTAAGAACCCTTATTTTAAAAGGCCTATCGATTGATGTGCCACACGTAAGCTGACAATTTAAAAAAAAAATTGACTTTCAGTTTTATGTATGGAGTGAGATTTTTTTTAGTAATTTAATTACAAAACTATGTAGCGGCTAACGAAATACACCAATCCTCAATTTTTTATTCAAATATACCTAATAGCTTTCGAGTAAAATGCCTGTGACATACGGGCGGACAGACAGACAGACATGACGAATCCATAAGGGTTCCGTTTTTTGCCATTTGGCGACGGAACCCTTAAACATTATTCATAATGAAATGTAATGGCCTGTCTTTAGAAACTTCATGAACACAGCCGTAGCATTTGTCTGACAGTACAAAATGCGTTGCAATCCAAGGTCATTTTTTTTAATACACGGTAATCCTTTTTGGTCAAATGGTCCTTTATGGTCGATATCTAGAAACATCTTAGCCATTGCTCCAGCTCGTTGACAAGTGTCAACGAGCTGGAGCAATGGCTAAGATGTTTCTATTCCTAATGTTTGTAAGTACAAACATTAGGAATAAAATCAAATATACACCTAATAACATTGACATCCCGTTTGGTTCAGTGGTCAGTGACCCTGCGTTAAGATGCAGAGGTCGCGGGTTCGAATCCCGCATGGGCAAATGTTTATGTGATAAAAACGAATGTTTGTTCCTGAATCATGGATGTTATTATGTGGTGGTATATGTTTATTTTTGTTCGTTAACGATGTTGTACCGAAAACTGAAAGGGGTTGTTCAGTCAACGAAACTGAACAACTTTCAAAATAAATTTTTGACTTCCCCATACAAACTGTTAACTTTTTTCCCGGTACAAAACAAGCCAATTTTTGCAGCTACTACTCGCTACTACTTACATAGTACAGCATAGATAGATGTATTCAATGACATACCAAAGATCGTTTTTTTTTCGTATATAGGCTGATTTATAATTATAATTATTATTTATTAAAGTAACACCAAACCACTTAGGTTCTTTTGAACGCATGATGAATATGACCAACTTTTCTCTTAATATTACAACAAAAGCGCAGTAACTCAAAAAAATATTAAGTACCCAAACTTCAATAAATACATACATACCTGCTTATATTCATGAATACAAACACCACCTACACGTGTTTTTTCAATAACACGTTGTATATTTACCGTTTTTTCTTATTTCATCACGGGTCCCCAAATGATAACAACATGGCGAGTGAATGCAGTGACTATGGGACATTATAGAACCGAGTTTGTCAATAGTGGTATTGTAACACACTTCGAAATCCTAGCCTAAAATGGCTACCCAAAAAGACTGATGGGGAACATTTTGTTATTTTAAAATAATGAATACTCGAATGTATAATTGCTTAGTTTAAGAGGGGCTTTAAAATTTTAACCAGCAACTTGGTATGTTGCACGAAAAATACGAGTTCCCTGTACGTTTATGATTAACAACATGAAATAACGAACACTGAAAAAATGTAATATGACTTACTTAATATAATGTCCAAAATATTATAAAGTATTTTAATAAGTTTTCACGATTACAAGGAGCGTGCAAACCTCCCAATCTCAAAATTGATAACTGAATGATTGAACGAAATGAATGAGTAAGAACTTGTAGAAGAATTATAAAGTGCATAACAATCTAGTTTAGTTTTATAAGAGACTAATAATAGATTTCGTAGGAGTGTACGGTTTTACAAAATGCCGCTACACGGCTGTTACAGTCGTGAGTTGAATTCCATGAGGGTACTATTAGACTGTTAAAAAACTGAATACACTAATAAAGTGGGCCCTTTTCCGGGCTTGTAAGCGCTTATTAGTTCGGTATAAGTCTATTGAAAATTGGTCTTAGGATAATTATAAAACCGCTTTTTGCTCGTTGGGATCATACTGTATATAAGCTGATGATGATGATAATGATGAAATTATCACTTTGATTAACTGTCAAAATAAAAATGCAAGTTTGAGCACTACTGAAAGAGCAGATTAATGCATGACGACGGTAGACAGGATATAGATGGCCGTGCTATGGAATTAGTTACGATGATCAGTGACGTAAGTTTACTTTTAACTACTACCCTATAGATAAATTCATACTAAATACCTGCGCGTTCGTCCGCAAAGAACACAGGCAAACCCGCGGGATAAAAAATAGCCTACGGCCATCCAGACAGTGAAAAAAACCACGTGAAAAAATAATTGTTTATTGTATACAATTTATCATATTTATGATAAGATATCTTTGTATATGAGCAAGGTTAATGAAATGGTGTTTGCTTTAAGATTAAACGATTTCTAACCTATTATCGCAAGAATGAATGAAACTATTTTATCAGCTGATCAATCAGTTAAACTCACGCCCACACCTGACTAAAGGACCATTAACTTCGCCACCATTTTTCTGACGTGATGAATTAGCGAAAAAGCTGCATAATTACCTTGATAAAATGCTGATTCACATTCACTCACAGGGCACCTTAAAAATTCAAGCACCTTCTAATGCCTTATGTACAGTCGAGGTCAATATGTTTATACTCCTTTGTGCCTAAAGGGCCTTGCCATGGTGCAACAGCTCGTATCGTATGCGATTCTCATTACGTTGCGAGGCTAGCTGATGAATGATGAATTTTGAATCATGACATGACATAGTTTAATAATATCTCTTTTTAATGACATGTTTTTATAACAACTACTTATAATATAAGTAGTTGTTATATAATTTCTAGAACAGTTTGATAAAATCGGTAAATCTTTATTATTACTTTTAGTCGACATTTTCTGTTATTGTTTGTTGCAAATTGTTATTACTATTTTATTTTTAAGTATAGTATAACGACAATTAATAAAAACAAACATAAAACTTAAACTAGGTAAAAATTTGGCATAAATCGCCGTCAACGGGCAAGGTGCCCAGAAGGCTGGACGTATTTCCTCGCTGTATAGCGATACTAACACGCTGTGCGAAATAGTAGCCAGCCCTCTGGTCGCCCGAGGCTTCTATTAAGCGCGTCGCCAAATCTTTATAAAGCCGACGCGCACTTGGCCTCCATGGCCCCAAGGTTTCAACGCCAAACGCCGCAAACATGTAGCTGTTTCCTAGGACGGCATATTTGCGGCGCTTGAGGCTTTCGGCCGAGGATGCCGCAGCGCCAGCGGCGGCACTGGTGCTTGGAACATGGGACGGTGCCAGGGTATCAACGCAAGTAGAATCCCAAACTAGCGGCTGACCCATGCTCCAAGGCACCAGCGTCATTCCGTCAGGTCTCTTGCCGTCGTCCCTGGCCAGCCCGCTGGGCTCGAGGACTGCCGGCACTCTCGCACTGACAAGAGCCCGACGGATGATATCGTTAATACTGGCGTGGCGGGAGATCCTACCAGCGCTCCGGACACAAGAGAGGCCATGGTGGCCCAGTTTGTCCACCATGGCGCCGCATTGACAGCGATGTGGCTGATTTGTAGATGCCCCCAAACGCAAGCTAGCTGCCAGGCGGAAGGTGGTGTTATCTAGAAAAGTGCCTATGTTTCGAGACGGTAGAGCTTGCAGCCACAGACCCGACTCCCACTCCGCAGTCGCAAGGAGACGAGCACGGTCTGCCGAACTAGTTGACGTATCTAAAAGGTTTTTCCGTACTAGCTGACAGAGCGGCTCGTCCCATTGCCTCTGCGAGCAGGGGTTGGCGGGCGGGTCCGCGTCGGGACAGGTTATAGACCAAACGTTCTTGGCCTCGGAGCAGTGCGCGGCCTCCATAGCTCCAATAGAAGGATCTAAGATTTTCTCTATAAGGCTTTGAGCACCATGCACCGAGGACAAGAACGCAGGTAGAGCCACACCAGAAATTTTGCGGATACCCAGGCCGCCGAACCTAATGGGTAGGCTAGCCTGGGTCCAAGATCTATCGTCTAAGGGAATATTGAAGATGGATGTGAGTGTTTCTACGACTAATGTATCTAATTTTGAAAGCAAAGTGGGGTATTTCCAAAAATGGGTTCCGCGAAGTATATATGTAAATTTTGGGACGAAAAGACAATGCTTAATGATTGAATAGGCTAAATGAAGATTAATTTTGGCCAAACGGTGTGATGTTGCTTTGAAATTTTGAATTTTTGAGTCGATGAAGTTTTCAAAGGATTGATCTAAGACGGGACAACCAAGAAGGTGAAGCGATTCTTTGTTTATAATTTTGATACCCGGGGCGAGTTGTCTAAAAAGGTCGATTGTATTTTCTTTGTCCGGACAGGAATCGGTGATAAAAAGTTCGCACTTAGAGAAATTTAGCGATAGGCCAATTTTTTCCATGTCTGTGTTAATTTTCTTTAAATCTTCTCGGACGGAAATCGGTTCTCCGCCGAGGGTTCCGTCATCTAAATACCATACGTTTAATTTAGAATTTAGTTCCTTAATGATGGGATGTATAGCAAGGCTAAAAATTGCTTTATTAATAAAACTTTAAGACTTGAATGTACCTTATCCTACTAATATTATAAATGCGAAAGTCTAGATGTTTGGATGTTTGTTACTCAATCACGCTTAAACGACTGAACCGATTTGAATGAAATTTTGCACGAAGATAGTTTATAGCCTGGATTTAAATATAGGATAGTTTTTATCCCGAGTTCACGCAGAAAAAGTCGCGGGCGGAATCTAGTAATATTATAAATGCGAAAGTTTGGATGTTTGGATGTTATATATATATAAATGAAAATAAAATGAAATGGCTGCGGGCTAGCGAAATAGGATGAATTTAATCAAACAGAGCTGAGCTGCGATAGTAACTATTGTTTGTATGGCAGTACTCTACACATCTAACAAGGTGGCGTACGTGTGCCATCAAAAAAAAATGGCACCAGTTGCCCATTCATTTCCAGCAAAGCCCTTTCATCTAAATCGATTCAGCGGTTTAAACATGAAGAGGTTACAGACAGGCAATTAATCTGTTCTGTGACTAGACAGTTTCGCAATAATAGTAAAGAGTATGGATGGATAAACCCGTTTCAACATCAACTTACCCATGCCCATCTAAAACGTGCTCGCAGCCCGTGAAGTCGTCGACTGACCAGTGGAAATGCATTTGCTCGAAGATGTACTCGCCAATTAGGGGGCCGCCGCGTAGTCGTGGGCGCGAATTTGTGTCCAGCGTGAAATAAGCTGAAAAATAAATAATAACTACAACTTAGAAAAGTTGAAAAACCCCCGAACATTTTCATTTCAAAGACCAATATCTCAAAACGGCTGAACAGATTTTCCTGAAACATGGTTAAGAACACTTGGGATCACATCAGCTTTCGAATAAAACAAAACCGCATTCAAATCGGTTCATCTGTTTGGGAGCTACGATACCACAGACATATACACACATACACAGACACGTTAAACTTATAATACCCCTCTCTTTGCCTCGGGGGTTAAAAAGGGCTTACATTTTGGAATTCAATAAACCTTAATTCAGTGCAATAACTAAAAAAAATATTTTGCAGCTTTTTTTACTAATACCATAATAGGGTATTTTACAACTGTGAAAATAAATAGTTTTTTCACAACAAACTTTACGAAAATACTCGGAAATTTCTGTTTGATTCATTTATGTTTGATTATCATGTATACATATTAAAACCTGATGGTACCGCATAATAATTACAATATAAATTAAAGCTAGCTTAAACATAAACACAATATAATCATAAACAATAAAAATAAATGGCTATTACTAAAAATGAAGCATAAGAAAGGAAGTTATATTTATGTTTGATAAATCAAGATTTTTAAATTAATAAAAACTAAGAGTAAGGACGTTGTTTAATTGTGACGTCACAAGCAAGTAATCCCTACAAAGTCCATCCATACTATAAGGAGCGTTTTCGACGTTTGATAAAAATAAGCTGATTTGATTTTTGGTAAATGCCGTATTATTATTATATAGTAGCGTAGTTGGTAGTGACCTTGCCTACGGAAGTCCTGGGTTCGAATCCCGGTAAGGGCATTTATTTGTGTGATGAGCACGAATATTTGTTCCCGATTCATGGGTATATTATTTATTTAATCCGTAGACTAAAAATGTTTATCGTCGTTTAGTACCCATAGTACGGTCGAGGTCAAAAATATGTTTACACTTTTGCACCTATTACAAGGCAATAAGGTGCAAAAGTGTAAACATATCTTTGACCTCGACTGTACAAGCTTTGCTTAGTTTGGGACTAGGTCGATTTGTGTAAGATTATCCGGTAATATTTATTAATTTATTTATTTTATTATATTATTGATGTACATCGGTTTTACAGTATGGGCCAGCTATAAAGCAACACTAAATCTGAATGAATGAACTGCCTTGCTATTATTTTTTGTATGTCTATATTTTGGTAAAAATAAATCTCATCCATGGCTGTCACCGTTTTTTTTATAAATCCTAGTCTCCTCTTTAATTTAAATGCTAAAGTTTGGATGTTTGTTAGATAATCACGCAAAAACGGTTCAATGTATTTCGATGCATTGTGTACTGGATTAACATATAGAAATTTTTTATTCCAGTAAAATTCCAACAAAAGGAAATCAACGCGAACAAAGTCGCGGGCAAAAGCTATTCATAAAGACGCAACCATGGTCCTGCGCGCCGGACAAATCAAATCAAAATATGTATCCTGCAAATAGGCCATAAGGGCACTTTTACAAGTCAAAATAATATTTATTTATTCTATACTAGCTTCCGCCCGCGACTTCGTCTGCGTGAACTCGGGATAAAAACTATCCTATATTGTTATCCAGGCTATAAACTATCTTTGTGCAAAATGTCATTCAAATCGGTTCAGCCGTTTAAGTGTGATTGAGTAACAAACATCCAAACATCCAAACATATAAACTTTCGCATTTATAATATTAGTAGGATTATACATATTCATAAGAAAATAAACAATATCATCAATGTTTTAGAACAAAAACAAAATAAGAGAACGTCAATCTAAATGAACAATGTAAGAATGCAGAATCATAAAGCCATGTTACTGGCTGCGCCTTTATGTCGTGACGGAAAAATCAAATCAAATCAAAATAATGATGTACTCTGCAAATAGGCCATATTTTTAGGCTTTTAAAATTCAAAATAATATCAATATATTCTATATTATCAATCATAAGAAAATAAACAACATTAAATATCAATGTTTTCCAAGAAAAACTAAATAGAACTGCAAGCTAAATAAACAATGTAATAATCGAATAATTTTAACGTTTTTCAAAGTTAAAACTTAAAACGTGAACTTGAATCCCCTTGACCGTTACATGATTTCGAGGATTACTTATCAATTTTATCAAAAGATAAATTTAAACCACGCGCTGATTTACTTCAAATGTGTTATTGTATATTGGACGTGTTAAAAAATGTCGCGATAAAACTCCTATCTAGGCGCGTGTTTCTGGTTTGAACACGTGATTATTAAAACGAAATTCTTGTGTTTATCATCTATAGGTTATTAATCTAGAAGGAAAGGCATCTTAAATTCAGGTTTCACGTTTTTAAGTCATATCATAATACTCATAATAGCCTTCAACCCAATGTATAACTACAATGTATTTTCTCCGTGGATGGAGGTGTTAAGTCACCCAATTCCGATTAGGCTATTACAGGAAGAAAGTATTAAGTAAGCACTGTTGAGGTAGGCCACAGCGAAATGCCATCCTGCTCGAAATTGGAGCAGCCCAACTGGGGAAACACCTCCCCTCCGCCTTGCAGAAGACCACAGCCATAATAACACTACTACTTGCTCTGTAGTAGTGTCGTGTTCCTGGAGGTGAGCAAGGTCGCCAGAGCTCCCGAGGATGCGTTGTGTTGAAAGCGAGGGAATTTGTTCCTTCAGCTGTCAACACGGCGAATCCTCAAATATATCAAGGGTCGGCAACGCCCATGTCTCCTTTGGAGTTGCATGCGTCTATAGGCTGCAGTGTCCGCTTACCATCAGGCGGGCCGTACGCTTGTTTGCCACCGTCGTTGTATAAAAAAAATAAAAAGTTCAGTTCAATCTCACCACAGGTTTATCATCAAATTGTCGACACTCACTTCATCGAATTTCACTTCAAAGTCAACGTTTCATTTGTTTTCATTTCGTATATAAAGTAATTTTAAATCGTGTATTTTACTTGCCGGATGATTCATTAAATAGTTCATATTCATTAATGATGTAATGGAATACATTTTGTGATTTATTACTTGAAGTATTTTTAATTATCATAAAAAATATTACAAGGATTATTATTTAAAATTTAAATAGTTGGCATAGATGGCGTAGATAGATAACTATCTATGGCAATTATATTAACCTAACCGCCAGCGTGTCGACGTGACCCCGCTTCGCGGGGTGCCTATTTCCGCTCTGAGGGACACAAGTGAACCCGGTTGTTTGTTTTTTTTACTGCGGGGTGGCTTCGCCTCCCGGGCTTAATCTGGTTAAACCCATTTAATCAGTTGTTGTTTGTTTTTGTAATGTTGTAATTAAATTTCAAACAAATGAAATTCGTTGTTTTGTTATTCTGCCATTTAAAATTCATACATAATGAATCATTTGCCGAATAATATTCCCTGAACAGTTATTAGTTATATGAAATATTAAAAAGTGGAATGATCTGATCTGATCTGGATGAAATAAAATTACACTAAACAATAATTCGAGAACTAAAAGTTACTTGAAACGTTTTCGACGAAATAAAATTTGATGAAAAGATTGTCGTTGAAAACAAGGGACACCCCTCACTCCTCGAACCTCGAATAATATCCAAAATACTAGTACCATTCGGGCAAGGCCACAAGCGACATCATTAATAAAATACTACTACATATGCAATTCCATGCTCTCGTTAATTTATCTATACGTAGGTACATTTTTCCATTTAAGCTTTAGAAACTGCCTATACTTACAAGCATTTTTTAAATAGAATGATGTCATATATTGTTAGTTACACTTTAATAACAGTTTGAACAGATATTCAAAGTCAGTCAGTTACATGATACAGATGTAATTCATGTACATTTTTTACAAAAAACAATAAAGGTTTTTTTTCTTTCAACTGCGATTTACTCAAAATTATGTTTTTGCGACATAACCTTCATCCACTCACGTCTTCATGTCTGTGAATTTGTGTATATGTGTGTCTGTTTATGGCTTCGTAGTTTCCAAATGATTTGTGATATTCCACTTCCAAATAAATATTTTTGAAAATTCAACCCTCAAGGGGGTAAAAAGGGGGTTGAAAGTTTGTTCGGGGATGGAGTAAAATTTTAAGTGAGAGACTTGAAACTTTGTGTAGAGTTTTGGAAAAACCCACCCTCAAGTGGCTTAAGTTTGCACGGGTGCAATTTGGTATAGAGATAGTTTGAGTCCCGGGGAAGGCCAAAGAATAGTTTTTATCCCGGAAATCAGTCCCTAAAGGGGTGGAATGGGGGGGTGAAAGTTTGTATGGAGCTACGAAAAAAACGAGTTCCCAGCGGACGGAGTCGCGTGCAGAAGCTAGTATTGTATAATTCTCGTCGAAATTATGCTAATAATAACGGTTAAACTCACGTATTCACCCGTCAACCCGCCCAACAACAATTATATCAGTACGGGCGACTTGTTTCGAACCTTTCGGTAGTTCTTCTTCAGGGTGTTTTTACTATTAGTATTATTTTAAACATAACTTACTTAAGTATATATATATATATATATATATATATATTTACGTATAGGCACTATCTCGCTTGATGGTAAGTGATGATGAGGTCGAGGGTGTTACATGCATACCTAGATAGTGCCTATTCACTCTCGTCTTAAAAAGATCCAAGTTATATGTAACTGGGAAAAGGTTACAGTATATACAATCCCTGGCAAGTAAGTAGAACCAAGATGGTGTCATTCATACAGGTTCACTAGTGCGCGCTTAACACGTTCGGCGGCGGTAACGGCTATCACCGTAAAATGTGTACCACGCTATATGACGCTATATATCGCAGTATTTATTCGCGATTGCCTAAAAGACAGTACGGCCCTTCCAGTCCAAAATCCATACCATTGCTACGTAGCAAATTTTTACTGTCATGTGGGGTACAACAACGATGACACTACCGCCGAAACCGAGTGTAATTCTCAAACTGGAGTTTGACCTTGACTCACACAGATGCAAACGCGTACACACGCGCGCAGTACGGCACTTGCCGATGTCGTTGTATGAGAATGTGTTCGACGCCCGCGCCAGTGCATCTCTACTCTACGCACTGCTATGCAAAGTAGGTATAGTTAACGAGCTTTTTGCTTGCGAGGTCTTTGTTTTATTGAATGCAGCAATTGAGATTTTATTGATTTGACTCGTTAATTGTTGAATATTCGTTTTTTATACGCCACAAATGTATTTTATTGATATTTTTATATGAATAGAGAAAAAGGCGACGAACGACGGGCGGCTGCTAGAAGAAGTGTCTATCCCCGAATCTTCTCCAGAACACGACCCGTTTAGCGACGTTAGTGATTTCGGTTCAGACGAAGACTAAGTACAGACCTAACTATGACTAAATATCCAGTTCCGACGACAGTAATACCAGCCAGTCTATTGGAATATTTGGAATGTCATCAGCTGCTAACACAACCTTGGATAATACCTATTCTGATGATAACGGGGGGGTCACAACGTGAAATGAACAAGTCAGTGTCGCGTATTGTTGCAGGTGTTGCCGGCGAGTGCAGTACGCGTGTACTTTCAAGTTTCGATGGGTTACTACAAGAAAAGCCGTACAAATTATATTTACGGTGATAACCGTAGTGACATAGGCTATGATAAAACTAATTCTATATGCCAGTACGGGTCTTTCCGTAGTGCGGTTATAACCGTTACCGCACCTGGGTAGAGAAAATACAACTATGTAATTAATCAGAACTGCTATAGCCGTAGTCTCATATTGTATGGAGAAATTTACCGTCATTCGAGTACATACCATAATTTGGGTACCGCCGCCGAACGTGTTAACCTCAACCCAGATTACCTCTGAAAATCTGCCAGGGATTATAATGTTAGGGGCCGTAGACAAGGTTACAATCGACAAGCGCTAACGCCAATAGAAAGTTATAAAATGTAGGGGAATGACAGATGCCGACGAAACACTTTTCGTTAACATCTGTCATTCCCATAAATTTTATTGGTTTTCTATTGGCGTTAGCGCTTGTCGGTTGTAACCTTGTCAAGGCCCCCAGTTATGAATATACCTTAAAGCTTTGATTGCCAAGAACCGAAAGGTGCTGTGCGTTGTCGTGCCCGGAGCGCCAGGAACCTATATAAGTGATATGACATCAGCTGTCAAAGCAAGCTTTAGTCTTTCATATAAGGCTTGTCTTTGCTCTCTTCTAACAATGATATTGGCGTGACGCGTGGCGTGATTGGCGGCGAAAAGGATAGTAAAACAGCAAAAATCATACCAGTCTGTCCAGTATTAACCAACACGCCAGTGCCGTCATTGTCCCAGTAGCCTTTGAATTTCAGGGCGTCCAGCGATGTCCAAGTTGGGCATTTCTGAAGGGAGATGGCTATGGGAGACTGCGACGCGCGTAGACGGGAGATTTGTTCGGCTGCAAATACATACAGTTATATAGGTAGTAAGTACTAAGTAGTAGTAGTGTACCTACCTCTTTATCGTACAAGTAGTACTGTACCTCTTTATTGTACAAATACATACCCAGTAGACGATTAACAAAAAGTAAAGTATAAAAGCGAACTTATAAACTGATGCTGCTGATGCAAGCTGTCTCTTTCCACCTTTATAGCTGCGTCTCTAGGTTGTCGACAAATTGCCAGGCGCATTGTGGCCTTAACGTAGCATACCGAGAACCGAACTCGATGTCTTCGAATTACCGGTAAACTGAGTATACTTTTCCACCACTGCTCTGCGCTAATTATGCTACCGGCTATAAGTTACCCGCTTAACTCAGTCCTCGCCTGCGGGGCGCGCGGGTTTCGGGGTATGACGATAACGGGGCGCGGATGACGTGGGAGGTAAGCCTATTTCCGCCCCCGGCTAAATTGGCTCAGTTCGGGCTGAACAGGGCAGTTCCACAACACTTTGGGAGCTCAAATACCGCGAGCGATCCGGTTGGCTCTGAACACTTTCGCGGCCTAGCGGGCGCCTACGCCGTAGTCGCTTTCCGCTACATACGAGGAAAACCACAGGATCGGCTACGAGCGTAGCGCGTAGCGATTCTTGGTAGCGAAATTGTTAAAATAGATAATCAATAGAGCGCGTAGAACGTTTTCTATGCAAAGTTTCCAATCGCTTTATTTTTTTTCTATTACATTTCTATTACAATTTATAGCAACAGGAACTAGTAGCGGAACCTATTGTGTAATATTTTTTACGTGACACGTGGCCATAATGCGAGTTTTACTGCACGCTGCGCGTACGGTAAAACTCGCATTGTGGCCAGATGAAGACGTAAAATTGTGTACTTACCACGGGCGGTAATTCGTAAAGCCCCAGATCACATATTTATGGCCCGAACCGAAGGTCACAATAAACTGCACAAAAAACAACTGCGATCTGGGCCATTCACGAATTCACCACCCTAGGTACGTAATGTGCTATTAATGTTTGTCCAGCAAACTACGTTTGTATGGAAAGTCACCTTGAGTCGAAAGTGCTGGGGACTTTACGTTGGTAGCCATTATAATTTAATTAATATAAAACGTGCCAGGAGATTTGACAATAACGATGGTTTGATGACTTTAATGTAGACATCATTCTACGTTAACCCAATTTCGTATTTTAATAATTCGTTAGATAACAATCTCCAGAAGGAGAGCATTCTTAACTGACTACCTCGTCGGGATGAGTCGCGACAGTAATCACTTTGGCCATGACTCCTGACACATAGTCTCTGCGACGAATTAGTAATGAGTAAACCAACCTTCCGATGCTGCTGTCTCCTTCGGCGCCACCACACACCTTGGGTCCAGGAATTTCATGTTGTGTCTTCGATCGTCCAAACGACATTGAGAGAATGGGTGTACGAACTTTTCAATGCTATCGACTTCGCGATAAGATACGCGAATATTTATCGGATTGATGCGGAAGGATTCACCGGTTTTTTCCAGATGTTTAACTCTATGTTACATGACTTTCCTTGTTACATCGAACAAAAATGATGACGTCTTGTCATTGGTCGTCGTAATTTGGTTCAACTGTTGTCGCTACTTATTAAAATACCAGCCAGCCGACGAAACACTTTTCGTTAACATCTGTCATTCCCATACATTTTATTCGTATTCTATTGGCGTTAGCGCTTGTCGATTGTAACCTTGTCTACGGCCCCAGGTGTAACAAAAATGAGGTGTGAACCGATCAAGGGCTTAACAGGTATCGTTTTCTGATAAGAAAAACAGGAAATAATAATTTTCGACGCGATATTTTTTTTTACATTTGTATGGAGCGTTGGCTGACTGAGGCGACGAGCTCCATGCAAATGAAAAAAAAATTGCGTCATTTTTTTTTATTTTCAGTTTTTTCTTATCAGAACACGATACCTGTTAAGCCCTTGTTCGATTCACACCCCATGTTTGGTACACCCTGTATTTATGTTCGAATTCGAACTGCACACACAACATTATTTGTAAGCGTTCTGACTTCTGACGATCTGTCAGGTGCGCACACACATTGATTGTCCAGTGACGTTGCTCCCATAAAACTCAACCCAAACCCTTGTTTCTAAAGAAAAAGTAAGCCAAAGTTTAGCTCTGGCTTGCCTACGGACATTTTTTTTATATAGGTGGGAACATACGGCTTGGCTGAAGCAGACATCGAAGCCTATGGACGCTTGTGACTAGAAGAATAACAATCGCATCGCCGACCCTTTAATTATTTGCGAATTCGTTGTGCTTATAGCTAGAGACCAATGTAATTTTACATTATTATAGGTGATTATTTGAGTCATTCTTATTGAGATTTTGATTATTAAACTAGGTACCGTTATCCATATTGTTTCGATATTTTGGTATAAGAGCTAGCGATCAAATCGGTCATGTGGCTTCAACTGTATTGAAACTCCGTTAGCTACTTCCCTGAACAACCCTTTGACCACCAACATGACCGATTTGGTCGCTAGCTCTCCGTCCATTTGTCATTTAGCGAACCTTTTACAAACAACTTCGCTATTATTTGTTTTTTTTTATCTTACTTAGCCTTCCTCGGAAACAAACCAACAGAAAAATCATTAATAGGTTTGGTAAAATCTACTTTCAGAGCAATTTCAGGAAAAAAGCGAGTAATCATCTCAACTTCTATAAAATACGCAAGAAAAATAAAACCGTATTATTAACATTGCGCAGAAACTCAGTCACTTACCAAGCACAATAAAATAACGAAATTGAAACAAACTACCTTCATAGCCACTTCCCATGCAAAATAGGGTTAAACAGCAATTTATATGTAGATACAGCGTTCTCATAGATAAAATTAATGATGTTTGTAACTGAGTTGAATATAAAGTACTATTTTACTATTTATCTTCTAGGATTATTAAGTCGCGAACTTATTATTATTAGGCACGTCAAATTGATTAGATATAACTCCCGAATACACTTGATGGATAACTCGGCCCACCATTGATAAGATACTGGTTTCTATCTTTATACCTAGAAAACGAATAGTGTTGTTAAGGTGGGGTTTCGTTGTTAAGATACAGTAGCCGGCAAACTTGTTGCGCAACAAATGAGGTTCGCGCACTTACGATAAAAAAAAGGACCCCGCTTGTATAGAATTATATTTCTTTATGTAATAATGTGTATATGTAATTTTTACCTATCGTAGATCATTTTTTTTGTCTGTCTTTTTACAATACGTTACTTTGTGGTTTGTGGTGGCACAATTTTGTTTGCCCTTTTGCCGAATCTACCTAAAATTATTGGTTATGGTCACGTGGCAACGATATATGGGAAAATTAATATCGATTATAGTAGTCCATTAATATTTAACCGATACCTATACCTACGATGCACGATGACCTCAGCAACGCTCACCCACAAATATATCTTGACACCGCGATGCGTAGTAAGTAACCAAGCATAGGTAGAGGTCTAGCTACGTGACGGGTGAACGGCGGGGTGAGCCGCATTAACGCTTAGCGAATAACAGCCCAGTAAACCCTCCGAGCAAGTTGCCCATATTTTTGTTTAATAACAATACAATACTAGAACGTGGATTTTGTTTTGAAATTGTATTTAATACAAATCGTTCCAATGGAACTGCACACATAAACATTGGGTTAGAAAGTATGCATTTGCTCATTAATGTTTCAGAGGCATCGATTGCCGACCTGCCTCAATGCTTTCCACTTTTCCGTGCCCCAGATAACAATGTTAGGTCAGGTTGTGACCCGGCTAGGGTCTACACGGGCCTACGGGTAAGTAATTAAACTAATTTTGAATGTAAATAATAATGAAACTGTTGTTACGAAACGTTGTTTAATGTCCAGTGGATGTGGCTTAAGATTGCACTGAACGCTGTACAGTCACCATCAAAAGTAACTGCACAATCGAAGACGTCAAAAGCTCTTATTCCCTTTTAATAATGACTTTTGACGTCTTCGTTTGCGCAGTTACTTTTGATGCTGACTGTACAAGTAAAAACATATGGGTACAGTACATACAACTTACTCAAAAGTAACATGTCCAATGGCTCTTATATCGGCAAGACAAGGCTTCCGAACATGTTTATGAGAGCATTAATTCGTATTTTTTTGCACTTGACTGTACTCCAAATTGACAGCTAATGACAAGTTTACTATTGACCGGCGCGGCCTGGCCTGCGGCGCTACCACGAACTTCGAAAGTCGAAGTTCGGGTATTTCCATCTCTATCGCACTCCCGTACTTGAGTGACAGGGATGCATGTATTACGAACTTCGACTTTCGAAGTTAGTGGTAGCGCCGCTGGCCTGCGAGAGGCTTTATTGGCGCATCGCTGGCTACATGTAGATGAACTTCGACTCCACGACGTCGACTGTAGTGTCGACATCGTGGAGTCGAGAGATATGTTGACAATACCGACCACAGGTTCAATACAACGCAATTAAAGTCCTTTTAGATGTTGTGTTGACTTTCTAAGGCATTTTACACAATGCTTATTTTTCAGTTTCTGCTTTATAAACCACTAGCTCATGCCCGCAGCTTCACCCGCGTGGTTATAGGAAAATGTAACATATTGAATTTTCCCGTGGAAATTAGACATTTTCCCGCTGGAAAAAGTAGCCTGTTACTCTCCAGCTTCTAAAATATCTCCATACGAAATCACATCAATACGACGCTCCGTTGCGACGTGAAAGAAGGACAAACATACACACTTTCGCATTTATAATATTAGCAAGGACTTCTCAATTAATCTTTGATTATTAAATTGACACTCCGTGACAGCATCCTCATCTGAAATATAAGTTATACTATTCAAATTTGGAACAGAGTTCCATTAATTTGGTTTCGTTCGATTGTAAAACAAATCAAACTTTACAGCAAGTATTTCATAGTCTATTCAAATGTCTATGTCACCTTTTCCTTTTACGGTAGACGTTTAGAGGTCAAGCTGGATCTATTCAATCGGATAAAGGGATTGCTGATATAAGTATGGCGTGAACTGCTTCGAGAAAAGGATGGTACGGCCGTGCCGCTCGCTGTTTTGCTCGACTTGGCAGGGGCACTGCCGTGCCCCCAGATATCTTCTATTCTGTTAATGATTACAATTTGATTGTTTGACACTGATTATATAACGAGGAATGACATTAGGGCGTTATATTTATACCAACTATTGTTTCTATTACTGTTCGGGACAGACCCTAGTTTTACTATGATTAACAATATAATTTATTCAGTCAATCAATGATGTAATATAAAAAAGAGGTAGATAACTTGTCTATACGAAATTCAGTGTTTAAAAATGGCCACCAAATCTGACAGCTGAAACACGTTTATACGTTTCCATTGACGACGCGTAACTGAGGCAAGTTGGTGCAATTTACTCAGGTTTTAGTGGGCCACTTTTGGAGCGCTTATAACCTATCTACCTCTTTTTTATATTATGCGGCAGTGCGTTCAGTACGTCTAGCACAACTTGCTGACAAGTCGCTTTGCGCGCGACTGAGCGTCTCCTTTCTCTCTTGCACCGTGCGAATTAGAAAGAGGAGGGTAGATCTTTCTCGACTCACGTCGCGTCAGTTGTGCTAGCCTCGCTGGCGAAAAAGAACTCTTTTCTTGGCTTACTATTAAATGTCACTGGCCTGAGAGGTGGCCCGTAGTCTGAATGATAGAAACCGAAGAAGGTGATAGGCTCGGTAGTTTTTATTTCACTACTTGAACTAGCTCCGAGGCAGCTTGTATCACAGACGAAAATATATACAGCAGCGGCAGTGGATAGCAGCCATTCGAAAAATGGTAGTTAATAGTGGCAACCCTCTTATGAAACTTAAGATAACAATATTTACAGAAAATACAAGATTTTCACAAATTGTTGTATTCAATTTAATAGTAAAATCAAATCGTTTTTACTAAAGAAATCTGTCCACAAAAACAAAACGCGCGCGGCAGAATGTTTACTTTTTTATTACCTACCGGCCAGCGCGCGAGCGGCCGCACCGCGAAGGTCCATGTTAAGGTGCGTACTTACACACCAAGCCAACGAACGCCGACTAACAACGGCTATGTATCTCACTCTAACAAATAGCTGTCACATAAATGATTCGCGTTCGTTGGTCGTTCGCTTGCTCAGTGTGTACCCACCATTACAAGGTTGAAGAGAAACGGCTAGCGATATCGTGAAGGAGTAAATGGAAATGGGGGGCATGATACGAGTACCCCCGTGTTTGTTGTTATTAAGGTTAAGGTGGTTCGACGACTATTCAAAACATTTTTGACATTCGCAGGCTGACGGCGTGATATTTTAAGAAACTTATGTAACACACTTTCATAAATTGGCTTTCAATTTGCGCGAAATTCCCCCTTTCCTAGAATAAACTTGTGTAAACTAGAATAATTTGAGAAATTAGTTTGTCACGTGATACTCTGGGAAAACGATTATTTTCAAATTATTCTATTTAATACAAGTTTATTCTAGGAAATGGAGAATTTCACGCAAATAGAAAGCCAATTTATGAAAGATTGTTACATAAGTTTCTTAAAATATCACGCCGTTAGCCTGCGAATGTCAAAAAGTTTTGTATGGTCATCGAACCACCTTAAGGTTACTTATTAAGGCAGCGGGAAAACGAAGATGAAGTTTCCATATTTATTTATTGCAGACCAAGTTTACATAGTATTATACAAATAATAGGAAGTACCTAAAAATTATATTTTGGCAAATTATATGTTACTTTTACCTTACCTCGATGACTTAGTTATTTAATTGAAATTCAGTTTTTGAGGTACAATGCAAATAAAAGGAAATTATCTAGTATTGGTATCCAGATATAGTTACAGATAAAATCTTAGTTAAAATTACCATAGTTAAATAGGTACGAACCAGCGGATTTTTTTTGTATGTTTCTAGTGCAATACAACCTATCAACGTGATTTACGTAGGAAATTATCAGAGAAGCTGGTTAGTAATCCTGTTTGATGAAAGACAGAAATCAATCCTGTGTTCGTCTAGTTTCTCTTGAATCGGGATACCTAGCTTAATCACGGTTGCAGACGTTGGCGTTCTTGTTAACTTTGTCCTTCTGAAAAATTACATTATTTTTTTAATCATAGTCACGGACTTTAATTGTTGAGCCATTTAGAGTTCACTTTACACTGGGCCCTTCAAAGTTCAACTATTGGAAAACCAAAATTAGTTTACACCTAAATGGCTTAACAATTAAATTCCTTGACTGTACAATAATAAGACATTGCTCTTTTCACGAAGACCTTCCATTTGATTGCATGCTTTTTAGTATTTCGTCCATATCAACGATATTGTTTTGAATATCTGATTTAGTTTAAATATGCTAGTTTTCGAATTTAAGACAAGACATGTTGAAATAATGCTAATAATTACACGGTTGAACTCACGGCCAGGCCGCGCAAGGCTTAGGGGATTATGGATATGAATTGTAAATTATCGCGTGATTTCAAAGACCCTGACTCGATTAAGAAACAATAAGGTCTGATTTTTAGATGTATGATTCTTGACTATATGATTGTTTATCTGTTTTAATCGATACATGATTGCCTAAAATTTCCTCGATAGAAAAAAAAAACCAAAGTCGGGTCTTTATTTTCCTTTTTTTACTCAGCCTACTCAAACAATATATTATTTTACGACAGAATCAAGTTAATACTATGGTATTTTATCTCATCTAAAATCTCATTTAATTAAATATAAATAAAACTTCACTAAGTTAGGTATTTATCGAAATTTGACCAAAAAAGCCATTGTCGAAGAGTGTTGCATCTCTTTTTCTCGTGCGTGGAAGGCATAAGAGTGTCTTTGTCAAGGGGGCGTGGTCGATTCGAATCAAGGCATCCCCTTAATGGTGAATTCTACTTTACTAGTGGCTCTGTAATTGTAGAACTCGCGAACATTTCATAATTTTTTTATTTTATTTCGAAAAAGTGACGACATAATAAATCTAAGTATTAATACTTAACCTAAATAATTTAATAAAAAACCTATAATAATAAAATGCTCACAAAATTTCACTAGGATCGGTTAGAGAAATGCGACACGTAGATGAGAATAGCAGGACAGACACCAGACACTGGACCGTCCAGTGTCCGGGCAGGCAAACGATTTTCGGCCCAAGCTGAAGCATAGAACTTCGTTCGCTTCGCTCGCTCGTTCATAGGAAACATATTAAGATTCTTAATTAGGTATTTGCAAATCTATTAAAAGAGTAGTGGTGCTGCTATAGTGGCTGCCAGTTGACATCACTCAGCATAAAACTCAGGCAATTTTAGTAAAGTATGGCCCAGCGTTATGGACTGGACTCTTCCGTAGACAAGGATGTAATTTATACAATACAATACATACTTAGTACAGGTGAAGTTACCGTAATGCTTGTAACAAAAACTTAAACAGTCAATTAGGCCCATGGCAAACAACAATTTTCCTTAAATATTGTTATCATCTGTCTCGAAGAACGCATATTCAAGCCTTAAATTAAAGCCTTACTAATCCTGCCCATTTTGCCAACTCCGCTAATTCTGTGTTTGTTTACTGAGCCGAATGAAAGTACGGTTGACGTGAAACATATATTGGGGCATTTTCACGAAAAGAGATGCATCGAGGTGACGTCACCGAGTATAAGTTAAAGTATTCCATTTTGTAACTATTATTTGTCATACAAATTGTATGGTTAATTTGGTTACAAAATGGAACATTTTTAACTTATACTCGGTGACGTCTCTAACGATGCATCTCTTCTCGCGAAAATGCCCATTTACAATGCACGTTACAAACGACAACACTGTTAACTGACCATACTGTGTTTATATAGAACCTTATTACAATGCACTTAAGGTAAGGATGGTCAGTTAGCTGTGTTGTCGATAGTACTGTAAGGTAAAGGTATATTCCTTTAAAAATTCCCGTGAGATATAGCTTCCCTAAACAACGTTTAGATGTTAATTAAACCAGTAATTTCCATTAAATCTATGCAAATTTAATGCAATCCAATTTCGGCAAATTGTCGTGGATCCTTATAAAATAGGACACCAATTACGGAGTAAATGAAGCTATTCATTCCATTACGAGGTAAACAAACTGAATTAATGAATTTAGGAGTAAAGCGACATAAAAAGAGAATGAAAACAATCTACTAAATAACATGGCCAGATGGGGACTGCATCGTGTCCAATCAACCAAGTGTGTTTGCGATACTACAGTACCGCAGATCTTGGCGCACCTGATGACGTGCCCTACATGCCCACACACTTGTACGGAACACTACTTGAGAGATCCGACTGCGAGGGCTGTGCACACCATACCGTCTAGGCTCGGACAAGAATAGGTCGCGTCGTAGAAGGCGACTAAAGGGGGTCATCGGGGTCGCAGTTTTCTGGCGGGGGCTGGGGCACTATATTAAGAACGGGAAGGCGATAACATTTCTTTGCCCCAGGAGGAGCCAAATGTGGCGAGGCGCGAGGGGGGGCTCCAGTGCGTTCAGCATGAGATCCTGGAGTCCCCTGCATGAGAGCGCAGATGCAGGTCACTGTGGAGTTTTTAGTGTATAGAAATACCACATAATCGTACCAGACCCCGTATCATGGTCGGCCTTATCACACGATAGACAAGAGAGAGCGTGCGTCTCATTCTATTGAGCGGTGTCAGCCAGTGACGGACGCTCTATCTTGTCACTTATCGTGTAATAAGGCCGTCTATGCTACGGGGTCCGGTTCGCCGGTTTTCTCCACTATAAAAAAAGACATGTGCACACCGCTGCCCATTGGGCATCTCTTATTTGAGGAACCTCGACACGAAAACGAAGAAGAAGAAAAAATCACAGTGCCCTAATGTTTTGATATTGTTACGTCCACGGGGTGGGTAACGTGATAGAAAATACACTAATTGATCACTAATTAAAAGGAATGCAAACTTTATTACAAAATTACTAATTAACAAGGCTTACTTAATAAATCAATTCACTATGACGCACTTTTCACTCGCTTCGCTTTGAGATTCGCACTGTTCGCAGTTTAATTCACAACTCTCCTCCGATGCGTTGGCGCGCGGCTTATATATCCGGAGCCCTTCGCACTAGAACATTCCGGAGAAATCTTGAATAATCGGTCCAAGGTCCAATTCTAGGAACGGCGACCCCTCGGTTCATGAATGTTCCAGAGGGTCTAGATTGTTCGATGCTCGTTCGACCCGATGACTGGAACATTCCCGAATATGCTGTCCCTTTTTAGTTGTTTCTTTCAGACACTTCTCGAACCTTCTCAATCTAGATGTCTCTCTCTAATAGTGCTGTGTCCTTCATTCCCTCGAGAAATTTCGCCATATAATAATAATAATAATAAACAACGAGTGTGGGATGCATCGCGACGTAGTGGCAGTAGACGGAAACTTCACCCCGCTCTCCTTGGCAAACGAGAACTGGGGCAGACTTAAAGTAATGAGCGTCGAGGACCGCAGGGCGGTGTGGAGGAGCAAGGAGCTACACGGGCGGTTCTACAAGGCCCTCACAGGACCCGATGTAGATCTGCTCGCGTCGGTGAACTGGCTACGCTTCGGGGATCTCTTCGGGGAAACCGAAGGTTTTGTCTGTGCAATTGCGGACGAAGTTATCATGACGAACAATTACCGGAGGTATATCCTGAAGGACGGTACGGTAGACATTTGTCGGGCATGCCACCGTCCCGGGGAGTCACTCAGGCATATTATCTCCGGTTGTGGTCATCTTGCTAACGGCAAGTACTTGCACAGACATAACCTTGTAGCCAGAATTATTCACCAGCAACTTGCTCTGCTATACGGTCTTGTGGCCTCCGAAGTGCCTTACTATAAGTACACACCTGCGCCAGTTCTCGAAAATGGTCGTGCCACGCTCTATTGGGATCGAACTGTCATCACGGACAGGACTATTCTTGCCAATAGGCCTGATATCGTGCTAACAGATCGATGGAAACGCCAGGCAGTGCTCGTCGACATCACCATCCCCCATGACGAGAACCTCGTGAAGGCCGAGAAGGACAAAGCCAGCAAGTACCTAGACCTGGCTCACGAGGTAACCGCCATGTGGGATGTTGATTCGACGATCATCGTCCCGATAGTCGTTTCAGCGAACGGTTTAATAGCGAAGAGTCTCGACCATCACCTCAAGAGACTCTCGCTAGATGGCTGGATCAAGGGTCAGATACAGAAGGCGGTACTCCTGGATACTGCGCGGATAGTCAGGAGATTCCTGTCTCTGGCGCCCTGACCACCGGCAGCTTAGGCCCCGCCTCGCTGCCGGCGGTACCCTAGGTTAGGTTTTTATAATGATTTTATGTTTTGTATGTATAGTTTTATATTTTACTTTTTATATAGTTATTGTAAAAACCTAGCTTAAGATAAAAGATGAATAAAGATAATAATAATAATTCATTTATTCATCAGACAACTTTGGTCCATAATTAATTAATTCGTTACAGAGACTTAACCTAGATTAACATCTAGGTTATATACAAATGATATCTTATTCTATTTCGTATACACCATAATATGAGAGAACTGGCGCATTATGGCGGTGTTGGTGTTATATCTAACCGCCACTGTTGTCAGAATGGGGTTAGAGCAGACCCATACTCTACTAAGCAGTGCCGCGAGTCTTTTCCGCATAATGGCATAAAAGTCATCAGTGCGTGCCTGCGCAAACATACCCGAGGCACTGCAAAATCGAGGCAGCCTTAACAGCATCCTGAAGCCATTGTTGTATTGGACGCGTAGGGCACTAATGGTCTTCTGCGTGAAACTGGACCAAAGGCTGCACGTGTAGAATACCTGACAGTAGGCTTTAAAAAGAGAGATCTTTACCTGTTCACTACAACGTGCGTTTGCACTTCGGACAAGCATATTGCATCGAACCGCCAGCGCCCTACGCTCCCTCTCTATATCTATATGGTCCTTAAGGTCGTCGGTGATATGATGACCGAGGTATTTAAACTAATAACTAACTAATATAATGAAGTGTACTTCAAAGGCCCATAAGAGGTCCTGAAAACGCCTGAAAACGGGTTTTCAGGTTATTGCGCCATCTGATAGAGGCTGTCCTGAAACGGACTGAAAACATGTTTCAGGCGCCTGAAAACAACGGCAACTAGGGTGAATTTTCAATCTTCTAGTATGTGGAAGAGCCACCTCTGAAACGGCCTGAAATCACTTTTCAGCCCGCTGAAAACGATTCTAAAGCATGGAAAATCAAGTTTGAAGTTTATATCACCGGCGCAACAATATTATTTCATACTAGCAGCTGCCGGCCACTTATTAGACGTATACATTACAACTCGTGCTTTATCCTGTAGGGCTACCACGAGTGGCTATCGAAAACACACATTACGTAACTAATACAATATTTGATAGCTCGAATTTGTCGAGAATAATTCGAATAGATTTCGATTGTCACAAATTTGAGCCGTCAAATTTGTATCTCAAAGCACCGATGTTCTCCGGCAATAACTACAAAACGTTAGTCGCTAATGTTTAGTTTTCGATGCGTAATTTAACGTTGGTCTCGTATTACGGCATGGGTAAAATGTGTCACAAATTAGACAGACGATATCGAGAAATAACGTAGTAGGTAGGTACTTTTTGCAATAGGAACGTAAATCTGGCACAGATGTTCGAGTTTACAATAGCATAGTTGGATTTTTATTATTCAGTAATAGATGGCAATCACGTTAACATTATACAGTGAAACCTGTTTAATTGGTAACTGGATGATTGAGAAACCTATTTAATTGCAACCAAATGGCCTGTCCCGGTCCCTGGGCACCAAAAGACCTCTACAATTGAAATATCGGAACCTCTTTAATTTACATTTAGCTTTTAAACTTTTTTCTATGTCCTCTGCTAAAAGACCTCTATAATTGAAAAGCCGTTAGATCACTTCTTGTTTCTTTTCGTCAAAAGACCCTTGTAACTTAAACATGCATGCGGCATCGAAAACCTCTACACGCCATTAAATCACATGTTTTTTTCTGTTTAATAAAATAAATGACCTCTGTGGTTCACTAATGGTTCGACGAAAAATATTTAGCAAATTATTAACTCCCAAACTATTTATCCCATATTTTTACTTGGGCGAAGTTTTATTACCCAACTCAACGTTGCGTACTGATAACATTTTTCCCAACTAATGATTTGATAAATTATTACCTGGGCTTTTTTTAAGATGTCATTTATGTATTCGTCAAATGTATTGATTGGCAATATTGGCATATCATAATTTTAGCAACATAATGAATAGTATATTATTATGTAAGTATCAGGTAAGAAAGTGTTCGGTTCTGGCGCTTCGCCAGCCGCTCCCGCGGCACGCTCGCTTCGCTCGCTCGGGTCGCGCGCTGTAGGTTCGCGGTTCTTCCTAACACCCCCTCGCTTCGCTCGTCGTCGTACCTACACCGACCTGCCTTAGAGCCTTCTAAAAAATATTATACTAACTGTACGTTAATAATAATAGTAATTATCATAATTCCACAGCAAAGTTTATATTTTTCCAAATGACATTTGACAATTCGTTTTTTGCCTAAGCAAATAATTTTCTTCATAATTATTTGCCACATAAAAATTTGTTGCAGTAAAATTTTGGCAACGATGGTTAACCAAATCAAAATTCTGCGAAAAGTTGGTGGCGAAGTGAAATATAGCGAAACATATTTCGCCGAAAGGCAGTATGTACCGATCGTTCTGTATAATTGATACACGAGGCATCGAAGACTATAATCAAAACGCTGTTAAATAACAAATTTTTTTCTTAAAATGAAATTACCTCTGTTTACAAGAGGAATTCAAGCGCCGTATAATTGAGAGGCCGTTAAATCACAAACTTTTGCGTTTACGTTTACTAACTACCTTAGTAGTTTTTTTTGTTTTATACACCTACAAATACGATTACTGTATTTCAAAATAGTGTTATTAAAGTGATTTTCATGAAATCAACTCCTCCCAAACTTACAATTTTCAAGTGAAATAGTTTCTAAACAATATGAATATTTTAAACACGATCTGTTTTATCTTTAAAAAAAAACCATTTATTATCTCAATACAATTTTATTGCAATGGGAATTAGATATTAATTAAAAAATATTGTGATTCTGACCCCTAACCGTGGTTTTTAAATAATTATTATAACTAAATATGAGTGGTACCCATAAGTAAGAACAAGTTTCAATCATACTTTGAAATCTAATTTAGCTAGTATTTTTGAATCATTCCCGATTAAAAGCAATTGTTTATTTGTTAATTTGGTCAGGTTAATCGTTGTCTTTACGAGTCCCAACGCGCGTGAATAGAAAATTCATTGAAATTTCTATTCAGATACATATAGGCTCCTCATCGGAGCGTATTCACAAAATAAAAGGTATTCGACCAAATCGAACATTATCTCTCAGATACGAAAATATTTTTCGAAATGAACATTACAACCTTGCTATTGAAGTTTGAGTTTCAGCTGCATGCCTTTGCGGGCAGTTTCAAGGGATATTGTGGACATGCACGCTGGACAAAAGCACCAATATTTTTTCAAGTCCTAGGTAGGTATAATTCTTTACATCGCTGTAAGTTTTTAATAGGAACCCTTAAAATAATAATAATAAAATTATTTATTGCAACTATAGGTAAACATACGTACATAGTAGTTGAAGCCCCGGCATCCGGTTCCTTCCTTGATACAGGCATTATAATTTATAATAGTTACAACATTCATTTGTACAAGACAAGTTTTTAATGTTTAATTATCTTAGGTAGAATGTGCGTGTGTGCGTGTGTGTGCGTGCGTGTGCGCTTGCGTGTGCGTGTGCGTGTGCGTGTGCGTGCACGTGTGCTTGCACGTGTGCGTGCGTGTGTACAGGCATTATAATTTATAATAGTTACAACATTCATTTGTACAAGACAAGTTTTTAATGTTTAATTATCTTAGGTAGAATGCGCGTGTGTGCGTGTGTGTGCGTGCGTGTGAGCGTGCGTGTGCGCGTGCGTGTGCGTGTGCGTGTGCGTGTGCATGTGCGCGTGCGTGCGTGCGTGCGTGCGTGCGTGTGTGTGTGTGTGTGTGTGTGTGTGTGTGTGTGTGTGTGTGTGTGTGTGGGTGTGTGGGTGGGTGCGCGCGCGCGCGCGCACTGTGCATGAGCATTTGTATTTGTATTAAGATATTATAGTAAGCAGTTCCTCTGACTCCATATACTCGTACGTTATCGACTTCAGCTAGGAGTTAATCTTGTGTTTAAATTGAAAGTTACTTAATTTCTTTATTTTATACATTTTAATTATTTTATTGTATAGGTGAGGAGCTAAGAAATTTCAATGTCTCTTTGCGCATGCACTGTAGCAGAAAAAAGAAAAGAAAATGGTGCTTTTTGTCCGGCGTGCCAACATTTACGACAGTTTGTTCCAGCAACCTGCCCCAAGTACTTTGTTGCAGAGAGGTATCATCTATAAACTACGACTATGAATTCAAGGCTTCAATCATGTTATTAAACCTGGTGCTATTTTTTAGAACACAAAGGGATATTTTCGGTGTGAGTAGTTTCCGTCAGAGGACGACCAATTTAAATACCATTTTGGGACGTTGTTTGAGACGGCTCTAGAAACTTTTTTAATTAAAACGGTTGGAACTACACATACATTATGGAATCCTTTTATACTTATTGGCATAATATTTTACCCAAAACCTCATTGTGCAAATATTTCCTGGGATGTAAAATTATAAAGCCGTTAGCTTTCAGGATTATTTAAACACATAAATACGCTAAATACATTACGCCTATAACCTTATTTTTTCTAGCTTGTAAAGAATGATAGATGTCACTTCATGTATGCAAATGTGTGATCATGTAAGCAAAATTCCTAGTTTTTCTAAGGGAAAAATATTGCCTGTACAAATTAAATCACGTCTAATGTGCGGATTTTATATGGACTTGATCTCAAAACAGTTAATAAAAGGTCTAGATACCGTGACAACACTACGTAATATTTACTTATATTCTTAAGTGAACGTCTCATTACAATGTTGTTTCAATACGCTTGGATTGCTAGAGGTGAGGGTTATCGATTAAAACGATGAAATATTGTGTAACATAATAAGGAATTGCAATATAAATACCACTTTATCATAACTGTAATAACATACCTGACAAATTGTATTATCGGCAACACACATAGTTAGGACCTCCGTGCCGTTGGAGGGTTTTTTTCTTTATTGCCTACATCACAAGTCGGAGACCGAGTGGCGGACGCTCTCGGTATCGGCAAAGCTACTGTGAGCCGCGTAAGCAAAGACAAATTCGGCGATGCATGAGGGTACTGACGACAACATATTACTATCGCCAAGTAAAAAGCGCAGAAGAATATCTCATGTGACCGGGGGGAACGAGTTACCAACATTGACGAAGCTCGAATCATTAAAAGATGCTGATTTATTTAAAGAAAGACGGGCATCTGTATGCAAAGTGTTGAAAGATATAGGATTTGAGTATAAAAAAGTAATAAGAGAGAAAATCCTAATGGAAAGATCGGACAGCGCATGCTCACTTTGACTTCTTATCAAAAGTGAAAGCAATTGACGACTGGGACAATTTATTATATACCACGCAGGGACGGCCAGAGGTTTTGTAACGAACTGCTTACTTACTAGCATTTTTAAGTTCAACAAAACATCAGAATACCACGAAGACTTACTAATTTGTTTTTTTTTTTTGTTTTGTTTTCCTACCTATCTTTCCAAGTTCTTACTAATTTGACTGAGCCGCATTTCATATCTGCACAGATCAACAAACCTCCAACATCAAACGACCGCAAAAGCGATATTGTCGAGTGGCTACGGAAACAAGGCGTCGAGGCAAACATGAGTATGTTAAAAATACTTGTGAGTTTATTGAAGTTCCATAAACCCACACAGAAAAAGTACGAACTCGACGAACAGGCAAAAATATATGGGCATACGGTTATTCGGATCCCCAGTGTCAGTATAAAGCCATCGAAATGGTATAGAGCCAAATTAAAGGTTTGTTTAAATTATATTAAATTGCCACGCTTTATTGCTTTGTAAAAAAAAACAAATTTTATTAAACAGCACGTCTTATATCTTCATTCACAGGTCATGCTGCCAGAAACAATACAGCGCCACCTTTCACGGCTAACAAGATGATAGGCCTCTTACAAGAAGCGTGTTGTGACGATTGGAGCAATGTCGTAAAACACACGAAAAAAATATAACACGTGCGTTATGACGCGTCATGCACCGATAGCGACTTATGGCCGGTTCCAATAATCAATCCACCGATAGCTTTCCTTACCGGCAGTTACATTTTGACAGATTACCCGTAGAAAATGTGTCAAAATGTAACTGTTGGTAAGGAAAACTATCGGTGGATTGATTATTGGAACCGGCCATTAGTTATAAATTTGCAAGATTGTTTGCAAGGTGAATAAATTATATTTGGAAATTCGTAGTATAGACTTCTGTTTCTATAACGTTACATTTCCCAACGATATTAAGTATACCGTCGATACTTTTAGCACTATGTATAAGTACACTATATTCGAATAGTATCGATATTTTGCATAACAGTCGTAGTATCTCTAGTTACATGGGTATGGCATCTGTCATTCTAATTAAGCTAGAAAAAATAAGGTATACGTAAAAGCTGGATTCATTAAAACAGAATTGGGAAAGGAAATAATTGTGAGGTTTTTTTATAGGACACAACACGGTGGTAAACAAGCACACGGCCTACCTGACGGTAAGCAGACACCGTAGCCTAGACGCTCGTGGCTTCAGAAGAGCGTTGCTGACCTTTCTTGATTTGAGAATTCGTTGAAGTGAATGAGTTTAGGACATACATTCTGACTATCTTCAATGACAAAAGAAGTCTGGCGAACTTACTCATGACTAGGAGCATAATATTAGTAGGTATAACTTAACATAGTAGGTACTCAAAAGAATAGCGATTTGGTTAAGGTTCTCTTTAAGGTGAAGGGACTTCTCCAGTTGGGCTGCTCTGTATTTGAGCATGATGACATTCCCGCAGTTACCAGAGAATAAAAAATAGCAACTCAATACATGACATCCCAGTCAACCTCTCCTCCTCTTTCGTCTAGTTGGGCCCAAAACAGACGGTGACACGCAACTGCAACGGAACTGAGTTACTTTTGAGTTTCATTTGAGTTTATGCCATAGACTAATTTGAGAGACCACAGATGACGCGACCGGTTTGAAACGCAGTAAACCGGTTTCAAAATATATAAACTCAAAAGTTGCAGTTTCGTTGCAGTTGCGTTTCACCTTCTGTTTAGGCCTTAGTGTCGTCACGTTTGCGTGTCACAGTCAAGTGCAAAAATATGTGTGCTTACAACTTACTCTGAATCTCCCATCGCTCTAATGTCAGTGGGTGCAAGGTTTGAGCACATATTTATGAGAGGATTAAATCGATTTATAATATATCTGCACTTGATTGTACAAAACCGCGTTCGTGTAAATGCTTGGAGAGCGCAAGCCAAGTTTAGCGGAATCGATAATAACGTAACTTGTTTCTTCAAAACAAACTTAAGGCGATGCCTTGATTTGAGTCAAACACGCCCCCTAGACAGAGACACGCTTATGCCTTCCGCGCACGAGGAAAAGAAATGTAACACTCTTCTGGAATGGCTTTTTTGGACAAATTTCGATATTATTGTTTTTTTACAATCTTACACAAATCGACCTAGTCCCAAACTAAGCAAAGCTTGTACTATGGGTACTAGACGGCGATAAACATACTTATATAGATAAATAAATACATACAAAATATCCATGACCCAGGAACAAATATTCGTGTTCATCCCACAAACAAATGCCCTTACCGGGATTCGAACCCAAGACCTCTTGCGTCGTAGGCAGGGTCACTACCAACTAGGCTAAAGTGGTCGTCAAATACCTAACTCAGAGACGTTTTATTTAAATTTCATAAAGTGAGATTTTAGATGAGATAAAATAATGTATCGTTTGAGTAGGCTGAGTAAAAAAAGGAAAATACAGACCCAACTTTGGATTTTTATTATCGAGGAAATTTTAAGCAATCATGTATCGATAAAATCAGATAAACAATCATATAGTCAAGAATCATATATCTGAAAATCAGACCTTATTGTTTCTTAATCTGGTCAGAACGGCGTTTCAAAGCAAGCGATAATTTCCAATGCACAGCCCTAATACTTACAGATTTTGTCCCAGTCCGCCAAAGTTGGTACAAAGAGTAGGGTAAATCGCCAATAACTGGCCCCCTCACACTAAAAATTAACTCTGTTCTGTACAAACAGAATTCAATTTAGCATAACGTGGTCAGTTATTGAAGGATGGCCAGTAATTAACACTTTATACTAAAAACTATTATATGTGAATAGAGTTCATTTTTAGTATGAGGTGGCCAGTTTTTGAACGGTGGCCAGATATTGGGGATGTACCCTATCTTAAAAGTATAAAGTAACGTTATAACTTACTTCCGGAGCGATCGACCCTGACACTCATCGACTTGGATTTGGTCTGGTATCTGTTGAACGGCAGTGGTATCCGCGCTGTGACCGAACGCTGTTTTTTGACTGGCGGTGCTGCCGGCGATTGCGGCTGTCCATTTCTAGCTGAAAGTATTTTAATAGCATCACTATCCTTTATAGTCCGACCGCTTCATTGAGTCCTCGCTGCGCGGCGTGCGGGGGGTCTAACGGGGGAGCGCGCGGCGTGCGGGCGCCGGGCTTCACTCCCCCGCACCACACCCGCTCCCCCGTTAGACCCCCCGCACGCCGCGCAGGCGAGGACCTATTGTAGTCCTTATTTTGTGATAGTAAGTTTAAAGAAAAACTGGTTTTGGTTGGTAAGGTCGAGGAAAAGCTTCCTCGTGGCAGGTTATTTGTATATCTTAAGAAAGAGCCGAGGCTTACGTCTTAAGACGGGTACGATGATGAAGGAATGAATGAAGGATTTACACCAATTTGGATAATTTACATAAGTTCTATTAAAATTGGTTGTAGGTAAGAAATAATAATTATTTTAACAAAAACTATGCATAACATGCGATGTCTGATTATTATCTTCAACCACCTAATAATATTTAAAAAACTGTGCATCCAATTACATTTTAACGCAGTGGTTTTAAGGTGACTCAAGAGTTAGGTTACATAAGAATTTTCAGATTAAGCAAATACAATTTTGCATTACCTCGTCTATCGCCTAAGTTACGCCACAAAAATGCGGCTCCCTTAATAGTATTTATTTTACGCCACACGAAACACTTCTCAGAATTGAGTCAGTAAAAAAGCCAAGTCTAGTTTAGTATGGCCTATTATACTAAATTTAGATTTGATTAAGATTATGGTAACGTCTCGAATATACGTTCTTGTTTGTTTCATGTTTATTTTGAAAGGCTTTACGCATGAGCGATCTACGGGTGGCACGGGACCGTTCATTGTGGCACTCTTTGGGGGAGGCATATGTCCAGCAGGTGACGTCTTTGGCTGAAATGCTGATGATGATGAGTAATTTTTTAAGGCTTCAATGCCTGTTCATTTTCACTTCCTATTTTGTCCCTCAATACCGATTCCAACAGGGAGTATTTCTGCAATGATCTGCCGGCAGAGTGCACCACAAGCACATACCGTAAACAGTTTTGCACGAATTATTTGATACTAATAAATATGACATATGACATGATGTGTCACGGTGCTTTGTTTACGGTATGTGCTAGTGTCGCCCCCTACCCTACGCAGTTTTGAGTAATATTCCCTATTGAGGGAATAGTAGGTACCTACATGGCGCGAAAAGGATAGTGATTATATCTCAAGTAATGTGAGGAAACAATATTAACACATTGCAAAAATCATTTGGTGACCCACCGGCGGTGATATTTTCACTTTGATTTAGCTGGAAGCATTGTTTGTACAATTTCTCGGAAAGGTGGCTTTCACATTATCTTCTAGGGTAAGTCCGGGGTAGTTAGCCATTGTTTTTTTGGAACACAGTTTTTTTTTTTTGTTCCAACTTACACATTACGAATACTTTTTTATTTCTTATTAAACTTTGGTTAATTAACTTTAGATTATTAAACAAAAAAGTATAATATCTATATCAATCACCTCGAAGAAAACTGTTGAAAAAAAAACATGATTGGCCATCTCTCCCAAGGTGTCCGGGTGTGATGACCATACCTTTACAGGAAAGATGGCCATAACTTAAATCTCTCAGTTAGTATTTTTTTCGTTTTATTTTTGATTCTTAAGCATATGTCCTCGAATTCGGTGCAATTCTTACGTAGCCCAAACCACGCTGAAACCAGGCTTCGAAAAAGATAACTCATAATAATTTTCCTCACAGCCGCGGTAGTTTCTTTCGTTTACACACCGAGTTAGCTCAGTTTTGGATATTTTTTCATTGTTAGCTTTCCTGGTTTGTTATATGCTCTCCTTTTTTAAACTCTTCTCTGACACGCATTCAGCATCATATGGCATAACGACTTAAACTAGCCAGTGGCCATCTCTACTTTTTTTCCGGGAGAGATGACCACTTCTAACATAAACAAGTCATGACACGACCTGCTAAAATCTGACCTTAGAACAATGAGACACTCATATACTTTGCAACCAATACAAAAAACAGCATTATTTGAAGAAAATAACATCAAAACCAGTTAAAACATGAACCCTCCAAAAAATATTGACACTAGTCCAAACAATTAAAGACGATTATACTTACTTTATGCTTTTTTTTTCGCCTAATTGTTAATTGCACCCGTGCTCCCACGCACGAAGCGAAGCGAAATAAACAAAAACTCCCGAAATCAAGTCACTGGTTCCATGAAATATTTCGATGGGCCATCAACCCCCTTATGGCCATCTACCTCTGAATTACCCTAAACTCCAAGTCTGTTACTAAAGTAATTCATAATTATTTATTTATTTATTAACCGACGAAAAAAACGGAGGAGGTTCTTAAGTCAACGCGTATATATATTTTTTTTTATGTATGACCACGCATAACTTTTTACAGAGTAGTCCGATTTTGATAATTCTTTTTTTATTAGAAAGGGTAGGAAAACAGGGGATAATTGATTGTTCACTTACTGATTGAAATGTATGACCACGCATCTGCGTGTGTGCGTGCGTGCGTGCTTGTGTGTGTGTGTGTGTGTGTGTGTGTGTGTGTGTGTGTGTGTGTGTGTGTGTGTGTGTGTGTGTGTGTGTGTGTGTGTGTGTGTGTGTGTGTGTGTGTGTGTGTGTGTGTGTGTGTGTGTGTGTGTTTTGTGTTGTGCTGTCGTGTGAAAAACCTCACGATGAATGAGCTTTACACCTGTCAGTCTCTTGTGTGTAGTGTAGACCTCTCAGTCTCTGCATTTCTGCTAAAGCTAATTCATCGTGAGGTTTGTGTAATACCTTATTTGCATGTAACTAGTAATTACTAGTTACATGCAAAATGTTTAACTTAATTAAGTTAAATAGTAATTAACGAAAGTAAGCCACAGAAAATTGAAAAATAAAAACTTTTTAACAAAAATTAAACCGCCGAAAAAAAACTGAAAAGCAAGAAATAATAAACCTTTTTTATTTAGTTTAATTACTAAGTTCTTAAACTATTGTAAGTATACCTAAGTATATATTTTTTTAATTATTTTGAGTTTTTAATTAACTAACCTTAATAACTAAGTTCCTCAATTAATGTAAGTGTACCTAAGTAATTTTGAGTCGGTGCCAAACAATCAATGAACCAAGATTTGATTTGGTGTAACTTGTACTTGTTTGGAGGAATGATGAGAAAAATTTTCGGCCGTTTAATTTTTTTGTTATTTAGATATACAATTTAACAGCATTGCAGCATATTCAAAGGCGCATTATAATGCATTTTATAATTTTTATCCTCAATTAAAGAGATTAGATATTGCATATTGCAGCAAATTAGATATTGCAGCGCGTCAGGGATGTTCGCGGAGGCGCGGGTGGACTGCTTCCTCGCGACTATACGCAAGCGATGTGCATCCCTGATGCGCAGGGTACGTGCCAGTGCCACTGTAATAAATGGTGCCATGTCTAGGAGGTAAAGTACTTAATTTTTTTTTACGTCACTGGGCGGTAAGTGATAACGTTATGGGTTAACATAACCTGTGGTATGGTTATGGCATTTGATCGCTCAGATCGTCCCGGTTATATTTTTTTCGCAGTACCTACATTCAAATGAAAGAAAGAAAGATTTACCGCCCACGGGTGCAACGGCAAATCTCACTTTACACCCAGGAGAAGACGTAAAATTATGCACGCACCACGGGCGGTAATGTACTATTACGACCTTTCAATCGTGCATCAATTATTCAATAAAAGTTGTCGTTTTTCCACTTAAAAACGTAATACATAGTTTACTTTATTAGTGTTATTAAGGTCATTCGACTATTTCATGTTGTTATTAGTGTTATTAGGATCAATCGATAATTTCTTGATATTATTCGTGTTAATAGGGTCAATCGAGTATTTCTTGTTGTTATTAGGGTCAAACGACTATTTCTTGTTTTTATTCCGTTCCATTTACGGAGAGACAAAATTACAGTTTCTTAGAAAAAATGTTACAATGTGACCTTCGAACATACCAAGAACTCCCTCTAAAAACCCAAATCGCTTGAGTTGAGTCGTGTAACCGCCGTTGGTATTAACCCCTAAAGTTCACCCCACGTGAACTCCGATGTCCCGTGAAAGTCTACTTAAATGTTTAAATCATGAACTTTATCAAATGATAGTGAACATTGAAACTCCCACAGTTCTACGAGTATGTCCCATAGTTTTCGATATTTTCGATAAATCGAAAAACATCCATAGAAATACATAGAAATATGAAACATGAAATTACTCACATTTCGTTCTTCTTTTTATGATCAGCCTTATATGTTAATATAAAGGTAGTTTTGCTATACCAATATGATTCACGAAAAGTTTGAATTGATGACTTAAAAGACGATATCATAAAATTTCTAAAAAAAAAAACTCGACAATCTTACGTTGGTCGCATTTTGTTTTACAACTATTGAATAGTTTATAAGAAGCATTATCACTAGGAAAAAAAGTAAATGAAAATATCGCAGGATTCACTGATATGTTTTTTTTTAATATTTAGGTTAGGGTTGTCACACGCTAGGGTAGGTAACTTGATTTTCAGTTGGGGTTTGGTGTCACTACTTGTTGCAAAAATCATAGTATGTTTAAAAATAGAAATATTTTCGGGTGCATGAGTTTATTGCTTATAATTTATATACACATTCATGTAAAAGTAGTAGTCGCAAGCCAAATTTCGACGGTAAATAGAAATATACTCGAAATACTCGACTGATTTCTTCACCTCACAAATTTTATAAAGGGCCGGTTTCATGGTAGGTACATAATCATACGTCTTTAAGAGCTAAAATAAAAAACGATAATAAACTTTGAAAAAAAATAACTGAAAAACTAGAGCTGTATTTTAGTAAATTTACACGTGAATTTGATTGGACACCTAGTACGAGTAGGTATAATTTCAAGTTTCAAATAAAACGAGTCTTAAAAAACATATAATCATAAAATAGTACATTTCGATGCTAGTGCGGAAAGTATGTTATCACGTCACGAGTACCGAGATATCTACCTACGGCACGTGGCAAGACTCGGGACGAGTGCAGAATGACATTTCCGCACGTGTATTGAACGATTTTTAATACAGTTGCAAAAAAATAAAACAACAAGTAAGAAATTCGAAACTTTTATATTATTCATTCTGTAACATCATTGTAATACAGTGTTCAAAAATAATGAAGTTGTTCAAAAATCATTTTTTTAATACATTTCTATCTTATTTATTTTTATTGACATAATAATGAATGGTACAATTTGTACAATTATTGAGTGGGAATAGTGAAACGAACTTTCCGCACGCTAAACAGCAGAGCTACGTAAAGTAGCACTTTTTGAGCAACTGTATTAAAAAATATTTAATGGCATTTTATTGTTTTCACATTCAACTAAATTTTACTTTGAAGGACAGCAGCAGCTTGCAGCAGTCAAAGCCAAGATAACAATAAAAAATAACAAAGTCGAGAAAAGACGGAATCAAACCTTGGGGAGGTCTCAGCTTCGTAAAACTTTTGCAATTTAAGATGCCCTCTAAGGAACAACCAAAAATGACTTGACATTTTTTTATGATAATTGGTTAATCTACACTAATATTATAAAGAGGAAAGATTTGATTGTTTGTTTGTTTGTATTTAATAGGCTCCGAAACTACTGGAACGATTTGAAAAATTCTTGTACCATTATCCGTGATGAACATAGGCTACTTTTTACCGCGGAAAAATGCTTCATTCCTACGCACTAACCGTGCGAAGCCGGGCCGGGCAGCTAGTATCGTAATATTTGTAATATTTTGCCTGTGTAATTACTAAAATATGCAATACAGTTTTATGACTTTTAAACACACGATTACTTCTAGCCAACACTTACCTTATCTGTTTATATTTTATGCGGTAATTAATACATCCCAAAATAAATTGTGTGAGATGTATTACCAGAATGTTAGAGGACTGAGAACTAAGTTAGACGAATTCAACGCAGGGCTGGCGTCTTCAAGCGCAGAATTATTTGCAATCACAGAAACGGGATGTAATCAGTCCATAAATGACGCGGAAATTATCCCACCCGGCTATAGCATTATCCGTTGTGATCGGACGGATGGACGCAAACAAGGCGGCGCGTGTCTCGTGGCCACACCGCGTCTCGAGCTGCGAAGTGTGCGGCTGCCGCATGACGTCACCATCAGCGATAAGGTGTTCGAGCTGGTTTGTGCGAATGTGTATAAGCGGAATAGATTATTATTTTTGTGTTGCGTTATTTACATACCGCCGAATAGCAACGAATGCGACTATATGATATTGTTTAGAATCATTGAACAGTTATGCGTTATGTATACTCGTGTGGTAGTAATAGGTGATTTTAACTTATATTCTTGTCCTTCATCTGTTAACGATTATTTTGAATATTTTCTGACTTATTGTGGATTCATTCAGAGAAACGAAATAACAAATTGCAATGATCGTACACTAGATTTAGTATTAACAACGCTGGGAGAGGCCGTTACAGTGCGCGCTGCGTCGGAGTCGCTCGTCCCAGTAGACACGTACCATCCGCCGCTCGAGGTACGGGTCCCGGTTACGGGCGGCGGCGGGGGCCGCGGGGGGGAGGCCGATTCCGATACCGGTAATCAGTGCTTGCAAGAGTGGAACTTTGCGAAGGCCGACTATCCACGGTTATATGAATTATTAGCCTCTATTGACTGGTCACCATTATACAATTTAAACAATGCAGAAGCATGTTTGTCATATTTTTATACAAAAGTTAACTACGTCGTTGACGAATGTGTGCCCAACAAAACGCGGAAGAGTGTTGTGGCGCGGTACAGGTATCCAAAATGGTATAGCACTGAAACTATTCACCAAATAAAATGTAAGGCTAAACTTCATAAAAAATACAAGTCTAGTGAAACTCGGGCTAATTATGTTGCTTTCGCAAGGTGTAGGGCGCGGGTTAAATCTATGATCCAAGCAGATTATACTCAGTACCAGGACCGTGTTCAAACACATTTGAAGGAGGACCCGAAAGCTTTTTGGAACTATGTAAAATCACACCAAAAACATGGGAATACTCAAAAACTACTCAAGAATGGTGTGTTACTTAGTGGTAAAGAGGGGGTTGAAGAATTTGCTAAATTCTTTCAGTCGGTCTACAGCACCGCCCCAGCTAAACTCAATGTGAGTGCGGCGGTGGCGGAGGCGGAATGTGCGTTTAGTGCAGCGCGCATACAGCTAGCGAGACTAGAGCTGTCGGATGTAATGCGAGCTCTTGCGCATCTCAAACCGAAGCGGTCGGCCGGCCCAGATGGTATTCCCGCGTTCGTAGTTAGGGATTGTCGGTTTGCATTGAGTAAGCCCCTGCTACACATATACAATATATGTTTGGAAAATGAAGTGTTTCCGGACATGTGGAAAACAACTCGTGTAGTCCCAGTCCCAAAGGGAGGAGGAGGAACTGGAGGGGTTGAGGGATATAGACCGGTCGCAGTGCTGTCTACCCCTGCCAAAGTATTTGAGGCAGCGTTACAGTACGCTATATACAACCAAGTCCAGAGCCAATTGTCTGATGCACAGCATGGTTTTCGGCCGGGTTGCAGCACTACTAGTAACTTGCTCAGTTACGTATCTCAGGTGATACCAGAAGTGGACAGTGGGAGGCAGATCGATGCCGCCTACTTTGACTTTCGAAAAGCATTTGATGTCGTTGACAATGACATTTTGCTCAGAAAGTTAGCTGGCATCGGTTTTACTCCTCATCTATTAAAGTTCTTTGCGAGTTACATGAGTGACAGGCGACAGTACGTAGAGTATGCGGGTTATAGATCGGAGCCGTATTTCGTGAGGTCTGGAGTAAGTCAGGGAAGCAATCTTGGCCCATTGCAATTTATAATAATGGTCAATGACTTACCCCAGGTGGTCACGCATTGTGGCTGTCTACTATTCGCTGACGATCTAAAATTGTTCCTACCTATCAATAATATTGCAGACTGTGTACGTTTTCAAAGTGACATAAATAAAGTGGTATCATGGAGCGAAGCTAATAAGTTATATTTTAACACATCTAAATGTGTAACTATCTCATTTAGTCGATCATACACCCCCATCCTACATGAATACGAGATTAACGCGGTGAGACTGAAAAGGGTGACAGAGGTAAAAGACTTGGGAGTAAAGTTCACATCTGATCTCAAATTTCGGGATCACGTTGTGGATGTATGTAAAAAGGCTTATAGAACACTAGGATTTGTGCTTCGTCGTTGCCATAGTTTTACAAGCATCGCAGCCATCATCGCCTTATACAATGCTTGGTCCGTAGTAGCCTTGAATTTAATGCAGCTATTTGGGCTCCGCAAGAAACTAAATATCGCCTTATGATAGAACGCATACAAAACAAATTTATACGATTCCTGTATTGGAGAAAGTATCGCGTATATCCATTTTACCCGTTAATGTATCCAACTGCTTTTATTCTAGGTATGGTAGGATATAACGAGCTAAGGGTGCGTAGAGAGCTATATCTGGCGTCATACATATTTAGACTCCTGAGGGGAAAAACATATAACACTACGGTGTTAAGCACGGTGAGTGTTTATGTCCCCGACAGGTATGTGTGGCGCAGACTGCGGCCGCGGCTGCTGGCCGAGCCGCGCGGGCGCACCAACCTGCTTCGCATGGCGCCGCTGACCCGGGCATTGCGAACCCTCAATATCATAGCAGAAAGCATAGATTTGTTTTCGTGTTCTCTTAGTGAATTCACAAATATGGCCATGTACGTAATATGTTATAAGATAAGTTAAAAATAGGGATGTACAATATTAAGTTACACTATTGTCTTAGGCGTAGTACCTGTAATAATAGTTGTAAGTGTGTGGTAAATAAATAAATAAATAAATAAATAAATATCTTTAAAAAAATATCATATTTTTTTACATTACGAATCTTAGAAACGCAAACTCCCAGTCACGCAATTTTTGAGTAAAAATGAGTTTTTTTCCGCACTAACAGTAACTATTTATTTTTAATGCATTCGTTTTATGAAAAAAAACCTCTGTTTTGCGATGTGGATGCATCAACTATTTTCTGTCACTAGTTGGCATGCTTACGACTCCAGTGGGCGTAGCATGGTTGCCATTTTATCACTTATCGTTGTGGTAAAGACGCCCATCACGCTCTGACAAGTATGCGAGTGCGAGAGTGACGGATGCCTTATCCACAACGATAAGTGATAAAATGGCAACCGTGCTACGCCCGCAGCACGTCTAGCACACGACGGCCGCGACATACTCTCGATTTTTATCGCACTATACCTCTTCTTCCAAGTGTTCTAATAAGAGAGAGAGACGGATAGTGCGAGAAAAATCGAGAGAGCTCGCGCGCCGTCGCGTGCTAGCCGTGCAGAGTAACGCGCGTGCGATTTATGGGTTTTAAATCATCAATTGTGGGGTTTTCTTCTCTCTTACTAACGAGATAGAAGAAAAACAAGAAGTAGTTGATTGACCCACGTATTTCATCTGGATAAAAAACTTCTCGTAAAAAATTACATTAAATTGGACGACTTTTCAGGGTTCCATACCACAAAAGGAAAAAACGGAACCCTTATAGGATCACTTTGTTGTCCGTCTATCTGTCTGTCACGAGCCTTTAACTCGGGAAAGTGTAGAGGTTTCGAGTTGAAATTAAAACCATATACTCAAGTTTACAAATCCCTTGAAGCTATGAGAGTTGTAAATATGTAATTTCTGAGTTAACGTAAAAAAAAGATACGGCCTTTTATACCGTAAAAAAATTCGGCACTCTCGAAAGAATCAAAATTTATACTGTACTTTCCGTTGAACTAGAACTATGAAATTTGGCAGGTAAAAGCGTCTTATACTACAAATACAGGAAAAGTCTGAAAACTTTACATTTATGATTGAATCATAAAAAATATAGTCTTTCTTTAAAGTACGCAATTAATCATAGAGATAGGAGGACATTTGTATGGAACCCTCGGTGGACGAGTCCGATTCGCACTTGTCCGGTATTTTTTATTAGGAGAAAACTCACCCTTATAATTATAATCCTTGGGCACGACCTTGCCATCTGTAATAAAGGAATGAGTATTATTATCTGCGTGTAATAAAATAAATTAGACAGATGTTGAGGTCTACAAAAACAATGAGAGGGTATCTTCTCGCCGTAGGGCTGGGTTTGGCTTAGACGGAAGTTTTATTAGAATCTAGAAGACGTATAAAGTATTGTAATGGCCGTGTCGATGATAAAGAGAAAATGGCAATATAAAATACGGCTTTGCAGTCGCCGGACTAACCGCCTAGGAATAAAAGGTGCCGTTTCCGACCAACCTAATCCGGTCGAAATACAAAAACTAAGATTCGACGTTTAGATTTTTTTATTTTATTTATTAAAACTTTATTGCACAAAACCAAAATAATGTACACATGACGGCATTCTCTACCAGTAAACCGTAAGGCTAAACATTGACGCTTAAAATTGGTGAAGAGCAAATGCTCAACGTTTAGAGCGTAGTATTTAGTACAGATTGTTACGACGGCGGGGTCAATAACACCTTTCGAGCTCTTTGTATGTTTTATATTTATAGTGAGTACATTTTCAAAACGCCGAGTAGAGAAAGTAAGAAACTACTAAACCGAAACTAGAGAAAGTAAGCGAATAGAACATTCGATGCTTACGAAAAATTTATAGACAGATGTATATGTATATAGGCTTGGAATGGAATATTCGAGAAACGGGGACGAAACACGTTTATCTGGAAAAGAGCCCATTGGTACTCTAAACAAATGAGTAACGAAATGAAGATAAACATTACGGTCTGAAATCTTCGGAAAGGGGTATATATAAAGGGTTCACGTTCACGGGACAGCCACCACGCCGCAGACAGGCCAACGACAGCCACTATTCTGCTGAGAGGCCAACTTGGCGCAAGCTAAGAAGGCACTGTCAAAATGTACAAAGCCAAGATGGCAAACGATTACCGGCCTATTAAAGGGCCGCGACAACATACCGACAAAGAGCACAGACAGTGCTGAAATGTCCCCAGCCACACTCCAGAAAGCAGTTTATGTGAAGTCACGCGACGACGACGGTACAAGACAGTCTTAAGTGAGTAGTGTCGGGTGAGAACTGGAAGAAGAAGAACAGTGGAAACAAGTAGTGAAAAGTGAAGTGGTCTAGTGCATAGTAACAGTGGCGTGTTAGCTGTGTCAGTACTAGCAGGCGCGGACTCAGTCAGTGTGAGTTAATTGAGTCGGTGTTAATACGTGTGGACTCAGTGGACTTTGCCCTGTGTAAATCACAGAATAAAATCTACTGTCGTGTTAAAAATAACTTCATCCTGTAACCCCACGCTCGTAACAATATATTAATCAATTAGTGTTTATTACTTCGGAGTTTAGCAGACTTCCATTTAATCTGTTTAGGCATATTCAATTACGCCTTTTTGAAATATTGGACATCTTTGTATATTCCAGGCATTATTTGGGCATCATCCTTAAAAAAAACAGCGTGTTACAACACCGTGTATAACACGGTAAAATAATGATGATACTTGAACATATTTTTTTAATATTCACATAATGCAACTGATAAAGCAGAAGGAAGTAAAGGCAAAATACTTATTATCTTCATTCCACTTTATATTTAAGAAGAATAATCCAAACCCCTCTCCAAAATTAAAATTTTGTGAGATATAATAAATTAACTTTATGATATTCTTCAATGTGAATAATATTAGCATTAAGCCACCCTCTAATTCTCTAAAAAGCAAAAACAGTCTAAATATAAATAAAATCATAAAAAGATAATATGGACCTTGAAAGTTTAGAAAAATATGTTTTTTTTACTGGCCAACAATAAATTGAAGTCTTTCAATAGAATCCTTAAGCTTTTATGGAAACAAAATTGTATGAGAACTATGGACCTGAACGCACGAACGCAGTCCCTATTTTGCGATCGAAACAGCAATTCAGTTGATTTTCCATACAAAGATTAGTACAAATAGCAGACTATGACGTCATAATTTTATGTCAATTAGTAAGAAGCGTTTTGGCTGCCGCCAGTGAGGCCGGTCCGATTTTTTTAGGTATTTATGTTCTTTAATTAATAGTTGCTCCCATACAAACATTTGTTCCTCTCCAAAAACTGGTTTGAATGACATCGTAAAAACTTAGGTCACGCCCCTATTTATTATGGAACAGTTACTTACTTACGTACCATAACAAGTACCAATATAACTCTTTCCCTGGCCAGACTATAGTTCTAAATAACCAGGTACCGTTTTACCGTACTAAATTCATGGAAATTATGATAATTATTGCGTGTAATACTCACTTTGTCGCCATTTTGATTTATGTGCATAATTACGTTGACCTTTGTGTTTTGCAGTAACCTGAAACAAATCATCATTCAACTCATTTACATCTATAGTTCAATCCAGATGGGTTATAAACATTATCTGTGAAGTGTTCAAAATGTTGAATTTGAAGTGGGGCGAAAGTATACATAACGATCAATAAGTGGCTCGCAGAACATAATTTAGAAATCAACCTTAAAAAAACCAAAATAATTCAATTCAAACCCATACAAAAGAAACCTTTAGAAATTACACTAAAAATAAATAGAGATAAAATCGAAGAAGTAAACGATTTTAAATGGTTAGGCATAAAAATAGATTCGAGTCTAAACTGGAAATCGCATGTACAAAATATCAAGTTAAAAATTATCTAGTTTTGTGTATGCTCTAAGTGTCCTTAAAATAAATACTAACTTACAAACCGCCTTGTCAGCTTACTTTGCTTTTGCACACTCATGGCTCCGTGTGATACTTTGGGGAGCGAGTACCGACGCCGACCAACTCTTTGTGATGCAGAAGAAGTGTATCCGCATCCTAACAAATACTAGAGTCCCAAATAGCTTCCGTCCACATTATACTCAGCTAAGAATTGCACTGTACATTTTGGAAGCAGCACTTTTTGTCAGGAACAATTCGCATTTATTTACGAAAAGGGTAGTCAAATCGCAAAGACGGAAAAACTATAATAAATTAGAATTACCAGCTACTAAATTAGCTATGTACAAAAATGGACCTTATAACCGATGTATAACAGTAGCAAATAAAATACCAGAGCATATAATGGAGGAATCGAAAGGTGAAGTATTTAAACGGAAATTAAGAGAATTATTACTGGATAAATGCTACTATTCAATAGAGGAGTTCATATGTGATGATCAATTGAAATAGTTTTTAGTAAATATTATTTATTGGGTTGTGTTAATGGCCTTCTGTATTATTAATATAACATGTTAATATTAGTTCGTACCTAACTGTAAATTGCTGTGCCCTTACAGGGTTCATGTCTCGATCCTAATTATTATTTTAAGACCCAATGTACGACATGATTATTACGCAATAAATTATGAATTATGAACGAAATTGTGTTGTAATTAAGAATAGTGTAATCAGGGAAGATTGAGGAGAGAAAATAGAATACAAGGATAAGCGCGGCGAAGCGCATGCCCTGCGATTATCCAATAGACCTTCGGCTTTTTCCATTATGAAGATAATCAATCATCACCCCGGCAAGCCTCTACATTCAAAGGAAAAGTAGATGCCTCCGGAGTTAGCCGGTCCCCGCCTGGGGAGGTCGGGCCAACCGGTATCCCTAAGGTAGCCGAAACCTCCAAAGAGGAAGCTATTTGGATGGTGTTTTTCTAATGATGGAGATGCCCATCATCAGAAAAACACCATCATCGGCAATTTTCACCAATCAATTACTATCATCACTCGCCATCGTCAAGATCATCATCCCAGCAAGCCTCTACCTTCAAACGGAGTGTTGTGGTCACTGGTAACTCCATGGTAGCTGAAACCCACCTCAAGAGGAAGCTGTGTGCTGCTCCTCATCCTTCTAAAACCATCGTCAAGATTCCTCAACCAATTCTTCGTGTTGGGTTAGTGTTACCATCGTTCAAATCATTAAGTGTGTTAGGTTAGTGTTATTATCGTTCAATCCCGCCGGCGCGTTGCGAAGGTCCATGCGTATATAGTGCAGTTTGTCTCCAATAAAATATATGTACAAGAATAAAAAAAGCAGAACAAAAACACGCAGCAAGCTTTTAGGAAAACCGGTTCCAGTCCCTGATTTGGATCTCCTCTTCTAAACATTCATTGTTAAATTTATTCAGACTTCTTGCACTGAGCAGTGTACAAACGTTTCATTGCAGATTGTTGTTTACCCTTATCTCTTTCGGTATTTTATAAGTAGACTCTTATGAGTATCTCTTATGGTAGTTGCTAAGACTTTGAAAAGATTTCATATTTTTTTGCAAAATGTGAAAGGTAGCGAGATTAATTTAGATAATTATAAAAACTAAAGCATTAATTTGATTTGACGCGTAAATTTTTGGAACGTCATATTTTAGATGACATTCTAAGAAGTGGACTATAAAAAAAAAACATTTTTCCCTCTGTCTTATCCTGTCTGGGGTATAATTATTTTATTTCTAACTGTCAGTCAAGATCAAAATAAATATTAAATAAACTAAAGTTGAGTCAGCCGCGTATTGTTCTCAGAATAGATCCAAAAGGTATGTATTTATTTTGTTCGTGTCTGTACTTCAGGTAAAATACCTAATGAATGTTAAATAATTCATTCATTCTGTTGAAATAGTCTGCATTTCAACAGAATGAAATGCGTTGGTAGGCTCTCACAAGGTGGACTGAGTGATGACCTGGTAAAGGTCGCGGGTGGCGCAGGACCGGTCACTTTGGCACCCTTTGGGGGAGGCCTATGTCCAGCTCATCGTCACCATATCAGCTTGAAGACGTCCACTTCTTTCAGCTGATATGGTGATGATGAGTCTTCATTTGTCAACAATTTTATAATGTACCTAACAAAAAAAAAATACATACGAGTATTATGGTCATATTTAACAAAGCATTGCTCCATAAATTATTAATACACTTGCCAGCAATCAAGCTACGTAAGCCATGTTTACAAACATGTGAACTAAGACACAATTAGTGAGTGTAAATATCGGAATAACAATTCCGAATGTAAAGCTTTCAATTAAAATTGAATTCTAAATACTCGATTTATCTTGAATTGGAAACCGACACTGAATGTCATGTAATTGGATTAGGTATCCTAAATTGATAATCTTAATAAATGCATTTTTATTTTAATCCGAAGGCCCGTTGGCGGACATGACTTGGTTATATAAGTCATTTGGAAATCCGTACGGCTTTCAAATGGAAACTCAATTAGGTATATCGATATTCCCTCTGTGTTTGTGACGATGTCAAATCGTTTACGGAATCAATTACGAGGCGTTATTGTGGAAATTACTCACAGAATTCCAAGGTATCCGCTTGTTGTTGACGTGTGGCATTTGCATATGGGTGGGGAAATGAAGTACCCATATGGTTTTCGGCTGCAATTTGAAAGTTCGTTGATTAATATGGTATTTAAGAGTCCGCAGTAAGCTCGATTCTCCATACAAACGTAGTTACGCTCTCATTTTAAAACTACATCTTGGATTGATACGAAACTTTGCATGTACAATAACATGAGGTATATATATGTCTGTAATTAGTTTATGTAGCTTCAGATAAAATAGTAAAAAAAATACGTATTAAGTTTTTCATACAAAACTTGTTTTTGCTGTATTTCGTTTGTTTTATAAAGGGGAACCATATAAACTAATTACAGACATAGATATACCTACCTCATTTCATTGTATATGCAAAGTTTCGTCACAATCCAACACGTAGTTTTAAAATGAGAGCGTAACTACGTTTGTACGGGAAGGTAAAATTGGGCCGAGCTTACTGCGGACTCTTAAAGAAACTTTATAAATCAAGATTAGCCAAACCACCTTTATCCACCAAGTTCTATAACAAGTTAACAACTCATTCAATTTTCAGTTTGTTCGCCTGTGTTGAATGCTTTGCCGTTGCATATAAGACGTGCAAAATCTCATCAAATTAAAAAAAAAAACTGTTGAGTCAATATAACGTTGTTGTTGCTGCCTTAAGTTGCGTTGTTGTCTTGTAATATTTTTATATAATTGTATTATTATAGTTTGTATGTATGTATCTATTTATACTATAAATAGTATGTATTATTTATGAAAGTATACAACTTTATTCAATTTTGTTTTGTTTACATTAACTTAGTGACATTTAGTTTGTTAACCTTTTATATATAATTTTAAATTATTATTGTGTAAGATTATTATTATTATTTTATTGTAAATTACGGTTTGACATGTAAAAGTGCCCTTTTGGCCTATTTGCAGAATAAATAATTGATTTGATTTGATTTGATATGTATTTGAGTGTGCAGTTGTCAAATAATGTGGATTTATGTGTTAGTGTAATTTTCTTGATTTATTCCTGCAACTCTTGTTGGAAATTTCCTTCCATTTTCCCCAAAGGTTATCTGGAAGATGTCGCTTTCAAGCGATAAGACCAGGTGGTCTTAGGTAACAGGTGTTACATTTATTTATTGAACCTACTCTTGTAACATGTTTTTCTTATGTTGTGGTGCAATAAAGAATATTATTATTATATCTTTTTACAATAATTTTATAAAAAGTAAAATATAAAACTTACATACAAAACATTTAAAAAACCTAACCTAGGATAGGATGCCTTCAGCAGCGAGGCGAGGCGTTATTATTGTTATTATTAGCTAAACCAAGGAAATCATTCATTTAAGGCGATGCCTTGATTTGAGTCGAACACGCCCCCAAGACAGAGACACGCTGATGCCTTCCGCGCACGAGGAAAAGAGATGTAACACTCTTCGGGAATGGTTTTCCTGCGCTTGTTGCTAATATACCGCATTTCCGAAATACCAGATTTTACAAAATATTGGATTATCAACATATCACACGTTTAGCTTACCACATTCCCGTTACACCGGTTTATAAAATCGTAATTCGTAACGTACTCATGGAACTTTCCCGTTACACCGGTTTATAAAATCGTAATTCGTAACGTACTCATGGAACTAAATCGTTTTTTAGAATGTCCTATACAGAACATTTGGTATATTGGTAATGTGATAAATCAAGAATGTGGTATTATGCAAAATCTGGTATTTCGGGAATGCGGTATATTAGCAACGATCGCTTTTTTGGACCAATATCGATAAATACCTAACTTAGAGACGTTTTATTTAAATTTCATAAAGTGAGATTTTAGATGACTTGATTGTGTCGTAAAATAATGTATCGTTTGAGTAGGCTGAGTAAAAAAAGGAAAATACAGACCCAACTTTGGATTTTTTTCTATCTAGGAAATTTAAATCAGATAAACAATCGTATAGTCAAGAATCATATATCTGAAAATCAGACCTTATTGTTTCTTATTCTAGTCAGAACGGCGATTCAAAGCACGCGATAATTTCCAATGCACAGCCTTCAAAGATCTCGAGGTTTCTCTGACACCTATACTACCTACACCACTATAATACATTCAATCTTATGGCAATGTCTTAAAGACTGACAGGCAAAATCTTTTCTCAATTTCTCTATAGCGTAATAATTAATATTTTGCCATTTTATTTTGTTCAATCTCAAATGGTTTCAGCTGTTGAAAGCTTCCAACCAATCCAGCGCAAACACCTTGGAGTCCCACAATCTACACCTTAATACCTATTGGAGTGCTACTGACAGTTCCAAATACAACTGTAAAAAAAAACAACACAAACACGCATACACGCGCGCACGCGCACACGCACGCACGCACGCGCACACACACACACACACGCACGCGCGCACGCACGCACACAAACTTTTCTAATATTTTATATTTCTTTTTGTCAACGTTTTCTGATCTCAAATATAAATAATGAAAGTCAAATAGTGTTGGTTGACTCGCTAAATTTAAGCCTAAGTTTGTTTTCATATCAAGAACATTGTTATTTTTTGTTAACTTAGCATATGATATGGAAGAACGGGATCTCCTGTCACAGGTATATGTATACTTACTAGGAGATCCCAACATTTGTGTATTTTACCCATTTTTTTTACAAAAATAAACAATTTTTCATTTTTTTTTACTGTATTTCAATTAAAATCCTTAAAAAAGTTTCTCATGAAACAAACTAAATATGTACTCATTAAAAATAAAATAAATAAATATTAGGGGGCAATCTTAGAAAATTCGAACTAGGAACAGTAAGCTCAATAAGGCTTCATAATAGGGATATAATAAATAATAATAATAAATAAATAGTAGGGGACAATCTTACACAAATCGACCTAGTCCCAATCTAAGCAAAGCTTGTACTATGGGTACTAGACGATGATAAACATACTTAATATAGATAAATAAATACTTAAATACATAGAAAACATCCATGACTCAGGAACAAATATTCGTGCTCATCACACAAATAAATGCCCTTACCGGGATTCGAATCAGGACCTCTTGCTTCGAAGGCAGGGTCACTACCAACTAGGCTAAAGCGGTCGTCATCGCATGTATTGTTTATGTTCTTTGTGTTACTCTGTGTCAAGTGTTGTTATCTAAACTGTTTTTTGGACTATTACTTAATCAGTAGTATCATCTGCAATTAAGTGACAGAATATTCATACAAGTATAAATACGTTGTCATATTCTATGAGCTCTATCCACTAGCCCGCTAGCTGGCCGCGGGGTTATTTCAGGGATTTATGCATGCCTTGACTGCCGTATGTTTAAGTCTCATGCATTTGAAAACCCTACATCTGTGTGTGTATGCTCTTCTTTTGTTATTTAAATTAAATGTTTTATAAGAAATTTTTCTATGATAGTTTTTATGCAAACATAAATTGAACCAATGTTCACGGACAGTATATTTTTCGCCAAAGCGAACTTGTCAAAATATACTTTGTATTTAATAGCGCTAGAATAATATCAATCAATCAATCAATCAATCAATCAAATCATTTATTCGTAAAACATAGGTACACACAGAGGTGTTATGAACATTTTACAGTCTCACTATGTCTTCGCCATAAGGCATACAAATAGTCATAAGAGTCATAACATATATGACGCAAAATAATTAAATATATTAAGGCAACTGTGCATTGGAAATTATCGCGTGCTTTGAAACGCCGTTCTGACTAGATTAAGAAACAATAAGGTCTGATTTTTAGATATATGATTGTTGACTATATGATTGTTTATCTGATTTTATCGATACGTGATTGCTTAAAATTTCCTCGATAGAAAAAAATTCCAAAGTTGGGTCTGAATTTTCCTTTTTTTACTCAGCCTACTCAAACGATACATTATTTTACGACACAATCAAGTTAATACTATAGTATTTTATCTCATCTAAAATATCACTTTATGAAATTCAAATAAAACGTCTCTAAGTTAGGTAAGTATTTATCGAAATTTGCAAAAGCCATTCCCGATGAGTGTTACATCTCTTTTCCTCATGCGCGGAATGCATCAGCGTGTCTCTGTCTAGGGGGCGTGTTCGACTCAAATCAAGGCATCGCCTTAAACAAAATTATTAAATAATCATATTATATTAATCATGCATTGTGCTTATGTCAAATTAATTAATAATCATTCATTATATGTCAATGTCTTAAAGGTTTTTCTACGGAGTAGTATGCTTTTTGCACCAAAAAATGGCATAAGCTTTTTTAAAAATATGGTGCTCAATTGCCACAACATAGCTGTTGAATAAGCCTGGACCTACTTCGCCAAGTCATTTTTGAGGTACAACTTGACGCTGAAATCCGTAACAATTAAGTTTCCGGCTCGCTGGCTCGGTTGACAGCGTGTTGGCGGTATAAATATTCAGAATTATACCTGTACCTTTAAACTAGGCCAGGGTAGGCTGGCTAGTTTTGACTGGTGTCTGCTGGCAATACACTTTAGACTCACCGTGGCATATTGCAGCCTGTCTCGTGCCTCGTTGTCGAGCTGCCTCTGTATGTCGTCCTGGTCATCACTAAGCGTATTCACTCGGGGACTGGTCTGGTCCTTGGTAGTGGTGCCTGATGGAAATAACACTTTATGTCCGGCCGTTACGGCACAGATTTCATTGCGCAGCGTGATTCATAACTCCTCGTTGTGGTTTGTCGTCCACGTGTAAGTATTAGTTAAAGAAATGACGTGTAGTTTCAGTGTCTGAGAGGGAACCGGATGGCTCAGGAGCTCAAATGCTGCGAGCCATCCGGTTGCCTCTTGGACACTGCAACTACGCGTCATTGCTCTGAATATATAAAGTAATCTGTTCAGCATATCGCATTGCACAACGTTTAACTGCACCATCTGGTCCCAGAATAATACACTAAGGTGTAGATGATTATCGGAGCATATTATGCAGTCTAAGATTTGCTTAATTTTGCTGTCCTTGTCGCCCGCTGCACAAAACTCTCATTCCGGGTCACAGAGGACGTAAACTTTTGGGCAAAATTGGGCTTTTGGGCGATAATAAACAAACAATATTTATTGTGCTTGCCTTGAGACAAGTATCGAGGGAGCTAAATTCTTCTCTACATTAAGATAAAAGAGGTGAATTGAGGGCAGACATCCATAAACTAGGTGCTAGCTTCGTCTGTATAAAATAAAATAGGTAGTTGAGTGATTCCAAGTTACACAGAAAAGCTGGGGTACGATTTGGGTTTCAAAATGAGATAGGGGACATAACCTCATAATACAGATAAACCTCGATATATGGATAGGGATATCTCCACGCTCACGTCACATTTTGTAGGTCAAGTAAAAATTGTAAGGCACAAATTATAAATACCTTCGATTCTTTTTCCTAAAAAATACGGTATTGAAAAAAAATAACATCCGCTGCACGTGCACAGTACTTTACAATGTATGTGTGCATATTATCTTTTCCCATGTCGGAACAACGTGTGTTACGTAATGTACTCTTTTCCAACCAGAAGCGTGCCCTATCTACTCATCTTAAGTAAGGCCTTTAGGTTGACTTGAGAGCTTTAGTAAACAATTCTAGGCTCAACTAATTCCAGTATTTAAGATAATATTATTGTCACTGTTAAAATGATTTTCGGTCCGAGTCTGTGAAACTTTGGCTGTTTTAAATGATTTGTGCGGCATTCATTGATTTATTTATTTATTACGTAAGTAAATCCACACCATCTATATTAAAGATATTAGGAGATATTTATTTCTGATAAATACGTCAATTACGCAATTAATTGGCTACGAATATTGCAGTGAGATCAATAAAAGTTGAATTCATAACATATACGAGTATAATACAAAATATGAACGAAACTTCTGAACTTATACATGATTTATATTTAAATATCTACAGAACTAATAACGGCGACAGAATTATTTTAGTTTTGGTAATCATGTCGATTTAAACTTATGTAGACGGTTGTGGAAGATGTCTTATTAGAACACTTAGAACAAGAGATGGTTTCGTAACTCTAGATCCTCGGGAGTCAGGTCAACGAGACTCCTTCAGCTTGTTTGTCCAAGGCCGCACACGGCAGCATTTCGAGGCCGCTTCCGCTACGCAGAAACCAAGTGCTGGAACATCATTCCTCCTCCTCTCCGTGCCTTAAAGTCTATTCATAGCTTTAAATTAAAACTCCGGATACATCTTTTTAATGTACAAATTGGTCGTTAATTACTTGTTACTTATACAATAAGAAAATAATCTGTGGGTGCAATCCGATTGTTGCAGTAGGCTGCTTGCTTATCTCATTGCTGCATAACACATAGCTATTTTTTCTTTATTTGTATATGATTATGTTCATTGTAATACTCGTAGTAGTTTTACGCTTGGTTATTACCACTTTGTTATTTCATGTTTTTATTACGTACAGAGTCAATTATATGTTTCAGTGTTGCATGCAAATAAATTCTAATGTTACCCGCTAGTTTTAAGTTCACTTTTGTAATTTTTAGGCATATACAGTGCCCAAAAATTATAAGATTGTTTGTTTAGTTTAGTCCTAGTTTTATTTATTTTTCGGGCTCTCACTGAAAACCAGCGTCACGGCCCCGTGACAACATGCTGAGTGAGGCTCCCGTTTAGCACTGTAATATAAGGTTACCTTTTTGATTGCATTTCCTTTTTCCGTGTTTTGTGTGCTAAATAAATAAATTCTTATTCTTATTTTTAGATATCGTGCGAGAAAAATTGAGAGTATGTCGCGGCCGTCCCATGATAGACGTGCTGGTAGAAAGGACTCCAAGCCAAAGGGCGTTTTCGAAATGGCTGCGTACCAGAGTGTTATATAGGATTATTTTAGTTTGTTGTTTGTTGAAGTCGCTGGAGTTTCTTCTAAGGAAACCGAGCATTCTGTGCAGCCTTTTTCAGTATTGAGTCGACGTGAGCATGAAATTTAAGTTGGCTATCAACTCAAGTAACAACACACCTAGATCTCTAATTTCAGTCACTTCTGATAGCTCGAACTCCGCCTATCTCTTATTTTATCACGAGTGGTTTTTCCGTAGGGCAGAATTTTATGAAAACTTATTCGGGTTGATAGTCATATTGTTAATATAGCACCAGGACACTATATTGTTTAAATCTTTCTGGATCATTCTTGCATCCGATTCGCATGCAACAGATATGTAATTTTTTAAGTCATATGCATAGAGCGAATACTTTGAGTGCTTAATGTGTTTAGTAATGTCATCAATAAACATTAAAAATAGGACTGGACCCAAGTGCAATCTTTGTGGAACCCCAGATTTAGCGTAGTATGTTTCCGATAATATATGTAACCATGAACCACGACGTTTTGATCTTCATAAATACAGATTGAGGTCTTTTGGTGACGTACGTTGCGAACCAATTTCATTTCATTTTCTCGCCACTGCTAGGAGATGTGGCGAAACATGGTTAGAATGGAGACTTCAAAACTGAGATTAGCTGTACGTTGGACTAACATTGCAGGATTTGCAGGCCTTTTTTGACTTTAATCATGCCACCAACGTTTTTGTAGTCCATACAATTTTACCAACTTATTTTAGGTTTAAACCAATAGTGCTATAGATGGACTTATCTCCTCGAACTCACTTATACATAATATTACCTACTTATTTAGCCTCTACAACAATGTGAAATGTGAAATGTGAAAGTTGTTACGAAAAATAAGAAACAAAAACAAGTTTCCCAAGAGAAATCATACCGATGTTTAACTGTTTGTAAGAAAAGCAAAGAACGATGTTGTTGAGTTAAAGAGCTACTGGCAGTAAAAAGGGTTGTTCATATTTTTATTGACTTCGCAATTTCAAGAGCGGTTGCTTTGACGGTAAATAAAAACACTAATAGTGTACGTACAAAAGTTTCATTCTGTGTTTGTTCCCATGAATAACTGGTTTATTTAAGAGTTAGATGATTTGTAGTGTACAATGATAAAAGATGAAAGATAGTCTTCCTACTCGATAGACTCACGAATGCGGGGGGAGCCGTGATGTTATCCGACTGCGACGATTGTATGGGATTATGTGTGAAGTACTATAATAACTTAGAAAAGTTGAAAAACCCCCGACATTTTCATTTCAAAGTCCAATATCTCAAAAACGGCTAAACAGATCAAACACTCGGGCTCACAACAGCTTTCGAATAAACAAAAAACGCCATCAAATCGGTCCATCCGTTTGGGATCTACGATACCACAGACAGATACACAGACACACAGACACGTTAAACTTATAAGTCTTATAACACCCCTCTCTGCGTCGGGGGTTAAAAACGGCATCTAGTGTCAAATAGATGGTGAACGAATGCTAAAAAAACGTATCCCTTCTCCTCCTCCGTATCTTCTGTTTACTAGAAACTATCAGCCGTGAAAGTATAAGAAGCGACTTTAAAAGAAAATTAAAACGACGTTACTTAAGTATTAACACCTAAGGCATAGATGTATGTGACATTTACAAACGCAACCTAAGTAAGTACAAATTAGTTAACTCTGTACTATAAAGTGATCACACAGACAAACTGTCCCGACAGTTTTGTGGGACCCTGTTAATTATTAAGTTTCTATATTCCGTTTATTAAATAAATAAATAATAATTATGATACTATAATTATGTACTTACCGTAGCAAACAAGCATCTGCATAAACAAGAATATAAAGCATAGCGCATCAAATTTCACATAAAACACCATACAATAATAAAATATCGCATTTACTGGTAATACGATCTTGATACACAATAATAATCACTAAAATAACCTCAAAAGTGACACTGGAAGAAATGACAGTTAAGTGACGTGAAAGTAAGTAAAACTAAAAAAAACAAACAACAAGGTTATATAGGATAAATAAACTGTAGCATACATGAACCTAGAATACTAATACGAATACGAATACGTCGCCTCTTTTAGCTATATATACTCTAAGGTAGCATAGGACTGTATGCTCTGTGCCACGGAATAAAGAATCCATTGGAAGTGGTGAGTGGGCGTTCCCGTGTCGCCGAACATGAGCAATAATAAGCATACTTCTTGCACAGATTATTGTCAGTCACCTAGCGACCGCACGCAGCGTATGACATGAGTGAATATTTGTTTATTTTAGGAAAATGCCGTATTGCGTTATTGAAAGCTGCTCCAATAATAGCACATAAAAAACTTATCTCATGGAAGTATTTCTTGTCATCGTTAAGTAATATTTTAGAATACGTATAAAAAAATATTTAATTTTCATATTCTTAGACAGAATTTGCGCCTGTAGTCAAGGAAATATCAATTCTATGTATCTAACAATAAAGTTCATAATCCTGTGTATTATTTCGCTACTCAGATCGTGAATGCGCAGCAAATTTCCCGAAGGTTCGCTACTCAAATGCTGTGGTTAAGGTCGATACTTGTTATCGATAAACCAAAATGAAAAAGATTATATTTTTATGAGTAATATGCAGAGCCCGGAATTCTCGTAGCACTTTTGAGCTGTCATAGGGACTTCTCGTTTATCGACTTCCGTTTACACATATGTATTATTGTATAATCGGAAGTATTGTAGTGTTATAAATATAAATTAAAATAATAATATTTTATTGTTTATTGCTTATTCCTTTTATTGCTTTTTAATTTTTATAATTTATGGATGGCTTACCTATGCCTTTTAATCAGGACAAAGACCATTCTTATTATTTATAAGGAAGAATAAAATATTATTATTTTAATTTATATTTATAATTTCCTAAAAGTTGGTATCCAAAGGTTATCTCGAAGAGATCGCTAATTCGCGATAAGACTGTGTGTTGTTACGTCTACTCGTAATCATGTTTTACATATTGTATTCTGTATTTATTGATATACATAATGTATAATCGGAAGTCGATAAACGAGAAGTCCCTATGACAGCTCAAAAGAATTCCGGGCTCTGGTAATATGTATCTGAATATTGTGTCATACACAATAAAATAACTATTATAATCTTATAGTTTTCCTAAAGACACAAATACTAAGGAAAAATGCATTGATGCAACGGGGAGGAAGGATTGGTTTCCGCAACGATTCAACACCATTTGTTCGAAACATTTTGATGCAACTCATATTTGAGTTTCGCAAAAAAGAAATCGCTTCATTCTTGAAGATTCAATTCCCACGCAGAGTATGTAGCGTAATTACGAACAATTAATTCAATTCGCAATACGCACGGCGAACTACTGACATTTAGTTTCCTGTTATCCCGCACAACGAACAAATTTGACGGTAAATTCTCACTAGACCGCACTCGCACAACGTCGGCACTGTAGATTGCTGTTAAAATAATTCTATATAGTATTTGAGATGTGCTTGTATTAAATTAAACGAATTATATTCTTTGTTTATTAGATATCTGTGTTTAATTGTTACTAAATTTATTTATTTATTGATTGATACATAGAAAACCAACAGCGCAACATATTTAACACAAAAGTAATTTAGTATAAATGTTACCTACTACTTATTATATCGTAAACAAGATTTTATTAGAAACAATTTGTAAATAAGTCTTAGCTTAATATTTACCGATGAATATCATAAAAATATCGATAGTTAAACTCATACCATACCGACATCCCTATTCCGTTACAACCAAATAGTCGTATCATCATACACATTTTGCAGTACATGCGACTTTTCGGTTTCAAGCGGTCGCATCTTCTGAATGGAAGGATGTTTTGAAAACACCGCCATCTTGCGTCGAGTAGCCGAAGGACCACGCCTCTTGCAAGTCTTGCAACGCATATGGTAACGGACGTAAGAAATATTTACTTGACACTCTAAATGAGACCGTAAATAATACTAGTTAAAGTAGCTTTTGCATATAAAATTAGCTACCGTTAACAACATATTGGCACAGCACGTTTTAACAAATTGAAAGCGTATTGCGTGTTATTTATTCTGTGCTCTGTGCATTGCATAGTACATAAAATACATTTAGATACATATAAATAAAAGTCTGATAGATAAAACCCTATCCTATTACTTGGGCTTGAATTACGCTGCCGCTGTTGAAATAGGTTTTGTCTAAACTCTAGATACCAAAAAGAAACACGTTGTTGTCACTGGTCTGTCACGATTGGAAATAAAACAAAGTATATATATATTTTAAAGTGCGTTTATGTTAAATTACTTCTACCTCTGTGTCTCGTTAACGACAATAGCCGCGACCTGCGGTGGCGGTGAATAGTGAATTTCATAACTACTTAATGACAATGTTTCCTAATGACTGCTGCGGCCAGGCAACGCTAGTGTGATTCATGCCTTACAGAGGACGCTTAAACATTTTCTATGACAGTAATGACTCGTGTAATGTAACAGTAATGGCAAATTAAAAATGTCATTATAATCTGATTAATGAACTAACTAAAGTGGAAATATAACACTGCGTTGCTTCAGTGATACTTTTGTACAGCAAGCATAGGTACGGTTTTGAATGTGGCCGTGTCTGATGTCTTTATATGTTATTAGGGAGTTCAACAACGGCTTCTTCTTCGACGAATCTACTTCATTTCAACACACGGTACGTACGCATCCTGACCCCGTATCATAGTCGGCCTTATCACGCGATAAGTGACAAGATAGAGCGTTCGTCTCGTTTTATTGAACGGTATCACCTAGTGACGGACGCTCTATTTTGTCACTTATCGTGTGATAAAGGCCGTCCATGCTACAGGGTTGATCTGCCATTTGTTTTTATAAAATAATTTTGATCAAAATTCTTTATATACACTGAATGCAAAATAACAGCTTTACGGCCTTGTAACCTCATACATAGGTTTAGGTACAGTCAAGTGAAAAAATATGTATCAATTTAATCCTCTCATAAATATGTACCGAACCCTAAATCCGCTGACATTTGAGGACATAATATTTATGAGTAAGTTGTATGCCCCCATATTTTTACCCTTGACTGTACCTACCACGTTCACTGCAGGTCAGTCTCGAATTAACCGGCAACCAGTAATCTAAAATGACGGGTCGCGGCAAAGGAGGCAAAGGTCTTGGGAAAGGAGGCACAAAACGCCACAGGAAAGTTCTCCGGGACAACATCCAGGCCATCACCAAACCCGCGTGCCGCGGCGGCGTCAAGCGAATCTCCGGGCAAATTTCTTACGGGCTTACTTATCAGTCTTTCTGGAGAACGTCATTAGAGATGCAGTTACCTACACTGAACACGCAAAAAGGAAGACCGTAACTGCCATGGACGTCGTTTATGCGTTGAAGCGGCAAGGAAGAATGCTATATGGTTTCGGAGGATAGACTCAAGATTTGTGATATAATATTTGTTGTAGTTCATGTAATTGATTATGGTTTGGTAATAAAGTGATTACTTACGTAACGATAACAAGCCACAAGAAAGAGTTGTCAATACATCGTATCCTCAAATGAATAGTCGGAAATTATACGCATGCAACTTCTGTGTAGTTGTTTCCGCTTTCTATCAGTCAGAACGTATGCTTGTTTGCCACCTATCAAAGGTCGTGGTTTTAATACTTTTAATAGCTGAAGGTTTTAATAGCTGTTTTGAACTTTTTTAGTGACTTTTCTATTCCTAGCTTTATTCATCGCAGTTCTAACTAAGGCTATGAAAGCAGAATCCGAATCAGTCACTCTTAGCGTTATTCCCGGTTGAGCCTCTAAAAGAGCCCAGGGTCCAGTTTGACACCTAATCGCAAGATTTGGTATTGGCACTAGTTTTATGAAAGCGACTGCCATCTGACCTTCGAACCCAGAGGGAAAACTAGACCTTATTGGGATCAGACCGGTTTCCTCACGATGTTTCCCTTCAACTTTATGTTCCGATAAACTCACTTGTATGAGCCGTAATTCGAACCCACGACCGCTGGTTGACAGACGCATGCCTGAACCACTATATGTATAGGCTGCCGTACCTTCTGAGCGGGCAGCTAGTATATACACCGTGTCCAATGTTGGATACAAGTCTAAAATATCATAAAATTACTGCACGATACCAAATAACATAAAAGGTATGTTAAAAAGAAAACTAACAAATATTTACAAAAAATGTTTTAAATTTACTACGCCTTTCCGGAACGTTTCTCAAACCCATCACTTGCGGCACGCACTACTTCTATAGGCATTTCATCCCAAATACGCTCGATATTTTATTTAATTGATCAGGATTTGTCATTTTACAATTATTCCGTTTAGAGAGCATATACTCGTACGACCATAAGTAAATACAATTCTAAAGGATTTAAATCCGGAGAGCCGGGAGGCCATTCATTCTTGGATAAGAAATCAGTTAATTTTGCCCTACACCAGGATTTAACGCTGTTTGCAGTATAGAAAAGTGCTTCATCCTGTTGAAAAATATAATAGTCATCTTCAAACATGCGTTGCAGATTTGGAGCAACAACCTAGTCCAGAACTTCGGTTTTGTAATAGTAGCGTTGATTTTAACACCCTTATCGATGAATATCAAACGAAGTTTGCTCCACTTACACACTGCTCAGAGGAAAAAACTAGACCTTATTGGGATTAGACCGGTTTCCTCACGATGTTTTCCTTTACCGAAGAGTTAAAGGTAAATATTCCGTACATAAGATCCGAAAGTCCAGAACTTCGGTTTTGTAATAGTAGCGTTGATTTTAACACCCTTATCGATGAATATCAAACGAAGTTTGCTCCACTTACACACTGCTCAGAGGAAAAAACTAGACCTTATTGGGATTAGACCGGTTTCCTCATGATGTTTTCCTTTACCGAAGAGTTAAAGGTAAATATTCCGTACATAAGATCCGAAAGTCCAGAACTTCGGTTTTGTAATAGTAGCGTTGATTTTAACACCCTTATCGATGAATATCAAACGAAGTTTGCTCCACTTACACACTGCTCAGAGGAAAAAACTAGACCTTATTGGGATTAGACCGGTTTCCTCATGATGTTTTCCTTTACCGAAGAGTTAAAGGTAAATATTCCGTACATAAGATCCGAAAGTCCAGAACTTCGGTTTTGTAATAGTAGCGTTGATTTTAACACCCTTATCGATGAATATCAAACGAAGTTTGCCCCACTTACACACTGCTCAGAGGGAAAACTAGACCTTATTGGGATTAGACCCGTTTCCTCACGATGTTTTCCTTTAGCGAAGAGCTAAAGGTAAATATTCCGTTCATAAGATCTGAACGTCCAGAACTTCGGTTTTGTAATAGTAGCGTTGATTTTAACACCCTTATCGATGAATATCAAACTAAGTTTGTCCCACTTACACACACTGCTCAGAGGGAAAAACTAGACCTTATTGGGATTAGACCGGTTTCCTCACGATGTTTTCCTTTACCGAAGAGCTAAAGGTAAATATTCCGTACATAAGATCCGAAAGTCCAGAACTTCGGTTTTGTAATAGTAGCGTTGATTTTAACACCCTTATCGATAAATACCAAACGAAGTTTGCCCCGCTTACACACTGCTCAGAGGGAAAACTAGACCTTATTGGAATTAGACCGGTTTCCTCACGATATTTTCCTTTACTGAAGAGCTAAAGGTAAATATTCCGTACATAAGATTCGAAAATCTCATTAATACGAACCGGGATCCAAATGCACAACCGCCGCTTGACAACCGCATGCTTGAACAACAACAAAGCTAGGTACCGTTATGATAGCTTATATTTCAATTTAAAACTTAGAACAATTTATTTGGAGCTTCATGTGTTTTATACCAGTTCGAAACATATTGTAGCCACTTATGGGACACGGTGTATATTGTAAACAGATAGATGGCGGGTTTAGACTTTTCACTTTCACTTACTTTATGAAAGTGTGTTACATTAAGTTTCCTAAAATATCACGCCGTTAACCTGCGAATGTCAAAAAACGTTTTGTATGGTCGTCGAACCACCTTAAGTATGTTTAATTTCTTGTTATGAGAAAATGTCGGATATTATGATTCAATCTTATGTTTTTTTTTTGTAGGTCTAAACCCGCCATCTATCTGTTTAATTATATTACTAAAAAAAATCTTTAGGCGTGCACTCCATACATAAAACTGAGTCAATTTTTTTTTTCATTGCAGTCCCACCTGTGGCACATCAATCGATAGGCCTTTCAAAATAAATATAAGGTTTCTCAGCAATTTTTTGATTAAGTAAATAGAGTCGGAGATAATCGCCCCGAAAGTCACTAAAATTGTGTCCCTCCCCCCTCTAATTTTTGAACCGTGTATTTTAAAAATATGAAAATAGTCATGGCCATAGGGCTTATTAAATTCTTTCAGCGAAAATTGTTTTGAACAAGATCGGTTCAAAGGTTTTTGAGATATTTCTAAAAAAACTGTCTTCCTTAAAGAAAAGGAGATTTCAGTAAAGATATGACCTTTTTAATAGGCACGGAACCCTTCGTTGTGCGTGCTCCGACACGCACTTGAGCGCTTTTATACCATGATTGTAGCAGTCGGAGATGATCTTCTAGCCGATGGACAGCAGCTACCTGTCCATCGGCTTTACAGATGATGGTGGCAAAAGGACTTCCTTATGGGTCGGTGTCCTCCCCGCCGAAGAACAAATCATGTTGGTGGCAAAAGGATCGCCTTTTAAGTATGATGTCCGATCTAAGTCACTACAAAAATCAGGTTGGTGACAAATAGATCTCCTTGTCAGGGTAATGGTCTCCTAGCCGATAGAAAACTCAGGTTGGTAGCAAAAGAATCTCTTTGTAAGAATGTTGCTTTCGACCAATGGAAAACTCAGGCTAGCGGCAAAAGGAATTCCTTTTAAGGAATCTGGTTTCTGGCCAATGGATTGGTCAGGTTCCTGCTCTGATAGCCTGTTAGAACTGCAATGAATGACATAAATTTTAAATCGGCTACCTTCAGCTGTGACAACCATTACCTTTGATAGCCGGCATACTACCACATGTTCTGACTGATAGAAAGCGGAAACTCAACTGCATAGAAGTTGCATGCGTATTACCAACTCTTTATTTATTTGAGGCTACACACATATGCGCACACACACACATGCTGCATGTAAGCAGAACTTAGTTTATATAACGGACTATAAGTATTTGCATTATGACAACGCTATCGTTAATATTGACGGTTATTGTACTGGGATGACATCGCTGTCATAATGCAAATAGGAATGGAAATACTATAGTATTCTCTAAAACAAATATCTACCTAACTTTCCTTAACACTATTGTAAATCTTGTTTATTCGCTCTCGCAGACTGCCAAGATGAAGTCTGATCTAATAATAATAAATGATTTATATCATAAAACACTTGTTACATGATATGGGATATATCGATCAGACTTCATCTTGGCAGTCTGCGAGAGCGAATAAACAAGATTTACAATAGTGTTAAGGAAAGTTAGGTAGATATTTGTTTTAGAGAATACTATAGTATTTCCATTCCTATTTGCATTATGACAGCGATGTCATCCCAGTACAATAACCGTCAATATTAACGATAGCGTTGTCATAATGCAAATACTTATAGTCCGTTATATAAACTAAGTTCTGCTTACATGCAGCATGTGTGTGTGTGCGCATATGTGTGTAGCCTCAAATAAATAAAGAGTTGGTAATACGCATGCAACTTCTATGCAGTTGAGTTTCCGCTTTCTATCAGTCAGAACATGTGGTAGTTTGCCGGCTATCAAAGGTAGTGGTTGTCACAGCTGAAGGTAGCCGATTTAAAATTTATGTCATTCATTGCAGTTCTAACAGGCTATCAGAGCAGCAACCTGACCAATCCATTGGCCAGAAACCATCATCCTTAAAAGGAATTCCTTTTGCCGCTAGCCTGAGTTTTCCATTGGTCGAAAGCAACATTCTTACAAAGAGATTCTTTTGCTACCAACCTGAGTTTTCTATCGGCTAGGAGACCATTACCCTGACAAGGAGATCTATTTGTCACCAACCTGATTTTTGTAGTGACTTAGATCGGACATCATACTTAAAAGGCGATCCTTTTGCCACCAACATGATTTGTTCTTCGGCGGGGAGGAAACCGACCCATAAGGAAGTCCTTTTGCCACCATCATCTGTAAAGCCTGTGAGGAATGATTCTAGCCGATGGACAGGTAGCTGCTGTCCATCGGCTAGAAGATCATCTCCGACTGCTACAATCATGGTATAAAAGCGCTCAAGTGCGTGTCGGAGCACGCACAACGAAGGGTTCCGTGCCTATTAAAAAGGTCATATCTTTACTGAAATCTCCTTTTCTTTAAGGAAGACAGTTTTTTAGAAATATCTCAAAAACCTTTGAACCGATCTTGTTCAAAACAATTTTCGCTGAAAGAATTTAATAAGCCCTATGGCCATGACTATTTTCATATTTTTAAAATACACGGTTCAAAAATTAGAGGGGGGAGGGACACAATTTTAGTGACTTTCGGGGCGATTATCTCCGACTCTATTTACTTAATCAAAAAATTGCTGAGAAACCTTATATTTATTTTGAAAGGCCTATCGATTGATGTGCCACAGGTGGGACTGCAAAAAAAAAAAAAAATTGACTCAGTTTTATGTATGGAGTGCACGCCTAAAGATTTTTTTTAGTAATTTAATTACAAAACTATGTAGCGGCTAACAAAATACACCTATCCTCAAAATTTTATTCAAATACACCTTATAGTTTTCGAGTAAAATGCCTGTGACATACGGACGGACAGACAGACATAAGGGTTCCGTTTTTTGCCATTTGGCTACGGAACCCTAAAAATAACATAAATTAAATACGTCAAAAGCGCCTCCCGTAATTCCGCTGTTGCTTCTATGATGAGTACTTTTGGTGGTTAGTGCCTTAGGATTGCAGGTGGTCTACCCATCAGCTCGTCCCCGAACAAAGTGTGCTCTCCGGCGTTCCTCCCTCCAAATTACGTTTAACCCCTTCCATGCTTCCAGGTATTTTTAATAATGTTGCCATATAATAATCTGCATTTACCCTAAAACTGACCATGCTTGCCATGTAAAAGCTGATTTATCCGAGTTATAATGATAAAATCATGACATTCGGCCATCCGTCAGCGCGCAGTCACCCGACGCGCGCACGAAATGTAATTGAAAAGGTATTTAGAATATCCTTCGATTGAGATATATATCAATAAAATAATGGCATAATTGAACAATACATTTTATTTGACGACTTAATTAATAATAACATACCTACTTAAAAATGTATATGTCCACACAAACTTTTAATGTAGGTATTTTTTTTTTACTGTTGTGAATTGTGTTAGCCTAATTATTCAACTCTGTTTGCAATAATCACTTTATATTCTTTTACAAGAGCACAATATAATTTAATACAGAAAATATTTATTCTCTAATATAAGTATACATACTTAGAAAATAATCTAAATCATGACATTCGGCAGGTTATGATTCTGTGGATGTATCTGATTCAGTACCTGTACCAGCGTTATCGTCGCTTGCGATACTACCTCTATGAGCTTTTACATTTATCCACGGTCTCATGTCTCATTCTATCGGCTGCTACAACTTTATTTTACCTTTGTTTTACTAAGGTTGATTGTTGTTTCGGCCGCGAAATACTGCGTTTAAGTACATAGTTGTCATACAATTTTGTTTCTATAAACGCGTAAGGATTCTATTGGTAGCTTTAAATTTACTCTGGAATTTTTTTTTATGATTTAAACTATATTTTATAATTTATACTTTATTACGATATTTGATGGTTTACTATCCATATAGCATCACTACGTTATCAATTTGAACATGAGGCATCATGCCTATTGTGACAAATGTGAAGAATTAGCCCATTCCAGTTTTTTCATGGTAAAAATATAATATCATAGTTCAGAATTGTCTATTCATATGCATTAGAAAAATGAAACGACATATCGAATAAATCGATCAAACTAATCACGCAATCTCGTTCTCACTCAATTTTAGTTTTTAGTTATTGACGAGATAACTACAAAATTGACATCTCATGAGACTCGATTCACAAGAACCGAAGAGATCGCGTCCGAATTATCAACATTAAAAGAGGTAAATGAAAGTCTTCATCCCCAGGTTACCTCACAAACTGTGAAGCTTTCTGCCTACGAATCTCGACTGAATTCAATAGAAAACTGTGCTATTCATAACCCCTGTCGCCAGAAAACAATAGAATCGCTCCAAGAGTAACTAAATTAACAAACACAAGCACGTCTAAGAAACGATATTGAAATATCAGGACTAAACGAGAACCCAGGAGAAAATACCACTCATTTACTCCATACTCTCTCAGCCGTGGCGGGCATGAAGCTGTCAGACTCTGACATTGACTACGTGAGCCGCACTGGGCCACAGCGAAATAATCGTAACGAACCCCCCCGGCCACTTGTCAGATTCTGTCGCCGGAACGTTCACGACCGATTTTATCTCTCTGCTAAATTGCGACGCCTTAACACAAAAGATCTGATAATTGATGGACCTGTACAGAACGTCTACATTAACGAACGTCTTACGCGCGAGAATAAGCAGCTTTTTCGTGAATGCAGAACCCGTTTCAAAGAAGCTGACTAAAAATATTGTTTGACAATTCTTACGCGCGAGAATAAGCAGCTTTTTCGTGAATGCAGAACCCGTTTCAAAGAAGCTGACTATAAATATTGTTTGACAAAATGGGACAAATTTACGTTAAGAAGCGTGAAGGCTGAGGTGAAGAATCCAAGGCAATGCTTATCAAATCCTCCAATGACATCACTTGTATCCTCAACAAACCTCCGTCGGCATCGGACTACTCGATTAATCAACGGCGAGAAACTTGAAGCGTGCCCTACAAACTTTATCCTCTCTAGTTCTCTAGCTCATTTTCTTTGTTAGAACCTACATGCAACACTTTATATCACACTGTATATTACACTACACAATTCTAAACAATTACTGGCTCTACAATAATACCACTCTTCTCTTTGTTCTCTCTGTTAAATATTCTCGATCACTCTGGCAGGGTCATCATATTTGTAAATTTTATTGCAGACACAAACAGCATAAATATGATTAATCAAGATATGTTACTGGATCTGGACACTAATGATTCACCTTGCTTCACTGCTGATCGACCCGAGGCATGTATTGGGCAGGCATGTTACGCATTAATGACAATTGCAACCTTAAAGTTCTTACTTTCAACATAAGAAGCTTGAAAAGGAATTTTGGCATTTTTTTACTAAATTTGATAAGAATAAACATTTCTATAGATATAATAGTTCTAACTGAATGCTGGCTTCAGAAGGATACCATTCAAATTACTGGCTTTCAATCATACCGGATACTCAGAGGTATTAATGAAGCGGGTGGTGTAGTAATTTATATTAATAACTTATGGAGACCTGAAGTGACAGAACCATCATTTCAGGAAGCAGACTGCTTGATAGTTGAAATAAAAATCACTTCAGTGTTTTAGGTATTTATCGCCCTCCCTGTTTCACTGACACTTTTCCTTTTTTGAACTCGCTCTCATCTTGTACCGTATCCATCACAAACTCACCATGTGTGGTTGTTGCTGGAGACATAAATATAAATACCTTATCAGAAAACAGCTCAGATATGAGTACTGTTACGAATTATTTATGTTTGCCAGCTGAGCTCGGTCTTAAACCAACCGTTAACAAACCTACTCGAGGCAATTCTTGCCTAGACCATATTCATGTTTCCTATAGGTTTCAAGCTACCTCAGTTATCTATGGGTCAAGTATCATGGATCATGATCTGGTTATTACTGGTATAGATACTAACACATCAAAACCAAAACATGAAAAGCGCTTTATTACTAAAGTCAATTATACTGCTGTGGCGGAGGAATTAAATGCGACTAACTGGAGCTCTGTCTCAAGCTCTGAAACTGTTGACGATGCTGTCAAAGCTTTTAATAATTTGTTTGTAAATTCCTTGCACAAACATACTACACGAACGACGATTAGTCGATCTAAATTTACATTGAAGCCCTGGATGACGCCTGGTCTTATTCGATGCTCCAAACATAGGGATCATCTTCATGCAAAATCCCGAACGGATCCCAATGACGAAACGTTGAAACTTATATACAACCATTACAAAAAAAAACATAAATCTTCTCCGTAAATTAAAATATGAATATGAGTCCAAAGAGTTATTTGAGCACAAAGATAACCCAAAAAAACGATGGAAAACTATAAAAAATATAACATAATCTAAGAAAAGCTCCCAAAAACCTTTAGAACTCTCCATAATTAAGAATTCGGTGACTGACTCTCTAAACTTTTGTAGTGAATATTTCTCCAACGTCGGCAAAAACTTGGCAAATCGTATCCTCTCTGACGTGAACAGGACAAAGGAGGAACTAGCTCAAATGGCCTCAACAGGTGTATCACCGCCACAGTCCCTTTTCTTGGAGCATACCGATGAAGCCGAAGTCGAGTCCCTGATAATTAGTTTACGACCAGATTATGCTCCAGGCCTTGATGGAATTACAAACCAATTAGTGAACTCCTCTCTCTCATATATATATAATATGAGTATGGCTGACGGAACTTTCCCAAATGATTGGAAAATCGCTGTAATCACTCCGATACACAAAGCAGGATACAGATCTGAGCCTGGAAATTACAGACCGATCTCATTACTGGATGTTTTTTCAAAAATATTGGAAAAAATAATAAGCAAACGTCTGATCAGTGTTGCAGAAAAAATAACCCCTTTTCAGAACGCCAGTTTGGATTCCGAAGAAATAAATCAACTGGAGATGCGGCAGAACTGATGACTAAGCTTGTCTCAAATTATCTAGATGAAAATAAGGCCTGCGTAGGGGTATTCCTTGATTAAGCAAAGGCATTTGATACTGTTTCGATCCCGATTCTACTAAGAAAACTCGAACTCCTTGAAGTCAGAGGCAACGCCTTGGCCTGGTTTAAGAGTTATCTATCAAATCGATCCCATTGTGTTAAAGTTGACCAAAACATCAGTGACAGTACTGTTATTGATTTTGGTGTTCCACAGGGAAGTATACTGGGACCAACTTTATTTATACTCTATATCAATGACATTACCGCTACAAATTTACCAAACGCAGATGACACCGCCATTATTTTTAACGATGACTCATGGGCCGAAGTAGCTTAATTGGCAGAAAGAGGTTTGTCTACTATGGCAGAATGGCTTCAGGCCAATTTACTGACATTGAATGTCACCAAAACCAAATTTGTCTGCTTTCATAAAACTAGAGCCTCAGCACCGGACAATTTCCCCAGTATTGCTCTTCACACATGTAAACGTCATGGACTTCTACCATCGGCATGTTTATGTGCACAAATCGCTAGGAGCACTGCTATTAGGTACCTTGGCGTTATTTTCGACGAAAAACTCACTTTCCAGCAGCATATATTAATTACGGCAAGTCGTGTTCGCAAACTCATATATATCTTTAAAATTCTACACAATTCAGCTGACAAACGATTATTAAAAACCGTCTATCTTTCCATATGTCATACTGTCATTACATATTGTATCACCACTTCGGGCGGAGCTGCAAAAAATATATACTTCTCCTGGAAAGAGCACAAAGAGCGGTACTTAAAGTTTTCCTAAGAGATCGTCGCCGCTTCCCGACTCTGCTGGTCTATAAGAACATGGATGTACTTAATGTCCGTGGGAGTTTGATTATGCGAGTGATATTGAAATGTGGCTCAAAGGTTATTAATTCTGTCGAATATACAGAACTATCGCAAAAACGTAATTTCAGTTTTTGGCCAAAGGTTTGGCTCGTTTCTCCATCCATTCATATATAATAAAATATTTACAACCTTTGCAAGACTACTCAACGAGGGAAGTAAAACTTAAGGTGCAATCATGGCTCAATTCACTTCCTTATGAGGACATAGAGAAGATTCTGGAAATAGTCAAGTAAAACATACACATATACGCACACAAACACTTTACAAACACACATACATTTTATTCTTCATTCAAACTGATATTTATAATATTTAATATACTATTCAATTTAATAAAATTTAATAATATGCGGTCTCTTGCGATGCAGGCAAAGCCTAGTGCAGAGACTGGTACTTGTGATATACTACGTGTAAACTATTTTGCTGAATAAATGTCTTATGTCTTAGTTATTGCACGTTATTCATAATTATTATTTAGTATATCGAATTTCGCTGTAGCAAGTCTCATGTTTGCATCAAACATACTATAAGAATCATGTAACAGTTCCGTTGTAAATGCGCTTGCTCATTCCGGATATCATGATTTGGTCGATACATAATTTCACCATCAAAACTGTGATATAAAGAACGATACCGTTAATAACGCTCAATCCAAACATAGCTTACAAGACAAAACACTTACACGCCAAACATAACTTCATAGACGTACACTAATATCACATAAAACACGTATCAGACATGACTTCAACGATGCACATCCACGTTACACAATACTTTATAAAAGCATTAATGCGTCTGACAAAACTACATAATAAACGCACGGTCACATCAGACATAACTGAATACGTACTCTTCAAACAAATTTTAAAAACGCACTCACGTCATTCGAACTTTATAGACGCACTCTCACGTCAAATACAACTTCATAGACGCACGCTCACGTCAATCAAAAACTTCAGAAACGCACTCAAGTCAAATACAACTTCGTACTCTTTGTAGACGCACGCTCACGTCAACCAAAACTTCAGAGACGCGCTCTCACGTCAAATACAACTTCATAGACGCACGCTCGCGTCAACCAAAACTTCATAGACACAAAACTTCATAGACGCACTCTCACGTCAAACAAAACTTCATAGACGCACTCTCACGTCAAACAAAACTTCAGAGACGCACTCTCACGTCAAACAAAACTTCAGAGACGCACTCTCACGTCAAACAAAACTTCATAGACGCACTCTCACGTCAAACAAAACTTCTGAGACGCACTCTCACGTCAAACAAAACTTCAGAGACGCACTCTCACGTCAAACAAAACTTTATAGATGCACTCTCACGTCAAACAAAACTTAGACTAACAATAATAAGAATATTCTTTATTGCATAAAAATAAAAATGATTAACACCAAATTAGGTGGCAACAGGCGGTTTTATCGCTAAAAAGCGATCTCTAATGCACTGCATCAACGCTTAAACAAAAAAATACTTAAAAGGCACAGCCACAAAGAAAGTTTCATTTATTTGAATCTTAGTTCCTAAGTTATAATATACATACAACGCACACCGAAATATACACGTACACGTGTAAGTAAACATTTTATTTATATTTTATTAATTATAAGGAGTTCGGCAAAATTGTATATTCAATAGTTTATGAAAAACATGTCTTCAATCTGCGCCCTGATGAAAATGAAGGGCTGCAGTCTTTTGGCACACGTCTATCATAGATTTAAAAAGAAATAAAACATGAACTTAAAACATTTGTTAAGACATCTGTAATAATTTATGCTATTAGCAATATCCGGATATTGTCACCAACAACGGGTCAGTCGACTACGTTTTACAATTATGCTTTTCGTTACAATATGAGATGTTGTTCCGGGTACCCACTTGAAGGCCTCATTACATTTAGAAAACCATCTACGTATCTACGTTCCAGCATCCATATTAATTTACTCATTGCAGTATTTAAGTATTTACACAACATCTACCATTAAGGAAATGCTACAGCATCGGCGACGTTTCCATAGCTCAAAATAATGAAAGTGAGAATTATACTTAAAACTGTTAAAACAAAGCATATTTCGTGCATGGTTTGTTGTTTGATTTTATCGTGTTGCCTATAACAATGACTAGTCTAGCATTAGCTACGATGTAACGTATTGTCAAAGGGGTTTGCTTCTATTCCCATTAGTCCTTCAATACAGTAGTATTGCGTAAATATAAGAACAGTATTATTCACATGTAAAGTGAAAAGCGGAGAAAATACCTATTCTTACGGCACTTGAATCGCCAACAAAGAAGCTATTTAATTTTGTTCACAATGTTCAAGTTCATTGTTTCCACAAATGAATCGTGCATAACTACCCACCTTAGAAATGTTTTTTTTTTTACTTATTGGTTCGTGATTTCAAGCTAATATTAACACACTACGACAGAAATTACTAAATTATAATAATAATTCGGTTATTCAGAAAAAACCGACCAACTGTATCTCTGAATTACTTCGTTTTAAATTGTCGTTAGTATAAGTTTATAATCAATACTTCTAGATAATGCACATAACTACTTAACAGAAGCTATAATTTTAAATATTAGACATCATACTCATATCATATAATGAATTGGTTTTCTACACTTTTGGCACGAGAGGAAAACATAAATTAAATTGAAACACTTACTTGCATTTGTAGATCGATGGTTATGGGCGTGAGGATCTGAGCACTTCTGAAATATGATGAGTACTTTTGGTGGTTAGTGCCTTAGGAATGCAGGTGGTCTATCCATCAGCTCGTCCCCGAACAAAGTGTGCTCTCCGGCGTTCCTCCCTCCAAATTACGTTTAACCCCTTCCATGCTTCCAGGTATTTTTAATAATGTTGCCATATAATAATCTGCATTTACCCTAAAACTGACCATGCTTGCCATGTAAAAGCTGATTTATCCGAGTTATAATGATAAAATCATGACACTTCCTGTTTTCGAATTCAGGTCACGTTTTCAGCCCGTCGCGTAATCAATTCGTCTTTAAATCACAAATCTGAGGCATTCGCCGTTTCCGCTTTTCTAGAAATTTTCCGCAATTTTCCTGTTGTTTATGACGGGCATTCAGAAATACAAGCGGCTAAACGGGCCAAGGGCTCAAGATTTGTTTTTATAATTGGGTTTGAATCCCGACCCAGCTATGGCATATAAAATGATACACTTATTGCACAATAGTGCAAACTGATAAATTCACCATTATGTACAAATTTACTCGCTAACACCTGACACCCGTTAAAAATGTTATAAATTAGTTTCTGATGTTCATTGAGGACCGGGACACAGTCCCATAAGTGATATTTCTTGAATACAACCTTAAAGTTATTAGGTAATCTATAAAAATATCATATCTAAATTGTGATATCATTTCGACCGACCTATTGGGAGTTGGACACAAAGCTCCGAAATTTAAATAGCCAAGTATACTTCTTTCTAGTTATACAGAATCTCTGGTGCGACTGTATACTCCGTATATCCCCAGGATAATCCTCAGGAGTCACGGCACGACGCCGACGACGCGATTTATTGGCGGTGCCAGCGCGCACTGTGTCACGCAGGAAGGAACTCGCCGTTGATCCGCGCTCTCTCACAACTCAATTCGCTCTTGGCATCAGCACCGAAGTGTTACCTAATTACGTGGCGATGAATGTATATGTGTGCGGTGAATGTCTGAGCGCCTGTAAGGAGATGGATGAAAGGCAATCAACTGTACCAAAGTAATTATAAGTGTTTTTTTGTCTTGTTTAATCTCGTTTCATGACGCATTGGTTTTACTGTAATGTCATGTTGATTTTAATAAATAAATAAAAACCAAGTGCGAGTCGGACTCGCGCACGAAGGGTTCCGTACCATTATCAATTAAAACGGAAAAAACACGTTTGTTGTATGGGAGCCCCCGTAAATATATATATATTTTTATTTGTTGTATAAGCGGCAACAGAAATACATCATTTGTGAAAATGACAACTGCCTAACTATCCCGGTTCATGAGATACAGCCTGGTGACAGACGACGGACGGACAGCGGGGCCTTAGTAATAGCGTACCATTTTTATTCTTTGGGTACGGAACCGTAATAAATGTAGCGTAGAAATCGTATACGTTAGTAAAATAATGACGAAAATTTTCTAAAAATATTTTGAATACAGGCAAGTAGATACATTCAGGTAAGTAGAATTTGTTAGAAGATACTTTGATGCTAAACGTCTTGGAGCGAAGAAGTTACGAACGTATTTCTGACGTGTCGAAATTATCGTTTCCTCTTGCTTTCGCGCATTACCAAATGTGAACACGTTTACACTAATATCACAATGTGATTAGTCCATTGTTTGTTACAAATGGCCTAGGCACAGTAGGCACACGTTTCCATAATATTAGTATGCTACTAAAGAACTTACTTCCCTACCTTAATAGTGACTTACCCTCATGTAAAAAGATAAAAAAATCTCGGAGAAAAATCGTGAAGTGAACCCATGAAAAATACTTCACAATTTTCCGGAAGCAGATGGCCTCATTGGGATGCAAAATGCTGGCAGCCGCTCATTTAGCGAGGCGCTCTGTGGCAGCGAGCTGTTTAGCATTTGGTTTGAGCATTTTGGGATCCATTTCGGCAATGAAATGACTCAAGTGATGGGCACATTGTTTTCGTTTAAGCAATGCCCACTTGTTTTTGTGTGTTAAAATTGTCCGAACGAGATATCCTGTACGAGATATCTTTAGCGCATTTTGACGACTGGTTTAGTCTTGTGACCATGCCTAAGATACTAAACGGTCCTGCAGGTCGATCACGTAACGCATTGTATGCGTGTCAGGTAGATCTAACTGTTACTTTTTGTATGATAAAATGACAGTTAAACTGTCCTAACGCGTGTAAGAAACGTTACGTGACTCTGACTACCCCTCCGGTTCCAAATCCCGCTAAGGGAAAATATTTTGTGTAATGAAATGAGCATGAATACTGAATATTTATTTCTGATTCTTGGATGTTTTCTATGCAAGTACTAAGTGTATAATGCATACTATCCATAGCAATATTATAAATGCGACGTGTCTGTCTGTTACCTCTTCACGCTTCAACTGCTGAACCGATTTGGATGCAATTCAATTCAATTCAATTCAATTTCTTAATTTCAGATAAATATCCATATCGGGTTAGTTGCAGTAGGAACTTATATCTATGTTAGTTACACATTAATAAAAAGATAAAATTAAATTCAAATTCAAATACAACAAATCAAAACGCGGGGTGACACAGATCACGGCTATTTTATATATCTTACTAATGTCCTGATCTGTGCCACCCAGTGACAAAGGATGGGACAGTTGTACCTATCCGCTATCACCATCAAAATGCCGTTTTGACTCCCCCTGACAAATGTGCAAATGCACGTGACTCGAACAAAAATTAGGGCTTTAAGGTGGTTCACCAGACACCAACCATACAAAACGTTTTTTGACATTCGCAGATTAACGGCGTGATATTTTAAGAAACGTATGTAACACACTTTCATAAATTGGCTATCCATTTGCGCGAAATTGCCCCTTTCGGCGTGATTGGTTTATATAATGCCTAATTACAGTTTTCTAGTTGTAAGGGATACTAAGCCGAAGACGGACAGACGGACGGACGGACATGGCGAAACTGTAAGGGTTCCTTGTTGACTACGGAAACCTAAAAAGGCCCTAGAGGCATTGTACTGAGGATGCTGACGGCATTTCGTCGCTGAATTGCAATGCTGATGCGTTGCGTGAGAAAGCCGCCAGCTCTTCGCTGGGGGGCCTAGACAAGGTTACAATCGACAAGTGCTAACGCCAATAGAAAAATAATAAAATGTATGGGAATGACAGATGTCAACGAAAAGTGTTTCGTCGGCATCTGTCATTCCCCTACATTTTATTATTTTCTATTGGCGTTAGCGCTTGTCGATTGTAACCTTGTCTACGGCCCCTGTTACGTCACCCAGACGCTTCGCGATTTCCGCAAATATTTTTGCGCACTGGGACCCCACGGTCTGAGGGTCTCGACGCCAAAAGGCACAAACTTGTACTCTGCGGAGGGTTATATTTTTAATACTTTATACATCCTAAATAGTTATGATTCGCTAAAATGGTTCCGTTCGGAGAACAAAATGATCCTTTTAAAATTTGGGAGTCACGAAAAAGACGAATGGGTAATAAAACAGCAGTAATAGTATTTTTCACAATCGTTTTATAATAGAGAGCTTTTTAGTCGAGTACCGTGTTTAGGCCACGAAGCTTGCTGAGTAGCCTAAGTAAGGTACGAGATTAAAAAGCTTGAATGACACTATTGTGAACAATACTTTTTGTACGACTTCATTAAAATTAATAATTTGTCATTAATACGAGTCTATAAGAAAACTAAAAATCGTAACTAGTTCTACTATTGCAAAGGCTCTTTGACTTTTCAGGTAGCAAGGTAAGTGTGGCTTCCTCTGCCATATTAGTTATTTCTTGAGGAGTTAAAGATGTTTCGTCACTGTCACTACTCATTTTCTTCGTTTTTATGTCAACTTTTTAAGTTTGAAAAGAAAAGTTATCACACCACCGACGACGTCCGTACTGTTGCAGTACTGTGCTAAACTAAATACTTACCAATCACAAAGCGTAGTTTTTTATTTTTTTTATGCCCTGGATACAGCAGCAAGTTTAAGTAGATTTTTGACAGATGACGCGACGCTGGCGCTGCTACGTTCCGAAACGCCATAGATTGGCAATTTTGTATCGGATCGAGTCTTCTTAAACAAGGACACGTATTATTGAAAAACGAAGTTCTATTTTCAAAAAATTTTCGGTTGTCTAGAGCGTATCGAAACAGTTATTTCGGTTGTTTCGGAAGCAACATAGACTATTCAACGATGAAAAGAGTGACGTTGCAGTATTCTCTATGAAATCTTAAACACTGATTTTAATCGACGAGTACATTTAACATTTTTTCACTGTCGACAAAAAAACACTTCTGTAGGAGCTGAGTGGCGTGACTGTGGCCCGGCCATAAGGAAAACTCTCAATGATGATGACTCCACGATGTTTTTGTCGCTCTTAATGCTGCCAATTTAGGGTCAAAGTCTTGCTTGATTAAAACAAATTCGGTCATTAGCGTCCCTTATTCCCTGCTATCATTACAGCGGATAATCAGATAACACGAATTCTATTTGATTAATGTTTGCCACTTGTATTGGAAGTCTCGGGAATAATGCTTAGGAATTTTCTCGAACGTGAGAAGAGTCCGCAGTAAGCTCGGCCGAATTTTACCTTCTCATACAAACGTAGTTACGCTCTCATTTTAAAACTACGTATTGGATTGTGGCGAAACTTTGCATATACATTGGAATGAGGTATATCTATGTCTTTAATTAGTTTATACGAGTATGGTTCCAGTGTATAAAACAAACGAAAAACAGCAAAAACAAGTTTTGTATGAAAAACTGAAATTCGCTGTATTTTTTTTACTTTGGTATCTGAAGCGACATAAACTAATTACAGACATAATTACAGACATACGAGATATACCTCATGTCATTGTATATGCAAAGTTTCGTTCCGATCCAACACGTAGTTTTAAAATGAGAGCGTAACTACATTTGTATGGACAATCGAGCTTACTGCGGACTCATAATGGAAAGAAACTGGATTTAGGACTCATTACAATGCGATGTTGATTCATCATCATTCGATCGGTCCTGCGCCACCCGCATCCAGCGGACTCTCGCGACCTTACCTTTATCAGGTCATCAGTCCACCTTGTGGGGGTCCCCACGGTGCGCCTTCCGGTACGTGGTTGCCACTCAAGAACCTTTCCGCCGGCCATCAGTTCTACGTGCAATGTGCCCCGCCCACTGCCATCTATATTGATTGTGAAAATTACGTATAGAAAATAGTAGTAGTAGGACGTAGTGACTGTTAGCGGAATGTACCCTACAAACAATGTGTGGAATAAGTTTCTGTCATAACTTCATTTGTTGTGGAAGTTTTTTTTCCGAATCTTCTTTATTTTGCACGAGTTGATCTTGTATAGGTAGTTTAGGAATTGCTATGGCAACTGTCCGTCTCTATCATTATGCGTTATCGTCTATGTCAAATTTCAGTAGAAACGGAAAGTACCTTTAATATTTTGTTATATTTATTTAATTGTATTATTATACTATTCCACTGCGACATATACATAAACGTTTCATTCAATAAAATTTTAAGAATCTGTTTTACGGTCTGAACGCGAACTCCATTGAAAATTCACTTGGACTCGAAAGCGTTGTACATAATTTACTTTAAAAACAAAGTTTTAACCGACTTCAATTTAGTACTCCGCCAAGCCACGAGAACATTTCTTTTCCAATTTACCTCATGAACTGATTTCCGAGAGCAAATGCGTTGATTATTATAGAAAAAACCCAATCGCTGTATGTGACCCGAAAATATTTGAGGACTTCCGTCAATTCCACAAGGATCACCCTTGGCACTTCATTAGTTGCTGTTTCAACGGAATCTTATCAGAATCTGTGATATACTTTTGTACTTTTAAGTACATAATTGAGGAATTCCATAAGTCATCTGTGGTCTTCATCATCAATTCCACTCCACCAATTTATGATTTCCGGATGTAAATACACGAGTTATAATAGAAAATACCAAAATCACTACACACGTGCCTAATATAACTGAGGAGTTCCCTCAATTCCTCGTGGATCCCATCATCCAATAGAATTTTCAAAAAAATGGGACCAGTATATACTTACCAACAAAAAAAAATATTTATGAATCGGCTCATCAATGACGGAGTTCTGAGGTAACAAACATTGAAAAAAAAAATAAAAAAAAAATACAACTGAATTGAGAACCTCCTCCTTTTTTTTGAAGTCGGTTAAAAATTAAGGGTCGGGGTCTGACTATCGCGCTTAGTGGAGACAACTTACTAGAAGTGACAATCAAGCAATAGCCTGTATAGTTGAGATTATTTAATGCGTCCGACTTTTTACAAATACTGTCATTGGAATTTGATTTTTTACCTTGATCAGTAGAGTTGCATGTAATTTGTTCATGCAATTCTATTACAGACAATATTAGCAGTGTCAAGAAGGGAGACAAGGTCTTCCATGGACAGCTATGCCGGCTTAAACACGTATGCATGCCGCACGTATGAACCGCGAGAGTATAAGTGCATCGCATAACCTCACCCTCAGTTCCACACTGACAAAATCACGCATAAAATAAAATACGTGATATTCTCAGTGTGGAATGCTATAAGTGCTCTCGCGGTTCAACTATTGTGACGCAGTATACGGACCGTGTCTCCTGGCACGGACGCAGAGGTTGGCCCAGAGAGTACAAAATGCTTGCATACGTTATTGTTTTAACATCCCCCGACGTGCTCACGTGACGCCTTACCTAAATCTTTTGATGACATGATTTTTCATGTTATGAAAATGACATTCCGCCAAAAACTACATTTAGCTTCTCTTTTATTTGGTGTAGTTAACCGCCAGTTGCCCTCGTACCTTTACAATAAGCTGACCTGGACGCATAACGCAAGGTCTTTGCAGGTAAGATCCGCTAGGAATCTTCAACTAGTTTGTCCTGGGCACCAGTCGGCGGCATTTTGTGGTAGTTTTCGTTACGCTGCCACGAAGTGCTGGAACGATCTTCCTCCACCAATCCGTGCTATAAGGACAATTTCTACGTTTAAGGCAAAGTGCCATGCGTATTTTTTGGAGATACAAATACATTATAGTTAATTTTTGATAATTTATTAGTTAATTAACTTTTTCTTACCTTCTGCATTCCTTCTTATGCTTAGCTGCACATCACATCATTACATCATCACATAGTAGCCAGTAGGCCCGAGCACAACTGTAATTGTAATTTGTATGACGGTTGGCGGTACTTGCTATAGCTATTAAACTTTTAAACTTTCTTATTGCGTTTTGTTTTGTTATCAAATGTTTTATTTTTCATTCTGTTACTTATGTTAAGTGTTTAGGTTTATTTATTTTGTTTTAATTTTCCTTAGTTATAACCAGTTGTTGGCGTTTGTGCCGTCACCTATAATAGTTTTAAGTTAGGTCCCCACCAAAAATCAGCGCCTCTGCTTGTCGTGTCTTGCCGTGGCTTTATGCTGAGTGGGGATCCTGTTTAACGTCCTCGTATGTAAGCCTTATCGTTTGTTTGTTCGTTTTGTTGGAGGTTTCATTTTGTAGCCGATATAAACCTTGTTTTAATCCTGGCCAACTCCGTATTGTCACTTAACTGTTTGTGTCGCTCTTGTCAATGTCGTATTCTTTATCCTATGCAAAGACTACAATATACATACTGAGATAGACAGGCAACTCGACCAAATTGAGAAGGCATTTTATGCTTCCGTGCAAACGTCATCTGTTACTTGGCCCCCAAAACTTTTCAACCGATAAAAAACGAAGGAACCTCTCAATTCGGTCGTATTTTTTATCAGTATTTTCAATTTTTATTTATTTATTATTTATTTATTTATTTATTAAGAAAGAAACGATACAACATAAACAAGTACAGGGTCCCGCAAAACCGTTTGCACAGTTTGACTGTGGGATCTAGCAGTCTCTACTCTCTTTTATTTATAATATTTATCTATAAGTACTACGGTCTACAGGTACAATAAATTATTATATTTTGTGTTTGACAAGGTAACTACGCAGCTGTTTACCAAGATAAGCTTTATTGGCTTCCTGCCTGATGTCAGAGGGCAGGCTGTTGAGTATGTAGGGTAGGCGTTTCCGGAGACACCTATTGCCGTAGTAATTAGTGACCCTCGGCACGACAAACTTGCCCGCCGACATCGACCTGGTTTCACAAACATCATTACGGTGTAATTGTAATTGGGTATGCTCATGACTGCCATGATTATTTAATACTAGTAAATATTTATGCTTAAGGCTCACCGGTAGAATATTGCAAATTTTGAACAAGTTTCTATAATCTTTTTTATTTTTATTTTTAGTTTTATTATTAACTAACAGTTTTAGGAATCTTACTTGCATACATTCTAATTTGTATATGTTAGTTTTAGTTGTTAATCCATAGCAGTCAAGAGCATACCCAATTATTGACTCGACTAGGGATACATATAAATACTTTAGGATATGTAAAGGTACTTTAAATCTTAAGTAATAAAATTTGCCTAATAATACTCTGAGTTTGCTATAAATAAAATCTACATGAAGCGTCCAAGAAAAGTGTTCATCTACTTTGACGCCTAAATACGTTACACAGTTAACGCGTGAGATGGGGTTGCAGCGGCAGTCTAACATATCATTATGCATACAAGAAAAATCATGGGTTACAATGGGAGTAGACAGGCTAGAAACTTTTAAGTAGGGTGACCGAATTATTAACAGTTTAGTTTTATCGGCATTAAGAACAATACCATTATCGTGCGACCAGCGGACTACAGCATCTACATCATGCTGCACCAAGCGGCAGGTGTCGGGTAGCTCACTCGCACTGCCGGCGCACAATATGCACAAGTCGTCGGCGAACATGTGCGCCGAGCAGTGCCGGAGCACGCCGCACAGGCTGTTTACGTGCATCAGGTAGCTCACGGGTCCAGAACAAGAGCCCTGCGGCACGCCACACGACACCTGTCGCTCGTCGCTGAGCGCCGAGCCCACCCGCACACGGTACGAGCGCCCAGTGAGGTAGTCGCGGAACCATCGGTTCAGCGGCTCCCCCACCCCGCACTCACTCATAGCCTTTAATAGTGTGCTGGTATCCAAGGTGTCAAATGCTTTACTGAAGTCGAAAAACACTGCCAAGACTACTTTTTTATTAGCCAAGTAGGTGTTGATTTCATCCGTGAATCTAGCTAAGAGAGTATCAGTGCTTTTACCTTTCTGGAATCCATGCTGGCACTTGTTTATTATCATATTTTTACTAAGGTAATTACTAAGTTGCTGTACAACACATTTCTCAATGATGATGATTTGTAATAACTGTTGTGAAATAAAACATAAAAGTGAGGGATACACAGATTTATTTAAGTTATTAATAAAACACTAGTAACTTCATGCATACAAAGGAGCATATTATTAATATAAAGCAAGAAACATTAAAACGACACGCTCATCCAAAACCAAGGTCACTCGGTACGACATTTTCCTAGATATTTCTCAACAGCCTGCCGCGCTCGGTCGACTAGCGGTGTCTATAGCCCTTCCAGGTCCTCCATTAATAGATAAATGCACAAATCACAAACAAACTTCGTTGAATATTAAAAATTGAATTGGATTTATTGATGCAAATTATGTCAACATATTTCACGCAAAACGACATTATACTTATGTCAAGCAGACCCAATGTTGTGTTACCATTATACAATATACTATTCTCCTTGACGTGATATGATCTATTTGCAACCTCCTTCCTTGTCGACCTCTAATTTTAGTCCTGCCTGCCATGTCACTGTCATTCAATATTTCCTCGTGTATTATGTCAAATAATGTACAATTTTATGTTTATTAAAACCTGAATACTACAGGTTTTCTCATTATTTCACTCCTCATATTCATTTACGTAGCACATATCAATCTCCCTACATTAAATAAAATATTTGAATGTAACAACACTGATATTTTAGTTCGCTAGAGCACCAGCTACCTGAGACATTACCGAGTAGGTGGCAGCACCGTTTTCAAAGATTTGCAATAAGTTCTAAGTTTCCATAGCATGATCCTATGTGCTGAATAAACTGTTATATTTTTATAAATATGTGGTTTAATTTTCAAATATATTAGGTTATGGTTCCGCAGAAATAGTATTACGTTGTTATAAATATGTCGGAAAGTAACAGTTTTTCACATGAAAAATTACGTGGACGGGAAAATTACGTCGTATGGTTTATACTATTATCTCATATTTATAGAGTTTATTCATAAAATAAAAATTTGGTTTTCTGTCTTTTAATTGCCAAAATTAACACAGCAACTTCCGCATATTCTTATAAACTACGGTAAATCGCCAATAACTGGCCACCCTTCAATAACTAGCCCCTCATACTAAAAATTAACTCTTCCCCTACAAACAGAATTCAATTTAGTATAACGTGGCCAGTTATTGAAGGGTGGCCAGTAATTAATACTAAAACTGAGTAGCAGCAGAGCCAAGGTAACCGATATAGCCCTCCGAATCGCTAAGTGGCATTGGGCGAGGCACGTAGCACGTAGATCCGATGGCCGTTGGGGCGGAAAGTGTCTCGAGTGGCGTCCACGTACCGGAAGGCGCGGCCTGGGTAGGCCCCCCACAAGGTGGACTGATGACCTGGTAAAGGTCGCGGGAGTCCGCTGGATGCGGGTGGCGTGGGACCGGTCAATTTGGCACTCTTTGGGGAGGCCGTAGTCCAGCAGTGAACGTCTTTCGGCTGATATGACTAAAAATGATTTCTATTATAGGTGAATCCCCTCCTCATACTAAAAATGAGTTCATTTGTATAAAAAGGAGGCCAGTTATTGAACGGTGGCCAGTTATGGGCTATTTATCCCATATGGAAAACGTGAAACCTCAAAAAGAAAAGGATAAATAAACTAGAAGTAATTAAAAAAACTAATATTTAGAAATGTTAATAATTTCGATATATTGTTGAGTTTTTAGATAAATAGAATTTGAAGTCAAAATATATTTTTAGTTCCCGTAAAATTTGCTAAAACCTGGGAACATTTTTTTAGTGTTCCGTATCAAAATTGGTCCAACGGAACACTTATTTGAACTTTGAGAAGCCCATCTAAAGCTTTGTTTATGGTTAAGCGAACCGCGGGGTCTGCGTCAGAGCACGCGAACCGCGGGGTCTGCGTCAGAGCACGCGAACCGCGGGGTCTGCGTCAGAGCACGAGAAACACGAACAAAGCGTGTCCATATTCGCCAGAAACTACCAAAGACATCCATTCTAAAAGTTTGCGGGTTCTTAACAAAAACTCGGTGCAAATCTTCATAAACTAACGTAACATATTCATTGTAGTTTTAACCTTCTCAAATAAATGAAGTCGTAAATTTTACTTAAATAACAAAAGACCTTTTAAAATATACAATAGTGTGTCGACAAAAATAATGATATAATTGCTTTGAACATTATTTTATTTTAATTGACACTGTAAGTAAATTTCGCTGTAAGCGATATTATCTGCATTAAATGCCAGATACCTAGATATCTATTAATACCACGCCCATGCTCCATGCACAGGCTTTCACGTGCATTAACTGTTAGAAAACATTCTAGTAGCCACGTTGTCTGAAAATCGCAATCAACAAGCGTTTAATATACGAATCGACAATGTTTATATTATTATGCATTTTCTTAATACTTGGAGTAAAATCCAAAATTAACCCCTACGGTCCAACTGTAGTAAGTGACTTTGTTAATTGTGTCAGTGAATTAATAGATGCCAATTTCGGGCGGCCTGGACTCATTTACTCAGTGGACATTTCTAATGACAGCATAACGGTTACAGGAATAAGACACGGAATATTAAAAAGTTTGCACAGCAAACTGAAATACTCAGTCAAGGTATCTAAACCTGCAAAGAAAGACAAAGGAGCATGCATGGACATTAATAATAAAGTCGTCGATTTTAATCTTGGAGTATACATGGATAATTTTGAGGCTACACCTCTAGCTGATTACGTCATTGTAATTATCGAAAATTTTAAGGATTTCGATTTCATAGCAAGTAGACTTATTCGGTCAAGAAGTTGGAACCCAAGAGCCTTATTTATTTTGGTTTACTTTGGTATTACCAGCTCTTATGATCAGAATATTGAATACGCTGAATCCATGCTGTTTTGCCTTTTCCAGTTTAATGTGATCAATGCTGTTGTTATTATACCAGAAGTTAATAATGTACGTAAGGCTGATATTTATTCCTGGCGACCATATGATCCACCAAATTATTGTGGATATAATAACGAATCCATTAGGAATAGACTATACGTAGAAAACGTGTGTGAACGAGGTGTGGTTAAATACACAAATAAGATATTTAAATCCAAAATTCCCAGAGATATGATGGGGTGCAGTTTCAAAGTTCTTGCCTTAGAGCGGCAACCCTTTGTAAGCAAAAACCCCCTGGACCCCAACATCGAAACTTTATTGCTCAACCAGGTAGCACAACGATATAATATTACGTTAAATTACGATATACTTAACTCATTTCGTGGCGAGAAGACTTTCAAAGGTGACTGGGATGGGGGCCTGAGGGACCTGACGTATAAGAGAGGTGACTTACTTTTAGGAGGTATATTCCCGGATGACGAAGTTCATCAAGATTTTGAATGCAGCTCCTCCTATTTAACCGACTCGTATACCTGGGTAGTACCACGAGCGCTGCACCAGCCCTCGTGGTTAGCTCTGTTTGTTATATTTCAAAAAATGGTTTGGTTGACGGTCATTGCCTGCTTTATTTTCATTACCTTAAGTTGGATGGCATTAGCCAAATTGAGCAAAGATCCAACTTATAGGACTAATCTGGATCATTATTTAATTAACACTTGGATCAGTAATTTGGGATTTTGTGCATTTTCGCGTCCAATCACCCACAGCTTGCGTTTGTTTTACGTTTTTCTGAATCTCTATTGTATTTTATTACTTACAGCTTATCAAACTAAACTGATCGATGTCTTGACAAACCCAAGTTTTGAATATCAGATAACAACTGTCGAAGAATTGGTTGAAAGTGGTTTAAGAGTTGGTGGCTCCGAAGAATTGCACGATCTTTTCGAGAATTCAACCGATTCTAGAGATATTTACTTTTTGGAGGAGTGGGCCGATGTTAATAATATCAGCAAGGCGTTAATAGATGTGGCTCTTTACCGAAATTTCTCTCTATTGTGCAGTCGTTTAGAATTGGCGTATATATCGGCTAATATACCGGAGCTAAGTGATCGTTTTGGAAATTTAAAATATTATGCTTTTCCAACTAACGTGTTTACAGTCCCTATGGAGACGGTGGCTCTGAAAGGGTTTCCTTTCATGAAAACCTTTTCCAGTACTTTAACATATTTTCGCCAATATGGTGTTAATGACAAAGTGAGAGCACACTTTGGAGGTTATTTGTTCAGAAGGAGAGCTCAACTTTTGAACGAATTAGAGAGTGAATATAGTAAAAGAGACGCTCTGTCCATTCGAACTTTACAAGGTGGATATTTGGCCCTTATTTTTGGGTATGTATTTGGTACATTGGTATTTATTGTGGAAATTGTTCTGAATACAAAGTTTGTTAAAAATATTAAATGTTACAAGAAATTTGTGTATACCGTGATTATTTTAATTCCCTATAGTCAAACTACAGACTCGTTTAACAAAATTTTATTCACTATTGTGCATAAGTCACAAATTCATGTTCACAACACTATTTAATTACTGTACAATTATTTTATATCAGAAACGAAATTCAATACTTATTCCTATTTCTCTATTTCTAAAGACTAGCAGCTACGTGGATGGAATTATTATGAAGTCCCTATAATTATTCTTAGTAATCTGTTTAATATTGCCATAGTAATGTAAAGTACCTATATTAATCTTAATATTTGCCAAATATAGATACTTATTTAACAAAATGAATTCACAAACTTATGGAATAATAAAGTCATTGTTCGAACCGATTTCATTTTAACGTCTTTTTATAAAAATATTTTGTCCACACTTGTCATATAAATATCAGGAATTTATAAATGTATTTATATTGTGAAAAAAAACGCAGTAGCTGTTAGAAACATTACACGTTTAATTACGTTCTTTGACAAAAAACATTGTCTGCTTTGGACCAAAGGTGTTTTATTTAGACAATATAAATGTTAAACGATATAAAAGAGAGTTTTTAAATAGCAAATGTTCCAAAAACGTTTCAAACACTAACCGACAATTTATTTTGTATTAAGTATGTACAGTTGACTGCAAAGATATGTATTAACACATACGGCAATAAGGAGAAAAAATAATTTATATTTTTTTTGTCGCTTTTGTGCAGTCCGCGGCAAACTAGACACTTTTCGCCCTTAATCTCTAAGCAAAAATAAATTATTCAGGTTTCTGATGCTCATCTCTAGCCAACATCGGGTCGGGAAGAAGTCAAGTATATTATTGCAAAACTGTTATGGACTAAATAAATTTAAATCGATTTTTTTTATTTAGATTTGTGTTGAACCATCTGACTTTATTCACTAAAATAAAACAATTTGTTTGGTCCATCTTTTTGCTAACTCCTTCTTGGGCGTTTTTTTTAGTCTCTGAATTTGCTAGTTTGGATTTTTCTTACTTCAAACCATGAGCACTCTTGATGCAGATTTTTAATTACATAATTACTATAATTAGACTGTTTTGTACATTTAAGATGGTTCATAACATAGTGGAAAGATAATATATATTGAAAATTAGGGCCATTTTTATTATCAATATAGTACACATGATTTTGAGCAGGAAAAGTGAAACATTTCTAACTTATAAGAAAGGCTTGCAAAAGAGAAAAAGTTTATACAGAATATAATAATATACGCAGCTCGCACATATCCCTATTCCAGAGACAAAAAAGTTATGATTGTAGGCCTTCTTACATTTATTTATTTTGATTTATATGTTGTATTTGTATGTGTATTTTAGTACATTGTTCTTTCATAACATCAATAAATAAAAAATAAAAAGTTTCGCAATGTAGGTATTCGACATCGTTTTAAAGTACGATATAAAATATTGCATTACGTCACTTTTAAGGGGTATTACAATCAGTTGGGAAAAATACCTAATAAAACTTTAGTTACATGCATTGCATCCTAAATCGAGTTATAGAATACGAAACGACTTGCTCAACTAAACATATTTTTTTGAGTATTGCAACATATAAAATATTTTTATTGATACATTAAACAAAAATGTTATTCCTCCAGAACTGAACGTATTATAACAAAAAATTCCTCAAAGCATGCAGCACAAAAAAACGACAATTTCCATAACATTATCATAATTGGCCACACATTCACAGTTCCAATTTGAAATGACTAAAGTTTTTCTCCGTCCAAGTGCTGCACGTTATAATACGAATGGTCGGGGAAACGCTCTAGTTCTATATAGTCCGTCTCGGTGCACAAAAGCCGCTCTAGCATGGAGACCACTTCCTTGAAGTCCGGACGGGAGGCAGCCTCGGCTTCCCAGCAGTAGTACATTATGTTGTAGAGCTCGCGGCGACAGTGCTCGGGTTTCTCGAGCCGATGACCTTCGCGGACCTAGAATGGAAACATAATTTCCTTCACTGAATTTTTCGAAACTCTGTGGATTTTATTCTATTCCATTTAGTGACAAAACGTATGAATTTTTTGAAACTCAGTGGATGTTTTTGGTCAAAGATATTATGTGATTTAATTTATATTGCACTTAATCACTCGAGCCTTTTCAACCTAACCACTCACCAACCAATAACCAATTCTGACAAAAGACTACCGTCAAAGGAAATATAAAATTCACTTAAGTTTATGTCGCAGTTAAAACCAAGATTTATCGTCCATTTCAATGAAATTTAAGGATCGAAATGGCCATTGTATGTACAGAGAGCATCAAAAGTAACTGCGCAAACGAAGACGTCAAAAGTCTTTATTAAAAGGGGAATAAGAGCTCTTGACGTCGTCGATTGCGCAGTTACTTTTGATGCTGACTGTACCTTAAGTTTTTTCTTACCTTCCTCATGACGTCACCAGCTGAGAGGCCTGGGTACGGCGTGGAGCCCAGAGTGACGATTTCCCAGAGAAGGACACCGAAGCTCCAGATGTCTGACTTTACACTAAATATGTCGTCGTACAGAGATTCTGGGGCCATCCACCTGGAAACATATGAAAATTTAATTAACGTTATTAGGGTGCGTATTTTTATAGTGGTTCAGAATTATTATTATATATTATTTTTATTAGAGGCTTAAAAGGAAAAGAACATTACATCGAGCGGGGTTCGAAAACGTCGTATCATGGCCCTTTTGGCACACCGAGCCGATCGCGTTAATAACCTACTGAAGTGAACCTAACGCAGATTTTATAATTATTTCACATGTTGTTAATCATTAAATGGAATACAGTTACTCGTAGCATAGTACTTGTAATATTCTTATTGAATTAATAAAAATAAAAATAATAAATAAAATAATTATAAATAGCATTTGCATACGTTCTAAGTGAAATACGCCCAATCTCGCGATTTCTCGTAAATCTCGCGAGACTGGATTTGTGGTCTCGAGAGATCTCGCCTAGATCTGAAATCTCGTGAGATTGCATTCCCTAGTCACAACCTTGTGCGACAGCCTTGTCACACATAATTACTTTAAATTGATGGATTGGGACTCTATTAACGGTGCCATTTCTACTATGTAAACCAAACTGTACTGCAACATAATTGAATAATGAAGATCTATGTTTACATATATAGCAACCCTCACTCGGACAACTCGTTAAAGAAGGTTTAGGTCTTTTTACAAGCTTTAACTATACTTACAGGGTGTAATTTAATTGGTGATACATAACATAACACAAAGTTGGTCCCAAAGTAAAAGTTGTTCAGAATCATGAATAGATTCACATTTAGCTATTTTGTATCACCAATTAAATAACAACCTGTATATTAACACTTTCACTGCCAGAAACCCACTTAGCGGGCGCCTCGCCGTAGTCGCTGTCCGCTACATACGAGGAAAATCACGGCATCCGTTATGGGCGTAGCTCGTTGCAATTAGTAGTGGATTCAAAATTGTCATTCATATATATAGATAAGTAAATATAGACTACGAGTTTGCGGTCCTTGCTGTATAGACATTGGGTCCCTGGTCAGCTCACATGAAGTGGTTCATGAGAGCTTTGTCACACCAACACCTTAGGCGACGCCAGGGCTGGCGCTTACCTCTCTCAAAGAATCGCCCACGCGATACAGAGAGGTAACGCAGCCAGCATCATGGGGACAATGCCAAAAGAGGATCTCCTCGACAGGGTGTTATTTTTTTATATGCATTTTTACTTCCCTATTATTTAGCTTAGTTTTACTTGGGTATTATTCTTGTTTTAGTTATATTATATTTGTATGTAATTATGTAATATAGTATTATTTGTTTTCAACAAAGATTTGCAAAATCATAGTAAATAATAAGTAGCACTAAGATTTGTAAACCATGTTCCAGCGATTGGCTGGATTCCGATTGAGCTGAAAACTGGCATACATATGTTTTCTGATTAACGCAGAATTAAAAAAATGTGGACTATATCTAATACATATAAAGATCTGAAAATTACATATTAAAATACATTTGTAATTAAATCATAAAAATATGTTCTTTAAACGGAACCCTCGGTGGGCGATTCCGACTCGCACTTTTCCGGTTTTTTGTTTAATTTATTCGAAATCTAAGTGAAAAGCAGAATTTATACCCCCGTATAAATACACTTGTTGTACAATAATCTACTATTGTTATCGAGAAACACGAGACTTAACTATCCTTACGGCTCAGAGGCTCTAGTATAAAAGTTTAACCGAAACAAAACGATACGACTGCGTTCGTGTTTAGCTGTCAAATCCCATACAAATTGAGGGTAAAACGCAAACGCGATCGTAAAGTTTTGTTTCGGTAAAACTTATACTAGAGCCTCAGGACCCAGAATGTAAACTTACATTTTTCGTTACGTGAAACGTTAACATTCAATAAATAAATAGAATCGGATTGAAAACGAAAGCCGCTGAGCGACCCTTTGGTCGGATATTCGGAGCTCAAAGGCTTATCTTCACATGCATTTATAGATTTATGGTTATCACCGTTATGCTGGTGGAATAGTTTGTTCACGGAGAGCTAAATTTAAACATTTTATAACCTGGGACGCTGGCATAGTGGGGTGTAGGGTGACCAATTTGTGTGTAATAATTTTATTTTTGCGCCTTGATTCAAAAATCGAAGCTAGAAACCTTGGTATGAATTGAACATCTTCGAATGCTCCACCTCGTCTGGTCATTCCTAACCACGTCGTCAAACCCTGCACTGTAGTTCGTCTCACCGTATAGGAAGTCGGCCATCGCTCTTCCTCTCATAGACGTGGGTTCCAGCCACGTCACGCGCAAACCCGAAGTCTGCCACTTTGCACATTCGCTCTTCCGTGATCAGAACGTTCCGCGCTGCCAGATCCCGGTGGATAATCTGTGGTACATAAACGTTAAAAGGTTAACACGATTGTTGCGTCATGGGCTCGAAGCAGCCCGATCGATGTATGGTCAAGGTAAAAAAATAATCCGAATCACATTGTTAAACCATGATTAGTTTGTATTCACACCATTCGACATGTTACTCGTATGTTGTCCTGTCATAGAGGTTTATTGGCGCCGGCAGGTGACCAGGAATTCCAATATATTATAATGTTCCGTAAACACGATTCAACACAAAGCCTAGCCCGTGAGAAACAACTCGACGAAGAGCTAGTTCATGGTTGTGCAAAGGGAAAACAACAATAAATATAAAATTAAGAGAATAATAAAATTTCAACGATATCACGTGTTTTAAATTAAAGGAAAAATTGAAAAATTTAATGCTCCGAGCCGGATTCGAACCGGCGACCACAGGCATTCATGGCCCGTCGCTACTAACCAACTGAGCTATCGGAACAATCTGTCTCGGCCACTAAATCTTTCAATCAGATCCTTCCTACAACGCCTTAGGGAGGCGTGTAGCGACATCTACCAGAAGACTTAGGCTTCTTAACGAAAAGAAAAATTATAATTTCGTTAGCACCGTTACTGCTTAATACAAAAAATTGATATCACATGTTGTCGATCTTTTATACCCACATTTATGCTAAAAGTGGTACTGGAACATAAGTTTCATGTGCTCTGCCTACCCCTTTTAGGGATAAAGGCGTGAATGTATGTATGTATGTAAAAAAAAAAAAAAATATAGAGTCTATAGTTGATTATTTGTCCATAATATTTTATATATCACATCCATTTATTTCACAGAAAAACTTAGTAGCCCTTCTACCATTTCCTTTTTTAAAACCAGATACATGAAAACGAAGACATTCTAGTTTCCATTAAATAAATACCGTGGAATCAAAACAAGTATACCCGGACCTCAACATTGAAAACCAAATCAATGTTTCCATTCAATCTGTATCAGATACTTTGCGTAAACCTACGAGCAAAACAGAACAAGTAATTTCAAAAGAAATTCAATTAACCCGACTTCATTTTTCAAATACCTATTATAACCTACGTCACTCCTACGATAATACGCAATCCAACGACACCTCAATATGCCACAATCCATAAGGCCGTTTAGGCTGCAAGTTAGGTTTTGGATATTTAAGCGAAAGTTGTCGTTAAGCCAACTTTAAATAGTTATAAATCCTAAATGAATAATTTAACTAAAAAAATATTAAAGATATACCTAATAATGATTTTGAAATACCACCGACACATGTCGCGTATGGTGGCCGCCATTTTCAATTTTTATTACTGTCTTATCTTCAGTGACACCCCCGCAAGATTAAAACAAATCGATTGACGCATGATTCTTTAACATCTAATTACGCGTTTGATATCTAGAGTGCCACAAAGGAACAAACATATACATACATAGACTGATAAACACATTAGCTGGTAAAAGCCTTTGTATCCAACTTGTATTGTTTTGCAATTTTCCTCTCCCCGTTCAATTGCAATTGAGGAATTCAATTTGCATATTTAAATTTAAAACTAAGACAAACTAAATAACCGTATTATAGAAAATAAAGATACACGACACGGTTGCTTATAGAAATAGGTCTTTACAAGACTAAACTATTCGAGTAAGATTGTGCATATAACGATACAAAATACTGTAATTATCTGTAATGGGAAAATAATAACCTGGGAAATACCCGTGTCGGGTTAGTAGAATCCACCCCTCTTCTACCCTTGGCTATACCTTGGGCAAGAGTTAAGTATGGGAATAGGGGTGAATTGTGTTGCAGGCTAGCTATCTATTACTGCAACATCAGATTTTCTTTCTAAACCTGGTAGTAATGGAACTAAACATTAAATACTCTCTCTCTCGCTCTGCCGGAGTCGTGAGTTTATGTTTTGTAGCGATTAACATAAATAATAAATACTGTGTCATTCGAAACTTTTGTAACACTAGGTATATTGTTATTAATTCCTATATAATACATTTTTAAGTAGTCAAATATAGGCCACAGGCCTAGTGAAATTCGATCTCATTAAATCATAATATTACTATTATTGTTTTTTTTATAACTGGGCAAGTTAGGTTTAGTTTGGTTTTTCATTCATTTATAATCACGTGTTGTTTTATTTTAATTATTGTATTATCTTGTTTATACACTAATTTCTTAAATAAATAAATTACTTTATATCATAAAATATATGAATTGTAAATAAGAACGGAAAAAAACTCTAGTAAACATTCAACTATAAATACCTGTCTTTAAAGCAAGCGCACTCAACTGTAAATGCAATCTTAAATAATTAATTTAGCTTAAAAAAAGTATTACAGGGGAATCCAATTTATTTCACTAAGCCCTGAAATAGCGAGTATTTATAAACAAAAGTGCACTGTATTTCAACATCGTGGAGTTTCTTATCTACTCTTGCTTTTTCTACTACTTTTGATTTTACTTTAATTTTTGATTGACACTTCCATTCGTCCAGGTTTAAGAACGGTTCAGTAGGTAAACTGCCTGATACTAGAATTCGAATTTAATATATAGGTTAAAGAATTACATGTTGTAGAATGTAGATATGGGTATATGATAAAAAAAACCCAATGCTAAATTTTAACACTGAAAAATAAATATTGTACTTTTCCAAGTGGTGCGACCATGAAATTTCGTATTTCGTACGTACGTTCGTAGTAAATGCTGCATTTTGCTATATTCTAATTGATCTGGAAAAAAACTGCTTTTTCTTGAATTGTGATTTATTTATTATGATTGGGATAGTATTATTTGTTTAAATATCTTAGCCGTATAAGGAGGCGGATAAAGTAAGATATAACGAAGTAAGGACAATGCCATGCCACAGAAGGCGAAGTGGGTGACGTCCCGTGAGGTAAGGAGCTGGCTGCCCGCGTAAGTGTTGCAGTAGTGCAGTTTATCGTTATGAATGATACTGACCCCTTTAGAGCTGAGGAAGTCCATGCCACGAGCCACTTGGAAGGCGAAGTGGGTGAGGTCTCGGGAGGTGAGGAACTGGCTGCCCACGTAAGTGTTGCAGTAGTGCAGTTTATCGTTATAAATGATACTGACCCCTTTCGAGCTGAGGAAGTTAATGCCACGCGCCACTTGTAAGGCGAAGTGGGTGACGTCCCGTGAGGTAAGGAGCTGGCTGCCCGCGTAAGTGTTGCAGTAGTGCAGTTTATCGTTATGAATGATCCTGACCCCTTTAGAGCTGAGGAAGTCCATGCCACGAGCCACTTGGAAGGCGAAGTGGGTGAGGTCCCGTGAAGTAAGGAGCTGGCTGCCCGCGTAAGTGTTGCAGTAGTGCAGTTTATCGTTATGAATGATACTGACCCCTTTAGAGCTGAGGAAGTCCATGCCACGAGCCACTTGGAAGGCGAAGTGGGTGAGGTCTCGGGAGGTGAGGAACTGGCTGCCCACGTAAGTGTTGCAGTAGTGCAGTTTATCGTTATAAATGATACTGACCCCTTTCGAGCTGAGGAAGTTAATGCCACGCGCCACTTGTAAGGCGAAGTGGGTGACGTCCCGTGAGGTAAGGAGCTGGCTGCCCGCGTAAGTGTTGCAGTAGTGCTGTTTATCGTTATGAATGATCCTGACCCCTTTAGAGCTGAGGAAGTCCATGCCACGAGCCACTTGGAAGGCGAAGTGGGTGAGGTCCCGTGAAGTAAGGAGCTGGCTGCCCGCGTAAGTGTTGCAGTAGTGCAGTTTATCGTTATGAATGATACTGACCCCTTTAGAGCTGAGGAAGTCCATGCCACGAGCCACTTGGAAGGCGAAGTGGGTGAGGTCTCGGGAGGTGAGGAACTGGCTGCACACGTAAGTGTTGCAGTAGTGCAGTTTATCGTTATAAATGATACTGACCCCTTTCGAGCTGAGGAAGTTAATGCCACGCGCCACTTGTAAGGCGAAGTGGGTGACGTCCCGTGAGGTAAGGAGCTGGCTGCCCGCGTAAGTGTTGCAGTAGTGCTGTTTATCGTTATGAATGATCCTGACCCCTTTAGAGCTGAGGAAGTCCATGCCACGAGCCACTTGGAAGGCGAAGTGGGTGAGGTCCCGTGAAGTAAGGAGCTGGCTGCCCGCGTAAGTGTTGCAGTAGTGCAGTTTATCGTTATGAATGATACTGACCCCTTTAGAGCTGAGGAAGTCCATGCCACGAGCCACTTGGAAGGCGAAGTGGGTGAGGTCTCGGGAGGTGAGGAACTGGCTGCCCACGTAAGTGTTGCAGTAGTGCAGTTTATCGTTATAAATGATACTGACCCCTTTAGAGCTGAGGAAGTCTATGCCACGCGCCACTTGTAAGGCGAAGTGGGTGACGTCCCGTGAGGTAAGGAGCTGGCTGCCCGCGTAAGTGTTGCAGTAGTGCTGTTTATCGTTATGAATGATACTGAACCCTTTAGAGCTGAGGAAGTCCATGCCACGCGCCACTTGTAAGGCGAAGTGGGTGACGTCCCGTGAGGTAAGGAGCTGGCTGCCCGCGTAAGTGTTGCAGTAGTGCTGTTTATCGTTATGAATGATACTGACCCCTTTAGAGCTGAGGACGTCCATGCCACGAGCCACTTGGAAGGCGAAGTAAGTGTTGCAGTAGTGCTGTTTATCGTTATAAATGATACTGACCCCTTTAGAGCTGAGGAAGTCCATGCCACGCGCCACTTGTAAGGCGAAGTGGGTGACGTCCCGTGAGGTAAGGAGCTGGCTGCCCGCGTAAGTGTTGCAGTAGTGCTGTTTATCGTTATGAATGATACTGACCCCTTTAGAGCTTAGGACGTCCATGCCACGAGCCACTTGGAAGGCGAAGTAAGTGTTGCAGTAGTGCTGTTTATCGTTATAAATGATACTGACCCCTTTAGAGCTGAGGAAGTCCATACCACGCGCCACTTGGAAGGCGAAGTGGGTGAGGTCTCGGGAGGTGAGGAACTGGCTACCGGCGTGAGTGTTGCCGTAGTGCCGTTCAGCTCGGGAATCCCGCAGGAATTGCTGGAGTTTTCCGAGACTCACAAACTCCATTATCACTAGGGTTGGCTCCTGAAACAATATCAAATAGTTTATTTGAATTTAAGTATTTACGAGATAGGCTCTAGCTTTATCCAGAAGAGGATAATACTAGCTCAGGACTAGGACCAGATGCGTATTCGAAGATGTTTTTGTTCAGCAATGAGTAATCAACTCGTGAATCATGTATAAATCTCACAAGATAACTAACGATGGCACTGAAACGTGGTCGCTTACTATGGGCCTCATAAGAAGGCTCAAAGTCACCCAAAGGGCTATTGGAGAGGGCTATGTTGGGAGTTTCTCTGCGTGATCGCATCAGAAATGAGGCTATCCGCAGCAGAACCAAGTTAACCGATATATAGCCTTCCGAATCGCTAAACTTAAGTGGCAGTGGGTGGGGCACATAGCACGTAGAACCGATGGCCGTTGGGGCGGAAAGGTTCTCGGGTGGCGACCACGTACCGGAAGGCGCGGCGTAGGTAGGCCCCCCACAAGGTGGACTGATGACCTGGTAAAGGTTGCTGGAGCCCGCTAGATGCGGGTGGCACAGGACCGGTCACTTTGGCACTCTTTGGGGGAGGCCTATGTCCAGCAGTGACGTCTTTCGGCCGATATGATGATGATGGTGAACTAACGATGGAGAGGTAGACTGAAATAAATATTACCATCTTGGAAGCATCTCGTAATTTTAAAACCAAGGAGGAAAATAACGGTATTATGATTGACAATAATGGAGATGGTTATGCTAGTATTACAATGTTTTCGTACGATTTTTTTACGATAAGTAATCTCTCATTAGGTTAGTTAGTATTAAGTAACGTTATTCTTTTTATTCACGTTCGAACGTCTTTACCATTCTCAGTACTTAATAAATTAGATCAGTGAAAACGATAAGAAGTCTCCCTACGATGTGTAATCTAAACAAAATCAATAATATGAACAAAATACGTTTTTGACAATACTTTATGTCTTTCTGTATATAATTATTATATTATATTATAAAATTAAATAGGGTTCGCGGGGAGAGTTGGGTTATGAATGGGGAGAGAAGGTATGAAAGGGGGGGTGAGATGGTTTTTTAAGGCTACTGCTACAAAAATGATGTATTCCAATTTAAAATGGAGCTATAGTAATACTCATAATAAAAAAAATCGATCCAACAATCTTCCAAAATCACCTTTGTATGAAAACCCATCTCACCCCAATTACGAGGGACTACGGGGTGAGGTAAGTTTTCCTGTTTATCGTCAAAGTTATGAAATGGAACTACCCAAAATAAAATAAAAACTAAAATACAAACGTCCAGAACACTTATTATATACACCATTCAGTTTGTATACGTAAAAATAAAATGTTATCGAGGTTTGAATGTCAGTTTTCACCCTACTCACCCCCATTTTACAATACATAAATAACTTGATTTCAGTAGATAATATGATAAACAAAAATAAGATAATGAAATACATATATAATACATATCTATGTTTGTTATACACACTGAAACATCGCCCGGTAGTGACTGCCATAAACTACTTTCATTATTTTTTATTGGAAAGTAAGTCCTTCTTACGAGCTCACAGCCGTTAAGCTCGATAAAACCTTTGAGCTAAATTGATTTTAATACGACGTTATTGAAGCCAAGTTTATTACTTTTCCCATCTTCAAACTTTGTGAAAATTAAATAGATTCGTAGGGTTCTGTAGTCAACCAAGAACCCTTATAGTTTCGCCATGTCCGTCCGTCCGTCTGCGGCTTAGCTCAGTCACCCTTACTACTAGAAAGCTCTTATTCGGCATGGGTATGTAATCAACCATACCTATAAAGTAGTAGAAGAAACGATTGAAAAAACATTTATTTTACCCTACACCTGTCGCGAAGATCCGCGATTTAAGTATCAAATCAGTCAGTATATAATCTTGTGTATAAGAAAACATGAGACCAAGAATCGACTGGTCAAATGATGATATATTCGGTTTTTATCCGTACTTTTTGGTGAGCGGTGAATTTTAAATCCGAGCTGTCAAATGTCAATTGAGGTGTGTCAATGGTATTATCAGGGGGTGAGCGTACGAACAGTTATATGATGAATTTATTGAATCTTAGTCGTAAATTAAAAACGCCCATTCCATTTCGACATTTTATTTGCAGAGCAACAGAGCTCTCTATACATGAACATACTTCATAGTACAAAGTAACTAAACTATGGTGGCAGCACTGTATATGTATGTTAATGTTGGTCAACCTGAACAGTCTATTATTATAATCTCAACACAGCCCCTCAAGTGTAGAACGAACGAAATTTAAGTTATACAACTTGAAATTAGAGATTAAGTAAATACATAGCTAAGTAACTAATCGCGCCAACATTACCTATAGAGAGTTGCTGTAGATTACTATGCTTCTCGCTCGCAGGGGAGAGTCAACTAAACCTTAACTATGACAGCGCAGAAACTTACTAAACAAAACTTAACTAAGTGCGACACGATATCTTTCAAAAGGCCGACTTGATGGTGTTCTAGAAGAGACACGACTAAAAATATAAAAAAGGTAGTTGTCATGAAAGAGGTACTATCTGCCATAAAATAAATTCAACGAGTATAGACATCATTCCATATCTCTACCTTAGACTTTTCATGACAACGCCAGTGTACTAAACCTCTCCCTAAATAAGACTATTACACTAGGTTCAACTTATTTATGAAGTACATGTGTTTAATTGCGGGTAGTGATTTAGTCAGAATATCAGAGACATTTTCTTCTGTCGGTACATAAGAGATGGATACAAGCTTCTTATTTATTATGTCTTTTATGTAATGGTATATAATAGATATGTGTTTAGAGGCTTTGGTGTTAGACTGATTTTCTATCAATTTGATTGTACTTTGATTATCAATAAACAAGTGAGTATTTATGACGGTTTCATTATTTGAAAAATCTGTAAGTAAACCTTTGATATGCATAACCTCACTAACAGTATGTGCGCCGGCAACAAATTCAGCTTCTGCTGTAGAAAGTGCTGTGCACGTTTGCTTTCTGGAAAACCAAGTTATTAAATTCTCACCATGAAAGATGGCGCAGCCACTGGTGCTTTTGCGATCTGTCTTGTCTGCAGCCCAGTCAGCGTCTGAGTAAGCCACTAGAGTAGCATCCTTACACCTTTTAAACAACAGTCCCTTTTCAGGTGTTCCTTTTAAATAACGTAAAATCCTCTTGCCTGCTTTCCATAGATCTTCTGTAGGTTTATCCAGGAATCGACTCAAATAACATACTGCAAAAGTAATGTCTGGACGACTATTCGTTGATATGTAGAGCAGTGAACCAACTAGTTCCTTAAAAGGAACATCAATTACTTCTGAGTCGGTGTCTGCACTGTAATTTACTTCCATTGGAGTATTGACTTTCTTGCAATCTTGCATGTTAAATTTCACTAATAGTTTGTGTATCATCTCACTTTGTCTTATTTCCATTCTGTCCTTCTTTCTTGTAATTTCTAATCCTAAGTAATTCTTCACTTCTCCTAGTTCCTTCACTTTAAATTCGTTCCTTAGTTGACTAATTATATCAACGCTTTCTCCAAGTAATAAGATGTCATCTACATACAGTAGAATCCAGGTATTGTTCTTTCGGTATAAACAGCTGTTATGTTTTGACAGACTATATCCTTTTCCTATGATGAACTCGTGAAACCTCTTGTTCCAACATTTAGGTGCTTCTTTTAAGCCATACAAAGCTTTCTTCAATCTAAGTACCTTTCCTTCCTCTATCTTTAATCCTTTTGGACATTTAATATATACTTCTTCATCTAGGTCTCCATTTAAAAACGCTGTTGGTACATCTAACTGTTCTAATGGTTCATCTCGTAGTACTGCAATACTTAACATCAGCCTTATTGTTGACAGTTTAGCTACTGGAGCATAATTATTATACGAATTGTTTTGTTGATACCCTTTAGCGACAAGTCTTGCTTTCTTTGTGTTATCTTGTTTAGTTCTGAAAATCCACTTGGTGTCTATAGCTTTAGATCCTTTTGGTAGTGTAGCTTCCTCCCATGTTGCCATTTTCCTTTGTGACTCTAATTCTTTCTTGATTGCATCTTCCCATTCTTCATTTTGTATAGCTTCGTCAAATTCTTGAGGGTCTCCCGATAACAGACAATATGCCGTATAATTTAGGTCATAATGATCAAGTAAATCTTTTGGTTTTCGTACTTCTCTTCCTGATCTGGTGTGACATTCCTTAGTTTCTTGTCTATTTTTCTCAATACTCTCGTCATCTGTATAGTATCTTTCATCTTCTTGATTCTCTTGGCTAGTTCCTTCTTTTCTTTCAGTTTCTTCATTCTTATTATCTCGATCAGATTCTTGAGCTTCCTGTTCTTCTTCGTTGTACCTATATAGTAGATCTTTCTCTTTTGGTTTGCTCTCATTATATTTAGTTTTTTAGTTTTCTGTCGCACCCGAAGCTACAATAAATTGTACATCATTACTTACATTAAGACACTGTTCACCTGTACTGAATGCTGTGAATGACAGGACATCATGATGGTCATCTTCGGCCTGTGCTACATGGCTTGAATGTCTCTGCTGCATGCCTCTGCCCCTTGAATTGTTTCTGGGTCCTCGATATACTCGATTGCTTCGATATCCTCGTGAATGTGGCCTTCCTCGATATCCTCTGTTGTAGCTGTATGTATCTGCTGGCTTGTCTCTACAGTTCTTGATTAAGTGTCCATGTTTTCCACATCCGTAGCATACTAGAAATGCTTCTTCATGGTTGTTTTCTTGACATTGTTTCAACTCAGCATCAAGCAGTCGTGCTTTTATTGTTTCTATTTCAATTGACTTTTCCGTGATCATTGTCTCGATTGGTGTGATAACGTTTTCATAAGCTGGCGGCAACGACGATAGAAGATAGCATACTTGGTCCATTTTATCAACCTCGCATCCGATGGCACTTAGTTCGCCTACCAGGGAGTCAAATTTCAGAAAATAATCTTGCAGTTTTTCGCTCGCACTACATTTTAGCATAATTAATTGCCTTTTCAAGCGTAATTTGTTACATACCGTTTTTCGTTCAAAGATGTCTTCTAATTTTGACAGCATGTCGGCAGCTGTTTTAGAATTTTTTACTATCTCAATATATCTATCAGATAGGCATTGTACAATTATAGATCTCGCCTTGGTATCTCCTGAGGCCTTCGCTTCTTTGGGAGCAGCAGTATCTTCTACGCAATATAACACTCCCTTTTCCTCCAACATTAATTTTACTCGGAATTTCCAATGCCCGAAGTTTGCATTTTCACTCAATCGTGGTATTAAATGGTAATCTTGAGCCATTTTATAACCCTTTTCCTCGAATTAGCGCAGTGGAAGCGTATTAAATCTTAGTCGTAAATTAAAAACGCCCATTCCATTTCGACATTTTATTTGCAGAGCAACAGAGCTCTCTATACATGAACATACTTCATAGTACAAAGTAACTAAACTATGGTGGCAGCACTGTATATGTATGTTAATGTTGGTCAACCTGAACAGTCTATTATTATAATCTCAACAGAATTAGTGTTTGTTCCTGAGATTCCTGGTGAGTTTTTAATATGATTCACTAGTTGTGTGTTATGTTTTTCGCGCCATGCTTTTAGCTATGCCAAATGATGCGAAGTAAAGCAATATCAGAGATTAGCGATTCAGGGTATACAATTGGTATACAACACATTATCAAGACGACATTCAGAATATTCAGACTAATTCAGTTGCAGATGCTATACAGTGCGGTAACCTACGGGGGTAAATTCTGTGCGGTAAGGGGTGACTAAGGGGTGGTTGGAGGTCACTAATGGATGTTTCATCCATATTCAGAAAGCTATGCATTCTTATGCTTGATACAGAAAATATCAGTCAGAGAAATACGTGTGCAAATATATTGCAGGTACGTATAATCAGTACTCAGTTCTCGTTACCAATCAGCAGTGGTCGGTCAATGATGTAACGACAACACCTACCCTTGAAGTGGAGATATATATATTTTTTCTCGTTATACCCATGCTCTGAGGTATCACTGTATAGCTTGTTCAAAAATATATAGGGTTTCTATAAACGATTGTTCAGCTCATTAATTCGTTTGCGTGATAATTTGGGTTTAAAGCTCTAAATTTTGTTCAAGTCAAATGCATTCCCAATAGTAGTCATTCCGTTGGCAAAATGGCTACTACTCATATTGAGAATCGAAAAAAATCGTGACACAAGTACATATACCGAGTAATAGTCGACCAAATTAGTTGGCGCGCGCATGTTGATGTAACGAAGACAGACAGGCAACTACGGAACCCTACGCCGGGCGTGGGCCGTGGCCCGACAGCCGGTTTTATTTTAATTAAAGCTAGCATCGGAATATAGCATATTCAATCAAATATATATTATTTTAATGCTACGACACCGTCTGTATTAACGTCATAGTGTTAAACGTTTTCTTTCGTAACTTTTGTAAGTTACATTGCTTTACGGAGTGGATAATTCGAACGCCGAACGAAGGGCAAGTGATACCCTAAAATTGAAAATAGGTAGCCAATTATACTGGAAAGAATATAATCAATAATAATCAGAATATAATCAGAAATAAAAGTTGCGTTTCGGTCTGTCAAGTTGACAGTGACAGTGACACTGACACACAGTTTGGCGACGCGTTCACACGCTGCAATCTGCCGTGCCACTCTGAGCTATAACCACGAACTTCGAATGTCGAAGTTCGGATATCTCTATCTCTATCGCACTTACACACTGCTTTTTTTTACTTAAGATACCTATGTATTCTTTAAAATATGTTTTAGCGTAGGTATTTGTTTTGTGTTGCCTTCCAGGAGGTAACTCATGTAAAGGTTCCGACGGAAGTCCAGCGCTGGCCTCCTAGGTTAGCACCATGCTGAGTCGGGGCCTTTTCGTAGACCCTGCTAATTTTACTTTACTGTGTTTTGTTTTGTATACCCATTGTTTTGTCCACGAATAAATGTTTTCTTTCTTTCTTTCTTTCTTTCAATATTGAAAGTATCTAATTATAATGGAAATAGCTGAGCATTTGTATTAATTTATGTCCCTTTAACGGATCGTTGTCGAACGCAAATGTTTCGTAACAAACCGACCGACGTGACTTAAAAATCCTTTAGTAAACCTTTATATACCTCCTTAAGAGTCCGCAGTAAGCTCGGCCGAATTTCACCTTCCCATACAAAAAAGGTTTTGTTCTCATTTTAAAACTACGTGTTGGATTGTGACAAATCTTTGCATAAAAAATGTATGAAAAACTTTTCTATGGTATCTGAAGCTACATAAAGTAATTACAGACGTGGATATACCTCATGTCATTGTATATGCAAAGTTTGGTTACAATCCAACACGTAGTTTTAAAATCAGAGCGTAACTGCGTTTGTATGGAGAATCGAGCTTACTGCGGACTCTTAAATCAAACTCCCTACCGGTAGACGGACACGACTAAACGAATGGATTATAAATGAGATGCTCCCGGCATGCATTTATGGAAACTCAAACTCGCCACTGTCTTCAAAGCGGAGACATTATGCATTAATAGGGTATTTGACCACAGTGAAAATAAATAGTTTTTTCACTAGCAAAAGATACACATTACGAAAATACTCGGAAAGTATAAATCTTTCATTTATGTTTGCTATTGTAAGATTTTAAATTCATGAAAACTAACAATAAGGACGCTGTTTGATTGTGACGTCACAAGCGAGTAATCCCTACAAATTCCGTACTAAACGAGCGTTTTTGACGTTCCATAAAAAGAAGCTGATTTGACTTTTATCAAATACCGTGTTGCATATGAACAGCACGGCTATCGCAAGACTATTCCCGAGACTATCCGTGTCTTTCTTAATTACTTACTTGGATAGCCGTGCAGGGGAATATAGACAAACAAACCAGAGGGAGAATATCCTTATAATGAGTGGTAATCAGTCGGCTTTTAAAGCGCTTAAAGTGCCGAAATTGGACTCTAGATTGACTAAATTTGGAAGACAAAACAAAGTTTAAGTGGCTTCATCGGCAACGGATAAGCAGATGAGCTTGCAAGAAGATAATCTACAAACTATTTCGTAGGTCGAGAATCCAGGTCGAGGTCATAATTAAATCGTATTGTAAACTAAGACATACTTAGGTAAGTATGTCTTAGTTTACAATACGATTATATGATTATACGATACGACGGGTAGGTACCCGGGACCTGTTTCACGAAGAACCTATCAAAAGGTATTGAAAAGAGACTTCCGCTTGTAATTTGTTACTTGTAGCTTCGTGAAACGAGCCCCTGTTGTAATATAAGTCATGCTTACCTCAATGTGATACTATTATGTAAATTGTTACTTAAGATCTTGACCCTACAAAAATTTACATGTAAAACTATGTTTTATCAAGGAATAAATGAAATGAAATTAAAATCATAAGTAAGACTCTCACACATAGGGTTGCCATATGGAAGAATTAAATGTCTTGATAAAAATCCTGATATCACCCTAAAAATCCGGTATGCGGTATACTGTATGTTTTGTGGATCTACCTTTCCGTTTCCCTCCGCCCGACCCCGTAGCCCCCACCCCGCCCTTACGCCCTGATTATGTACTAATGAATGAGTCCTTAAAATCTTGACACTTGCCAAGTCCGGCCGCAATCCGGACAGAGGGTCAAAAATCCTGACACGTGACGTATGGCAACCCTACTCGCACGGAACCATTGCACGGAAAGCCTACACCAAAACTAATCACCAGCGGGCGTAGCATGCATTTCATCACTTACCGCTGTGGATAATATGTCTGTCGCGGTTTGACAAGTATGCGAGTGGGAGATTGATGGATGTTAAAATGGCAACCATGCTGCAAGAATCGAGGAATGACACACTCTAAACTCTTCATGGAGGGATGGGACCCAAGCTGAACGACAAGGTACGAAATTAGGCAGAAAGCAGCTCAGGATCACAACTGAGGTGTTAACGGGTAACTTCGTGGTCAACGGCCTTTTGACTCCTATTTGTCAAACATGTTAAGTGTCAAAATAAAATCACATCTTCGTACATATCTGATGGTGAAGAATATTCGGTTTTCGGCTATGGAGTCACTCAACATCATAATTATCATATCAGCCGAAAGACGTCCACTGCTGGACATTATGCCTCCCCAAAGAGTGCCAAAGTGACCGCGCCTGCGCCACCCGCATCCAGCGGACTCCAGCAACCTTTACCAGGTCATCAGTCCACCTTGTGGGGGGCCTACCCACGCTGCGCCTTCCGGTACGTGGTCGCCACTCAAGAACTTTTCCGCCCCAACGGCCATCGGTTCTACGAGCTATGTGCCCCGCCCACTGCCACTTAAGTTTAGCGATTCGGAAGGCTATATCGGTTACCTTGGTTCTGCTGCGGATTGCCTCATTTCTGATGCGATCATACAGAGAAACTCCCAACATAGCCCTCTCCTTTGGGTGACTTTGAGCCTTCTTATGAGGCCCATAGTAAGCGACCACGTTTCAGTGCCATATGTCATCACTGGCAACACACTGGTCAAAGACTCTCGTCTTGAGACACTGCGGAATATTGGATGAAAAGATGTGCCGTAGCTTCCCGAACGCTGCCCAGCCGAGTCGGATTCGACGATTGACCTCCTTCTCGAAGTTGGACCTACCTAACTGGGTAGTCTGTCCTAGGTATACATAATCGTCTACAACTTCGAGCGTAAAGTGTCTGATTGTAATGGGAGTTGAGTACTACAGAGTACTACATGGGCATGGCATGATGCGTGGGATGGGGAGTCAGTGGTCTTACCTTATCAGTGCAGCACCCTATAAGCCTGACGACGTTGGGGTGGGTTCCCAGGTTCTTCATCACAATGAGCTCTTGCACCAAGTCGGTCTTCTCCTTTTCTGACGCGTTCTCTTTCAGCGTCTTTACTGCCACCGTCTGCTCGCCTTTCTTGCCTGTTAACAATAATAATGGTTACATTTACACTGAAAAAAGTACGAGTGTCTTGAACGAACATTTTTCTCTGTGTGAAGAGAATCACCTTAATTTCTGTTTCATTCAAGAAAATGGCAGTGTTCTTAATGTTTTTTTCTGTGTTTTAATAATGGGTCAGCCAGCCACGTGTACGTGACTTCTAGAGTCGCAATCGTCCATAGACTATGGTGTCTGCGTATACCATTAGGCTGGCCGTAAGCTTACTGCCGCCGTAGTGCAAGTGGTATAAAACACGTATATATAGTAGACACATAATAGTGTACTTGGCTGTTTTTTTTCTCTATACCTTTCAACAAGTGTTGCGTGTGCATGTGTTATTATTATTAATCGAATCATAAAATTGACCTTAAGTACTGAACATTTCCTCTTGTAATATAAGTTTCAGCTCTCATTAACATTGAGTGGGGTGTGCACTAATAAACGTTCATATAAATTAGAGAAACTACGAAACGCTTCCCACGAGTACAACGGGGTTTTTCCTGCTTATTAGTATTCGCTCCATACACACGTGCTTATACTAATCATTTCGGAATCTAGACACGCGGTAGCGTGTCAAGCCAAGTTCAAGCTAACAGAACTGGCGAGCAGCACCGTGTGTAATATTACACGAACCATTTGGAGCCACTTTTGACCCCCTCATAAATCAAAAACTGTTTCACATAAACATGTCAAATTTGGCCCATATATTAAGACTTGCGAGATACATATATGCTCCAAATTTCTTGAAAACACCTCAAAAGGTTATTTAGATATTAACGTCCAAAAATCGTCATTTTTATCACTGACCTACCTATAGATCAAAACTGGGATAGATCAAAACTCTAACCCAGTTCCAGATGATCTAGATAGTCTCTAGTCTAGGTAGTTGAGTGAATACAAAGTACAAAATCAGAAACTAGTAAATTTTAATCATTTTATTATAATTTTTCAATTAATTGATTCTATTAGGAACACTTACTCGTAACTTACTTAATATTTATTAAAAATGGATGCTACGATGACGTTACGTCAACACGGCGAATTTTGAAATACCTTGACGGCGTGTCACTATAGCAACGAGACTGTTAATTAATAACCCACCGTCATAACACTATATTACAAGCTTTTATTTACTTTCACCTGTCCCGTTGTCTGTCTGTCTTCTCTGTAATCAAATCTTGCAACTTAAATTTGACCCACTTCCCGGTGACCGATTGAGCTGAAATTTTCTTTATAAGTATAGTCAGGATGACAACTCAATATTATGGTACCATCGAGCTGATCTCATGATGGAGACAGAAGGTGGCCATGGGAATTCAGTACTTAACCGACGTAACCCCGTTGAGTTTGGGCTCGTTAGAATCGTCTCAATGAGTAGTTGATGATGGTATACAGAAAAAGTACAGTCGGCAATAAAAGCTTCTGTCAAAAATGTTTTTTTTTTTAAATGAAGCTTTTTTTCTTGGGAATTCACTAGATAATAGGTAATTCGTTACGTAATCGTCTGAAATAAATATCTTATTACGTCTTATACTGTACAATGAGTCGTACAATAAAATTACTGGTGGGTGGCGTTAGTGCTACAGGCGGCACGGGAAAAAGTTATTTGATCAATATAATTAATAAATGGATTAAGAAGCGAATGAACAAGTTAGTTGCAGTAGCTGCACCCACTGGTATTGCCGCTTTTAATGTAAACGGTCTAACAATACATAGGCTCCTACAGCTGCCCGTAGAGCACGGAAATTGTCCCAAGTACACTTCCTTATCAGACCAAGTACTAAAAGTTTAAGATGTGACTTAAAAGATGTAGTACTTTTAATAATTGATGAAGTGTCTATGATTTCCAATATAACATTAATGTACATCCATCTTCGCTCAACAGACATATATGATACCGGTGACGCTGACGACGGATGGTTCGGCAAGATTCATATAGTGTTGTTTGGCGATCTGCTCCAACTGCCTCCAGTGAGACAACTGTCGCCGTTCGAAAACTTGACGTCGTCTGATGTCCTTAAATGTTTAGGATCCCTTAGTGCTCCAAATTTATGGAAAGATCTATTTTGTTATGAGGGATTAACTGTAAATATGAGGCAAAAAAACGACCAACTTTTCGGCGAAATGTTGAATCGTTTAAGAATGGGTGTAGTAACCAGCCAAGACAATTGCACGTTATTTAATAGACTCCTCAAATTAACCACTAAAAATCAAAACGACCGGCTTAAATACTACTTAGAAAAGACATTTGAAGTATCTAAAATTTGTTTGGAGTTAGGTAACGGCATAAGTTTTTATTTTCTGGTAGTTTACAGGTCCCCAAGTTCAAATTTTAATAATTTTCTCGACCAATTAGGTAGCATGTTAAGCAAATTCAAATTATCTAATATCATAATAGCTGGGGACTTCAATGTCAATCTTGTAGCTAAAAACGATTATAATACTAAAGTGTTTCTGCAGACTTTCTTAGAACATAATATTAAACCTACGATATCCGATTATACTCGAGTAACAGCTAAAACATCAACTAGACAATATAATGACGGATTTTGATGAATACGCAGCTGCTTATGTCTTACCATGCAGTTTTTCTGATCATGATGTGCAACTGCTGGAGTTACCGGCGTCGTTTAATAGGAAGAGGGTACCTCGAAAACTAACTCAAACACGCATATTTTCTCGTAAGGCCACCGAAAACTTTCAAAACCATCTCAAAAGCGGCAGCACTGGTACTCGAGTTTAGATAATAAAGACTGTAACAATCAATTAAAACATTTTTATGACATTATATTTCCATTCATTGACAAGCACTTCCTACTGACAAAAGTACGCTCAAGAAAAATATCTAATAAATGGATCACAAAAGGTATTAGAAAATCTAGCATAATCAAACGTAAGCTGCTTATTGCATCAAGGTACATAAATGATGGAAAATTTAATGAATATTTTAAACAATATAAAAACACGTTTAGAATAGTCTTATCACATGCCAAAAAAATGCACATACATCGTTCTATTTACACAGCTAAGAATAAAGTGAAAACAATATGGAATCTGGTTAAGGATTCCACAGGCAGGGGTACAAGGACTAAGCCGGAGATCATGCTGAAACTGTCAAATCAGGGAAACCAAAATAAGGAATACCTTAAAGCCAAGCATAAATCAAAGCCTAATAACGGTAGTTCAATATTTTTGAGCCCTATATCCGAGTCAGAAATCATACGAACTACGAAGAATCTTAAAAATAGCAATTCTAGAGGATCAGACAATCTGAATACTAGATTTTTTAAAGATAATATACACTTACTTTGTGTACCATTATGCATAATTTTTAATAATTGTCTTGAAGAAGGAATTTTCCCTAGCCATTTGAAAAGAGCTAAAGTGGTTGTAATACATAAAAAAGGAAGCCGCTCTGAACTGAATAATTATAGACCTATTTCCCTTTTATCTGTAATCTCAATAATATTGGAGAAATGCCTGGCTCTTAGATTAGAAAAACACTTGCTTAAACATAACATGCTAACCTCAAGTCAGTACGGTTTTAGAAAAGGAAAAAATACTTCGGGTGCTGTAATAAACTTAGTGGCCGAAGTAATGACTAACCTAAACAGAGGAGACACGTGTGGTGGAGTGTTCTGTGATCTGACAAAGGCATTTGTCGATTCGATTGTGTCGATCACAGAGCACTCCTAAGAAAACTTGAATGCTGTGGAGTTTGTGGCACGGCTCTGAACCTTTTTGAGTCATACCTGAGTGGTCGCATGCAATTTGTCGAAATTTCATGTGAAGATACAGAATCCAAATTTCATTCTGAAGAAGGTATGATAAGATACGGAGTACCACAGGGCTCAGTGCTTGGACCTCTATTGTTTTTAATATTTATTAACGATTTACCTGCCCATCTCACTTATGGAACACCATATTTATATGCGGACGATACCAGCATCATTCTGAGTGCGGCTAATGCTCAAGAATTTAATTTTAGGATCAAGAAGTGCTGGAAAGAACTGGATAGTTGGTTTACATACAACGAATTAAAAATTAACTGTGGGAAAAGTTTCTATACAATATTTCGCCGTAGCTCAAAGAGTGCGGATTTTCTTTGCGATCTACCTATAGAAAAGTCGATTTGCGGTAGATTCTTAGGCGTGAAACTGGACCCTTACCTGAGGTGGCACAATCAGATAGAGACGGTCTGCAAAAGACTGGCAAGTGCATGTTACTCTTTAAAAAGTATCTCTAAAATAGCAGACGTAGACGTTTTGAAAACCGTGTATTATTCTTACTTTGAAAGTATCATAAGATACTGTATCGAAGTATGGGGCAATGGTTCGAATATAAACTCTGTACTACTGTTACAAAAAAAGGCATTAAGACTCATTACCGGATCTAAATACATACCAGTGAACCATCGAAATATGTTTGTAGATCACAAAATTCTTACTATTACCTCCTTGTATCTGTATCGAGTCTGTCTCCATGTTTATATAAATAAGAGTAACTATAAAACTGCTAAAGAGACTCATAGCTTCAATCTCCGAAATAAAAATAAACTGGTACAAAGTAAATCCACTTATGTTCACTTTAATAATAGCTACAACAATATTGCAATTAAAATTTTTAACAAATTAAGTGACGAAATAAAGCAATGTAATGACATAAGAATTTTTGACAAGAAATTAAAGAAATACTTTATAAATAGACCCTATTATACAATCAATGAATTTTTTGCAAATGCACTTGACTGATTTAATTGTGATGACTATTTACTTCTTAACTAATTGATATTTATGAATTGTGTGTGATTACTATTTACTTTGTAACTAATTGACATTTATGAACAATCTGGTTAATTTTCATTTTACTTTATTTTAATGTTTCACTTATAATGTACTTATTTTACTCAATTAATATTGACATTTGTGAATATATATTTTTTTTATTTTATCAAGTATTATTTTTACTACTTAAACTTGTAACTGAGCTCTATATTCTTATATTCCTGTGTTTGCATGTACTTGTACGTTAAGCAAATAAACATCTGAAACATGAAACATTAAAGAAATCATATCTTATTTTAGACTGCTTTCCGATGATACAGTATGTTTATTTCCCACTAAAAATATGTGTAACCAGTTTAATGCTGCAATGTTGGCAAGTATGGAGCAACCAGAAATTAAATTAAATTCGATAGACGAAATAGACTGTCCACGGTATTTAAAAAAACGAGCAAATGAAATACTAAAAAATAACGAGGATGATTCGTCGCTAACTGCTGGCTTAGAAAATGACATCACGATAAAAATAGGTGCACGTGTAATGTTGCGAAGAAACTTAGATGTCAGTAAGGGACTGGTAAACGGATCCATTGGAAAAATAGAGAAGGTGCATTGGGACGTCGATAACAGCAATAGCGCACGTAAAATTAAAATAAAATTTAAGCATAATTTAATTTACGAACTAGAACGAGTCAAGACCAAGTTTCAGATATTAAGTAATGTATGTTCACAGGGAACAATTCCCTATTTGCTTAGCATATGCTATTACTATCCACAAATCAGAAGGCCTTAGCCTTGACAGCGCTCTTCTCGACATAGGCTCCTCTATATTTAGTAAAGGGCAGGCTTACGTTGACTCTCCAGAGTTAAAACCTTAGTACATCTTATAAATTTAGATCCAAGTCAAATCAAGGCACAAGAGAGCTCTATTGTTGAGTACAACCGCCTGCGCACGTTATACCGCCCCGACTTAGCCAAATTAAGCATAAACAGAAAACGCGTAAAAAAAAATCCTGATACTGAATGGGCAATTCACTTGAACATTTCAAAGGTTCAAGAAAATATTGAAAATAATACAAAAAAGACAATTATACCACGTAAGCGTAGGAAAATACAGTACGTAGTTTAACACAAACCAATTGGTATCAATTTTATTATGAATAAGTACCGACTTATAATTTCTGTACAAAAAGTAATGATATCCAAACAAAAAAGTCCAATATTATGATATAATATACCTTGGTTGTTGACTTCAACGACAAAAGAAGTGATCTAAATGGGTGCCAAGTTCAAAGGTCAGTCCTGAAATCTATTTATACCAACATAAAATATTTTATAACAACTTACAATATAATTTCTCCTTATAACTTAGGATAATATATTTAAGCCTAAGGTCTTACTTGGCTAGTTCTCATGTAATACGATTTTTTATTAAGTAACTACTAAAACAGTCATGGAAGAGCCCAATGTTCGATGGCAAGTTTCTACCAGCAAGCCAAATTTTCGGAAGAATACAATAAGAACTTCTAGTTTTAGAACTGGAAGGCTGTAATATAATTCGTATATGAGAACTAGCCAAGTCAGACCTTAGGCTTAAATATATTATCCTAAGTTATAAGGAGAAATTATACTATAAGTTGTTATAAAATATTTTATATTGGTATAAATAGATTTCAGGACTGACCTTTGAACTTGGCACCCATTTAGATCTCACTTCTTTTGTCGTTGAGTAAACAACCAAGACATATTATATCATAATATTGGACTTGGCTCTCATTTCACATTTATGTTTTTTTTTGGTTATTATAACGGCAAAGCACCGAGACAACGGATAATTAATATTTTTATCCTCACTGAAAATATTCGTGAGAATTTGTAGTTATACTTAACTTATATGGCAACAATTAGCAGTAAAGGTATAGATGTAGTTGTAATGACAACATTCAATTGATTAGGTACGATGGATCAGACAGTACTGAAGCTTTAAATAGGGGTATTTTTGCCATAAAAAGTATGTCCAAATAGTCATAGAACGAGCTAATAGCCCGCTGGCCCTAGTAGGTATAGCCTACATAAAAAATATATAATATAATAAGTTATATCTCATGTATGCTGTAAGATTAATAGTTGTTATATGACAAGTTCATTATCTCTGTTGATAATTATATTACATGAGAATATATCAAAAGTGCATTATATCCTTTAATCGTTGTATCCAGTGGAAATATGTCAAGGTTTTTATATCGATCGTTATGCACCCATTTTTGCCGTATGTATGAACATGTTTGACCATGCCAGAATGAGCTATACTACAGTTACACCCACATTTCTACCTAACTCCGATTAGTAGGTACCTAAAAAGTTTTATTTTCGTTGAATGTACTTAATTAATCATTGGATCTTCTGTGACTTAAACTTTTTTTAAACCAAATTCGAGATTATGATTTATGATAAAATATTCAGATCATTTATCAGTAAATGTCACTTCAATAAGTTTAGCCCTGAAGTTGAGCTGAGATTAATTATTTTCTCTATTATTAAATTATTAATGTGTCTGCCCTCATTTTAACTCAATGATAGGTGAAAATAGTAAGAGCTAAGTCGCTATCTCAGATTACTTGGGATCGTCTTTGACATATTTTTACGCATTTTAAATGTACGTTCACAATTTACTAATTGCATTGCATTGCCCATTATTCGTCAAGATACCGCATTTTGAAGCTAATTCACAAAAAGAAAACATTTAGAATAATGGCATCTACCATTTTTAAGAAGTTCCTTTTTCATGTGCTCCGCCTACCTTTTGCGTAAATTACTTATCTATATTTGAGATTATTTGACTTGGCCGAATTGCATCAAAGTAGTTTATCCAAAAACCTGTCGTCCGTCCAAGGCAGAAGATTCCGATTCCAATGACAGTTTTATAAAAAGTCGGCCACATTCAGTCAACATATATTGTGTGTGATGAAAACAAAATAAACGTCAAAGCGTATCCCGGGCTCCTATAGGATACAACCGGGAAATACAAACAGCACATAAGTACCATCAATGTCGATGGCCTGGGCGCGCCAGACCTGTCCGAAGGCCCCTTTCGTCTACTATGTTGAAGATCCTTAGAATAATACAAACAGCACATACCATCAATGTCGATGGCCTGGGCGCGCCAGACCTGTCCGAAGGCCCCTTCGTCTACTATGTTGAAGATCCTTAGAATAATACAAACAGCACATACCATCAATGTCGATGGCCTGGGCGCGCCAGACCTGTCCGAAGGCCCCTTCGTCTACTATGTTGAAGATCCTTAGAATAATACAAACAGCACATACCATCAATGTCGATGGCCTGGGCGCGCCAGAGCTGTCCGAAGGCCCCTTCGCCTACTATGTTGAAGATCCTTAGAATAATACAAACGGCACATACCATCAATGTCGATGGCCTGGGCGCGCCAGACCTGTCCGAAGGCCCCTTCGCCCACTATGTTGAAGATCCTTAGAATAATACAAACAGCACATACCATCAATATCGATGGCCTGGGCGCGCCAGACCTGTCCGAAGGCCCCTTCGCCTACTATGTTGAAGATCCTTAGAATAATACAAACGGCACATACCATCAATGTCGATGGCCTGGGCGCGCCAGACCTGTCCGAAGGCCCCTTCGCCCACTATGTTGAAGATCCTTAGAATAATACAAACAGCACATACCATCAATATCGATGGCCTGGGCGCGCCAGACCTGTCCGAAGGCCCCTTCGCCCACTATGTTGAAGATCCGTAGACGGTGACGCGGGAACTCCCACTCGTCTACCGGGTCTTCTTTCGTTATTGTCGTCTCTTCTGACATCTGGAAAACAAAAAATAGTTATTTGTGTCACAAGGAAGCAAAATAGTATATTTACGGCGAGGGCGGTGTATTGAATTCTGAACGTAGCGAGGGATCCTGTAATAGAATCATGAGCGTAGTGAGGGATATAAGTGTTTACGCCCGAGATGAAGATAATTTTGCTACCGAGTGACACACTAGTTTTCACACCGACTATGAAGAAATTTAAAAAAGTTGCTGTTAAAATTACTTAGGTAACAAGTTTTAACAAATTTTCTTTTTTTACTAATTTTTAAATATTACGAAAAATTCATACATTTTTATATAACGTAGTTAAAGTTAAAACTTGAAATTATGTTCGTTTTTAATCAATTACGATGAAATTACAATCGATTATTTTATAAAAATCTGTGTTCAAATTGGCACATTGCGTAAATGCTACATGCCAATGAATAAATTAAAAAAGTAGCTTGAACAGAAAAGTAGCATTTTGATACCTCTCGTCGTGGAGCAAAACTTACTTTTCCGAATGAAAGTTGTGAAAAAATATTTTGGTGATCATTCAATTATGAAATAACGCCGCTCTTTTAGATATGAACAACACTCCCCTTGTATGTAAACGAATTATTTATTTTACATATAAAATAAATGATTGTAAGTATATTCTTTATATCGAGATCCCTTCGGTAGTTCTATGCTTTAAGATTATTTTTCGGAAGTGAATGTTATTCATATTTTAACATATGGATGCAAACTTCTAATTTCCAGAAATAAGTCGATTTGCGGTCGCTGTAATCAATAGTGATTCAATATTATTTAAGAATAAAAAATGCCTGAAACGAGTCATTTTTTTGGGGGGGTCCTCGGCATAGGGTACGTACTTTTATTTTTGATTTGTTGGCCGAGTGCTTGTGATTGTTGATTTCTCAGGTAGGTACATATAATTCAAGACGGCATTTGATTCCAAAAAAAACTTTTTTAGTCTAAGATATCGCGAATAAAAAAAAATTAGCTGCCCGTGCGGATTTGCCCGCGCATTGCACAGAAAAGAACCTGCGGGATAAAAAGTAGCCTACAATCATCCGAAAAGTCCATTTTGCACGCAGATGTACCTACTTAATAATTTTATCAAATCGGAACTAAGCGGATCCGGAGATTACCCACTACAAAAAAAAACTTACAAACTGATAAACTGACTTTTCGTCTTAATAATCTTCGTATAGATTACTATTATATGTTCAGTTAACGTCACAGATGTGTCTATACTTTTGCATCCTATTCTATTCTAATATGTCGAAAAATTAAAATATTGACGTCAACATACAGTCACTATAAGAGTATAATATAATATCTTAGCGGACAAAAATACGTGATTTGTTTTGTTGTGGCTGATATATAGATAATAGGGATTGTACACAACACACCTGTATTAATCCTACTAATATTATAAATGCGAAAGTTTAGATGTTTGGATGTTTGGATGTTTGTTACTCAATCACGCTTAAACGGCTGAACCGATTTGAATGAAATTTTGCACGAAGATAGTTTATAGCCTGGATTAAAATATAGGATAGTTTTTATCCCGAGTCCACGCAGATGAAGTCGCGGGCGGAAGCTAGTGACTTATAATTGGCTCTGAAAAGTAATTAATGTAGCAAGAGCTTAATTAAATTGTTCGAATATTTTAAAATACATGGACGTGATCTGCCATGGCGAGTTCAATGCCATGACTTGTCTAGACTACGCTTGAATCACATTCAATTATCTAATAGAGAAATATCTTATTTAACTATAAGGAAAATTGACTGCTTAGTGGAATTTATTTTAACCTTTTAGTTTTTAGTCGAGTGATTATTCAGGGATATAACGATTCTGAATGTAGATAGAAATTAATACGGTGTGATCTTCCTAATATACCATTTTTTTAACCTCGAGTTAGGACCTATCATGATTTGTCACACATTGATTTATTTATTTATTTAACTCTTATTGCGCAATACATGGAGCAGTTAAAGGAAAATATTGAAGTTGAATCGTATAGAGAGTGGAAGGAAAAGGCAGAGAATAGAACAGAATGGAAATTACTCCACCGACAAGACCCAAGCGCTTAAATATATAATGATGATGTGCAATACAATACTGTACAAAGGGTTGCTTTACAACTTGTCAGTCCTGTGACTAAACGGAGACATTTTGTTGTTGTAGTGCCATTAAAGTAAACTTAATTATTGATTGAAGCTACGGTAGCCTAAAGGTTTAAGCATGCGGCTGTCAAGCGGCGGTCGTGGGTTTAAATTCCGGCTCTTACTATATAATACTCACATACTGAATAGTCCAAAAGTAGCTAATCTTATCATTCATAGACTATACCGACGGAGATGGAGTTATGTTCACAAATTTTCTGTATACTAATCTCTTGTTATAAATATTCCAATCGCAATAACAATATTCTGTTTTAATCATTTTATTTCATACAGCCTTTCCTAAACGGCCAAACGCTTCGAATTAATTGGAGCGTCAATCCGGAAAATGTAATCTTTATTATCAGTATTATCACGAACTCAAATAATCTTTACATTTCTGTCATCTAAAGGCACCATAATTTGATCGTTATCAGTTGGACGGAAATCCGGAATTTGATAAAGGTAGAATCAGACTTGAATGAATGTTCACTGGAATGTTTTTTTTCTTTCACTTTTCGTTCAGACGTGTCATGTGTGTTGAGTGGATGATGCAAAATGAAACAAGAAAATGAAAAAAAGTAAACCGTCTGATTCTACCTTTACATTTTTGATGGGTTGAGATTATACAGTCACGAACTTTAATTTGGGACCCACTTAAGGTTGACAAACCTGTCAAATTGTATGGAAATACAAATAATATTTTTGCGAAACGGGTCCTAAATTAAAGAACGCTTTCTTTCCGTACCAGTTTTGCAAAAAGTATCCTAAATTAAAGAAAGTGACCGCACCAGTTTTGTAATAAAGTAAGTGGTCGTAGAGAACAGACGCTCATTATTATCACTTTCCCATTCTTGGGACTAGGTCTTTTGAAACACCTTTATAATCTAGAATATCTTAATAATCATCTAAATTAACCTACAACGTGTGAAAAAAGAAAATTCTAATATTTATAAAGATAAAGGGCCAACCCTAATAACCTGTCACGTCAAACAAACTGAATGTTCAGCTTGCTATCCACTAGAGGCAGCATCGAGCCGAGCGGCTGTCTCGGCCCGAGGCAGCGCAAGTGGAGACGCAGCCTTAACCTGAGGCATGACGTTGAGGCAGCGTCTCCACTTGGCTGCCTCTGGCCGAGGCAGCTGCTCCGCTCGAGGCTGCCTCTAGTGGATTCACGGCTTTAGATTATTTGAACAGAAGATTAACTGTTTTCACAACTAAAGGACTAATTTGAGTTATTGTTTCCAATTCTTCATAAATTGAGAAGCATGCGCATGAAAACTCGGTTATGTTTGATGTCATTTGCCTCTCAGATGGAAATAACTTAAAAATGTAAATAACTTTCTGGAAAGTCTGCTCTTTAGATTTACGTTTTCTGGGTTGCGTTTTAATGTTGATTATTTTATACTAGCTTCCGCCCGCGACTTCGTCTGCGTGGACCGGGGATAAAAACTATCCTATATTTGAATCCAGGTTATAAACCATATTCGTGCAAAATGTCATCTAAATCGGTTGAGCCGTTTAAGCGTGATTGAGTAACAAACATACAAACATCTAAACATCCAAACATCCAAACTTTCGCATTTATAGTTTCCTTTTTCTCCATAGTACTGAGTACCATTTAGCTGACGACACTCTGGAAAGAGTTAGTGAAATTCGTGACCTAGGTTTAATATTAGATGATAAGTTTGACTTCCATAAGCACGTAACTGGCATTTGTAAGCAGGCTAGCAGGACCTTGGGGTTTGTGATGAGGATTGCAAAACAATTTCATTTCGGAGTGGCTAAGATTCTCTTTAGCGCATTTGTAAGGAGCAAGTTAGAATACGGTGCTGTTGTTTGGGATCCGTACGAGAGCAAATACTCTCTCATGATTGAGAAAGTACAACGCAAATTTGCTCGCTGGCTGTACAAAAAAGCCTACGGTTACTACCCGTACCTCTATCCCTCCATCTTTGTCTCGGGCATGGTCGGGCTGGACACGCTGGCGCTGCGAAGAAAGCTATTGCTGCTAGTCCACTATCTGTCAATTGTCCATCACCGAGTTGATAGTGCAGAGGTGTTGGCTCGGATCGGATTGGTGGTTCCTACGCGGATACCCGCGGACGCGGGCGGGGCGGTGGCGCCCCGCCGCCGGCCGGGCCTGCTGCAGCGGCCGTCCGCTGGCACGCGATACGCGAGCCACGCGCCTACCGCCCGTGCCATGACGTGGCTGCATCGAATGCTCACTCAGCACGAAGACGCTGACATGTTCGCTGATCGGTTGACATACTTGTGCAATATTGCCAGGATATTTTTGAATTGGCATTTAATGAATGGAATGACATTATAATTACGATTGACATTACAATTACGATTTGTGACATTTTTACCAGTGAATGTTTATCTTATTATTTTTTTTGTTATTTTAGCATGTAAGCGATTTGGTGTTTACACTGTAAGCTTTCAATGTACTATTGTAAATAAATAAATAGTAAATGTATGAAAACAGTTTTCTTTAATTTCTGGCTTTTTTGTTCATTATCGAAAGTTGACTCCAAGGAAACTATTGATACTGGATAGAAATAGAATCGATTGACATTCAAAAAAAAATTAAAACAAACTTCATTTTCATACAAATTGTATGGGGAAAGTTTTTCTCGATTTATGGCTTTTCTAGCCGAAAATTTCTTTTTGGTCCCATACAAGCTTTTGATCCTGGACAGGAATGGGATCGATTGGCATAAAAAAAAAGTTTGCCAAAAATTAGCATCTGTAAACGCCAATCTTCATTAATTTAATATCGAAGGAAGGTTTCCTAAGACCATTTTCGCCTAGCAACACGGGATCTGGTAGCTGCCCTCACTGACCCAAAATCTATTTCCACCCTGTATATATATAAAAAAACTTCTTCAAAATCCCCTTATCACAATTTAAAGTTGTTTAAATTGACAAAGTGTAATTTATATTGTGATGATTATTTCTGCCAGCTTTCAGCTTGAAAATGACGCAGATATATATAAATAAACAAATACATCTAATGTAATCTAATCTGTAAGGTCAGACCTGCAAATGGGCGTTGTCCCAAGCTTCGTATCGGTTGGAGTAAGCGCGCGGGCGCTCCCACAAGTTCAGGGAGGGTTCTTGCAGGACGCCAGTCGAGTCTTTGCTCTGCGAAGGAGGGTAATTATTGGATGGTACGCAAGAACGGTGAAGTGATGACTTAGAATGGAGCTCTCGGGAAGGTATTCCTCTCTCAGATCGCCCGATTAAAATACAGCATGGTTATTTGAATAAGAGGACGTGGATGATACAACCAGCCTTTAAGTTACAGTATATTTATTTCAAACCGAAAATCGTAACCTTTAATTTAATTTTTGTACTCGTTGACCTTCATGTTTGAATTAAGACTTTGTACACCAAACTTAAATCACATACTTTTTACTATGGAGCTCCCAACTTAACATTTCATAACTGTTGAGACAAATAAAATGAAATTGACCAATCACGTGGGGCCTTTACTGAACTATAATGTATTTGACCAATAGGACGCCCTCATGAGAAAGTCAAATGGTAAATTATACATCAACGCACAAAAAAGAAAAAGCCGTTGGTTGCACTTCGTTTTCAATTGATACCTAGTTTGTTTAATTAGTTCAGTTGACTCGTAGAAAAAGTATTGTATACAATAGTTATATAATTAGCTTTTTAAGTCTCGTACCTTAATTAGGCCACTCAGCAAGGTATGTGGCCTAAACGTGGTACTCGACTGAAAAAGCATACATTATATATAACGATTGCATAAAATATTATTTTAGAAGTGTAGCAACCTTTCTACGTTTTAGTCTGTTTACGGCCAAAGTCAAGTAACTTTCGCCATATTACAGGGGAACAAGGTGCAACGGTGTACACATCATCTTCGACGTCGACTGTAAAATACATTATAATTTGACGAAACTAAATCAATTATATTATATTGCAGCGCACAACTATAGTATTTGGAGTTAGAAGTATTGCGTACCTAGTATTCAAAACAATGCCACTAATATAACATACTAGAATTGCATGCCCAGACGCGTGAAAACGCGTGGACTTATTTTTTTATTATTGTGGTGTTGTGGGCCTTTATATGCCGCTTCGACCAGCAGGTGATCTATTGTGGCAGCCCTTTATTTAGATTTGTCACCGTTAAGACCCGTTGCCTCTAGGAAGTTCCAGATTCTTTGGGCTGTGATATGTTGTACCTCTTCTGGGTGGACGATGTGCCGCCCTAGGTAGATACTTCTTTTGTGCATGAGTGTTCCGCGGGAGCAGAGAATATGCATTGCAGTTTCCTCTGTCTCCTGGCAGAACCTGCAAGTTGCGTCCTGTTTCATACCCATTTGAAACGCGTGGACTTAGTGTGTTTTGTTTGTATCCATTCAACCATTGTCTCCTCATTGTGCGCCACAATATGATCCAGATAAAGAACAAAATCTTACCATATCATCCTTTTTGCTGGGCTCCTTCTGTGCGTGATTCCTCTTCCAAACGAAGATAATAACTGCAACTACAATAACGACTAGTCCACCAATCGCAATGAAAGGTATAATGGTAGCGAAGGCTACATCATTAGTATTCGCTGAATCAGGCGGTTCTGTTGGGACGTTAATTTCTTTACTTGTCTTCTCTTTATGTAGTGTCTCATTGTGTTCTTCATTTTTTACAGTTGTTGGAGCTATAATAGTAGTCGTAGTTGTTTCAGGTACTGTGGTCTCTTCTACAATTACTTCAGTTACTTTGGTTGTTTTTGGAGGCGGTCCCGGAATCGTTGACGGGAAGATATCAGGGAAGTTGGGGAGAAATTTTGGAGGACCCACTTTGTTCTGTTTCCCAGTGGCGTCGGTAATTGATGCCAAAATTTGAATTGTTTTCAGTAATGATCCATCGTCAGCATATACCCACAATGAGTAGGTTTGGTTTTCCTGTAAAATAATAATCATAATTTACTTTAAAAACAAAGTTTTAACCGACTTCAATTTAGTACTCCGCCAAGCCACGAGAACATTTCTTTTCCAATTTACCTCATGAACTGATTTCCGAGAGAAAATGCGTTGATTATTATAGTAATAAACCCAATCACTGTATGTGACCCGATAATATTTGAGGACTTTCGTCGATTCCACAAGGATCACCCTTGGCACTTCATTAGTTGCAATTTCAACGGAATCTTATCAGAATCTGCGATATACTTTTGTACTTTTAAGTACATCATTAATTCCTCAATGATGTACTTAAAAGTACAAAAGTACCATAAGTCATCTGTGGTCTTCATCATCAATTCCACTCCACCAATTTATGATTTCCGGATACATTTATACACGAGTTATAATAGAAAATACCAAAATCACTACGCGCGTGCCTAATATAATTGAGAAGTTCCCTCAATTCCTCATGGATCCCATCATCCAATTGAATTTTCAAAAAAATGGGACCCACCTGGAAGCATATACTTACAAACAAAAAAAAAATATGAATCGGCTCATCAATGACGGAGTTATGAGGTAACAAACATTGAAAAAAAAAAAAAAAATACAACCGAATTGAGAGCCTCCTTTTTTTGAAGTCGGTTAAAAATAATCCTACATTACGCTTTGATACTAAATAAGTAAAAATGTGTGTAATATTACAAGGGTGTGGTCATGGGGGTTCATTTTTGTGATTTATGTGACAACTGTCAATACACTTGGAACAAATTGTGTTCGATAAATTGTTTTCGAGTACTGCAAAGTTAGCACACGTCTTTCGAAGCTGCAAACAAAAGTTGTTGTATGGGAGCCCCCTTAAATATTACCCCTCATACATCGCCTGTGAAAATTTCAACTGTCTATCTGTCACGGTTCATGAGATACAGTCTGGTGACAGACGGACGGACAGACAGACAGACAGACAAACGGACGGACAGCGGAGTCTTAGTAATAGGGTTCCGTTGTACCCTTTGGGTACGGAACCCTAAAAAAACATACACAGCCGTTAGCTTGCGATTTTAGCGATGTTTCTAGTAATTTTGGTTATTCTTTAGGCCCTCTATAAATTGAGGAAACGAATCCAAAGGACCACTTTATCGTAAGTCCTCTTCTCGTGATATGTTAAAACTAGTTTAAGCGTATCTTGGAGTGTTAAACAAGGCAGACAATTTATAGGTTCCTTTGCATTGGTTTATCAATGAACTGGCGAATTACCTTATCAATAAGCGTGTCATTGACAGTGACGACTCCGGTCCGCGAGTTGATCGCGAACGGCACCGGTAGTCCCCCACGCGAGTCCAAGCTGTAGGTCACAGCCTGGTCCCCAGTTGCGGCCATGAACGCCCTGGCCACCTCCGTGCCCTTGGGGTCCGTGACGCGCGCGTACCAGACCCGCGGGACCTGCAGGAGGTTCTGAAGGTTCTGCAGGTCCGATATTTGAGGTGATGCTGGAAGAAGCAAATCAATGAGTTAATTATATGCAAACAACTGGGTTTTGTTGCTCAATACCATAGTCACGTCACCAAGAAGACTCTTTAAATCCACTGAACAAAAGGCTTTTTTGGCAATTATTAAGACATTTTATGGTGGACCTTCTAAGCTCGTTATCAGTCAATGTTATAATACTTTTTTCTTATAAACTCTGTAACTATCGTCTTCTAGCTTACCGAGACAAATTTACAAGAAGACGTGTATCAACCCTCATGGCGTTTGGCGTCTGACTGCTTACTTTTCGTATGAACCCAAACACGTCGGGTTTATCTTGTGTTGTTTACAAGTAGTCGTTAGTCAACTGTTTTCTCCATTATCAGACCAGCTCGATGGGTCCATTACATTTACATTGTAATGCCAAATTTCAGCTCAATCGGACACCAGCAAATTTTAGATAGCTACGTGCATACCCCACAGCCCAGTTTAAATAAAAGGTTGTAATAAAAAAATTAAATAAACAAGTATTTAGGGACAATTCTACTATCCTACTAATGTTATAAATGCGAAAGTTTAGATGTTTGGATGTTTACATGTTTGGATGTTTGTTACTCAATCACGCTTAAACGGTTGAACCAATTTGGATAAAACTTTGCATGAAGATTGTTTATAGCCTGGATTAAAATATAGGATAGTTTTTATCCCGGGTCCACGCAGAGGAAGTCGCGGGCGGAAGCTAGTATTACATAAATCGACCTAGTCCCAAACTAAGCAAAGCTTGTACTATGGGTACTAAAGGACGATATACATACTTATACAGATAAATAAATACTTCAATACATAGAAAAACATCCATGACTCGGGAGCAAAATATCCGTGCCCATCACTCAAATTCCGGGATTTTAACCCGGGACCTCCGGCTTCGGCAGGATCACTACCAACTAGGCTACAGAGGTCGTCGAATGACTAAGTGCAGACGCATAATGACAGATCGTTCTTTCAAAGGAGTTCCTCAAATTGCTATAGACAGGCTTGGACAAACGGATTTTAACATACGATTTCACAATAGCGTTATTTTGTGAAAAAGTACTAAAAAGTACTATAAGTTCTTTAAACTATAAATAGTTTATGTTATGCCATATGACATAAATTGTTCACTTTAAATAGTACATTACTACAAAGGCCGGGAAGTAAGGGGTTGCCGGCCGAGCGTAGCGAGGTCGGATAGTTATGGCTGGCAACCCCTTTTCCCGCCGAGGTATGTATATTGCTTTTCTTAAACTTGCCATGAAATAAATAAAAAAAAAACAAGAAATCAAACTTTACTTTTCATCGCTGAACGCCGTGATGCTGTGCCACAAATGGAATGGAAATTAAAAAAGACTATCTTGCCGGCCTAGGCCTCCAATTTTGTATGAAATGCCATTACGGATCTCTCGTCCCGCTGCGCCCGAAATGTGACACTTCGAAGCCCATTATGAAGAACACAACGTCAATACTTATTTCATTGCATGTTTGAGAAAAAGAATGAATGGATGGTCAGGTAGGGGCAAAGAATAGCTGTTATCAAGTTCCAGCGCGGTAAAACAAAAAGATTAAGTGTTGTATTTCACAAAGAAGAAAAACAATTAAAATTACTAAAATAAAGCGTCAACTGATAGATCAAACGCGTTGCTAAAGGATACCTTTCATTTAGTGACTGAATGGATTTCGCAAAAATATTGTTATCTTAAGTATATCAACGAGCATTTTAAAGAAACTCTCCAAATGATTTCAAGTAATAAAACAAAGATCTATTTGCCTGTCTCTTAAATGTCACTAGGGATATTGTCGTAACAATTTTATGCTTGGATAGTTAGTAAGGGAAGTTTTTACTAAGATTAAAGTTTATTTTAAGAGATTCGCTACTTTGACTTTGTTTTGCGATGAAACATTTATGAAATTAAAAGCCTTGTTCATTTTTTTCAGTTCAATTTGATTCCATTTACTAAAATCTAAATTGTTCCCAAATTGTTAAATGTACGCTTGGTCACGTACGATACATGCCGAGCCTAGTGCGAGAACCCCTGGTAAAACTGTAAAATCTAATGTCATACACCACATGTCTATTTTTGTTTAATTCTTATTTTTTTGTGCATTTTACTGCTGTTTAACATATATACAGCGTGTGTGTACGCGAGTGGTAAGCGAGGAATTACAGCAGGATTAGCATGGTTGACATTTTATCACTTATCATTGTGGATAAGGCGTTCATCACTTTCGCACTCGCATACTTGTCAGAAACTGACAGATGTCTTATCTACAGCGATAAGTGATAAAATGGCAACTATGCTACCGCCCGCTGGTGTCGTGTGTTAAGTTAAGGTTAATAATGGCTTTAGCGAACAACCATCTAAAGTTTAAAACCTAATCTTTATTTGTATCTAGCTACATAAAATTTTGTGATTTGGCAATCACACAATACTACATAGCTTTAGGTATTCAAAAATCCATAAAGTAAAGTCCATAAGTTGTGTGATTGCCAAGTTGCAGAATTCTATTTAGCAAGCAAATAAAGATTAACGAGAATGCCCGAGACTTGGCTCTACGAAATATCTCACAACTTTTTACGGTGGAAGAGTTTCGAGACTTGGCCTGTGTTTTACATGGAATATTTTTATGGGATAGTGGTTTAGTGGGAAGGTACATAAACGTCATCTTTTTTGTCGATTTTTGACCCCCCCATCATCATCCTGTTATTCAATGAAATGGACACTGAATAAAATGACAAAAACACTAACCTAACCCCCCCCCTATTTTGAAATGACGTAATTTATGAATAGCCCCTAAGCTCTTTTCAATAGTTATTGCAATTGTGTTTAGTTCTACCTCGGTTTGGTCAATAACCTAATATACATTTAATATTCCTTCATATAATATTTTAGTATGAAGCCATTATTCTGTAAAATATGTTTTTAATAATAAATGAATGAATGAATCCATTGCTCGTTGCGATTCTCGAATGCATGGCATGATGATCGGATAAACGTTGTGTTGTTGTGCTATCGCCTGCGTAAGCGGTGTTCCACTTTAGGACAATTTGTGTGTGTCTAATGTAACAAGTTAAATTTTGCCCCATCCTACAAATAACGCCCAATGGTCAAACGGTTATCGCCCTATGGGTGGACATGTCATATTACTAGCGATGAAATAAATGACAATCATATCAACGCCACATTATGAAACTCGCCTCTCCTGTGGAAAGCCTATAACTATTATTTCGAAAAAAAAAATTGTATGATAGCATAGCTCAAATGCTTGCTTGCTTGCTTGCTTGCTTGCTTTGAGAATACCCTACGTTTAGCAATAATTTCTGAATTGCATCGCTTCGCCAAATCCTTAAAAGGTTACAGGAAAAACTACCAAAATACGTGTTTGCATGCGATTAAATATTAACCGTTACGAAACACGCGTGGAATGCATAATAGGAGTTATAATATAACGTAACGTTCGTAACACAAGGTTGAGTGAAAGTCAGGCGACCCTCGCTCACTTTCACCGACTGTCCACGAAACAGCACTGGCTACAGAGAATGTCATCGGTCCCTTTCTAATTGAGAGATGTGGAACATTCGATACGTCTCTCCGAAACTGACGTGAGATTAACATAACCTAAGGGTATTATCGCCCTTAGGCTGAACGCTCACAGCGCACGCGGACCAGCACGGTAATAAAATAAATGTCAAAGTAAACTTGAAGGTTTTCTGAATAAGTGTAATAGGTTCATCATCATCAACATCATATCAGCCGAAAAACGTCCACTGCTGGACACAGGCCTCCCCCAAAGAGTGCCAAAGTGACCGGTCCGGCGCCACCCGCATCCAGAGGACTCCTGCGACCTTTACCAGGTCATTAGTCCACCTACCCACGCGGCGCCTTCCGGTACGTGGTGTAATAGGGTTGTTGACACCAAATAAAACAACCAATAATGTCGAATTTTCTCGAAAAAGGATTAAAAATATTGTCAGTTGGAGAAAAAACTAAAACAGGGGATTCTGTTCAAATTTTTATCCAAAACGCACCTTCATAATATGAAACTATTGTCATTTAAGCTCGAGTGTCGTGACATGACGCACGATCTCTGAGCTGTTATTCGCTAAGCGCTAATGCGGCTCACCCCACCGGTCGCCCGTCACGAAACTAGTTAGAGTTAGAAGTTACAGAATAAGGGGGCTGAGCGTTTTCTCTCTCTATACAAGCAATATTAAAGCGGTTGTGGTTTCGTAATTTTCTCAATGGGATTTTCGTCACAAAGCATATTTTTTTGCCTTCTTTCCTTTGGAGTAATAATACATTTTGAGTCTACAACCCTACTATTAATAGAAATTATATTAAATAACAATAATGAATGTCTAATCCTTTTTTTTATGGCGGTGTCTCTGTAAGCTTGGTTGTAACTAGTATAAACAGCACTGTTTTAATTTATTTCATTCACACAAAAGTTTACAGTATAACACCAAATCACTTAAGTGGTACCGATACACACACAAAGACGCGCACACACGCACGCGCGCGCGCACACGCACACACACACACACACACACACACAGAGAGAGAGAGAGAGAGACGCGCGCAAAGATAGTTTATAGCCTGGATTAAAATATAAGACAGTCTTTACCCCGGTAAATAAATAAAATAAAGTCTTTACAGAATAGGAGGTTCACGAGAAGTCATTCTGAATTCTGATCAGATGTTATTTATGTGTGTAATCTTGCTCAAATATAATTCAGGCAATCCCATTAGTATGACGTAGGCTCACTATAAATTAACTGCATTGCATAGTTGGTCTTAAAAACACATTGAAAAGTACTCGTGAACATTATTTTATCCAATGTAACTAAATACGCAGTCACGGACACTTATTACTATCTGAAACTTCAGCGCAATCTAATAATTGTTTCTGTTTAATGGTCCATAATGGAGCGAAACGGTTTCGGGGACCTGAATTTTAGTGCTTTTACGTATTTAGTTGGATTTCGGTAGTGCTGATGAATTTTAGTGCTTTTACGTATTAAGTTGGATTTCGGTAGTGTTGATGAATTTTAGTGCTTTTACGTATTTAGTTGGATTTCGGTAGTGTTGATGAATTTTAGTGCTTTTACGTATTTAGTTGGATTTCGGTAGTGTTGATGAATTTTAGTGCTTTTACGTATTTTATTGGATTTCGGTAGTGTTGATGAATTTTAGTGCTTTTACGTATTTAGTTGGATTTCGGTAGTGTTGATGAATTTTAGTGCTTTTACGTATTTAGTTGGATTTCGGTAGTGTTGATGAATTTTAGTGCTTTTACGTATTTTGTTGGATTTCGGTAGTGTTGATGAATTTTAGTGCTTTTACGTATTTAGTTGGATTTCGGTAGTGTTGATGAATTTTAGTGCTTTTACGTATTTAGTTGGATTTCGGTAGTGTTGATCAATTTTAGTGCTTTTACGTATTTTGTTGGATTTCGGTAGTGTTGATGAATTTTAGTGCTTTTACGTATTTAGTTGGATTTCGGTAGTGTTGATGAATTTTAGTGCTTTTACGTATTTAGTTGGATTTCGATAGTGTTGATGAATTTTAGTGCTTTTACGTATTTAGTTGGATTTCGATAGTGTTGATGAATTTTAGTGCTTTTACGTATTTAGTTGGATTTCGGTAGTGTTGATGAATTTTAGTGCTTTTACGTATTTAGTTGGATTTCGATAGTGTTGAGTACTTATTGCTAAGTTTTATTGTTTTATTAATGCAGTATTTAGTAACATAGGTACTAAAGGGGGAAGGCCAGTGTGAACTTTGAACACCGACTACATTGATGAATTCCAAAGCATGTTTATGATTACATGCTATTTTATAAATCAAATAGCCAATATGTACGTATTTCAACATTTTAAAAGTCACATACATACGAATATTTAGCGATATTATGATTGTTTATCTGATTTAATCGATACATGATTGCCTTAACTTTTTCTCTATAGAAAAAAAATCCAAAGTTGGGTCTTTATTTTTCGTTTTTTACTCAGCCTACTCAAACAATACATTATTTAAACGACACAATCAAGTTAATACTATAGGTAAAATTACATAAGATTTACCTATATATGTTCAACATAATATATCTTCCTAGCTCAATAAAAAATGTATACTATAGTATTTTATCTCATCTAAAATCGCACTTAATGAAATATAAATAAAACTTCACTAAGTTAGGTATTTATCAAAATTTGTCCAAAAAGCCATTCCCGAAGAGTGTTGCATCTCTTTTTCTCGCGCGCGGAAGGCATAAGCGTGTCTCTGTCAAGGGGGCGTGGTCGACTCGAATCAAGGCATCCCCACTTCGTGGGCAAACTCCACGTACACATTTATAAAATCGCAGTTTCGTGTTTAGAGCCGCATTTTCCGCGATAGTAAATACTTATTTGCTTTTTATAAGACCGAGTTTAAACCATGAATGCTGGTTTTTATGGTATCTCGTTACTGAATATTATGGCTACAGTTTAAAACGAGTTATTTTGGTCTGCATAATTTCCAATCCCGATAGCAGTTTAATGTTTAAATTATGTGAAAAGTTCAAAAGGAAATAAATACCTTTTCAAAAGCAAAATGGTTAGAATTTAAAACGCCAAGTATAAAACGGACAAGAATATTATCTTGAAAAGAGTTGACTTTGTTTTGTCCGGAGAAATACGATACCTACTTTGTTATCTATTGGTTCATATTACATAATAAATTGTAGTGAATTCAGTCAACAAAAGTAATCAAATATTTGCTACCTACCTATTTTGATAGCCTAAATAAAATATTGTATCTGAGTATATGTATAAGAACTTTAAGGGGCATACTTGACACTGGTGCTATTTTGACAAGTATTCTTGAAATTCAAAGCCCCACAAATCATCTCAATCGGTATGTCTTTATCTTTGTCGTCTTGGTAACGCAGAGACATAGATTATATCCTACTAACTTAAAAATGCGAAAGTTTAGATGTTTGGATGTTTGTTACTCAATCACGCTTAAACGGCTGAACCGATTTGAATGAAATTTTGCACGAAGATAGTTTATAGCCTGGATTAAAATATAGGATAGATTTATCCCGGGTCCACGTGGACGAAGTCGCGGGCGGAAGCTAGTAATTTATATATATTCAAATTTCTCGTCCCTTTGTAATAAGAAAGGTACCTATGTTAATATTTATGACTTATTTAACTTGTACTTTTTTATAAAACATGTACCAAATTCATAACTTGTATACATAAGTAGTCATTATTTATGTACCTACCTACCTACCTAATAACTAGTGTCTATTTGAGCTGTAAAACTCGCGTGCCTGTTTTTTTTTAAATTTAGGCAAACTATTAAGGGATAATGGGAACCGGGAACAAGTGTCATAATAAGCTCAATAAGGCTTGTGTTATAGGTATAGGTAAGACGACGGTATGATTTGATTATACTTAATATAATGTATTTATACTAGTAGCTGTGTGAGCTGCACAACTCGCGACGGGAAAAAAAAAACAAAAAAAGTGACGCGACAAAAAAAACTACGTATGTATAATTGATAAATATATAAATTCGTTCGCTTCGCTCGCTCGTTCAATGAATGCTTCGGAATATACATTATATTTCATATCGTTTAAGTCTTTTTTTATCATGAAATCAGTGGACGTGTTTCATGAGACCCTGCGTCGTTAAGAATACAATAGAGCACCATAAAATCGAATCAAGTAATAATTCTTTCAACAAGAATAACAAGTGTAAGTAATAATTTATTATTTGATTGTGCGGGACTACCATCGCCGTTCAACGTATTTGTTTCGAACTAGTTTGTAGAATCCTCCTTTCCACGGAATGAGGCAGCGTCCGGTGTGCAAGAAAGTTCACATGGCAAGTCTTCGTCTAGACTTGTGGTTAAACACCTGACGTAAAATATAGACGGCCTTGTCAGATCTCCGCGTACGGCGTCGCGCGTGTAAGAGACAGAAAATTTCAGCTGATGTGGGTTACGGCCTTGATGTGTGGAATGAGAATCGAGCCGGTGCGATGTGTGCGCGTCCGAGCTACCAGGCTCGCAAAAATGCATAGGAGTTCCTCGGGAGCCACGGTCAGTCTGAATTCGACTGTAGCAGCATTGAATTTGAGGTTAAATTTCATTACAGATGACACGGCGTGAGACGAACAAGGCGCGGGCGTAGAGCAAGCGGGTTTAGATTTTTTTACACAGTGTATAAGACATAGATTCGTTTGCAAAACTGTGGTTATTTGTGTGAGTCAGTTTTCACTTGCGGAACGTGTTTATGTATTCGCTTCTTTATTGAAATTTCTGCGTTATGGTAAACAGGCACGGGGATGTCTTCATATCATTGCAGGAATGTGTGTAAAGCAAGTTCCCAACGATATCAGTGGGGACAACTGTTGCGTGGCTGACGCTGCTATACATTGACAAGTTAGCTTACGTTTCAGTTATGCCTGTTTTTAACCCCCGACACAAAGAGAGGGGTGTTATAAGTTTAACGTGTCTGTGTATCTGTCTGTGGTATCGTAGCTCCCAAACGAATGAACCGATTTGAATGCGGGGTTTTTTATTCGAAAGGTGATGTGATTCCGAGTGTTCTTAGCCATGTTTTATAAAAATCTGTTCAGCCGTTTTTGAGATATTGGACTTTGAAATGAAAATGTCGGGGGTTTTTCAACTTTTCTAAGTTGTAGTTAATTAACCAGCTGGCCATAGAGCGCAAGTTGGTATACCTACTCTATATACAGGTGTTCGTTTCTCTCCTCACAAAACTGCGTAGTTTTAGAGAGTGTACCTGCTTAGAAACTTCTTTTTATTTGGTATATTAGTAGGTATTGAAGTATTGATTGAAGTATCAACAGAACATAAAAGAGTGTCAACTGCCACTTGGTCCCAAAATTTGATTACAAGAGTCAACACGTCGGCAAACGGTGTTAAGAGACGTTCCTTTGCACCTGTGGCGGTAGCGTCGACGACATTGTTAACTAAACATTACCCTTAATGCAACGAAATAAAGTCTATTATTGGATACTCCGTGTTTTTTTCGTTTCAGACAGACAAAATCAGACTGTCAATATTGATTGAATACATAAGTATTCAATCATATTGATAAAATACAAAAACCAGTAACTGATATAAAGCAATTATTATTTTTTGTATTTAATTTCGGTGTTTTCTTTATAAACCACATTTAGTAAAACATGTGTTAAGGTAGGGCACCGCCGGCGAGTAAGCGAGTGTTACCACGTGCTACTCGCTCAAGGGAGTAAAAGCGAGTAAGAATTACTATGAGAGTCATCGCTACTCGCCGGCGGTGGGACAAGTGCCTTAAGATGGTAGAACTTTGTTTGGGTCGGCGATAATGAAGGTTCTGCCCACAATAATTGCCCACATTTTTCTAAGACGGTTACAAGTTCTATGCGGACGAAGTCGCGGGCAACAGCTAGTCATCCAATAAAACTAGTGTCTCTGTGAGCTGTAGAATTCGCGACCATGTATTCACGACAAAAAGCTATATAATTATTGAACCTGCTCACATTACGAGAATCGGTTGAGAAATGTGACCTGTAGAGGAAAACCGCCGGACAGCAGGACACCTGGACATACCTACGGACGTACGAAAGAATAGAGTAGAATGTTTTACATGCAAAGTCTCTAATCGCTTAATTTTATTCTTGTAGATTAGATGTCTTGTAGGTGGATCTCATTGTACGTATAAAAGAAATGAATGTTATTTCAGTGTGTTGTTGTATACTGCGTGGAACGGAACGTTTACATTTGTATGGAGCTCGTCGCTCCAGTCGGCCAACGCTCCATACAAAGGTTAAAAAACATCGCGTCAAAAAAAATAGTTTATCTGGAAAATGTGAAGTACTAGCGCTCAATAATCCCCCTCTTGCGGGAAAGTCCATCGTTTCGTTCCACGCAGTATATGTGTTACTGTTGTCTCACATTCTTATTTATGCTGTTGTCAACTACCGTATTCAGTGTATGTGATGAGATGAGATCGATCGCAACGAGTTTAATAGACCTCTACGAGTAGCTTGACGTCAACGCCACACATCACAGGACAATGGATTGGGAAATTGGCATCAAACAAATTCCCGTTTGCGCTCCTTACTTCGTTATTCGATTATTATTATTACATAAATTTAGATACAACGACCTCATCAAGGAAATTTACCTTTAGGTTACCTCACAGTGACCTATATTAGCGGCAAATGTTATACTCGAAATGTAGTACTGTTAATTTGTTAATATTAGTCGTCGCTAATATTACCACGATTTGTCGTACGGAAAATCAGTACTTATACAAATAGGTTTTTGTGAAAAAGGATCATTACGAAACAAAAGTGTACAGTGTTTAAGATTCATGTATTTTGATTGTTTCCGAAATAACTGCTGAAAAATCTAACTGTGTAGTTTAGAAGCAATATTCAATAAAAAGTTTATTTCGGTTTATGCAAAAAAAGTTATTAAGTACCTAACTTAATACAGGATTCTCTAATTGAAAAATGAAGCGTTGTATTTCTTAGATCTCTTTCACTCTTAGGTTCCACGAAAATTAAAAATGCAATTTCATCGCTGAAAATTTTTGTAGCTACCCGTCAGTCTCTAAAAAAGTTTGAACATTAGAACTTTTCCGTTTGCGATTATAGCGTGCATCCCGCAACATCTACTGATAACTCGTGTTGCCTTGGTACAAGTTCAGGCTAGCCGTTAGGACCAGAACAGTCTTATCCCCAAGGCACACAAACCGGGACTTGGGCATAGTTTTTTTTTGTTGACAAGCGTCATAGATGCGTATAGCGTTTATCTCCTTTCAACTGTCGATACTTAACGCGCTAGAAAGAAACAGTCATAGGGATCGTGGTCGCCTATTGATCTCTGTGTATGTGTTGCACACATGCATTTGTATTGGACTCGGGACGTGTTCCACGTACGGGAACGCTAGCCTAGACCCGCTCGATGCTTATGGAGTCCTAGTACTTTCTAAGAACATCTAATGCTCCGAAGCTTCTAATACACATAGAAAAAACTGGTCAAGTGACTGGTGCTTAGAACTATGAACATGGGCTTTATGTTTAGACGTAGGTACTGACAACATGAAGTAGACATTATAGTAAACAGTTATTGTTTCGTAAAAGTAATTTCAACCTAATTACTATTACGGTTTATAAATTATCCGATTTGAATTATTTTCTCATTACATAAGTAACACATAAAATGCCATGAAAATAAGTTCAGCAATAGATTATGCACGTTTCACTACTGTCACTACAACTACAAGGCGCATGCAATACAAAACAATCATAGACAATAAAAAATATGATGTCCAGCTAATTAGTTATACATACAAATGAATAAAATGCCAGTAAGCCTCCTCGGAATTCTGCATTATGAACATCTCATTGATATTTATCGAATTCAAACGATAATTTTGCTCTCGTACAAATGGATCCACAACCACCGACCGCCGTTTGTGGTTGTATCTAGCTTATCCGACCGATATTCTCATTAGCTGATGCAAATAGGCTACATTATGATACCTAAATACGCTTTAATTTCTGTGGTTTATGAAGTCAACAGCAATTTTAGTTTATATTCATGCATATCAGTTAATTGTGATTTCAATTGGTTGTTAATGATTTACTTCATTGTTTTAGGTAATTTAAGTGTGTTGTGGAATGAACGCGAATAGTAAATAGATCACCAAACGGCCGCGAATTATTGTGTTAGTGTAAAAGGTTCGCCACTTTTCGACTTTAACTGCAAGTTAAAGTCCAAAAGCGACTGTAGTCAGGGTCAGAAGTAGCTAAGCAAAATAACACGGTCAAAAAGACCTACACAGATAGATCCTTATTCCCCTGACATTAGAAATGGTGTATAGATCATTTTGAGCACTAGACCCGCTTAGCAACTTCTGCTGCTGACTGTAAATCTTATTTGTTATTTATTTATTTATTTATTTATTTATACAATTTGTTTTTGTCCATACATTAAGGGTTCAATGCGTAACTTTAGTGTTGAACCATAAAATAAGACATTGTTTTGTTTTTGTAATCACAAGTCTCATTTTATTATGCTTTTAATAGTTTTTTTGTAATGAAGAACACTCTCTTCTTTCTTTGTTTACTCTCCAATGTGAAACGTAAGTGTCTAATCGACTTTATATATTACTAGCTGTTACCCTCGACTTCGTCCGCGTAGAACTTGATTGCTATAACATTATTGTGGGCGGAACCTCAATTATCGCCGACCCAAACAAAGTTCTTCCATCTTAAGGGATGATTTCTGATATAAAAACTATCCTATATCCTTCCAAGGGTCTCAACTCATCTGTACGAAAAATTTCATCTAAATCCGTTCACGGATTAAGCGTAAAAGGTAACAGTGCGATGAGTTCATTAGTTTAAATTGCAAAATTTAAATTGAAAACTCCGTTTTTACAAATATAATATCTTAAGAATCATCAACAGACGTTTCTGCTTAAATTGTATATTTTTTCATAATGTAGGTACCTATTAAAGAAAGCTACATGACTGGAAATTTTTGCTTAAATCCGTCCAGTAGTTTTACTAACGTTAGTTCGGGCTACCTGTATAATTTTGAAAGCAAACTTATCTAATGCTATCTAAGACGGAGAACTTTCCATCTCCATCCACCGTCTCCATTTAACGGTGTTAGAGAATAAATTATTTTGATTAAGCCCCTTTACCGTTATTTCACCCCTTTAGGGGGCAAATAGATCTACATATTATAAAAGAAAAGAAACCTGCTGTCCTCCTTTCATGTTTCTAGCCACAGTTTAATATTAAAAATCACACATTACTTAGATATGTGCACTTTCAACCCCTATCTTAATCCCTTCAAGGGATGAATTAGGAAAATATCCCTTATCAATGTTTTTGACTGTACATTAGGAGCTTGTGGCCAAAGTTTTAAACGTCTAACTCTAAAAACGACATGATTCCCATACAAACTTTCAACTCTTTTTTAACCCCCTTAGGGGATGAATGTTTGTAACATTGCTTAATCATATGCTTTGCTTTTTAACCGAATTAAAAAAACAAGGAGGTTCTCAGTTTGACCTGTATGTTTGTATGTTTGTCCGCGAATATTTCGCGTTTGGCTGAAGAAGTAAGATACCTTCATACAAAGATTCAAGTCCACTTTCCAAATGAACGATTTCCGTACAACGGTTCGACCCCTATTTCACCCCTTAAGGGTTGAATTCCGAAAAATCCTTCCTTAGTACACGTCCACGTACTGTAAAGTATATATATTCCAAATTGTATGCTAATAACTTTAGCGGTTTAGGAAATCACACATTACTTATGTGAACTTTCAACCCCTATCTTAACCCCTTCAAGGGATGAATTAGAAAAAATACCCTTATCAATGTTTTTGACTGTACATTAGGAGCTTGTGACCGAAGTTTTAAATAGCTAACTTTAAAAACGACATGTTTCCCATACAAACTTTCAACTTTTTTTTAACTTCCTTAGGGGATGATTTTTAATAAAAAAGTTAAATCATTTGTTTGGCTTTTTAGTAAGAAACTTTCATACAAAGATTCAAGTCTATAACTTTCAAAATTACCGATTTCCATACAACGGTTCGACCCCTATTTCACCCCCTTAAGGGTTGAATTTCGAAAAACCCTTTCTTAGCACACGTACACGTACTGTAAAGAATATATGTTCCAAATTTTATGCTTATATCGTTAGCGGTTTAGGCTGTGCGCTGTCTGTCAATAGATTAGTAACGAAGAGTTTTATATATATAGATGAGCAAAAAAAGGCCTTATTCATAAACGTTAAACAAACCTATTTTAGCTAAAATGCCGTTCAAATTATATTATTACCTATATGGCACGCAGATATTTGTGGTGAGAAACGTACAACTCACATTTTATTTACCAGAGGCTTTTTTAGAGGTAAGGGTAAGAATGTAAATCTAGCTCCACACAATGAACCATCATGACCGCTGGAGAAGACGCAGTTATGCGGTAAATTGAGATGGAAGTAGGGATGTGCCGTTCCTGGGGAATATTCCTATAGAAGGTAATATAGGGGAATTCTGAAATTGTCTACCTATGTTTATATATTTTGCTGTCATGGATTCTATAACAACTTCGGCCCTTGTTTGATTTAAACGAGATATTAAACAATGTAATTTATCCGCAAAAGTAAATTCCCAATGTTCCTGGGAAAAATCCCAGAAGCTATGGGAATATTTCCGGCAACAATGGGAATACTTTCATATTTACTGGGATTATTCCCCTGGCCGAAAAAAATCACATTTTACAAAAGTAATTAGTAACAAAAACGATGCAAATTATCGAAAAATAATAATAAAATACAAGAAAATATTTACGTAACTATACCAAATAAGAGTGTTATTTATGTGAATACACATAATAAAGATGAAAAATCTGAATTACTACAGAAATGCAGTTTTTGGCGAAGCTGGCGCAAAGCAGAAGGATTTGGAAGGATTTGTCGGCGCACTATTGATTTTAACTAACATTTATGACAATTTGGAATTTTCCCAATTTGTATTCCCAGGAACAAGGGAATATTCCCCGGCACATCACCAGATGTAGGCATCTCTTACTCCCTTTAACGCTTAATTGCGTCCTCTATGATGGGCCATGATTTGATATCCTATTTTGTTTTTCTCCATAGTGAGCTTACCGAGTGCGAAGCATCCTGTCAATAACATCCAAAACGTCGTCGTCACCATGGCTGCGTGGTCACTACTCGGGTGGGGGGGAACCGTCGCCGCCTCATTTGTGGTGACACTACACTGCACATCACTCACTTAGCACATTTATTACACTTCCGCAACCTGAAACAAAATAAATGACATTATTGGATATGAATTAGGGATGTGGACTGATAGTGAAATCAGAAATCATCAGCAACTCATTGTGAAACGTCCAAAACGCTCTATTAGTATGACTTGTGGGAAAATAGGAACAGGTGACGTTACAAAGTTCCATTTTATTATGATTATGTAGTTAAAAGTCGTTAAAACAGAAAAAAATGTTAAGCGTCATGCGTTTGAGTATAGTCGTTTTTAACCCCCGACGCAAAGAGAGGGGTGTTATAAGTTTAACGTGTCTATGTATAGGTATCTGTGTATCTGTCTGTGGTATTGTAGCTCCCAAACGGATGAACCGATTTGAATGCTGTTTTTGTATTTGAAAGCTGATGTGATCCCGAGTGTTCTTAGCCATGTTTTATGAAAATCTGTCTAGCCGTTTTTGAGATATTCGACTTTGAAATGAAAACGTCGGGGGTTTTTCAACTTTTCTAAGTTGTAGTCTTTTTAAGTGGCCTATATTGTGTCCCTCTGCCGGGCAAAGACCTCCCCTTTTTTCCGTCACTCGTCTCGGCCTCTTGGGCTGTTATTCGCTAAGCGCTAATACGGCTCTCCGGCCGCCGGTCACCCGTCACGAAACTAGACCTCTACCGACGCTTAGTTACTACGCATTACGGTGTCAAGATATATTTGTGGGTGAGCGTTGAGGTGAGCTTAAAACAAGTTAGAGAATAGGGGGGCTGGTGACGTATCGGGTGAGATTATCTTGTCTGTCTCATTAGGCGTGAGGCGTGAGGTGGGGTGACCAGTGAGGTCATTGATGGCTTACGACGCCGTCACGAAATATATAATCGTTTTAGAGAATTCCACTACTGTGCTAGTGTTCACAAGTTTCTACCAAACTTATTAAGATGCGGTGCGCCTGATGAGTTCGATGCGAAACTGGACGTTTACCTTTGGGCCAAATTTCGTTTTGGTGGCGCGGAGTCTGAGCGGTATAACTAGGATATCAGCTGCCATCAGACTCACTATCGAATTCACACCTCGCTTTAGGAAATAACTCTTGTTATGATTTGGGCTCTAGCCTAATAACAAAAGGATTGTCGACCAAAATTAGCACCAGCATATATTCTGAACATATTTTGACTTACAGCTCCAAACAAATTGCTATGAATCTAGGAGTCAAATAAGACGCTGGAATGAGAAACCAAAATGTAGTTTGACTTGAACATCTAAAGCTAAGTCGGCGATTTTCTGATAATGCCTCACTTTCGAAACCTTATTTACAAGCGACATAATACATAAATATGTGGAGATCTTCAATCTTACACAAATCGACCTAGTCCCAAAATAAGCAAAGCTTGCTTGTACTGTGCGGTCACGATATACATACATACATAAATAAATACTTATATATAGAAAACACCCATGACTCAGGAACAAAAATTCAAGCTAATAACACAAATAAATGCCCTTACGGGGATTTGATCCCCGGGCCAGCTTCATAGGCAGGGTCACTACCAACTAAAGGCTAAAGCGGTCGTCAAATAATAAACAGCAAGAAATGATGTGCCGTTATTTATGTGTACTATCTACGAATAGGTAGGGTAAGGCCGTTATTTCTTGTTCCTGATTAAGCAGTTTAACTCGTCCACATTTTAATCACTTCCAGTGTGTTACGGATATTAGTAATCCATTTATATAGCTAATTGGCGTAACACATTGGAATTGATTAAAATGTGGACGAGAAACTGCTTAATCAGGAACAAGAATTAACGGCCTTACCCTAATATCGATACTTCAATACTAATAAGAAAAAGATTTTTTTTATTTGCCAAAAACATAAAGAAAAACAAAACACATGCAATACAATAAAAAGTTACAAGAAATAGAAATAAAAATTCAATTGACATTTAACAAGATTAAACTATTTAGTACCTATGGCAAATGGGATCCAGTTTTAGCATGTGCTAGGCTAAAGGCTTAGCAGCCTGGCGCTGGTTTTCAAACTGGTCCCGGAGAGAGCGGTCGCGACTCTATAAATAATAATAATAAAATATAAAAATAAATAAACTACTAATATATATATGCTAATACTAATCTAGTTACTGGTTTTTTCGTGTCAACAACGCTCTATGTTTCAAGTAACCGCTGGAAATAAATCCCTTTGAAAGCACAGTCGTCGTCTCGGGGATACCACTCATGACAATTTATGTCAAGTAGGTAGGTAGGAAACCTGATAACGCTTGTCTCACTTAAGTTGGAATGTGTGTAAAGCGTTGATATAATGAATAATAAGAATTAGATTAGCCCTACAAACAGCGACAACGAAACATTTCCTCAATTTCCTTTGAGTTGGATATCATACAATTTTGAGCAGATGTCGTTTTCAAATTCAATCACACACTATGGCGGCGCTACGCGTGTACAAAGCAAAGGGATGTCAGGTTTCGTGAACGGGCAAACGGTTCACGACAGCTTTGTTTAGAATGCCAGCTGACACGCCAGCAGGCTACCATGACAACTCTTTACATGTTTAAAACCAACCGCCAAAATTCAACCATAAAATAAGGCATTAAGATTTCTTTTGAAATAAAACATTTGACTATTACACGAGCTTGCGAAAATTAACTCCCGAACGTTGCGAGCACATATCGCCTATCAAATGCACAATACAGCTCACATTATGCGAGCCTGGTACTCCCGTGGCCGCAAAATCTGTTGGCTGGTTTCGAACACTAAACTAAAATTATACTTAGAGACTTTTGGGAATCCTACCTATGGCAAAAAAAATAACTATTTGCGCTGGACTACTGCACGCTAATTGACGACCGGTTTAGCCTAGTTGGTAATGACCTTGCCTACGAAGCTAGAGGTACCGGGGTTAAATCCAGGTAAGGAAATTTATTTGCATTATATTCTGAGTCATGGCTATCGTATGTATTTAAGTATTTATTTATCTATATACGTATGTTTATCGTCGTTGAGTACCTATAGTACGAGCTTCGCTTAGTTTGGGACTATGTCGAGTTGTGTAAGATCGTCCAGAATATTTTTTTTATTTGACCATTGAAGAAGCTGATATATAAATCCGATGATTAAAATTTAATAAAGATACCTTGAATCTTAATAACATTTCTAATAAGTTAATAACATTTCTACTATAGACAACATTGTTATTAAGGAAAAAACGGTATACGTCAGTAGCAAAATATTACTGCCCTTCTAATCAAAACAAAATGTAAATCGTGAACTTTGAAAGGGCTTAATACCCTAATTTTGTATTAAGCAGTAACGCTGCTAATGAAATTATATATATTTTTGAATTAAAGGGAAGGGAAAGAGGGAAAAAAAGAAAAGGAAAAAAAGGGAAAAAGCTTAATGCTCCGAGTCGGGTTCGAACCGGGCTTAATACCTTTTTTCTCAAACATGCAATAAAATATTGACGTTGTGTTCTTCATAATCATAATGGGCTTCGAAATATCACGTTTCGGATGCAGCGAGAGAGATCCGTCCATTTCGTACAAAATTGGAGGCCTAGGCCTGTAAGATGATCTTTTTTAATTTCCATTCCACAATTTGTGGCACAGGATCACGGCGTTCAGCCATGAAAATGAAAGTTTGATTTCTTGGAGTTTTTTTCTTTATTTAATTGCATGTTTGAGAAAAGCAATATACATACCTCGGCGTGAAAATGGATTGCCAGCCTCATAACTATCCCCCCTTGCTTCCCGGCCTATATATATCAGGATATAACATTTTGTCGATATAAAAAACGTGGCACTGGAACATGATTTTAATGTGCTCTGCCTAACCCTTTTGGGCATAAAGGCGTGAATCTATGTATGTACGTCGTATGTGGGCATTTTTAAAAATATGTGTACCCAATTAGCGTGAGTTGTTAAATAAAAATTAACTTGGTGTCCGTTTTGTGACGACAATTAAGCATTCCAATTATGTGAAATTGAACTTGTTTCACATGTTAATAACGTGTTGAAAAGAAAAAGTTAATTTGTATACAAACTGCCTGCCTTCTTTCGAGCTACTCACAATGTGTCAGGCACCAGACATAGTGGTTCTACAAGCCTGTTTTAACTAAAATGCCGTTAAAATTCGTTTGTCCTTATCTGTCACTTTGAAGTTTGTGTTCGTAAGAAAGGGACAAAACACATTTTATTTAGCAGAGGCATTTTAAGTTTTATGAATAAGGGGGTAAGTGTAAATATCTGTTTTCATTCAGAATAATTACAAATATTTAGTCACGCACGTGCAATATTTTATCACAACAACAAATACTTATTAGAATTTATTTGAGTCACAATACTTGAATCATATTGGCGCGGCCTGCGGTGGCGGTTTATAGTAGACAGATAATGACGTCTACTATTGACCGTCGCGGCCAGGCCGCGCCAGTCTGTGAGAAGCTTAAGGCTGTGCATTGGAAATTATCGCGTGCTTTGAAACGCCGTTCTGACTAGATTAAGAAACAATAAGGTCTGATTTTCAGATATATGATTCTTGACTATATGATTGTTTATCTGATTTTATCGACAGATGATTGCTTAAAATTTCCTCGATAGAAAAAAAATCCAAAGTTGGGTCTGTATTATTCTTTTTTTACTCAGCCTACTCAAACGATACATTATTTTACGACACAATCAAGTTAATAATATAGCATTTTATCTCATCTAAAATCTCACTTTATGAAATTTAAATAAAACTTCTCTAAGTTAGGTATTTATCGAAATTTGTCCGAAAAAGCCATTCCCGAAGTGTTCCATCTCTTTTTCTCGTGTGCGGAAGGCATAAGCGTGTCTTTGTCTAGGGGGCGTGTTCGACTCGAATCAAGGCATCCCCTTAACGTGGGCCGACGACAGTGGAGTACTCACGACAAGTTTGAATATTTTCAGTTTATTTATAGCTCAGGAACGACACATAAGAAAAAAGAGGCAAAGAATATACAAAATCTACACTTATATATTTAGGTACGAATATTTACACTTAAATATTTAGGTACGACATACGCGAATAAATAATAAATAAATAATGTACATATATAATAATGTAATAATGGACGCAAATTAACAACAACAAGTTCATACTAGAAAATAAAAAATCTGTAGAAAGAACAAAAGCTGCTCGCTGGCAGTAGACATTGGTATTCTTTACGTTGGTAGTAGACATAAGGGAATCCTAAAACAATGTATGAAGTTCCGCCTCTTAAAATGTACTTAGTGGTGATATTATTCTCTTTGGCCAGCCTTCCAGCGCGCTTGCACCGTAGAGGCCGGTGAGCGCGTCGTCTACACCTTAATATTGAAGATTTACGTTAACCGGTGTATTTATTATTATTTGTAACGTATTGTTTTTAACATAAACACTGTAATGAATTCCGTTTTACAGCTAAGAAAATGTTATGATTTTATATTTTCATATATTGCAGTCATGTACATTTCGTAATTGTCTAAGAACTTAATACTAAAGTACATGAACTCTGATAGGGCAAGGCAATTTTAAATTAACTCATACACTATAGGTAATTGGTTGGTATTGGTTTTTGGAGGTTTGGAGACCTGTTTCCACTCGTTAAGGCACCAGTCTCCACCACACAAGTTACATCCGCTAACTAATAATGTATTTGTTTTAAGATAACTTGTATCAATGTACTTTGCGTTTAAGTAAATAAACGGTCGATTTGTGTAAGATTGTATATACCCCAATTTATTTATTTTTTCAGTAGGTAAGTACATTTCCGGAACCATAATTTATTTATCCAGAAAGTTCCACTGCTTGTTGTCGAAACTCAAATGAGATGAGGAGGCTGTTTCGTTTGGGATTTTATCGAGTAAGTACGAGTATCTTTTGTGCAGTCTTCACAAAAGACGTCAATTTGACTTCTCATTAAGCTAATTGGTAGTGACCCTGCCTACGCAGCGGATGGCCCTGTGATTGAATTCCGAAACGGGCATTATTAGTACCCACGAATACATTGTTGCCGAGTTGGATTATTTTCTTCTACGTATAAATGGTTTTATTTATTTACGTGTATCGGAACGTAACCCAAAGTGTGCACAAGCTTATAGGAAGAACCCTTTTAACCTGGGGGTCGCGGCTTCGAGCCCCAGCTCGTACCACAAAGTTTAAAAAAAAAACTTATGTACGAACGGCCAAAACGGGCTCCAAGGATGATCGTTATTGATGAGTGTGCACAAACGTTTCTAAGGCTGGAAGTGCGAGAACTGATTAGATTTGTGTCAGGGGCTCAAATCACATAACGTTACAGTTATTGATGAGATACAGATGGCTCGCGGTATTTGAGCTCCCTAAGTGTAGTGGAACTGCCTTGGGCAACCCGAACTGAGCCGACTTGCACTGGAGCGGAAATAGAAAAAAATATGAAAACATTCTTTTTGTCGCGAGGCAGCCGATTGAAAAAGCGGTTGCCTGAAAGTGTGTACGCTGTTTATAATATGAAATGCTGGTCTAAATCGACCTGGCGACAATTATTTTTTTCACCCCCTTCTCTCCTATTTCCGCCCCAGTCCAAGCTCCATGTTAGCTCAGTTCGGGTTGCACAGGGCGGCATCCGGCTGACTGTCGGACACTGAAACTACGCGTCATTGCTTTAACTAATAAACTGTGTGAGTTACGAAGTTTGAAATGAAAATATAAATAACTGACAACGCGGTACCTTTTGTCTGTGAAAAACACAACTATTAAAATGTACCATATATTACTTTCAAATATAGTATGTGTATCATATCTTCAAGCTTGCCGAAGTATACTAATAGATAATTGCCTAGGTAGTTAATTGTAGTTTAGATAATAATGACGTACCTAATTACACCTCGTCAGTTTACTCAATTTGTTGATGGAATCGCCATTTAAGTATAATTTTCCTAATAAAATATCTGACCTTGGTCTACCGACTTTCGTTTTATATCAACATTATAATTTAACAGTCGACTCGATCCATCAGTCGAGTCGAGTTGAGTTGAGTTGATCCTCGCTACAAAGCCCGTAATTTACCGCGCAACTATCTACTATACACAGCAAAATCTTCAGAGCATGCATGCATTTGCCTCTTAGGTCGCGAACTTCAGTTTACATAATAATGGTTTAAAGTTTAAAGTTAGTCTTGATGTTTAAACTTTAAACCACCATCAACTTTGCACCAACCCGTTTGTACCTAATCGTAAGCGATGTTTGTTTGACAAGTTTCTATTGAATGACAGCTGCCGACGCCATACGGTGACCGGTCTGTAACCCATCCTAAGTACAGTCAGCATCGTATAGTTAGTAGCAGCCAGAGTAGACGAATATATCGTAACACACGCGAGAGCGAATATGACGCTGACTACACTTACAACCTCATGTGATTCATGGCATTAATCCAATATATTTAATGTGTAAAAAATAAAGTATGACTTCATTTGATGTGTTTAGACTTTCATTGGGTATTGATATCGGAATCCGTGTTAATTTCAACAGTACGTCATACAAACTGCAAGTACGGATGCTAACAAAATATGTTATAAATTACTTCCCTATTCACAAAATGTCACCAAGGGGAATAAGGTAGAGTAATATTTATTTTACCAATTGTATTCATTATCATAGAGAAACAATTCAAATCCCCCTGTGACCAATACCGATTGGTTTGTTGAAGTATTTGATACAAACTGAATAGTAATTTTCATTTTGCCATCGAACCCGTAGAGGCTTCACATGGTAAATATACATTTATGAAAATGTGTGTGAATAAATAACACATTAGACTCGTTGTGGAGTTCACATGTAGGCATGGATTATGATGGCTGATTAGGCAATGTAAGTCGCCGTAAGATTTTGATTGAGATACATCTTTCGAGTGATTAGTTGTAGATTACTTTGAGCGTTCGGTTCTTCATAACGTATTTTTTAGTTTGAGTTATGACGTTGATATTATCAATGATTTTTTTTGCTGACATACTTAACCTATACAGGGTGTTACAAAAAATACCCCTAAAGCCAAAAGGGGGTTAAAAGGTTTCTTGTATACAGTCTATTGGCAAAGGCAATATTTGAAAACCGTAGTCCAAAAAAAAAGTGAACCTCTGTAAAAAAAGAATTGGGATATAACATAAATTAATCATCATTGAAATACAACCCTGAAAACGTGAAACCAAAGAGTACGAGTAGAATACCCAGAAAGTTACTTACACTTTTAGCTAATTTCCTCTGAGAGGTAAATAACAACAACCATAACCGAGTTAGAGTATATTTTATTTATTATTTATTTATTTATTTAGAAACAATAATACAACATAAACAAGTACAGGGTCCCGCAAAACCGTTTGCACAGTTTGACTGCGCAAACAGCTTCTGCCCGCGACTCCGTCCGCGTGGAAGTCGTTTATATCGTAGCTCCATACAAACGTTCACCCCCCAGTTTAGGGAAGTGGGGGGTTAGAAAGAGACAAAAAGTAGCCTATGTCGGAGAGTGATCCCTTCAACTATCTCCACTTTAAAAAACACGTCAATTCGTCGCTCCGTTTTGCCGTGCTTTATATCCGTATGGATATAAAGCATGCTCAATTTATGACGAATCGGCAACAAGAACACGAAATACCTAGTCTTTTCGTTGTAAAATGTAATATGTCGATGAAGACTCATTGAGATGACCTGTAATTGACACCATATTTTTTCTTCTGCGTAAAATTGTTTCATTATTTCTCAACTAGGTAGACATGATAAACAATTAATCTTCTGTTAAAATAATCTATGAACATTCAGTTTGATTGACCTGACAGATTATTAGGGTTGGCTCTTTCTTTTGGTTAAATCAATATTTTTTTTCATCCGATGAAACACGTCGTATACTAAAACCACATTCAAGGATTGTATCGTATTGTCGTATTGCGTCTATGGGCTACTGTTTCTGCTTATCATCGGGCAGACTGTATGCTGGTTTGCCACCGTCATAGTAGAAAAGTCTTTCTTATGTAAGTAATACATCTTTACAAAAAATATCCGTCTGAACTTTGCAATGAAGAGGACTTCAATGTCTGAAGATAAAGACTCTTAGGTACAACTGTCTCGTTCAGGCCATTATCACTATTGCCACTCACACTTGAATCGTTAGTCAATTGTTTACTCACAGGAATTTACCTAATCTAAACGGATGACTAAACGGGTCAAGTCATACACAAAATTTAGGTTCTATGTCATTATTATTAAGAACTTTTTAGAAAACCCATAAGTAATTGCTATACAGGCTGAAACATCCCCGGGACCGCCGAACATCCTCCACAACTTTAATAAACATGACGTACGTCTTTTGTTTTAGTCTAAGACTGCTGTCCTTTGGCAGCGCTCGAAAGTTTTTTATAATCAGCATAATAGCCTGTTATCGTGTTTTTAAACGAAGACTTTCCAGCGATAATTCACAGCTAGAGTGGTCCACTTGACCAAGCGCGGTAAAGCGTGCCGCGGTACCCACAGCGTGGCTTTCACCCGCCGTGGATCAACGATACTTAAGCATATTCTATCACATCTATCGCTAGTGTATCTGTGAGCTGTAGAAATATTTACAAAAAAAAATGTTTCGAAAAACTGAATCACCAAAAAAAACAATACAATAATTGAACCTGCTCCCAAATTTCACGAGAATCGATTTAGAAATGCGACCTGTAGAGGAGAACAGCCGGACAGCCGGACATACGAAATAATGTTTGTCCAAGCTGAAACGTAGAACTTCGTTCGGTTCGCTCGTTCTATTATGGAATATAATAATACATACGTATTTAGTAATGAATGGAGGCGTGAATACATACGCATGAATGTATATACATACATGCATTCACACCTCTATTCCCAAAAGGTGTAGGCAAAGCACATGATACTTATGTTCCAGCGCCACTTTTAGAATAAATGTGGGTATAAAAGATCGACAAAATGTGATATTGCAGTCAATAATACTTATTTATTTATTCATACATTTCAACTTAATAGAAAAATACAAGAAGTACAATAGGGGTAAAGTACAAAATAACATATTTTCTCGAAAAGGATTAAAAATGTAATCAAATGGAGAAAAAATCAACGCAAAAGGTTAAATAATCACGAAGTTATAAGTGTCCAAAGTTTTAAGAAGGGGTATGTTCTGTCTTCGCAAAACGCAACTTCATATGAAACGAGGATGTCAATAGAAGACGGCAATGTGCCGTGCCCATCGTGTTCGGCGCCGCCGTCGACGCGGCCCCCCGGCAGCATCCCGTAACGTCACACACTGTTTGCGTTTTCTCTCTCTAACAAGCAATATTAAAACAGTTGTAGCTTCGTAATTCTTTGAGATATCTGAATGGGAAACAAGTTCATTTCCCTATTCTTATTAGTACGTAATTATTACTTTGATACCATAATTTTTATTAGGTCGTATTGCCGAATTTCTTAATGAAATTTAATTTAATTTTCGGTTATAATTTATCTGTCATAATAATAATACCTAAGTATTTTTTTATGGGATATAATAATATTAATTACTTACTGATGAAATGGCATTGTATTGTCCATGTTAATTTAAGTAGGTATTTATTCTTTGTTTTTTGAACTTGCTACCTACCAGAGCCCAGTGACGCTGTTTTCAATTTTAAGATTTGGAAATACCATGGTTGCGTTAAATGTTTTGATGATTATGATTAATTTTACTTTTTTTTGGCCATGCATATTCTTTAACCTGTTTTTGTGTACAATAAACTGCTTACATACATACATAGATACTTTTGTAAATAGTTATACCGGTACTGAGCAACGACAGCCGCAGATCATCATATCAGCCGAAAGACGTCCACTGCTGGGCATAGGCCTCCCCCAAATAGTGCCAAAGTGACCGGTCCTGCGCCACCCGCAGCCAGCGGACTCCAGCAACCTTTACCAGGTCATCAGTCCACCTTGCGGGGGGCCTACCCACGCCGCGCCTTCCGGTTCGTGGTCGCCACAGCCGCAGATGGTTACCTAGAATTCGGCGCTTTGTCCGCTATATTGTGGTAAGTATACTTACAAACAGTGTAAGGGCTTGATTACACTGAGTAGACGGAGACGGTCAAATTCAAACCAATAGTCTGTCTAACTGTCCATAAAAACGAGTCTAAAAAAAATGTTCGCTTTTATAATATTTCTTGCTGAGTCTTACACAATAATAAGGGACCTTCTAGAGAAGTATTTTTGAAGTCAGCTTAATTTCCTGCGCATTGTTTAAGTTAATCTAACTCAACAAAATTTTCATTTCATAAATAACGACCTGTTTCATATTCATTTAAAAAATGAAAGTGTTACGTATGTACAGTCAGCATCGTATAGTTAGCAGCAGCCAGAGTAGACGAATATTTCGTAACACACCCTTATTCTTACAGTAATAGTAAGTATAATAAGTATAATTTTTATTATTTAGTTATTTTATAGTTTATTGTCGGCCTATTGTACTCTGTCTGTCTGTAGTACTCACGGCAGAGGTTTTGCACGTGACTTTGACACTCCGGTGTCGTTGCCGTCGCTAGACAGCGCTGTCAAACTGGTCGCGTTCAGCTTAAGCCGTTCGTACTGCAGACACCGTGACACACTTCAGGTCCCGCCGGAAGATCAGCGCCGGCTCTTCAGTCGGCATTATGCTGAGGCGAGACCTTTTCGTGACACGAATTGATTGATTCTACACAATGTTTTAGATTTAGTTTTTTTTTTTTATTTTAATCATACTTGTCATGAATAAATGTTTTTCTTTCTTTCTTTCTCTTTCTTTCTAATAGAGACGTGTACCGAAATATTTGGCTACTTTGGCTGCTACCAACTATATGCTGACTTAACTTGGTATAGCGTATACCTGTGAAGCAAACGGCCAAACATAACATAAATCATTTTACACCTTTGTACAAAAGTTACTTAAACATTTCAACTTTGTGTCTGCTACCCTTGTAATATTGGTTTTATTATTATTAACTCATTACAACCCAGATTACAACTGTAACCTAGTTTAGGCAATAAACTTGTATATTGGTCCCCTAAGACCATTTCTTTCAGACGCATTGGCGTATTAACATTGTATACGAATAATCCTGTTAGATATAAGTTTTGTTGTTAATAACTTAATTCGATTATATCGACTTATTGTACTATTTTTTACAAAATAAATCTTTTTATTTATTTATTTATTCATTCCCAATTTTTTTTAATAGCTTTTTTATTACTATTTTACACACAAAAATCTTATGAGTATTTTAACATAACACTCAGTGTCAGAAGTATTTTTGAAGTAGATACGGAAGTATTGGCTAGCTACACACTTACTACAAGTTACTAGTAGTTACGAGCCCAAGGTATTAAGTTAAGGTGCTGCTAGATGGACCATACTTTTCCGGAAACTTTGCCGGCAACTATGGGCGCCTTTATCTTGCTTTCATGCTAGAACAAAGAAGAGGCCCATAGTTGCCGGCAACACATTTCAGGTATGGCCCATCTAAGAGCACCTTTAGAAACAAAGGTATAGATAAGGGTCAACTTGGATAACGTCCTTATATCGATATCAAAGGCAGTTTTATATTTTCCAGTAACGAGAACGGTTCGTCCCTGATATCCTAGACATTTTTTTCAACAACTAGTTTATAGCTTGTATTAAAATATATAATAGTTTTTTTCCCGGGCCCACGCAGACGAGGCGTGGGCGGAAGCTAGTTTAATATAAAAAAAAATAATTGAGCATCATATTACTTATAACAATTACGCTTTAACGAGCGGAAAAAATGGAATTGATAACACTCAAAGATCGACAGAAGAGTGTGACGTGTGATGTCACCTTGCGTTAGGGTGTGAAGTAAAACTTCATCGAGTCCGAGTGGGAGAAACACATTTCCCCAGCGTCAAAAAAAAGGGTGTGAAGTAATGGACACAGATACCGATACCGATACAGGTATACGGTAGATGCCAATATTCAAGAAATAATTAGGTGGGTTACTTATTAAATCCACTATTTCATCCTACTAATATTATAAATGCGCAGGTTTAGATGTTTGGATGTTTAGATGTTTGGATGTTTGTTACTCAATCACGCTTAAACGGCTGAACCGATTTGAATGAAATTTTGCACGAAGATAGTTTATAGCCTGGATTAAAATATAGGATAGTTTTTATCCCGGGTCCACGCCACAGTATATGAACAGTAGAAACAAAGGTACATCGCACGGCGGCACACATGCGCGCGTGTTCGGTACGCACACACACATAGCCTTCGGGAATGATGGAGAATGCTTAAATCGGGGCCACGCCGTTGCGGTGTTCGCTCGTTCTCACTCGCTACGTCAAAGGAAACCGCCTCGTAGGTGTGAAGACAGCGAGCCGCCAGTGCCACGATATCACAAGGAGCCGAATAGGCTTGTAACTAAGCACCTACCAACCTAGTGCAGTTTAGCAACTATTATACTTACTAGGAAATATTTTAGGCATAGTATAGTGGTATTAAAATATTCGATGAAGTGGGAAACTAAAAACACATACCTAAGTATCTATAATGTTATTACTTTGTGTATACAATATTGTCTATTAAACTGTAACAGAAATACTTTGCATACTTAGAAGCAAAATTAGTATTATAGGTATGCCAAGCCACAAACTTGACACAACCCTGCGCATCGAGCGAAAGTAGGTAACGAACGCTCCTAAACGGCCTCAGATTACCTACTGTATTATTCTTTGTGGTTAGGGTGTGAAGTAAAACTTCATCGAGTCCGAGTGGGAGAAACACATTTCCCCAGCGTCTAAAAAAAAAGGGTGTGAAGTAATGGACACAGATACCGATACCGATACAGGTATACGGTAGATACCAACATTCAAAAATTAATTAGGTGGGTTACTTATGAAATCCACTATTTCATTTGTCATAAATGCAACGTTTGGCAGTATCATTTGCCCTAATTAGTTTTCACCAATAAGCAGACAACTTTTCAGTATTTTTACCCGACTGCCGAAGGAGAGGAGGGTTATGTTTTTCGAGCGTATGTATGTATGTATGTGACCATATTCTTTGGCACGCCCTGCAGCCTAAACCGTTTGACGGATTTCGATATATGAGGTGTCGTTGGATTCCTCTTGATCGTAAACCTTTTATTTTTTATAAAACAAACCTAACCTAATCTGCAGGGTTCTATACAAAGTTTAATATAATTTGTCCTAAAAATGTAACGGTTTCAGAGAAAAACCCTTTTATGGCAAATTATGATTATTGGATATGGGCAGTGTAAAATCATCATCCTCATAGCGTTATTCCCGGTTATGCCCTAAACGAGCCCGAGGTCCGCTATGAGATCTGATTCCCAGGGTTTGGCATAGGCATTCGTTTTACAGCAGCTTCTTCTTCTTCAACTGACTTTCACGAAAAGCTAACGGTAAATATTCCGCACATAAGTTCCGACATACGTATCGATACAAACCGGGATTAGAACCCAAGACCGCCGCTTGACAGCTGCATGCCTGAACTTAGGGTACCTTAGCTTGTGTGGGCAGTGCAAAATAACAAATAAAAAAAATATAATACGGTACTCCTGCACAACATACTTACACAAAGACAAATAAATAAAACCGTATCACTGGTGAATCAATTAAATATATAACTAAAGCATAAACCTAAAAACGAAGGTATAGCTTTTTTCTAGTTCAAAGTTAGTGAAGTTCGCTCACAAAGACAAAAAACTAAATTATATTGTGGGTATACTAGGAAATGTAAGCCATTTTTATCTTAGGGGATTCATGTTTTTTTATAGATATAAAACTGTCTACGCTATATTTCGAAGAAGCTGAGCAAAAAGGTATTCAGATGTCAAGTGTGGTGGAATATGCGGATTAAAAAAAATAAAAGTTAAAAACATTTGCTAGGTATTAAAAATATTATCCTAAAACATCGAAGTCAGTTAGGTACACTTTACAGAGAAACGAATATGTGCACTCCACTGTGTACTTACTTTTTTTTATACATGCATAGATAATTTTGTATCCACTTATCGCAGAATACGTGACTTCTAAACTAATGATTATAGAAACTAAATAAGTAAATGCAATTACCCAATCATGTATCGGAGAAAGTTGTAGAAAACTGTCGTGACGTCATTCGATTCACATCCAATGGATCCGTTTGTCAAAATAGAAAGTTTATTAATGATACTAATGCCTACACTGTCTAGATTACGTTAATCACTGGACATTTATTTTATAGCCCCAACTAATCACAGTTAACACTCACTGTCTTTTAAACACTATCATCTTTTCAAAAAAACATAGAATCCGTGTCATATGTATAACGACAGTTTGACATTTAAAATTGTGCAATATTGGATAGTCAGTCGGAAAGTTTCATAAAATTAAATATGGCGTCAATGGCGGCGCGCTTGCGCCGGATCTCCCGGATGACTGGTCGCACGCAAGCCATGACCACAGGCCCCACTACCTGACATCACCAAACCGGTTTAGACCTTATACACTACCCAGTAAGACTCTTATCTGTTTGTCAATGAGATGTTTTGGTCTGCCAATTCGCTACGTAACGCTGGGGAAAACACAAAATTGTTCGAGTGTTTACGGACACTGATCTTTGGCTAAATAGATGTAAGTATGACGGCGGCCAATTTTTCTAGTAAGTACAGACTTCTCTAGCCATGAAAATACTACTTATAGTCCAGTCAATGAACTGACAACTTGTATGGAAAAAATGACAATTTTGGAAATAATTTATAATAGCTTCTTTTTGATGTGTAACGGATATATTATCAATTATATAGTTACCCAGCGACAAAATCCGACAAAATTTCAGACGTCAAAAAAATGATAAATTAACTAGCTTCTAAAAAGTCAAAAAAAATATTAATAAACATGTTTGTCTTTATTTTGGTTCATTTACATTTGCTCTATAATATTCAATATAAATCGTACAAAAAAACACAATGCATGCTTCATTTAAAGCTACATAATTACTTCCGGGTGGAAAGTTTGCCGGATTCTTGAATAAATCATCTTAGAATACAATTTTAAAATGAAATCAACAAAAAAAACGCTATTATAAATTAATGTTTTTCAAAACCGTATTTTGCCTGGAGTATTAGTGGCTCTGTGAGCTGTAGAAATCGCGAGCGTAATTTTTTTATTTTTATTTCGAATAACAGAATTTTATTGACTGGAAGCACTTCAGGAAAAATACGGTTTTGATAAACATTGATTTATAAAAACTTTTTTGTTGATTTCATTTTAAAATGTTTTTCTAAGATGCTTTAAGGTGCGACCACACCGCTGCTCAAAATACGCTAAAGCACCGTAAAACGCAGCAAAATGTATGAAGAATACGTGACGCATACGACACGTCAACGCGTATACGCAGCGTTAAGCACCGGTGTGGTCGCTCCCTTATTCAAAAATCCGACAAACTTTCCACCCGGATGTAATTATGTAGATTTAAATGAAGCATGTATTGTCTTTTTGTATGATTTATCTTAAATATTATGGAGCAAATGTAAATGAACCAAAATAAAGACAAAAGGGTTTATTAATAGGTTTTTTTACTGTAGACAGGGGCCTAGACCTTGGCCTTGAAACTCATATCGCATTTATAGACCTAGAGAAGGCGTTTGATAAGGTGAACTGGAGGCAAATGATGGTTATTTTGAGAGAAGCCGGACTAGATTTTAGAGATAGGAGAGTAATTTTTCAATTATACAAGGAACAGGAAGCTTGGGTGGAGATAGGAGATCAAAGCGGGACTGCAAGAATTAGGCAGGGCGTCAGACAAGGGTGTCCACTTTCACCGCTAATCTTTAATATATACATATAATATACAATAAGAAATATCAGAGAAACTGGCAAGGGAGGGATCAAAATTAATGGGGAGAAAATACATTTTATTCGATTTACAGACGACATCGCAGCATTTGCAGAAACACCAGATCACTTGACGGAATTAATTTCAATCATGGATACAACATTCAACGAATTGGGTTTGAAGATCAACATAGAGAAAACGAAAACGCTGACCACTTAAAAACACAATTCACACCCACAACCCACCAATAGTTGTAAACAATATACCTATACAACGTGTAGATAGTTTTAAATATCTAGGCAGTCTGATAACAAGAGACTCCAGGTGCAAACCAGACATTGTCGCTCGAGTAGCCATGGCGAAAAAAGCTTTTAACCAAAATACAACTCTTAAGGTCCAGTTTGTCATGTAGGAGCAAAAAGTTGCTAATAAAACTGTACATTTTGGAGTATTGCCCTTTATGGCAGCGAAACGTAGACAATGACACAAAGGGACCGAGAAAGACTGGAAGCGTTTGAAATGTGGTGTTAGGTCTCCAACGCCACATTCAACACAACACACGCTTCCGTCTGGATGGAAGGTATAAGCTGGACTAAGAGAGTAACAAATGAGGACGTTTTGAGAAGGGTAAAAGAGAAGAGATCAATCTTGAACACCATCAGCACTAGAAGGGGGAAAATGATTGGTCATTTGATACGGTACGAGAACTTCTTTAAAACCATAATGGAAGGAAAGATAGAAGGAAGGAGAGGCAGGGGAAGACCACGACGCAGTTATACGGACCAAATAAAGGAAAAAGCTGGTGTCGTATCGTATCAGCAATTCAAAGGGCTGGCGTACGACAGAGAGAAATGGAAAATACTCCATCGACAAGAGGATAACTCTTAAATTAATGATGATGATGATGATTTTTACTGACTTTTCAGAAGCTAGTTATTTTATAATATTTTTAATGTCTGGAATGTTATCGGATTCTGGCGCTGGCTATTTAATTGATAATATATCCGTTACACATAAAAAATAAGCTCTTATAAATTATTTCCAAAATTGTCACATTTTCCATACAAGTTGTCAGTTCATTGACTGGACTATAAGTTTATTGAACCTGCTCATAAAATTTCACGAGAATCGGTTGAGTAATGCTAAAAAATAAGATGATATTCGGTACGACGAATAAACGAATGATTTGAATTTGATTTATCATATATTTAAGTGCATTTAAGTCTTACATGAGCTTTCCAATTCACATTACATTACATTTTGTACATCAACCTGCTAAATGCACTATTTGCTTAGTACTTATTTGATATTTTACCATTATAATTGCTTTTCTATGTGCGTGTTTTTATTTACACGTTTGTTTTTCTTGTACCTATTGCACAGGTTGCTGAATTTTTCTGACTCTGTTTTTTCCCTCTCATTTACTCAAAGGTGAACTAGAAGAGATCCCGTAAAGGAATACATTCGCCTTTGTACTTGCATTTAACGCTTGCATTATTGTGTACATAATGAGTTTTACTACAACTAAATACTACGACTGTATTTTCATGTTTATTAGCTAAAATGAAAAATAAATCAATAAATATTTTCGGACAATCTCATGGCTCCTATATATAATGGCCCATTTTATGGCCCAGCGCTATGGCCATGCGATGGTTGAACGCCACTACACGATGGCGACATTCAGTTGTGATCGAATCGTCTTGCGAGATGGACGTCGAAGCGTTAGCCGCGGCGGCAATTTAACTAATATTTACATATTGCGCTTTCCCCCCGATATAATTCCAAAAACTTTATTGTTTCGTGTTGAGGCCACGTACATTTCATTTCATTTATTTATTCATAACAATGGATATTGTGTTGTGATAGGTAAAATTACATTAATTACACAAATTACATAAGAACAAATTCCCTTCTCATTATCAAGTAACAATGTCAAAATTAAAAATAAGATTATATTTATATTATGATATAAGTAACAATAATTATTTTACACAAATTACATAATGGTGTCATGACTAAACATACGTTAATTATCCCTTATTTACAATTGATCTTGCACGAATTCTGCTATGGAATAGTACGATTTTTTCAATAGATACCGCTTCAGTCTCGCATTGAGAATTTTGCTATTCGTGATAGATTTAAACTCCGTACTAATTAATACTACACGTCATTTTCGATTAAAAAAATACACATCACGAACATCCACACTCAACCGCGGTCGACCGCGCACTGCGGAATGGCGCACGTGTACGTAGTCGGTCCCAAAGTTCTGTCACTGGCATATTATTTTTAAATTTAGAAGATGATTTTAAGAAAATTTTATTGCATTCCATTTTTGAATGTTTGACAATTATTTTAAAACAAAAAACAGTCATTCGTTGCAATTTCTCACGATGGAGTGGACATAGAAAGAAAACCGAATAGCTGTTTTAGCATTGCACCGCTGTGGGCACTCGCCAAGTACGATTTTCAAGTTGCTCAAAAATTTAAAAATAACGCTTAGGTTTGTGTACCGTACTATTGATAGGTACAATGAAGTCTCCAGTGTTGAGGACAAGAAAATAATTGGCCGGCCTCGCTCCGTACGAACACCAGCAGTGATCAAAGCGATCAAGGCGCGCATAGCAAGAAACCCTGTCCGAAAACAGAAATTGATGGCTTTGCAGATGGGTGTCAGTAGAAAAACCGTCAAAAAGGTTTTAAACGAAGATCTTAGTCTACGAGCATACAAAAAAAAGCGTGGGCACTTACTTAATGCCCGTCTAAAAACAATAAGGCTTAAAAGATCCCGGAAGTTGTTAAAGCGGTACGCGAAAAATCGACACCGTGATATCCTCTTTACAGACGAAAAGATTTTCGATATTGAAGAGAAGTACAATAAACAGAATGATAGAGTGTACGCTAGGAGCTCTGAAGAAGCAGGAAAAAGAGTTCCGCGGGTGCAACATGGGCATCATCCATCATCAGTGATGGTCTGGTTGGGTGTATCTTATTACGGGCCAACTGAGGTTCATTTTTGCGAAAAAGGTGTCAAAATCAGTGCGAAAGTATACCAAGAGACAGTTTTGGATAAGGTTGTCAAAGATCTGCCCAACACGCTATTTTCGGAACATAATTTTGTGTTCCAGCAGGATTCTGCGCCAGCACACAAAGCCAAGACCACTCAAGCCTGGTTTGACCGTCAAAAAATCGACTTTATAAGACACGAAGATTGGCCTTCCTCTAGTCCGGACCTTAATCCTTTGGACTATAAAATTTGGCAGGTCTTAGAGGGGAAGGTCTGTGCTAAACCACATAAAAATTTGGAGAGCCTAAAGTCATCTTTAAGAAAAGCAGTCACTGAGATAGATATGAAAATGGTGCGTGCTGCGATAGACGACTGGCCGCACCGATTAAGGGCCTGTATTAAAAACAAAGGAGGTAATTTTGAATAATTTTGAGTAATTTTAATTCTTTATTAAATGTACTTTAAATCGGTATATAATTTATAAAAAATTTATTGCTACTTTTGTTTTTATCATTATTTTCATTTGTGACAGAACTTTGGGACCGACTAGGTAGATGCGTACAGCCATCGCTGGCCCACTCCCTTTGATAGACCAGGGCCCGATTTAATAAATATTACAAATTGTAAATAGTAAATTGTACCTTACAGGTTACACTTCTACAAGTTTCTGTTTAATAAAAATTATAAGGTACAAATTTGTCATGGCGGAAAATCTACAAAATTGTATAATTGTAGCTACAATTTTACATAATTCTGTTTAATAAACATTTTCACCTTACAGGTGATTTTTAACAATTTTGTATGAAAATGTACTTTATTAAACACATAATTGTAGTGACAAGTTTACATATTTTGTAAATTGTAATATAATTCCGACAGGTGTTTAATACTGTGTCAAAACTTAATTTGAAGTGTGTTTTACGGTCAAACATGGTTCTAACAACGAGTAGCGACAGTAACCGTGAGGATAGTGATAACGAATATGTAATTCAACGGAATCGGCGAGTTTTTCGTAGAAGGATACATTTTACTTTTGATGTAACGGATTTTACGTTCAACGAGAAATTTCGGGTGAGCAAGTCTACCGGCGAATATTTACTTTTAAAAATAGGGCATGATCTTGAACATGATACAAAAAGAAATGCAGCCCTTACGCCAACTCAACAGATTTTGTGTGGCACTGGATGGGATGTGGCTCTCAGTACCATTGCAGATGCACATGGAGTAAACAAAGCAACGGTACATAACTGCATAAAAAAAGGGTCAGGGCTATTGGTCACTAAATTATTTGGAGAGGAAGTCCGCTGGCCTGCAAATTGTCTCGATATCCCCAGAATGTTTATGAAATATAATATTCCAAGAATAGCAGGCATTGTGGATGGTTCGCTTATTCCAATGGATGCTCCTCGTCAAAACGAAGCCGCGTTTGTGGACAGAAACGGAAATCATTCAATAAATCTCATGGTAGTATGTGGACCAAATTTGGATTTTTTTTATGCAAGTGCAAGGTGGCCAGGCTCAGTTCATGATGCTAGGGTACTTAGGTGCTCTTCATTGGCACGTGAATGGAGATCGCTTATAAGTGATAAGACCGCCTGTTGTTACCTAGTTTTAATGTTGATTTTATATTGTATTGTTTTCTCCTGTGGTGTACAATACCGAATATTTAATTACTAATATTTATGCTATAGCATTTTCACTTTCGCTAAAACCTTAAATCGTTTAACAATTGTCAACATTTCAAAATTACGCAAATAACACTAAATACGGGTACCACTTATCAGTGTGTTCTTTCAAGCGATAAAATAAAAAATAGCACTTAAAATATGAAATGTTATCATTTGCGGTTTATGACTGTGAACATATTTGACTTTTAAGTATACTTAAAATAACTTACGATGGTCCTTTTCCTAAAGTTTTGCCACGTTGTGTCGCGTAGGTACTTCCAGTCTTTGTTATAAATACTTAATGATTCTAGTAGTTCAGCAATATCTTTCCACTTTTTGATTTTCATTTCATGGGTTAAGGTCTCACTAAACCGTCCGATTAATATATCTTTATTCTCGTATATTTAAGATAAAATAGTATTTTTTTTGTTGTTATCCATTATGTCAATACGTAAACCAATTCAATAATTTTAATGAGTAACAAATAAGGACTACCCTCATCTCTTAAGAACTTGTAGAAAAAACTTACATTTTATGTAAATTGTAGCTCACAATTACAAATTTGTAAGTACAATATTGTCATTGCAGGCGACAGGCGTATTTTACATTACTTCATCCTCTACAGATCCTCTACAGAGGCTAAAAAGGGTTGGTAGTATGTATAGGTCATACATAATCGGACTGCTAGCAGAAAAGTAGGTTAGGTTAAGTTAGAACCACGACCCTCACAGAACCGAACAGCTACCAGAAATGTAGGTTAGGTTAGGTTAGAACTGGGATGCTCCCATAACCGAAAGGTAGGTAAGTAGTAGTAGTAGGTAGGTGCGGATTATTTTGTTAAGTTCAATTTTTTCTTTTGATTAATGAGAATAATATTATTCTCTAACACCGTTAAATGGGGACGGCGGTATGAGATGGAAAGTTCTTCGTCTTAGCATTAGATTACGTTTGCTTTCAAAACTATTTTCAGTAAAGTAGCTTTCTTTAATAAATTATGAAAAATATAAAATTTAAGCTGAAACGTCTGTTGATGATTTTTAAAATATTTATATGTGTAAAAACAGAGTTTTCAATTTAAACTAATGAACTCATCGTACCTTTTACGCTTAATCCCAAATTTTTGGCAAGCTAATAAAATGTACGATATTTTTTATAATGACATTAATCACGCTAAAGTATCTCTTTCTCGAATTATGATGGTAAGTAAGCAAACGTCTATGGTAAACAAATCTGTTTTTTTTATTATTTTTTCAAACGGTTGGTTGTACGTTATTAAGTAAAAAAAAACAATTACAGTACGTTTAATATGCTTTCAAATGACACCTCACATGAAGCAATCAGTAAAATAGAACCCGAGATTTGAACAAAAATCGATGAACGTCGGCCGCCATCTTTGTGACAGCTATGTCCGTCCCCCTCTCCCTTAACTAAAACCGGTAGATTAGTACTCGGGAGAGAACAAGAAACATCCATACCAGATTTAGGTATATAGAAGACGTGTCCACGACTTTTATCAATATTGGGCAATTTCCGCCGTACTATTATGTTCGTTGCCCTCCATGAGATTACTTTATCTTTCAAACACAACAATTATACACTAAACGCGAAAAACGAATTATGAAAAAATTGCACACTGTCAATTCGAAAAACTGACTCTCGGTCGCTTTTTCACTGTCCCCGCCCGCGTGCCTCGTGCCGCCTCGCCGTAGGTACCCCTTCGCTCACCGCGCATTCCCCTTTTGCGCCTATTGGAAGTGATTATATATTGAAAATCATTTAATAGGTAATTTTAAGGTGGATTATCGTTTCATCTATTACAATTTGACCTTTAGGAAAACTTCGTAGTTCGTTTGGCTGATATTATTTATTTCACAAGACTTTTTCAAAGTTAATATGGCTTAAGGTATTTACGATTTATTCAGTATAAAAAGTGTCCAGACACGTAAAAGAGACATATATAAACCATAACCTATACTGATACCTTATATGCCATTAACGGTATGAATTTTTATTTTTTACTTTAATAAAAATATGTATTATGAAGTTTCTTTTACAAAACGAAGTGGATTTTATATGCATCACTAAGAACATAAATAGAAGTAGTATATTATAAAGTAAATAATTCTTACAGCATTTTCGCCAGATTTTTACGTAGTTGATATAGATAAGTTTTTATTATTTAGTACCGTCGCGGTATTAGATGTAGGTTATTAATTAGTATTTACAAATTTCCCAATCTATTTTTGGTTTAAAAATCGGGCTGATATCGATATATTGTTGTTTTTCCATAGCGCGAAACCGTACCTACCACTCTCAGGCTACTTTGCGTTGTTCGATGCCTCCTGCCACAGCGCATAACGCGGTGCGCGCATACATGCCGCGCTTTTTAAATGTATTAATTTACGCATAGAGTACTTACGTATCAATATTTAGTGTCGCCGTAAGTTTATTTTTCTTAAGTTTTGTTTGGTAACTGAGATCATTGTCATGACCGTTTACTATTAACTCTACAAACTTTAATTCAATATTGGCTATACTGCTTAGCCGGTAATCAATATCAATATACAAGCCGATTGTCTACATTTCTAACTTTTTTCAGATATGTTAAGTGGATCGATAACATCGTAATTTTGCAATATCAGCTACTCTAATTCTTTATTTACAAAATAATTTGCATTTTTATGTTCACCGGAATGCAGAAGTTCCAGATTTCTAAAAACAGAATATTGTATAAAAATAAAAGTGTTATTGGATATGTTACAGGTTTTTGTAACTCTAATTCTATATTGACATAGTTATTGCCAAAAACGAAAATATTTAAATATAGCCGAAAGCTCCAGCTAAAATTTTCTAACTTTTTACATAAGTATTATTTACCATGCCTCCAACGACATATCAAAAAAGAAAAAACTTTAATGTTGTAAAAACCAATTTTTGTTCAACCGCTGGTCTATGATGTGCGGCCGAAAAACCGACACCGTGGCCATCCCATCGCCATCGCGCCGCGCTATAAGCCATCCGACACCACTACCCTCTCTACACGCTGCACCAGCCTAGTGGGCCAGCAGGATGGCCCATCGCGTGGAGCGGCCATAACACAAATCGACCTAGTCCCAAACTAAGCAAAGCTTGTACTATGGGTACTAGACGACGAGAAACATACCTTTATAGATAAATAAATACTTAAATACATAGAAAACATCCATGACTCACGAACAAATATTCAGTGCTCATCACACAAATAAATGCCCTTACCGGGATCCGAACCCATGACCTCTTACTTCGTAGGCAGGGCCACTACCAACTAGGCTAAAGCGGTCGTCGATGTATTTGTATTTTATATGTGTAAAAAATTAATAAAATACAAAATATATATAGGTATTTTGTATTTTACTAACTCGACTAGAGTTCTCTACTACTCTAGGTTCTTTGTTAAACATTTGCAGCGTAATTGTTACTGCTACAAAACGACGTGGAAAATTCGTCCGTTAAAAATGTTTTTCCAAGATAACAAAAATAATGAACCTAGCAGTTAGAAATGGATGAATTTAGCAAAAAATATTTTCTGAAGTAAAATATGAACGTTATCATATAGTCATACGAATTTATTTCTTTGTCTTCAAATCATATTGATGCAACAACCCGCGCGGCTCTGCTCGCGTATAGCAAGGAACGCAGGCAAACTCGCGGGATAAAATATAGCGTTTGTCTATCCTGAAGAAGTGAAGAATTTTGAAATCAGATAGGGCTCGGCCACATGTCCACGGCACGGCGTCGTCGCCCTGAAACGGCGCGGCGCACGCCGTAAAACCGTGCGGCACCGAAGAAATCGACGAAACGACGCGGATTTTTCGGCACCGCAACGCGCGTTTCTACGGCGCGCGCCGCGTCGTGACTACACGACGTCGCGCCATGGACATGTGGCCGAGCCCCGGGGGTTCCAGAGATTACCCTTTATATACAAACTGACAAAGATATAACTTTTCGCAGACTTTTCCCCTTTAAAATATTAATCTAGGTAAGGTATACCTGGTTCCACGTAAAAAGGGCGCCGGATGCCAAAGTGTATGGCCCGCGTTTTTTTTTATGTCCGTATATTTGTCAGAAACAGAATCAAATTGTGATCTATTTTAGTAGTCGCAACTGGTTACTGGCACAGTGACAGTGACCGACAGACGGACGGACAGACCGCGTCGGCGTCGGCACATCAAAGCCGGCGCATTATTTACGAGCCCTTTCGCCTCGCTGCGAGACGAACGGTTCTTTTTCCAACACTTTGTTCTCGAATTGGATAAGACTGCCTTCAATCTTGGTCTTGGTTCTAGGGCCGGTATTGTGTATGTATATAAATACATTATTGTACACAAGACTTAGTTAAAAATACAGATACAATAGGTTAAATCGGTAGAAAGGCGAATTTATCCCTATAAGTATGTATATCGCCTTCTAGTACCCATTGAACAAGCTTTGCTTAGTTTGGGACTAGTATTATTTTTGTAAGATTGTCCGAAAAAAACACTGTAAGGGATCTCTTCCAGTTAACCTTTAAGCAACTGAGTTGAAATCGGGAACACGTATTTAGCACACAGACACGTATTTACCTTAACGCTACAAAATTCTATCCGTGATGTGTGACGGAAGGGGACACTACACTACTACTTTGATGTTTGTGGCATCCTGGTTTTGACAGAGCGAGAAGTGGATATTTGAAAGCGTGCCACCAAACATCACCTGGCCTGGCCCAGGCCCGAGTATCGATATTGAAAAAATGGCGCATGGGAAAATAATGATATTGATAATGATATTCATTTATTGCATGTAATGATATGTTGTGAAAGTAATTGCTAAATTAAATATGTGTCCCTAACAAGAAAACAATACCTGCACTTTTCAACCGACTTCTGAAAAGAGAATCTAAATTTTTCTTTTGTTTGAAAGGGTATCCTTCCCAGGTGGTCCCATTATTTTATTTATTTTATTTTATTTAATAAACAGAGTACCTATATAAACTTTATAATTAACTGGGTCCCACAAAACTGTCGGAACAGGTCATATTGATATTATGTCTGACTTGAATGTGTTCACAAATTGAATATTAATATGGAGAGTAATGTTCAATATATGACACGTTCAGTTAGAAAAAGTTATGCATCGCGGTTTTTGTGTTTTTTACTTACTTACCATAAAAAGAAAAACAATATCAAAAGTAATTTAAAGTAATCATGTCGATTTAGGTAAATAGTTAAAATAAAAAGAAATAGAGCGCAAACAATTGTCTTTTATAACAATAAATTTTAAGAGTTTTGTTTTTGCTGTCATTCCGCAACCACAAAACAATAATACATGTATTAAAAACATTGAACAACGTATCATAGTGTAGAACTCTCGGAGCGCGACTCCGACTCTTAACCTGTTATTAGTTATAACTATCCACTCGCCGCGCAACCACGTGCTAGTGGTCACTGACTTTTGACTAACGGTAGCCACGCCATGTGACCACATAACCCTCGTATGACGAAAAGTCATATGTTGCCTCAAAGCACGTATAGCTGAAGAACTTTCTAGTTTACCAAGGCAACATCTCTCGATCACTGCCTCGTTCTGAACGATCGCGTTGATTCACCGCTCGTGTTTTAGATAGATTGAGCTGGAAATGAGGAGAGATGAGGTACGCAAACCAGTTGCTAATTGTCATCTTCCTGAACTTGGGATTTAAGGTGAATATCGACCAGTGACGTGCGGAGCTCAAGCTGTGATTTTGTGTATAAGACACCTTAGCCAACAAGTATGCGAAACATCTCCGGTTGATATTCACCGTCCGTGTGTTAACAGGTTGTTTTAGGGTTAAAAATAATAATCAGGTCCGCACGAAGTAAACAGTCTTCTTATCTCTTCGTTCTACTCCTGTACCGTTATCTGTAATTTAAATAGGTTGTAGTTCTAGCTCAAATACAATGATACCGATAATAAGTCTTCGAAAAGCTCTATAACGTAAACACACCTAAAAACGCACTGTTTAGCGTACTGTAATGGTTTATACATTTTTCATAAAAGCACTGTTTACCACGATGTAAAAAAATCTACTTTTTTTTAATCGGCCGCTATATTACAGTTGTACCAACTTCATAAGCAAATGATTCGAAATAAAAGTTTTTATTTACACCGGTACTATCGACAACACAGCTAACTGACCATCGGTGCACCTTAAGTGAATTGTAATAAGGTTCTATATAAACACAGGATGGTCAGTTAACAGTGTTGTCGTTTGTACTATATTATACATTAATATAATAGTGTTATTTGCAGTATTAGGAATAGTAATTTGATTAATTAAGACACACTACACATAAGCTATGTAATTTAACATCATGAATGTCAGTTTCTGTAAAATATAAAACGAAGACACAATTTGGGTATTTGTACCTTATATTTTTAAGATGATAAGGGGAAATAGTCTACCAACTATAACATTACAACAGAACACATTAAGGTTATTTCACAAACCCATGAAACTCTTTCGGTACTACTTATTTTTTCAGTATTCTTGTTTACATTTCATTTGTTTGATGTTTTGGAAGTTAATCGTTGTATGGAAAATGAAGTTAATTGCTGTTTCGGTCGCAAAATTCTGCGTTTAGGTTCATAGTCGTCTTCAAATTTTGTTTATATAAAAGCGTAAGAATTTCATTGTTAGCTTTAAGTTTACTCTTGAACAATAAAAAAATGGATATGTTTTCTAAACTTTCAAGGTCCTTATCTTTTTATGATTTAAATTATATTTTCTAATTTATACTTTATTACATATTATGGTTTACTATCAATTTAACAACACTACGCTATCCATTAACTTCAGGAAACTACCCTATTGTCAATGAATTTGCAAAAACACGTATCTAAATACGTTTATATTGCTTTTTCTGTGTTAAATTAAATTCACTAGCTTTTACAGTAGTTATATCGCTAGAACTCTCATTTTCATTTACGCCATTTTTAACTTTGAACATCGACAAAGCAGGCTGAAGAGTAGTTCAAGGTTATATTTTAAGAAATTATGTTGTATTTAAATTGTACAATAGTGCGTGCCAAATTACAATAATTTACTTGCTTCAATAAATAATACTTCCGCTAATGCCATAATCATAAAATCCGCTAATAATCTGTTTTTAGGCCTGGGCCCAATAAGTATAACTTTTAACTGCGGCCATTATTGAGACAAGTCACGAATTCGTTTACTGATGTTATTTACTGACGATAGTTTAGAACAAAGTTTGCCTGTCTTACAAATAGAAACGATATTCGCAAAACGTACGTAGTTTACAGTTTTCACTAGTTATCATTATTCTGAAACACTTAAAAACGAGGTCCAATAAAAATACGTCTGAAACCCGTTTTAAAATAAATTTATCACTTTTAACGAAAAATAAAAAGTTTCTTGTTTTATTCCAGGATATTTGTATGGCATACTAACTAAAGTTCATCTTCTGCCATTATTTTTGAGTTACTAAAAAAAATATTTTCAATCTTACACATTTAAATAATATACTAGTAATTTAATAAAAATATCAGTCACATTCATTTGAGAATATATCTAAAGGCTACATACACCTTGTTAATTCAAGGATAACTATAAAACCAATCATGAAATAAGTTTCTATCAAAATTAAATTTATAGTTCAAGCTGTGGTCCTTTTTTGCAAAATCAACAATGGAATTATTTTCTGTAGTTTCGGACTTACTATGGTCACCTTTCGTGTCCATCGTTACACCAGCTCGATTGTATTTATCATAATATTTAAAATGTACCTAAGTACTAATAACTAACGGCCATATTCATAAACGTCCTATAAGCCTGTTTTAACTAAAATGGCGTTAAAATTCGTTTGTCATTATCTGTCACTTTGACATTTGTGTTCGTAAGAAAGGGACAAAGCACATTTTATTTAGCAGAGGCATTTTAAGTTTTATGAATAAGTATTCAACACTTCAAATTTATAAACAGAATTAAATCATAGCTAACTAATAATAACATTTAATATACAGATTGTACCAAAAATGGGATGTGAACTGATCAAGGGCATAACAGGTATCGTGTTCTTATAAGAAAAAACGAAAAGAAAAAAAAATTAAGCGATTTTTTTTTTACATTTGTACGGAGCAGCTCGCCCCAGTCGGCCAACGCTCCCTACAAATGTAAAAAAAAAACGAGTATTTTTTTTCCTCCGTTTTTTCTTATCAGAACACGATACCTGTTATGCCCTTGATCGATTCACACCTCATTTTTGTTACACCCTGTAAATTTCTCATTTGAGACATACTCGATTCACACCTCATTTTTGTTACACCCTGTAAATTTCTCATTCGAGACATACTTGGTTAATGTTAAGTACTGTACCGCCTAATTAGTAGTTGGCCTCATTATCTCTTATATAAATCTGTCTGAGGAAATCATTTATTCTATCCATTGATCAAAGGAATAACTGTTTTTGTTTTTTCAGTCTATGTTTAAACCCGAAAACAGTCCAACTATAGGTACAGAAAGAACTGGTAAAAACAAAAGCCACAGATATTCCAAAAAATGCTGGAACTATTCGGAAAATCAGACAAAAGAAATACGGATAGAACTTGTTGAAAGGTAAAAGTTTGTTATTTCAGATATTTGATAGCTGGAATAGACAATTTCAAACGCGAATCATAGTTGATTTGCAAAAAACACAAACCTTTAGTTATTTTTTGTGGTACCTAACTTGAATATGGATTCCATTTTTACTCACAGCTTGCACAAAACAAAATGCACCGTTAGCAATGCCAGGCAATGGATTTATTACAAAACTTTTCAATTTGTATATCGATGCCCTGATCGGCGAGCTTAGCAGTACGCGTGTGGGCTGTCACATAGATCGAGTCTGTTTTAATAACATAAGCTATGCTGACGACATGGTACTGCTGAGCCCGTTGGTTGGTGGTCTGAGATTGCTTATTGAAAAGTGTGAGTCATATGCCCTGACGCACAACCTTAAATATAATGTAAACAAGAGTGAGTACATGGTATTCAAAGCGGGAAGCAAGTGCCCATCACACATCCCACCCATTCATTTGAATGGCAAGCTGCTGGAAAGGGTTTACTCATTTAAATACCTCGGGCACTTGTTAACCGACGATTTTCGTGATGATGCCGATATTGAGAAGGAGAGGAGGGCCTTAGCCATCAGGGCAAATATGATAGCTCGCAGGTTCAGCCGGTGTACAGCGCAAGTTAAAATAACATTATTTCGTGCGTTCTGTACATCGCTGTACACCTGCAGCTTGTGGACTAGGTACACGCAGCGGGCTATTAACGCCATGCGCGTGCAGTACAATGATGCGTTCAGGGTACTGTTGCGGCTGCCCCGCTACTGCAGTGCGTCGGGCATGTTCGCGGACGCGCACGTGGACGGTTTCCACGCGACGCTGCGCAAGCGCTGCGCCGCGACGCTCCGCAGAGTGCGCGACAGCCGCCACAGTCTCCTGACCGTTGTGGCCGACAGATGGGACAGTGGCCTGACACGGCATTGGTCCTCTCTGCATTTAAGCCTAGCATATAAGAATATTATTTAAGTTAACCTTAGTATTCATTTTTATTTTAAGGCACTTACTAACAAAATATGGACAAACTTAGTCTGAAATAAATGCATTTTATTTTATTTATTTTATAGAAACTTATTATTAGTTGCAAATTGAGCCCATTTAATTTGTCTGAATAATAACGAGCTTCATATGAGTAGTCTGTTGATGAACGTTGTTGATGAATTGGTTGTGAGGAATTGAAGCGATTCCTTAGTGATATAAGTATGCTTTTTGGTAATAATAATAATTTCCCGCCTAAAGTTAACAGTTATGTCCACGTAATTCATGGCACATTGCACGTAGAACCGATGGCCGTTGGGGCGGAAAGGTTCTCAAGCGGTGACCAAGTACTAGAAAACGCAACGTGGGTAGACCCCAGACAATTTTGACAAATGACCTGGTAGCCTGGTACCTAAAGGTTGTGGGAGTCCGCTAGATATGGGTAGCGCAGGGTCGGTCACTTTGGCACTCATTGGGGGAGCGCTATGTCCAGCAGTGGACGTCTTTCAGCTGATATGATGATGAAGTCACGATTTTATCAGACAGATGTATATGAGAGCAGCAGACGCTCGCATTACGAGTCCAAGCAAAAGTTAGGTGTTTATTAACCTTAACTTCAACAATGGCCACAGGAAAACCGTGAACCTAAATCTCTCTATGACCCATTTACGTCAGAGACGAGCGGATGACATTACACAGGCTCGCAGATCAAACAGTGCACGTAATTCGGCGGACGCGAGAGGGTTATGAAACTTAGATCCGTGATCCGCGTTGCGTTTGCATGACCTTCTAGATCCGGGTGCCTAAGATGCACCCGGATTCGGAAGAATTGTAAGCTTTACTAAATGTGTTAGATTTGCACACATTTTTATACACATTATATAATTTACCTATATACCCACCAAAAAACTTTTAACATAAATCTATCAATTCGTGCGCTCTCCCATTTTTTCCTGAAAATCTAGCTACTATCCATTGATATATAATAAATGTTAAAAAAATATTTGTAGTAGAATCACAAATGTGTAATTATAAACTAATCATTATTATTTGTAACTACGTAGTTAAATCTAACAGGTGTAATCATTAAATAAAGTACAGGGTAGGCAAATAAGATGCATCCATGAAGATGTAATGAAAGAACAAAGATAAGTAAATACGAAAGGGGTTTTTATTAATGTTTTGCATAAATTAGCCGTCTCTTTGCTTGGTATTCGCATTTAAACAATCTTGAGTTTTAACGCCTGAAAAGGGAAATAAGAATTAAAATGTAAACCTTCCATTTGCCCACCCTTTATAGTTAAAGTGCCACTATTATTCTTATTACCAATTGCCCACTAATAGCCGTGATTACCACTAACTTTCTCGTACGGCGGACGCTCAAGTAAACTAAGTTCCGAGTTAAAGTTTTAAGGGTAAACAACAGCTTAGTAATTAGTAAAGAAGGTTCTTGCTAAAAAACATACAACTTTATTCCTCAGCACAAACGGCTTAAATTCTCTTCCGGTAAATTTAGACTTAACGCAATCTGAAAATTCGAAAAACTTTATAGGTGTTCGATATGTACGAGTACTTATATGAAATATAATAACTAGGTACCTAACAAGCTTCAGTATCACCAAAACCCTGTAAGTATGTATTTAATATTTTATAATATTTATAATTAATATTATTCTTAATTTTCTTGGTTTTTGAAAAACCAAGAAAAATAAGAATTCATTTTAAAACAGCTGAATGCGTTATTTTTTATATAAAAACCAATTTACTTCGACAGGTTATCGTTTTGTTGCCCCATAGGCACTCCAATAAATTCGGATAAAGGAGCAAGGTATCAAAATATGATATAGGTCCCTCTGTATAATACTTATTAAGATTTGGTACGACCATCTCGGTAAGTAGTATTATTATTTCTGTGGTAAGTCTTAATAGTCTGAGATCGTTCTTCATTTCGGCTTCAAAACACAACCTCAAACAAAGAAATGTTTGTATTATTTGGGTGTAGCAACAAAATTGTTTGCTACAAAATAATGTAATTCTGTGCTGATTGTGCCTCAATTGAATAACTAATGAACCACTAGTTTAATAATTAGTTGTGTTTAATTATTACCGTGCCTGGAATATCTCTCTTTCATCCTCTTATGTGGTTTGCTATAAACAATAACTGATTATAATTATCATGACTTTGATTCTTTGTATGGAAATTCTACACAAGGTGTACCCAATATATTGCTTTTGAGCTTGACCATAACTGTGTCAAGTCTTGGTTAAGCTTGATTAAGATAATCTTTATCTTATCTTTATTTTGGTTTAGTATTTTGGATGCACTTAGACCAAACAGGTTCTTTGCGCAATTGCGCCCTCCTATGTGCCTACTCCAAAGCTCGCTAGCGCTACGTTCCCACAAACCAGCTGATGAAGCTCAGCGGGAGTACTCTAAATTCCTTTGGTCCTCGCCAAAGCTACTCATTAGTTGTCGGGGCATATATGTGACATTCACCTGTGTGAATGTCACATATTATATGCCCCGAAGATGAGACGATGGGATGGGACCTGTGTCTCATCCCATCGTCTCATCTTCTTCGCACAAATTCTACAATATAAGTTGTCCGAGAGTCGCATCTTGAACAAAAGTCCTTTGATTCCAAAGTGACCTGTGGACACCCACCCTACCTATATGATTCAGCTGCTTTCTGCTGAATTCACAAAACTTTAAGGTCCAGCTTGGGTCCACTCTTTCCATGCAGAACTTTACGTCCCAGCCAACCTTATTCGTCTACTTTAGATAGCTTTCATGTGTCGAATAACTAGTCAAGTGTAACAGTGGAATTCTAGTAACTTTGATTCCCCGAACGAGAGATACATTACGTAATCATTAGATAGGTATTTCTTGATTTATTAATGTGCGAGGGCCAAGTAAGCTTTGTTTCGTGATATTCAATAACCAAACAACTCGGTATTGAATAGTAAATTTTCATCAGGGCAACTTTTCTAACCCTCAGTCAAACCGCATATTCCCCCAGAGAGAAACCGGTTTAATGGAATTTGTAGACGCCAAATAAATTGTCATAACATTATGCAAATATGCATCACAGTAAACGCGCCAAACATTTTATGCTCTGTTTGGGTTTCACTACTGTGAAATTGCGACGTTTTGGATATTCAATAAAACATATCGTATTAATCGAATTAAAACTTTCGTGAGATTTAATGATTTTAAGATTTTCATGTTTAAATATTTGGGCAAAAAACGTTACAATAATACCTAATACTACGGTGATAGGATATAAACACTGCAAATCAGACTACGCTTATATTGAGATTCTGACATATTTAAACTATCGGCATTGCTAAATCTATCATTATGTTTGCAGACATGTCTAAAATATTACTAATAAATTCCCTGAACGTGTAACGTGAAGCTTAAATTCAGCAGGGAAATTATTGCTGAAAATGATGATTAAATGAAAAGGGTTTCCAACTATACCGTTCTTCCTTCGACAAGTCAAAGTTAGTATCAGTTGATTAAAATGATCCAGGTACTATACCTACATATTTTGCTTATTAAAATCTTAATCATACCGTCAGTGAATGCAACTTTATTTATAAAAATGCGATCCATAATGTTTACAAATTATTACTTGAGATTTTATAACAATTCTTATTCTATTTGACGATTAAATTACGAGTAAATTCATATAGCTAGCTTTAAGTTATATTGTAATTGTATATTGTGAAAAAAAAAGTAAATCTAAATCTTAACAATTTCATTAAAAAATACGTCGAATTGTAATAAATACAACAGCTATGTTATTATAATCCCATTGTACGTAATACAAAGTACCGAATAGTATTACTGGGTGGTCATTCGGTTCCAAACTTATCGGCGCTCACCAAACATCTACTATGGACTCAGCGACATTGGACCCGATTCTACGTGCACATGGCTTAACTAGCCTAAAACTAACTTACTACTACTACTAACTAAACTTTTAGACATAATTTAGGCGGCAGATTAAAAACAACATATTGGAATAGCATTTAGGCAGCTAAGTAAGTTGTATAGACCGCCTTAAATAAGAAACGTCAGATTCAAATTAGCGCTGTCATTTGATTATGACAGCTGCTCATAGAATAGCAAAGTGTTTTAGCGACACCTTAATAAAACTAGGAAGTTTAGAGGCCACTGTAGAATCGGGTCCAACGTACTCTGTCATATAGGCACTACTACTATTTTCCCAATATTATAAATGCGAAATTTTGGATGTTTGGATGTTTGTTACTTAATCAGGCGGCTCAACCGATTTCGATGAAATTTTGTACGAAGATAGTTTATAGCCTAGATATAGGATAGCCATTGTGGCACACTGGGGGAGGCCTATGTTCGGCAGTGGACGTTTTTGACTGATAATGATAGGATAGTTTTTATCCCGTGTCCACGCAGACCGAGTCATGGGCGGAAGCTTGTTACTAATAAAGTAAAGAGCTAGAGTTTGAGTGTATATACTTTACTACTTTTTGAGGAAATAAGTTTCTATTTAGGGAGTGATTTCGGAACTTCTCATCTGGTAAAACTTTCCCGAACCCCTTTTTCTTTCACCAATTAATACACCTTCAAGATGAACATACGCTACATGTGAAGGCGCGAGCAGAGACATCATTAGAAATGTGAATGTTTGGATGTTTTTTACTTCGTAATTATTTTAGAAGCCTATAAAGTGTCCCTCTGCTGGGCAAAGGCCTCCCCTCTCGATTTCCACTCGTATTTTACTTAATCACGGAAAAACAATTGATCGGGTGTAGAAATAGTTTATGTAGTTAATAGTATGTCTTAATGCAGGTTGCATTAAGATATACTATTTTATCCTGAAATCCATTTCCCAAAGGGATGAAAGTCGATACCGACCTTCACACGAACAAAGTCGCGAGCAGTCTCTAGTTGACAATCAGGACAATCTTACACAAATCGAACTAGCCCCACAGTAAGGTTAATAAGGCTTGTGTTATGGGTAGACGACGATATATTTAATAGATATAAATACTTAAATACATAGAACACACCCGAGACTCAGAAACAAATATTCATGCTCGTCACATGAATATTGGCCCTTACCGGGATTCGAACCCAGGACCTTCAGCTTCGTAGGCAGCGTGACTACCCACTGGGCTAACCGGTCGACGGTCGTCTAAATTAATCTTATGTTTGTGTATATGGGTTTCAAACCCTGGATTACAGTTCCTATTGTGGTCACTAGGATGAATACATTTATTTTTAAAGTACACGATTATGCGCTTTTACCAAGGCTAGCACCATTGCGACAACTACTTGCTAGCTTCACTCGACCATAATCCTCGATAGATCTTTTTGAAAGAGCAAGCGAAGCGAAATGTTCTTCGTGTCAGCTTGGAAAAATATTTCGTACGAGTACGTAAACGCCAACACAGTTAACTGACCATCCTATATTTATTCATCATCATTTATTAATTTAAGAGTTATCCTCTTGTCGGTGGAGTATTTTCCATTTCACTCTGTCGTACGCCAGCCCTTTGATTTGCTGATACGACACGACACCAGCTTTTTCCTTTATTTGTTCTAAATAATTGCGTCGTGGTCTTCCCCTGGCTCTCCTTCCTTCTATATTTCCTTCCATAATGGTTTTAAAGAAGTTGTCGTGCGTATCAAATGACCAATCATTTTCCCCCTTCTAGTGCCGATGGTGTTCAAGATCGATCTCTTCTCTTTTACCCTTCTCAAAAAGACCTCATTTGTTACTCTCTCAGTCCAGCTTATACCTTCCATCCGTCTCCAACACCACATTTCAAACGCTTCCAGCCGTTCTCGGTCCCTTTGTGTCATTGTCCACGTTTCGCTGCCATAAAGGGCAATAGTCCAAATGTACACATTTATTATATAGAACCCTCAAGGTTCTATATTTATATAGAACCCTTAAGGTACTATATTTATATAGAACCTTATTTTATTACAAGGCACATAAATGCACGGATGTTCAGTTAGCTGTGTTGTCGATAGTACGGCGACTATCCGGGTGATCTTCTCTACAGGTCGCATTTCTCAACTGATTCTCGTGAAATTTGGTGAGCAAGTTCAACGATTATATGTACTTATATTTTTGGTTAATTCAGTTTTTCGAAATTAATAATCTACAGAACTTTAATAAAGACAGTCTCGCTAGTTCTACAGCTCACTGAGCCACTAGTTAGGAATTCTGTACATAAGTAGGAAAAGTTAAAAAAAAAACAATGCAAAAAAAATTAACATCAGCTTATCCCATTATTACATCGATTCATACATAGATTCATGCCTTCATTCCCAATAGGGGTAGGCAGAGCACATGAAACTTATGTGTCGTGCCAGATTTAGCATAAATGTGGTCATAAAATATCGACTAAATGTGAAATCGCAGTGATAGGTTGCTAGCCCATCGCCTACAACACACTTTAACCCTGTTTCTTTAGTACGGCACTTACGACACCCACAGGAAGAAAGGGGGTGGTGCTATTCTAACCCGACACCACACGGAATTATTACAAGAAATATAATAAATGAAAGTGGGTCAAAAGCGCCTGTGATACTTGTTTTTGTGCCGTTTATAAACGGCGGCAGATCTGGAGTTCTCCGAACTTGGGCTTATTATGGAGGCATCCGGGTGGCCTTTCCGAAGTGTCAACACACCGCCAGCAAGCTCACATAGCCCTTATGCAAGAGGGGCGTAAGTGAAGGGCTATAGTTATTGGAGAAGAACCTTTTGAAGGCTATGACTAGAACAAGCGGCATTGTTACGGTAATGCCTTGAACTTAAACATATTGCATACAGTTGAGACTGAGACGAAGAATTTTCAAGCTTCAGACAATATTTCTATAAGAGCTTCTTTTTTTACTTGAAGTATTGCACGTTTAACTTTATTAAAGGTAAGGTAAATGAGATGCTACTGTTCTTAACTCCTTGGTTTCTATTTAATGTGCATTAATCGAGATAAACTGTTTATTTCACTCTCTTGGCGTTTACCAACATTTTGCTTGGCTAAATCAACAGATGTTCCTACTAATTCATAGAAATATACACAGTTTAACGTTTAAACAAACGCTCCCAGCCCAGTTTTAAAGTTGTGTGCCGATAGTTAGTGGAATAGAGTCGTAATTAGCATGATGCCTGTACTAAGTTGATTCCTTAGTTTGCTCGTACCAAAGTTTAAAGGATTTTTTTAAAAGGGCTTATATTCATTTTGGTGTCAGCGACTGTGAACTTTATTGAAACAAGTATAACGCTCAATTAAAAAAACCTTTTACAGCAAAATGCACACCTTTCGAGGGGGCAAGTTGGCAGAGCACAACTTCTAATGTTGGCAGTCAGTGTTGTTGACTTAAGTCTTTAGTTTACTCAACGTTGTGTTTGCACTAGGGTACAGTGATTAAATAAATAATAAATAAATATTAGGGGACGGCCTTACACAAATCGAACTAAGTGATATAGTAAGCTCAACATGGCTTGTGCTATAATATTAATAATATTGATTTATTTCAGGCAACTAAGGTTTATAGTTACAAATACCTAAAAGACTAAGAGACACACAATACAATCATAAAATTAAAACATACATACATATATACATACATAGGTACATTCACGCCTTTATCCCTAAAACGGGTAGACCTAGGAGCACATGAAACTTGTGTTCCATTAAAACACTAATTATTATTTAGGCGACGAAACAGTGTGGCTCCGTTGCGTCGTCAAGTCCGGTGTAGAATTCGGTAGGTTGCCCCGAAAGCGCCCGGTTGCCCAGAAATCGGCACACGCGATGGTCTCCTACAACGGCCGCGGCACGCGCACCACAAACGAGCTGAAGTGCACGTAGTGGCGTTATGGGTACAAGGCGATGATATCCATACTAATATTATAAATGCGAAAGTGTCTGTCTGTCTGTCTGTTAGCTCTTCACGCTTAAACCGCTGAACCGATTGAGATTAAATTTGGTATGGAGCTAGCTAATGTCCTTCCTCGGGATTCAACCTATGTTGAATCCCGGGGAAGGACATAGGATAGTTTTTATCCCGGAAATCACTCCCTGAGGGGGTGAAATGGGGATGAAAGTTTGAATCGAGCTACGATATAAACGAGTTCCACGCCGACGGTGTCACGGGCAGAAGCTAGTATTTAATAAATGTTGCAAACTGATTTCTGAGGGAAACGGTGTTTTTTCAGGTTTGAGGAGTAACGCGGGCAAAAATATTTACAGGAACAAAACTAAATTAATGTCTGTAGCGGTCAGCAGTATAACATTTCCCACAAAATTTAAACTTCCAAAGAACACCGAAATTCTAAAGTAGGTACCTACCTAATCACGAGAATATCACTTGTAATTTGTCAAGAACATAGAACAATTCAAAATCGGATAGATCTAACACTAATAAAAAGAAACCGGATTTTCTCGCAGCACACTGATTTTTAAAATAATTTTCACACGAACTGACAATGTTTTGGCAACACTCAACTAACGTTGTGCAAACATAAAATTGCGTTTCGTTTCACGTCGTTAGTTTTGGGAATAGACATATTAATATGATTCATGGCAATATGGAGTATATCCTTTTTACCCTCTTATGTATCCTACGCTGTTCGTCCTGGGCATGGTGGGGTACAACGAATTGCAGGTGCGCAGAGAGCTGTGTCTGGCGACATACTTGTTCCGGTTGCTAAGGGGGAAAGCCTACAACAGTCAAGTGTTGAGCTGTATGAGCCTGTACGTGCCCGACAAGTACGCGTGGCGGCGGCGCGGGCGCACCAACCTGCTCGGCAAGGCGCCGCTGACGCGCGCTGTGCGGACCCTTAACATAGTAGCCGAGAACATTGATTTGTTTTGGTGTTCTCTGACTGAATTCAAAAAGTCCACTTTGTTCACATTATGTTATAGGCGCCATAACTTAGAATAAGTTGGTAAGATAAAAATGTTAATAGTTACACTATTGTCTTAGGTTTAGTACCTGTAAAGATAGTTGTAAGTGGGGAAATAAATAAATAAATAAATAAATAAATAATATAAAGTTCTGCTCTGCAAACGTTTGTTCCTCTCCAAAAACAAGTTCGAATGGCATCGTAAAAAAAACTTAGGACACATGCCTATTCCCCAAGCCATGCCCAAGAAGCTGATTGGCTAAGAATGTTGTACGTTTGATTGGAATCCTGTTTTCCTCTATACCGTATCTATGACGTGATAATTGAAGCTATTTCAAAATACTCACGTGATTGACTGTCTACGCACAAATAATGGAAGTTTACGTAGCAGTGCCGTAAATATTTCCAACTATTTGACTAGTTTCTTTAAGTGACTTGACATTGTAACTACCTATATTTAAAGAAAAAATATAATTTAATTAATATGTATTTATGTATTTAAAAAAATGTGACCAGGTTCAATAATACGGGTAATACTTAAAATTTATTATTACTCCAAAAAAAAGAAGGCAACAAAAATATGCCTAGTGACGAAAATCCAACCCAGATATCTCAAATAATTACGCTATTTATAATTCTTTTAATATTACTTGTTAGAGAGAGAAAACATTCGAAGATCGTAACGTAGGATAAAAGCTCGAGATTCTCTCAGGGACAAATTTAAGGAGGCAAACATTCTTACTGTAGCATGCCAATACATTCTTGAGAATATCATGTATGTGCGGAAAAACCTTCATTAGTTCAAACTCAACAGTGATATCCACGACTACAACACCAGAAGTAAAAATAAGATCGCAGTGAAGGCTAGTCGTCTCCGCAAGGTTAGCACGTCGTTCGTGGGGAACTGCATACGTTTTTACAATAAAATACCCACCGAAATTGTTAATTTACCGTTCAGTACATTTAAGTCTCATGTTAAAAGGAATTTGCTGAGCAAGGCGTATTATACTGTCAACGATTTCTTAAACGACAAAAATGCCTTTAAGCCAGTAGTAGTCTAATTCTATTAGGAATATACCTAAATACACGTAATCATTATAAGTACCTACCTGAAATAACTGTCCCGTTTTATGTAAGAAGAGAGCACATAATGCTGTTTCTCGCCGAACAAGTCGCTTAATCTTTGTTATTATCTATGTCCGGTGGGTTGAATATGTCATGCTCGCTTAAAGGGCTTTGCTTACGGTGGCGTCGTTGATCGGGTCGCAACCTTCCCTAAAATATGGTTGAGGGAGGCGATGGCTGAGATATGCGTCATACTCGTGATCGGGTGCTGTTTGTAGAGTCCGGACTGTTCATGCTTGCAAGGGCATAGTACATAGTTAACTAATTACATAATAGTGTTATGTATGTCTTTCCCGCTCACGGGACAATGACGTCCCGGACCTTTAGGAGGCGTGCGTGGAGCTAGGTACCTACAAAGTACCAACTGAGCCAACACGTAGAGGCCCTTTTGACAATTTAATAAAATGCAAGGAGTACACCGAGTGTTATTATTATTATTATTATCGTATTGACGAGAGACATCATTCTGATCTTGACACGTTTTATTTTTATTGACCCTGTACATCTCTGACAATATTACATCATTGTTCCTTTCTTGTTTTGACGCTTAGAGACCGTATACATCTCTTAGAATATTAGAATAATTATTAATTGTATTTGGAAGCTCAGAGACCTTATACATCTCTGGAATACTGAATTAATATGATTAACTTCTTGTTAATGCTGAATGCTGATACAGATCTACAGAATTTTGTTTTATTTACATTAACTTAGTGACATTTAGTTTGTTAACCTTTTATATATAATTTTAAATTATTATTGTGTAGATTGTCTTTACCGCTCACGGGACAATGACGTCCCGGACCTTTGGGAGGCGTGCGTGGAGCTAGGTACCTACAAAGTACCGACTGAGCCAACACGGCCCTTTTGACAATTTAATAAAATGCAAGGAGTACACCGAGCGGATGCTGTCCCTGCCCGTGTCATGGGACGCACACAGGGACAGCACCCGCTGAGGAGTATAGGGCCTATTGATGGTTGATGGAATCTAAATGAAACGGGTTATTGGGTGAAAATGATGGACTAGTGGCTGGGCTATTGGGTGAAACATCGGACGCCTGCCTAATAAAACTGTCTCACTTTTTATCTCTGGCAGACGGTGACTCGCCAACTGCTAGATGGGCCCCTATTAATAGCGACATTAAAAAATGGCCTAAGGGCTTGTGTAAGATTATTATTATTATTTTATTGTAAATTACGGTTTGACATGTAAAAGTGCCCTTGTGGCCTATTTGCAGAATAAATAATTGAATTGAATTGAATTGAATTGAATTAATTGTAAATGACAATTGTTTCATATGAAGGTGCTTTTTGCGGAAAAGGGACAGAATATACCTCCTCTTATAACTTTGGACACATATATCTGTGATCTAAATGATCCCCTGCCTTACTCTTACCATTTGACAATAGTTTTAGTCCTAAATTAAAAAATTGGGTATTTTATTTCGTGCCTACACCTCCAATAAGTATAAAGTTTTTTTTGTCGATTCGTTTTTACGATTATCAATTTTTATTTAAAAAAAGACTGGCTCATGAGTTGTACGCTCACGAAACCACTAGTCCTTAGGTAAGCCGTATGTTTGTTTGTCACCGTCGTAGTATAAAAATAATACTTACTTATAGAAGAAGGATTAATCAATATACAGCGTGCCTATGACCTGGGGGCTTTAAATTCAAGATACGATTCTGCTCGTCAAACTGAACCACTTTTGTTCTGCAAATTTGTTAAATAACTATTATATCTATCATTTATTCGCTTTTAAGTTTAACTGTACCATCACATCAATGTATTGCAAACACGGTATCATTATTTGACATCCATGACACTGACAAATATGATAATTAAACTAATGGATGATTTACATTGAACATTTAATTTAATTTGTATGAAATAATGAAAATGTAGACAAAATATTTTTGAAAAGTTGTAGAACAAAAGCAGTTTGGTGTCAGGAGCATAATCGATATTTGCATTTAAAGCCAGTTAGAGACACCCAGTATTGGTGTAATGTGGTGAACATGTTGCTTTTCAACAGATGCTATAATATATGTATATTATAGCATGTGTTGTGTATGTACATAACGAGTAGTAATCCCCCGCCGTACCCGTCTCTCAGTTAGACGTAATTAATGTCATAACTACGGTACGGTTGTGCCAGTTTCTTGGAATGATTTAACATGGCATGAGATATGTAATTTATCGCTATTTAGAAGTTCGGCGTTACGTATAGACTTGTTGTGAACGAGAATACAAAGGACATTTTTTTGATGGAAATTTCGAGTACATAACCATTAGTAACCATTAACCATTTATAACTCTTTTGCATTTGCAAAACCTGTTCAACCAACGAAATTTCGGCAGAAAAACACGGTTCATGATTACTTGTCCATCAAGACTGTCAATTATTGTTGTCATACTTGACGACATTTATTATTAAACTTGACTGACGCTAGTTTAATAGTACATTGTGATACAAGTGAGGTATGTTGATAATTATATCAGAGGCGGAATTATCATGCGAACCGCAGGTGAGCGTGATAAGAGAGCCGAGGATTGTAATTATCAAAGCTCACGCGTTTCATACGACGTTTTTCAAACACATTTTGCGAGGAAAAAATCATTTTCATAAGATGAAAATTTGATAGGCCTGTCAAGTTATTTTCTTTACTTATTGATGTCAACAGGTTTTTACTCACAATGTTGTATACATCCTCAAGAATTTCTAGTGGCGTCCATTCTTTTATCACTTTTCTAGTCACCACGAATCAACATTTTTGTTAATAACCCAACACGCATTAACAATGTTTACAAATATCTGTGAAATAACCTATAATGGCGCGCATAATTTTTTTTTGTGAAGTTTGCGCAGTGCGCGCGCATTAGATGAAATCTCTAAACAGCCAATACAAAATAAAATAAATAATTTCGTTTTAAAATGTTATCTTTATTAATTCATGTAAAATGTTATCAAAAGTGAATATTTTTACTAAATTAACCGTTTCTATATCATATCCAAAAAGAAGTAGTCAATTAATTAACAAAAAGGATTTAATTTGTTTAGTCGGGTAAGAATCCATTTGCCGAGAATTAAAAAAAAACTGTACATTCTGTACAACCCGGTTAGTTTAAGAATGCACCGTGTGCATGCATACATCTTGCTGCAAGGTGCCAACGTGACTTAATCGGGATATAACCATAACACACAAGTATCGTAATGTTCAACACGCTTGTTTAATATCCAGGATTATGAGCCCAAAAGCGACACAATAAGAGGTACGTTACGAGCAATTGTGTTGAAAATTATGTTTTACTAGCTTCTGCAAGCGCCATACAAAGTTTCACACCCCATTTCACCCCCTTAGGGGATGATTTCCGGGATAAAACTATTCTATGTCCTTCCACGGGATTCAAACTATCTTTATTCCAAATTTCATCTAAATTGGTTTAGCGTTTTAAGCGTGAAGAGGTAACAGACAGACAGACAGAAAGACAGACACACTTTCGCATTTATCATATTAGTATGGATATGGATTTGGTGTCGTATGGAATCCAGAAACTGCACCTTGCAGTCCCCGTTCGGTGTCGGTTTAGAAACACACCGATGGTTTCTTCCCGTGTGTCGTGAGAGTCAACTTTAGGGAATAGGATTGAAATGTGGGCGACGGGTTGGCAACCTATCACTGAAATATTACCTGTTCTGTGGTAATATCCTATTTCCTCTATATTTATATCAACAATTGATAGTGGTACTTAATTTTTTTTTTTTTCTCAATAAAAGTATGGTACATTTTAGGCTTAAATTAGGTTCGCCAAACTTACGTTTAACGGCGAAATAAGGCACTCATTTTCAACGTTAGTACCTTGATCTAAATTACATGATTAACTTAATATATTACTAAGGTTAATACATAATTATAATTATATCATATTAACACAGTATTACGCTGCATATATGTGAGTATCGAATATGCTCTGCCTGCTCCTTTTGGGAAGACAGCCGTGAGTCTAAGTTATTTTATGTTCATTTTGTAGTTATCCGTAAAAAAACCGAAATACGGTTTTTTTTATTCAATACAAGTTTGTGTGCCAATAGACATAAGTTTAGAAAGCCTGGTGGACTTAGCTGTGGTTAAGATTCGACCCGAAGTGTTGTGTTTCTTGTGTTTGCGTAATTACTAATGACAATGGTCTTTGTTAGTATTAAATCATTCATCTTGGAAATAGGCGCGGACCTAAGTAAAAACCCAGAGCTTGCTTTTAGTTTTCTCATGAGGACAGCTAGAGTGGAAGGTGCTTTCAGCTACCCTTTTCCAGCTACATAAAACATTACAGCAAAAGGTAGCGTGATCAAAAAAATACGGATTGCACTACGAAAAATGCATGTTTTTCTCTGTTCTAAAATTCGTACGATGTATATGTCCCATGACCATTTTCAGTGATAGCGTACTTTGATATTGATAGTCAGTTGGTACGGTCACTGACTTTAATTGTTGAGCCGTTTATGTGTCAACTAATTTTAATAGTTAAGCTTTGAAGTGCCCAGGATTAAAATGCTCTAAATGGCTCAACAATTAAAATCCTTGACCGTACTAGGCAAACCTGCACCGCTCCGTAGCAACCTTCGAAATCTATCTCAATTATTAAAATATTTAACCTAATATGGATTGTTGTGTTCCAAGTACTTGTTTTTAATATATTAATGTTTTTGTGATACCGTCGCTGCTTTAATCTAGCTTCGTAATAACGGTAAATCTGAACTTCGAAGTTACACTGAAAACAAAGGAATGTAAATAACACGACGGAATGAAACTTTCTATTTACAAACCTCAATATATATCTCCGCCCACGTTTAGAGTCGATCAATGTTTCAAGCTTAGTTTTATTGGCACAATATTCAAGAACAAACCAAATAGGTATGATTGATTAACGGACCGTTTCCCACCGTTTAATAATTGGACCATTACCTCTAGATACGTCGTTGAACTAAAGTAGGTACCTAGCTACTACAATCATGTTTTTTGCTAATTAGTTTTTATAGTCGCGGTGGAGTAAATAAGGTATCGTAAGGTCAAGTTTGTGACCATTTGCTGGTTACGCCACTCAGCAGCTGTTGGTCGACGTTTCGACGGTGACTTTAGCGTAACTACGCTAAAACAAAAACTTAAAAATAGTTGAAGTGTTTTCTGTTATCGACTCTAAGAGCCCCCAATTGATTTTTTTGCTTTACATATTTTAGACCCTCTGCAACTGCAGCAACTGCTCGCCTACAAGTCTCTCGAAGTCTTACCATCTTTTGACCTGGGGCCCATTGAATAACATCTTACTTACAGACATCGTAATTATGTAGCATTTTCTGTGCAGCATGGTTTTGTTAACGGAGTTGGTATAAACAATATAATTATAAATATCAATCAAAATTGTTAATTATGACCACCAGTTTAGCCTAGAACTTGTCCATATATTACGTCATCGATTTTTGTCGACCCCTTATGTATATAAAAGTCTATTTCATTATGTATATCGTCACCTAATACCCTTTGTACTATTACAAGCTAATTTGGGACTAGTTCGATGTGTGTAACATTGTCCTCGATTATTTATTTATTTCATTTATTTATTAATGTTGTTAACGTTAATTAACCATGACGATTGAAATTATTTATACCAATTCCACTAACAAAACTACGATACACCGTAAATGCTACAAAATTAACGATGTCTGTTACATTACAAGCAAAAACCTCATGTCAGCTAGTTTCATCAGACTTTCGGTTGTATTATAAGTTGTAAATTGTTATACTGCTGGGGATTTACGGGTGTTGCGAGGCAGGATTTACCTTAATCTGTAACGTAAACTCTGCTTAAAATATGCAAATCATAAGACCTTCAGATTCAACAGTTAAGACACAGGCTTGATCCCTTCTCCGGATTCAACCTTGACTGTATGACGGAAGTCGAACGTCGACAATCCGCTTCTCGATATTAATAAAATAACCTTTAGCTTTTCATCACTCTAAACAAAGAGTACCCGTACCTACACTAAATATCTATGGAATGATGCTTTTGAAATGGATTTCGGATCGATGACCGTTTATTACATTATAATGTGCTTCTTCGGTAGCGGAATATTTCTCTAATCTTGGACAGCAAACATTCCTAGTATCTGCCAGTAGTATTGTGTATTTGTATCAGCGTAGCGTGATTTTTATGTCGGACATAAATGTCCCTTACTAGCAAGTACGTAAGTGTGAGAGGGACGAATGATTTATGTTCGTCATAAACGCGATCATGCTAGCGAGGCAGATGCTCTGATACTATTTGAGGTTAGTTTTATGTTTTTATCTCGGTAAATCTGCGACGCACATCCAGTATACAGCGTTTTTATGAAGACGATGATCATTCCTAGAATAGAATTTGCTCTCATCTGTATTTGAATGGACATTTATAATACCGATTTGTTTGAAGTTAACGTTTATTTAGTTCATTAAGATGATGTCCTAGTATGTCACAACACTTTAGCTTAAATGACGTTGCTTTAGTAGTTCTGCGTTTAATATCCTAATCTGCTCAGTAATTGAAATCACGAGTCATCAAGAATAATTTGTCTGTGAGACAAATGACTCACTTCGCTATGCCTCCTTCTTTCAATAAGGTTAAAGTCTGCGAATCATACTGATACCTACCGTCCGCGGCTTTCAAAACAATACGACAATGAAACCTACCGGGTCATCCACAGATCCGTATTCCACTTTAACACACAAATAACTAGTCGCAAGATTGTTTGCTCCAGCACTTATCACGTCTCACAGATCCTAGCACTTTCACTCGATGAAAAGCAGTTCTGTGTCGTTTTGGTTCACCAAATCGTTAAAACTGCCTGCGCCGACGACGCCCGCGTCACACTGACTGCGCGAGCGCAAAAGCCTCTTCCCCACTACAACCAACCCGGTTTAGAATAACCTCGAATACAAACCGTATTGTTCATGCTTTAAGGGTTATTTCAGAATGTCTTGGAAGTTAATGAATGCAAAGTGTCACTGTTAGCTTTACTCTCAATTGTAAATTGATTGTTGTTAAGGTTATAAAAGGTAAGTCAAGTTGTAGTTTAAATATTATAGAACGTTACTGGGAGCTTGAGTTTTGTAATTGATCAACTTTATATTGAGTCCTTGCTCCGTCGTTATTGGATGTTCTGTTCCCATTGACATGGTTTGATCAGTGGAGACAGGAGTAAGCTTGTTTATTACTTAGTTAGTAATAGGGGAATGCGATCTGATAAAAATGCTACCAAGGGCTCGACTTGCTTCCTAATCATCCCTTAATGTTTCACGAGCTAGTTTTGACACGTTTTGGCTTGTCATGCTATTTAATTAGTGTCAGATTGACCCCCGTTAATCTAGCAATGTTTTGTTTAAGGGAGTTAGATCTCCTCTAAGCTCATGTTGCTTATACTAATTACTAGACACTGTCATTAAGCGAATAGACATGTTATGTTTACGGGTAGTCTTTACCTAAACGTATTGATTTGAGATCTGTTTGTCACTAAGTGTGCTCGCGTTATGCTTGAAACACAATAGTGCGGCCTGCGGTGACGGCCAATAGTAAATTTGTTTGTAACTGTCAAGTTTACTATTGACCGCCACCGCAGACCGCGCAAATGTGATTCAGGGCTTAGACTTTGCATGCGTGAGAGCGAGTGAGCGCGACAAATACAAATGAGACTGCAATCGAAACGTTAAGACAAATATAACCCTAAGTTGATTGGAGATGCAGTGACTTGTAGTTTGAAGTCTTTCACAAACTTACTTCGCATTCCAAATTTGATACCAATGTGTCTAACGCTCTCACTTCGACGCGCGCCCTGCTAACGCGTCAGAAACAACGTGCGACGTACATTGATCTCATTGATATCAAATCGGAATGGAAAACGCTAGCCTCTTATAGACCTTGTGCACTGCTAATTGTTCTACTCCGCTTCCAAGCGTGCTGATGCTGTTGACACGCGATCCCATTGTTCTCGCTTCATTGCCTGCATTTGAATATGCGTGACCTGTAACTAAGCTGGGAGTTGAGTAAACAGGGCATAATACTCGTACTCATGAGAAATGGTACTCAGGTCAACTGTCAAATTTCCCTACAAATATCTATAAGTATTTCTTAATATATGTTATCCAGAAACTCCTTATACGATATAGCTATCCATGCAGTGCCGTAGTTGAGGGCATGAGCCCTGAGGCTCTAGTATAAGTTTTACCGAAACAAAATGTTACGACCGCGTTTGCGTTTAGCTGTCAAATCCCATACAAATTGAGGTTAAAACGCAAATGCGATCGCGATCATAACGTTTTGTTTCGGTAAAACTTATACTAGAGCCTCTGATATGGCTTGCGAAGCCGAATTTACTCTTAAACACTCGGTTGCATGAAGCACAGTAAAGTTAACCGGAGCTGGGAGTTATATATGTAATAGGGGTGTAGACACTAAATAAAATAATCAGTAATGTTGTTTCAATCAAATCGAAAAAGGATAAAATATGTAGTCAAGGTACGGTGGTTTTTTTACTCGCAAAATTTCCAGCATTGCTCTGCCGGCATTCTTGGCTTCTATCCATAGCCCCTCAGAGCTCGCAGGTTAAATCTTTAAGGCCTCCCCGGCTACAAACTGCGAGATTGCCTGCCTGGTTGAAGCCTCAAATGGCTGGCTGGACCGAGCCCAAATTACTATAAAACTGTGTGTTTATACATTTGCTACAAGTGCGCGTAGCTTTCGTATGGACTCGCAAATATCACTAATCAATGTGTAAACAGGCCCTTACTTAATAATAGAATTTCTTACACCTTTCGATAAACTTTTCTTCATCCGGGAGATTTCTTCAAGTCGTGGGATGAAATTCTTTAAATATAGTATCCAACTTTTTAGTGAACATTTTCCCTTATCCTGATTTCAATGCATATAAATATTGCATGTGTAGGTACTATATTAAAGGTCTAGTACTAAGTACTGTCACGTCCATATTATGATCTTCAATGTGCAAAAAAAGTAGTCTAAATAACCATCTATTATTATTATTTAGACGGCCAGTTAGCCTAGTGGGTAGTGACGCTGCCTAGCCGGGTAGTGACGCTGCCGGTAAGGAAAAATAATTGTATCGTGACTATGATGAGCATGAATATTTGTTTCTGAGTCTTGGATGTTTTCTATGTATTTAAGTATTTGAAAGTACTTTTGCACCTAAAAAAAAATTTTTTTAGGTGCAAAAGTGTAAAAATATCTTTGACCTCGACTGTACTGTACACAAGCCTTATTGAGCGTACTATGCGACTAGGTCGAATTGTGAAGATTGTCCCCTGATATTTATTTATTATTTCTTTTTGAATGTGAAGCTTTTTATTCGAATATTATAGTCCATATGCCACTCCCACAACCCACGACTAGGAGTAATCTAACGACGCGTCACCTGTTAAAATCCGACCAGCTGTTTCAGTTGGAAAAGATGTTATAGAAATAAACATACCTACATACAATCGTTTTTTTTTATGATACGTACTTACTCTTTATTGCGTATTAACGAACTAAACGCCGTGGTAGGCGGTTAATTCGATATTGAGTTTCAAAAATAATTAGAATAATAAACAAAAACGGATTGTGTGCAACTATGGGCGTTTAATTCGTTTATGCAAACTAAAATCCTGATATTTTGTGTATTTTGTAAAAGTGACTGGCGCATCATTCTTCTTAACGGCGCGCATGTACTTAACAAAATATGCGAACTTGTTTTTACAAGTGACAAATGTGGCTTGATCCAACTGCTTACGAGTACAATAAGGCATTAAGAGCGTTTTTTGAACTCCAAAACTGCGGGTTACTTACATAGTTTATCATGCCTACTCGTAGAATCGATCTGCATTCATTAACTTTTTTTTTCACTTTTGTCGCTCAATTCGTTGTTACATAACGCAGTCCAAGTGAGCGTTTCTAAAAAAAAATGCCACTATTATTAATTGTCCTTCTAGGAATTTTATGTTAAATATTTCCACTCAGAATCAGCTCTTTCGACCCTGGTAGGACAAAAAACTGTCCCAAAGATATTTTTCCTATTGCGTTACCAGTTACCATACACTTTGTATGGTGGTAACACAATAGGAAAGTTCAAAAATGTATGAACATTTTGGGACACTTTTTTTCTCCTATTGGGATGGAAAGACATCGTGATTTTGAGTAGAAATAACATAAAAGTTGCAGAAAATCTCCGAAAAAATGTAGTAACATTTTTTTTGAGAAACGCTCAAATGATTTATTAAATAAGGTATTTACCAAACAACGAATTTTACTAAACGTTCTTTTACCATATGTTACTTTGCCATTTGTCACAATTAATAAATGAGTAATTTGTCAAATAATTATTTATAATATGATGTTTATTCAGACAAGTATTTTATGAGACAATTAATTTGTTAATCTTTGCCAAATGTAGTTTTTAAAATAAATATTTTATATGAAATAATTGGATACCGTATAGATTAGAAGATTGGAGCCTGGCATTGTTGAACAGCAATTAGTTAAGTTAGAATATTTGCATTTGTAATGATCTCAGGTTTAAGACTCATTCGATCGATTTAGCCGAGCGGGTACTTGGGGATTAATAATACATATATTAGTGTTATGAGCATGATCATTTATTTCTGTGTCTTGGAAGTTCGCTGTAGATTTTTTATTTTATTTAATAATTACAGTGAAACCTGGTTAATTGGGACCTGGATGATTGAGAAACCTTTATAATTGCAACCAAAGGACCGGTCCCGGTTCATTGGAAACAAAAGGAAATTTCGGGACCTCTATCATTGAGATTTGTTTTATTTTTATTTTTATTAATATTACCTCTGTAATTGACTCACGAGAGATCGAAAACCTCTATAATTGAAATGCTGTTAAATCACTTGTATTTCTTTAAATAAATGACCTCTGTAATTGACACACGGGGGATCGAAGACCTCTATAATTGAAACGCCGTTAAAACTCTTTTTTTACTTAAAATGTAATGATCCCGTGTGGTGTCGGGTTAGAATTTCACCACCCCCTTTCTTCCCGTGGGTGTCGTAAAAGTCGACTAAGGGACAGGGGTTGAAGTGTCTTGTGGGCGATGGGCTAGCAACCTATCACTGCAATATCACATTTTGACGATCTTTTATACCCACATTTATGCTAAAAGTGGCGCTGGAACATACGTTTCATGTGCTCTGCCTACCCCTTTTGGGATTAAAGGCGTGACTGTATGTATGTATGAAATGACCTCTGTAATTGTTAAACGAGACCTGCAAGGCCTCTTTAATTGAAAGGCCGTTAAATCTTACTGATATGTTTGCCTTTTGGAAGGTAATTTTAATGTGTTGTACCTATAACTACAAATATGATAATTATTATTTCAAAATTCTGTTATTATAGTGATTTTCATATAATGACACACCAATTTTAAATTAAAACAGTTTGAAAATAGTATGAACGATTTAAACATAATGTTTGATCTTTAACATTAGGAGAAATCATTTACAAAAAGAAATATTTACGTAGCAGTTTTTTCTAATTCATAAAAAGATTTAGGTATTAGATTTTTAGGATTTATTGTTTTTGTTATAAACTTGCACAACGTGCACCTCCATAAAATAAATTTCCAATAAATTATCCAGGTTTTTTTGTATATCTATTAAATATATCGTTGGCTAGTACGAAAGCCCTAGAGTTTACTACTGTGCTGGATGAATTTGTGTATAAATTTTTCCGATTTATTTATTTATGTATTTTACATTAAGTCAGGAGTGTCCGACCTTACTAAAATACTAATTAAAAAACGTGATGTTTTATGGTCATAATGGTAATGTTTTGTCGTCAAACATTAGTAAATAACTGCGTGAATTAGTAACTAACTAAATGAAATCTTGCGTGTCGATTTTACTCGGTTCTGTATTTGAAAAGTGGTTTTGTACAACAATCCTTTCATTGATTGACCTCGGACTAAGTCCTTATTCTTGACCGGTGGAATCCGATTAGACAGATTTTTAGGGCGATATTTTAAGGGCTCTTATAAATACCTATTTCCCTGGCTTCCTTTATCTCTAATTGAGGATTTATCTACGGTCCTTTCACATCAACGTTTCTTCAGTGGCGCGGATGTCTATTTCTGATCTTTTATTCCTTACTCATATTGAAAAGTAAATCAGCCGCAAACAGGCTATGAATAGATATTTCCCGTATGTTCTTTGTTCACAGAAACGTAACCTTGATCAAGGATTGTTCAGTTCCTGTGCAGTTTTCTGTGTGTTTAATGTAAGCGTTTTACTTAAGTGTGTTTTGTGAGTAAATATGATGAAATTGATGATTACGTAACATTATTGTAATTTTAGCAAGACCCACGAGCGTTGGTTACATTGATCAATAATTACGGGCCTCCAGCAGTCGCTGAATGTATTCCATTAATAGATTTTAGTTAATTATATTTTGCCGTCTTATTCAGCAAATTAATCATGTTAGATTTTTGTTTTTTAACCATTTTTTTTCTTCGATTACACGGATCTCAACTACCACAGTACCAACTATAGGTAACTAAGGGTTCTATCAATTTTAAAAGTCAGAAAAACCTCTCATAGACTGGCCGCGGCCTGCGATGGCGTTCAATAGCAAACTTGACATTTAATGTCAAGTTTACTATTGATCGCCACCTCTTCATTCAAGCTTTAGGCACTGGTCCCACCGCCGGCTAGTAAGCTAGAAAAGTTGGGCGAGTAACGGTTCATTGCGTGCTGACCAGGCACAGCGTGATCAATCGACCTTTACAGATCCGCAATGTAATGCTACTCGCCCAACTTTTCTAGCTTACTAGCCGGCGGTGGGACTAGCGCCTAAATCAAATAATATTGATTGATTTTTTAAGGTAGCGAAACACTGGCCAAGATCGTCATGAAGATTAAGAAAGGCTGACTTTCTACCAGTGTCGTTACCGTTTTAAGCTAGGTACCTAAATATCGCAGATGCAGGTCACCGTGGAGTTTTTTGTGAATATAAATACCACATAACCTATTCATCCCCCGGTGATTGGGTACCTGCGGCAAGACCACGAAATTCGAATCTCGAAGTTCGTATATCTCGGTCTCTGTTGCTCGAGTACCATAAACCATGAGTGCGATCGAGACTGAGATATACCAACTACGACATTCGATTTTCGTGGTTATAGCCCTGGGTCGCAGGCTTTCTCCACGATAAAAAAACGTACTTAAATAAGTTTAAATAATAAGAATGAAGATGAGGCCTATGTCCAGCAGTGGACGTCTTTCGGCTGATATGATGATGATTACTAAGAATGAATAATTTCTCTTTATCCTGAAAATAAGCACTAAGACGTGCCTTATTGGCACGAAGTAAGTAGTTACTACCTATTTAAATACGATGATTGAGTTTCTAATTCTGAAGGGTCCATATTGGCTCATATAAACTTGATGTGTCGATTTTTTCTAGTAATACCGCTTTGTAATCATAATCATCACTCTTTATATTTTTTTTCTTCCTACCTGTTATGTTCCTAAATTTCTGTAACTATCATCGGAACTCATAACGAACAGTTTTCATAAAATGTTTCTTCATAATGTCATTACTAAGAACACTTGAACTCACAATTTGGTTTTTCATAATAGTTTCCTTCATAATGGACACATATCATAATTTGGTTAGTTCTAATATCAGTAAGTAAGTTGTTCCGCTCTTTTATAAAAAAAAACCTCTAAGACTAATGCGCGAGCGAACTCCCGCTACCGTCTTCTAATTTATTAGCGATCCGAGTAGGGTTTGCCACTAAGTCCCTGTTCTACTGCCTACTTGAACTTATACACCACTATCTTGGCATTAGACAGTGGTTGTTCTTTATTAATACAAAATTTAGCAATAACTACTAGTATGTATAGAAATAAATATCATATTAAACTATACTACTCAAAAGAAAATAGGGGCCACAAGTATGGTGCTCGTTACGTGAAAATTATATTAAACAGTTTTTTTTTTCTAGCTTTTAGACTTAAACTCCAGAATGAAAGAGGTTAGATTCTGACTTCAGAATACATTCGTATCCTTATATACGGGAGTTCATTAATTAGCCACTTATCAATTAGTTTATGTCCAATAATTACAATGGCCCTTATTTTGTTTTGAGCAGTATATATTGCTAAAAATCGTCATGATATAAAAGTATATAAACGTAAATAGTAGTAACAAAGATACTTATGTTGAATAACATTATGAATATAGATAAGTCGTAGTTACGATAGTTATTAGCACAAATAATTATGAATAGTGATCATTATGAGTTTAAATTGTATGAGAAAAAAAATCGGAAATCCAATAATCGAAGTTGCGATTTTAAATGAACTTTGGCGCACCCACTTAATTAATTTGCTAGTTTTGGGGACTTCAAACCCTCTCCTAATATCGGACAAATTAAAGCAACATTTAACAAGATTTTTATTTTGGTTAAGCATGTCTTAAATTGTCACGTTAAAGTCATACATAAAAGAATTGAGATACCGTAAATGAGATTACGTCGCGTTGAAATTCGTCAAAAACAAAATTCTTTCATCACACATTAAAGCTCCAAGGATAACAAAAATGCAATAAAATAAAAAGGCCTTTCAAACATAGAATTCCTTTCTCTATACGTGACGTGAATCGCGTGTCATGTAAATATTTTAAGAGGACGCCACCTCTTAAACAACTTACATTATTTATGGTTGGTAGCTACCATGAAATGCTTTATAACCTTTAAAACATAAAATTGAACGTGATCATCTTCATAAACGATGACGTTTGCGGAAATATAAAAGAAGCCCGGCATTTAAATGGAAAACTAGATGATGTTTATGAGATGTTTTGCCACTTTTGTCTGTGTTGCCGTGTTTTTGAAGCCTGTCACATGTGCCTGTGTGTTTGCGGCCTGCGGTGGCGGTCAGTGGTAAACTATACAAATTATGGTATAGTTTACTACTGTCGGCCGCCGCGCTTGTCGGTGAGAGACTTAATGTCTCGTTGACTTGGCGTGTACTGGTTGACAACTTTACTCTTTGACAGAGCGTTGAACAGGTTAGTAACAGAATGTTCCCGTTCCCCGAAACGTGGTCGTACTGTCTTGCCCTGGGCCCTATCGACCAGTGAAAAGGTTGTTTGAATGTGGCGTATGTGTGTGGGTATGGAGTGCGTTTTGGAAATCTCCCGTACCATGCATGCGTACCTTACTGACCAATCAAAATGAGCCTTAATGTGTCAGAACGAGCACTCGCCAAACACATTGAAATTAATTTGGAACAAAATCATTTACCAAACGATTTGAAAAATCATTATACAGGATTTGGAAAGATAAGTATGTCGCGGTTCAACCTTTGACCTCACCGCTTGGTTGGTAAATCAATTAAAACTTTTATCGCGATTTCAGCATCAGCAGTTTCTGAGAGACCGATTCATTTTCTCCCATATTTTTATCGCTCGAAGAGCTTTACTTATCGTGTTTATTTATAACCAGAAGTAATATTAGAGGAAAGATAACGTCAAAACTTTCAACGTTCGTGTTTCCCGACAACAAATCACCACAAAGTGGATTGATGACGTGGTAATGATCGCGGGAGTCCGCTGGATGTGGGTGGCGCAAGACCGATCACTTTGGCACTCATTGAGAGAGGCCAGCAGTGAACGTCTTTTTGGTTGATATGAATCATCACGAGCAGATCGATTGTCATCAATTTAATCATCAGATTGTGATGATGACAGTCAATCTGCTCGTTATATCACATACCTATGACAATGTGCAGCGTGATTTCACGCGTTCAGATCAAATGTTACAGAGTACGCGAAACATGTATATTATTGATATTATAAAATTGGTAAGCCATGTGTCAAGTTGGATCCTCCTGTAGTTTTAGCATCATTTTTATAAATTTTAGCAAGATACGGTCTTGCTCTGCTTATATTTATATAATATATATTGACATCAGCAAATCAATGTGCTCATATTTCAAGTTGCATAATAGCCTAAGCATTTATGGATTCAGGAAATTCAGCTATGACCTGAAAACTGGATTGCGTGTGTTTGAATGCCTCTCGGGTGTGTTGAACACCTCTGAAACGTTGACTGACCTCAAAGAAAATACAGTTTACTTACTCTTGTGGCGCAACGACCCAAATTGGAGATTGGGCAACACTTTTGTGCTTAGACCGCTTGGCTTCCCTATTCGATGCCGTTTCTGTCGAGGTTGATAGCCCGGAGTTCTGAGTCTGTCTGGACTTCGTCACCCCTTCAGTACCTAGAACGTCCAGCCGGACCGGTCTTAGGTATATAAATAAATGTAAGTAAGTATAGAAAAATTAACGAGAGCATGGAATTGCATATGTAGTAGTATTGTATGTTTACAGGCATTCTATATTTGAATTTTCTATTTTCTCGTACTATCAGCATAAAAAGAGGTTTGTTATATTATATTGAAGAAGTAAATACCAAAATAATGTCAGTGTCAAATTGTGAATATTATTTACGTTGTGCATATATTTTTACATCTGATTTTATTGTATTCTCACAATTATCAGAATAATTTTGTGTCAGCCCGTACGACTAAGTGTAAGTTAGATAATGGAGCAGAATTTGGTGTAAAAAAATAAATCAGTACAGGCCAGCGGTTAATAATAGTGCACGCAGGAGGAAAAGATGGTTTTATTCCCAACGCTTTGTTAATGTTTAAGGCAAACCAAAAAGCGGGAGATTACCATGACCAGATGAACTTTGTCAACTACGAAAAATGGTTAAAAGAAAAATTAATACCGAACCTTAAACCGAATAGCGTACTTATCGTAGATAATGCGTCCTATCACAATAAACTTTTGAATCGTGCTCGAACGTCAAATTCTCTTAAACAAGAAATGATGGATTGGTTGACAGAACACAACATTTCATGTAGCCTGTTGATGTACAAAACCAGTTTGTATGATTTAATTCAACAAAATAAAGAGCGGTTTCGTGTGTACCACATAGATGCAATTTTAAAAGAACATGGCCACTCCGTTTTACGATTGCCACCGTATCACCCGACATTCAATCCGATCGAAAATATTTGGTCCATGGTAAAAGGATATGTAGCGAAAAGAAACGTTTCTTTAAACATGCAAGGCATTATCAGTTTTGCAACTGAACGAATGAATACTATTACTGCTGAGGACTGGGAAAATATTTGTCACCATGTCGAAAGTGAAGAAAATAAATATCGATGTCAGGAAGAGGAAACGGATCGAATTTCAAACAATATTATTATCAATACTTGTGACAGCTCAGATGAAGAACATGATAGCGACTAAAAGCAAAAAACAGAGGACTACTACTTATTCCATTTCTTAAGGGTATGTAATTTTATTAAATTGAGAGAAAATTATTCGCCTTTTGTTGCAAACGGTACAACCACTACAAATGCAATTCCATGTTCTCGATAATTCATCTTATACAATCGATTAAGCCCCATTTAATCAAAACAAAACAAAACTTAAAAGAGCACTGCATTGTCGAAACAAAACACATCTGGTTTTAGATTTACAATAAGCTTTCAAGTAGGTATTAATATTGTTGAATTATTTGTCTTTGTGATGCCAAGTGCATACATGTGGAGTATTATTTGTTTCTACGGGAGAGTTTGAACAATATAACAGAGCCATATAAATTGCGACTTCGCTGTACTTTTAGTCTATACCAACACGCTTTGTATTTTGACACGGGTAGATTTGCACCAGGTATATGTATATATATACGTATTCATATGAAATGGTTGGTCTGTCACCTTTTCATGCTTAAACTATTGAACCGATTAAAAGATGATGTTTGATGGAGGTCTAGAGGTTAGGAGGTAGTTTATATCCCGGCAAAGTCATTTAGGATAGTTCTTATCCCGAAATCATCACCTAAGGGAATGAAATGGGGGGCGGGAGTTTGTATGGAGGTTATGATTATATGATATAAACAAGTTCGACGCGAATTAAATGGGGCTAAAAAAAATGTATGGGGTACGATATCAACGAGTTTGATGCGGATGAAGTCGCGGGAATCCCCTGAGGGGGTAATATGAGGGATGAAAGTTTGTATAGGGGTACGATATAAACGAGTAGGACTTCCGCCCGCTAAATGGCAGAGGGCCGGACTAGCTAGGTACAGTAACTGGGTATATGAAAGGAATCATGGCAATAGTACAAATACATATAACGAATTCAGTAGGAAAACTATCACAGATAAGGAGGCATTAACTAGTTAACGAGTTATAGTCGACCAACTTAAAAATGTACTCGAGAACGCCAACTTTCGTATACATTCGGTGTAACAAAGACAAACAGGCAACAACGAAACCCTACACTGCGAGTGGTCCGCCGACGCGCAACGGGCCGGTTTTCTAATTACTAAGTAATAAAATAAATTTCACTTATGATTACCTTTTAAATTGTCAAACTTGATTGGTAAATAACTAACTAGTTACCTATTTCATTTAAAACATGTGTTGCTTTCTAAGTGATTACCTTTTTATTGAGATCACTAAGAACACTTTACTATCTTTCCCTTGCCTATATATTTACGAGATATGTGTTTTTGTAAAACACAATACTCCACTTTTCTCATTCGTAGAAGATACGGAAACAACACGATCACATAGACGCTGCAGGTTAGCATTACCAACTAGTAACAAATTAGTACTTAGAAGAAAAAGCGCTTATAACATGTGCATTAGTATATTTAATAAAATACCAACTGACATAAAAACTTTGCCTATACACGAGTTTAAAACAAAGCTGTATAAAATATTGATGGATAAATGTTTTTATAGTATTAACGAATTTTTATTGTATAAATTTTGAATATTATCTGACATTTAATTTACATATTGTATATTTAAAGAAACTTGACTTATTCTTATTTTCATTATAATTTCGTTTTCTATCTTAATCTGATTATTATCACTGGATTCACTTCTCTGTAAATTAATCATCTATTCTTATAAATATTTATGAAAATTGTAATTTTAATCTTATTTTAAATGACTGAGTGCTTATATATCACTGACAATTTCATTAATCTATTTTCACATGTCTATCTTGACTGAATGTATAATGGGAAGCAATGTATATAAATTAAGATCTCAAGTTACCATATGTTCGTTGTGAATAAACGATTTCATTCATTCATTCATTCATTCATTCATTCATTCATTCAAACAACGAAAGAAATATTTAGGCACAACTGCAGGTTCACAAAATAATGTAAATGGCACGCGTAACTGGCGCTGTTTTGTTACGGGAACTTTCAGTGTACGCAATTCCATTTCGGCATAGATTCACTTTTTCTATTGTGTTGTAATAAATGTGTTTTGTTGTGTTACGAATAAATGATTGATTCTGATTCAACTCGTGTTTGATCGGTTTTTATATGTCGACCGCGGCACGTGTATCCAAACTGATAGGTACTAAAGAAATCAGCGCAAATATCCGAATTTTTTTTGGGACCACATTGCGCTGCTGTATTTGTCGTATTTCGTATTTGAACGGTGAGCGCTCTTCGCTCTTGGGTCCTTTTCATAGTCAAAATCATATTCTGTTTCCTTTTAAAATTGAAATTCGTGGAAACTTTTTAGGTACGTGATAGCTATTGTTGGATTTACTGTGTGAGTATTAAATCCACAGATAACCTCCAATAGATAGAGCCTATAAGCGATTTAGTTCGATGCAAAGGTCACCACAGTTGGTGGTAGGTGCGGGTTGCGGGGAGGTCGGTAACGGCGCTGCGATTGGCTGTTTCGAAACTAGCGCGCTTTGTCACATCATGGCGCCAGAAGCGTAGTGATGGGACGCGTTGTTCGCTAACGGTTTTTAGCGGTGCCGCAATTAATTGTTAGTAGAATATTTTACATGGCGTAGGTACCCATTAACATGGTTTAAATTTTTGAACGGCTGTCACTGTTATATTATTATGTTTCGTTCATCGACTATTTTGATTACCACCTAACATAAAAAAGTATGTGAATCACATCGACTAGTTATTCCTTACAACATTTACTGCATTATCGTGTTTATGTCGGACATGAAGCTTTCGTCCCGTTCGTATTTACATACTTACTAGAAAAGGACGAATGCGGTGTTTATTCGAGATTAACGCGAATGTGCTAGCTAGGCTTATGTATGTAATTTGAATATTGGTATGGCTAGGTAAGGAAGACAAATAAAAACGATGTCATAAAAAAGTACATATATTTATTCAATGTGATAAAATTATGTCGTTGATGATAGATAATACTCATCATCATTTAAGAGGGCGTTAACGTGCTCACTAGCGCTATTGGTAAATAATTGTGATTAATGAAATTTTACGATAGGTATTTAAAAATAGAGGCCACTACACACTGTATTTTGTATTTAAAATAAATACATCTAACAAGTTTTTAGGGTTCCGTACCTCAAAAGGAAAAAAATTATAGGATCTCTTTGTTGTCCGTCCGTCCGTCCGTCCGTCCGTCTGTGAAGACCCTTTTTAGGAATGCGTGGAGGTATCAAACTAAAATTTATACCAAATACTCAAGTCTACTGTCCCTTAGAGTTGTGAAAAAATCAAACTTCTAGGCCAACGCAATCAAAAGATACAGCCATTTATGCCATAAACTTTCAAAACTCGCAAGGGAATCAAAACGTACGGGGTAATTCCCGTGAACTCAGAATTTTGAAATTTGGTACGAAGCAACGTCTTATAGCACAGATAAAGGAAAAATTGCGAAAACTGAAAATTTTACGGAACCCTCGGTGCGCGAGTCCGACTCGCACTTGGCCGGTTTTTATGTTGCTGGATTCTTCATGTAATTCATTATTTCTCATAGTATCCTAGTGAGTGGTTCAAGTATGCGACCGTCAATCGAATCTCGGATTATACTTATGAGTTTTTCGGAAATTTGGCGTAGGAAAACATCGTGAGGAAACCTGAATAGACAGTATGTACATATGCGAAGTAAGGTGTATAAATTCAAAATTCTGTGCACACTTTATACCATCTTTTTCGACCCAGCTCCACCGGAATATCTTAAAAAAAAAAATGTTACACCCCGTCCTGGTTGCAAGCTACGTACATCCAGGAGTCGTAAACACTCTGTCTTATTTCACCGTACTGGTTTCCTGCTATTCGTCTGGAATGATCTCCCTCTTACCGTCAGACAAGCTCAGAGCTAGTTCTCCTTTAAACGCAAGTTGCGTAAGCATCTCTTTTTAACGATGAAAGATTGATGAACCTCATGATATCTTTGTTCGGGTACATATAATTGTACATATATAAGTATGTATAAGTAAGTTTATATGGTATGCATTATATATGTATGTATATTAATGTAATTGATTGATTCGTGTTTCTATCCTATCCTTCTCTTTCTTATTAGAACACTTAGAACAAGAGGATTAGTGCGAGAAAAATCATGATAGACGTTCTGCACGTCTAGCACACGACGGCCGCGACATACTCTCGATTTTTATCGCACTATACCTCTTCTTCTAAGTGTTCTAATAAGAGAGAGACGGATAGTGCGAGAAAAATCGAGAGAGCTCGCGCACCATCGCGTGCTAGCCGTGCTGTAGGTACAGTCACGAACTTTAATTTGGGACCCACTTAAGGTTCACAATCCTTTCAAATTGTTTAGGAATACAAAGAATATTTTTGCAAAAAGGGTCATAAATTAAAGAACGCGACCGTACTACAATAATATATTCCGTTCATTAGCTCTGGAAGCTATAAAATAGAGCGAGACAGTAATTTAATACGTCTCCCTCTATCTCATAGCTTGTAAGACGGTTGCAGTCCGCCACGTTGCCTTCTTGGTGCAGTTTAATTAAACCTACATCGCATACATTCTCTATTTCTAACAAAAGAATTTTGACAATGCAATGACAAGGATATAAATATAATCTTTAGTGAATTGTCGTATTAAAATAGTACACGAAAGCACGTATGAATTTACGTATTGTTGCTTTAAATGAATCTGAATCGGTAAAACTCGAAAGCATCACTAGCCCATCACTAGAGTGTCACGTGCGTTCGTGAGAAAGGAACAGTATATTGTCATTCCCATTTGATGAAAAGGGACATGCATACTTCACTACTTCTTACGGACCAGTGTAAAATGAACTCCGCGTGACAGAATGAAATTTACATTTATATTATAAATTTAACTTACACGTGTGAAATGTTATTCCGTCGTTTGTGTAATTAGACGTTTGGGAGTTTTTTCCACACCACTTCACACAGCAGTACTCATTTTTATAGCGCAAAATCAATTTTAATTTGCAGGATGTTTCACGCACGTAGAGATCGCGTACCTGGTCGATACTGACAATATGGCGCGGGGTAGTGGGGGGTTATCAGTGCAAAAACATATATGTGTGGTGACCGCACGTCGCCCTATAGGCTCTATCTATTGGAGGTTATCTGTGATTCAATCCCACTGTACCTATTATGTACATAATGTAATGGGCTGGACACTTTTGAACGCTGTAACGTCAAGTGTTGTGTATATAAACTGGCGTACGATGTTGTCAAACGGGTAAAAGCAACAAAGTACCAACGTGTTCAGCTACAATACTAACTACTAAGGCTACGTACGCACTTAACGGCTGGCCGCATGCGGTTGCGGCCAACCGCACAGTGCGTAGAGGTTTTGCCTTTGCGGTTTCATATGTTTTGTCCAACCGCACGGGTGGGTAGCCGCACGCGGCTAGCCGCATAGTGCGTTCCTGGCCTAATACGTTTCGAGTTCCGGTCAGTCGGACTGACATAATCGCGTTCTCGTACAAACACTTTTATCTGCCGATGATATGAAGATTTTTGCCAAGATTGCTTCACCTGAAGATTCTATTGCACTGCAGTCTGATCTAAACCGACTGGATAGATATTGTATTGAGAACAAATTGGACTTAAATCCCTGAAAATGTTTCTCCGTAACTTTTTCTCTAAAATTAAATAAAATACCTACTTCTTATTCATTGAAAGGTAACTGTATTCAGCAACTAACCAGCATAAGAGACCTAGGAGTTTCTCATGACTCGAAGCTTATTTTTAATGAACACGTCGATAATATTATAAGTAAAGCTTCTAAGTCACTAGGATTTATAATGCGTAGTTCGGTTTGTTTTACACGTATTAAGACGCTGAAAATCTTATATTGTGCTTATGTGAGAAGCAATTTGGAATCCCCAATATAAAATTTACATCGATAGAATTGAGCGATTACAATCCAAATTCATGAAATTTCTTTGCTATAAAATGCATATACATTATAGTTCAACTAATTATTTAACCTTATGTAAAAAGCATCACCTGATACCCCTTGTTAAGCGTCATGAAATTGCTGATGTATTATACTTGTTAAATATAATAAGAAGCAATGTTGACTGTCCTAATTTACTTGAAAAAATTTATTTCAATACTCCCATAAGAAGATTCCGCCATTTTCGTCCTATTAGCATGTCCCATGTTTCCACTAAATAAAGAAAGAATAGTTTTTTGTGCAGAGCAGGCAGGAGTTTAAACAAAGTTGTAGTTAAATTAGATATAGACATATTTTGCGATAGCATACAAGCAATAAAATCCAAATTGATAAGATTCTTCATGTGTGATACTTCAGTAGGCTCGGGTTATTAGAGTTTATATATCCTAATTTATTAACTACTTGTATATTCCCATTGCCATGCTTGCTATTGGTGCGCGATGGTTACTGTGCGTCGTAATGTACGCTAAGTGCTGTTGGTTTCAGGACCATTTTGACGCATGGTCCTTTATTATTATTTTAGCAGAGAATAAAAGAACGTTTAGAGGTAGAGTCTGGCCGGGGCCAAGAAATCAAAATCAAAATCAATTATCTATTCTGCAAATAGGCCACAAGGGCATTTTTAAATGTCAAACGGTAATTTACAATAAATTAACAAGCCTAGAAAAGAGCGGCAGATTAAATAATAAACTGTGTTGCAACACTTATAACGCGATAAAAAAAATACTTGAACAATTATTATTATATTTCTTCAATTCACACAATGCAACTGATCAAGCAGAAGAAAGTAAAATTATAGGTAATAATGCTCCTTTTTATTGAAGTCGATTAAAAACACTCCAAAATTAAAATATTAACGAGACATAATAATTGAACTTTTTATGATATTCTTCAATGTGAATAATGTTATCAGTAGTCCACAACTCCATTTTATTATGCCTATGCTGAGTGGCATCCATTTTGGTGAATTCCATAATGATACGAGTATCACACCAAATAAATATTTCTTTCTTTCTTTCTTTCTTTCTTTCTTTCTTTCTTTCTTTCTTTCTTTCTTTCTTTCTTTCTCTCTTTCTTTCTTTCTTTCTTTCTTTCTTTCTTTCTTTCTTTCTTTTATTATGGATCCGTTACTTTCTTAGTTACCATATCAAGTACTTACCAACATTAGGACATTATACAACAAAAAGTAGACATCTAAAAAAGGCTCATCTTTCCCTGGCCAGGCTCTATTAGGAAGTTACTCACAACGATAAAAGTTGTTTTTATGATGGTATGACATGTTTAATTAATTATGAAAATCTTGTTTTATAGATATACCATCCCACTAAGAGGAAAATTAGACACGACACCTGGAATTCGGATTTTATTTGGTCAAAAAATATATTAACACCTAATTAGAATTAAAACAATACTATTTTATCACATTAGTAACATTGAATAACCTTACACATAGTGAACATTGATGTTTACAACATTGAACTTTTACATTGATAAAAATGAGCATTGTAGTATATATTCAATACAATTCAATTCAATCTTCGTTACCTACAGTTAATACAAACTAATACAGTATATGGAAAAGACAAAAGATATATATACGGCCTAAGCCGTGTCACGAAATGGACCCGGCTCAGCATGATGCTGGCTTTAACACTTTCACTGCCAGGAACCCGCCTACCCTACGCCTACGCCGTAGCTGCTTTTCGCTACATACTTGGAAAACCACGGGATCGGCTACGAGCGTAGCGCGTAACGATTCTTGGCAGTGAATGTGTTCTGCCAGCGCTGGTCTTCCGCAGAGTCCATTTCGTGAAGGAACGGAAAAGAGATATACAAATAAACACATAGTGCGAGAGAATTACAACACAAGGGAAGCAGCAATATTTAAACATTAAAAAAATAAATTACAATCTGAGTGAGTGATCTAAGTTCGTTAAAAAAAGGTAAATTAGAGAGTTATAGTAGAGTTAATATCCATTGTAACATTTATTTTAATAGTAAGTGTCCTTCAAGAATAAAATGCAAGAAAGCTGAGTGTGTTCGATTCACTGCCGCAGTGACAACTTGTTTCATGTTTATGTGTTGTTTATTGTTGAATATGTGTGTCCTGTGCGTATGTGAATAAATCTATCTTTCTTTCTAGGAATATTCAATAAGTACCTACAAAAAATATTGAATACCAACCATTCAAAGTAAATGAATTTTATTCGCTACAGGAAATTACTTACATCAGTGAGTTAGTAAAATTTTATTTGTGGTGACTGGTAATGATGCATATAGCTCTGCTACACATATATTCACAAAAAGTCGAGACACTACACACATTGGCATTTAAGTGAGTTTAAAAAAACATCTGAACAGATACGTATTTATAAATGCGTTCCATCGCTGCCGAGGGAGTTAGTTTAAAACTATGTTATCTATACGTTTTGCTGTTAAAAACTGCATTTTTAACAGACATGAAAGTTGCCTTTGCTCAATACGTATTTAAGCGTTTCTCAAAAAAAATGCCTCTATTATTAATGGTACTTCTAGGAATTTTATGTTAACTATTTCCACTCAGAATCAGGAGCTCTTTCGACCCTGGTAGGACAAAAAACTGTCCCAAAGATATTTTTCCTATTGTGTTACCATTTACCATACACTTTGTATGGTGGTAACATAATAGGAAAGTTCAAAAATGTATGAACATTTTGGGACACTTTTTTTCTCCTATTGGGATGGAAAGACATCGTGATTTTGAGTAGAAATAACATAAAAGTTGCAGAAAATCTCCGAAAAAATGTAGTGGCATTTTTTTTGAGAAACGCTCATTTAGTACCCTTAATTAAGCCTCGGTATTGCATTCTATAATTAAAGTATCACCTGACTGAACATAGTTGTGCCCACTAATTTACCCGGTGAGAACCCCAGAATAATGAAGCACTAATTGATTGGGAGGTCAAATGTAATTAAAATCTGTTTTAAACGGTAATTATAAACTCGAACAGTAGAAAACTGAGATAAACCAATTATTTAATCGCGTGGTCTGTTAATCTGTATTTGTCTTGGTTTTCACGGGACAGGCTGATGTGTGCCTAGTGTGGGACCATAGCTATGTTTATGAGTGTCTGTATATGTTAATAATTAATTTCAATTCAATCATGTGTACTTACACAACTGGAGGTTAATCTGACTTAATGTATCGCACACAATACAATATCATTAGTGACTGTAGGGGTCATCTATGCATCCTCTACAGTGCTGGCTGGATAGCACTATTCGGAGGAATCTTTGCCCGATGTAGCCGTAGCATTAACGTATTTTCCCCACCTGTTCCGAAGCGTTAGGCCGGGGTGGCAGGCGTGAAATTAAGGTGCACAACATTAATGTCATATCGAAAAGTGAAATGCTGGGCCAGATTGAGCTGCTCTTACTCGTATTTGCTTAACTCGTCTGCTGAGCGTGAGTATGCATATATTCATAACGTTCGACAAGATTTGTAGCGACAGGGTTGTAGCGCTTTTGATTACTAGTCGCTGTAGCAGAAAATAAACAACTGACACGTTTTCCATATGTTGTCGTTATAATTGTTTCTGAGTTCCGAAGCCAAATCAAAACAACCAAATAATCGCATACATATACGATCTGCGGCTTTCTTTATGGGGTTAAATATAATGACCAACAAAAAATGCTTTGAAACCCTAAGCAAAAAATATACTGAACACCAAAAAAAAAAAACTACCATTACAATAGTACTAGCTGTTTTAGTAACGACTGCACATTAAATTGTATTCGAAGACCTTTATTAAGTTACAATTTTTCAAATTTAAGTTGTATGTACTTTGAGCAAATCAGATTACTCTAATGTACATCGTCAAACAGCTTAATGAATCAGACTTCGCTCACTTAAGTGCTCGCTCAGTGAAATTTATTCGTTCAAGAAAGACCCCTTTTTAGTTATTCAGTTTTAAATGGCTGTTAGTATCTAAAGGTTAAATTAAGCAGGTTGTGTTAGGGTTACGGGCATTCAATTAGGTCCAACATTTTTGACATGGTATAGGGTAACCTATAGATACGGATTGCAATCCGGTCCGGCGGATCTGGTAATCCGGCCGGATCCGGTATGTTTTGATAGCCACCGGATCCGGTAATATTTCACCGGATCCGGTAGACTCAAAAAGATTGCTAAAACACAGCACTTAAATTAGTCTTGCTTTACAAATCTTGCTATTCCCAACACCCCAATTTCATGATAGTTTCCTTGAATCTCAAATTAGAAGTTAATTTTGTTTAATCGTTATGTCTACGGTGATTATATTATTATAGTAACATATAAATCTAGACATTCCTGATGATTTCAGGAAACAATCTATTTTAACTAGTTAATTATAAAAATTATAATATTATGTGATATTATCCTTAATTTCGTGATAATCTTGATAGTTTCCTTGAACCTCGATATTCTCTATCTCGAATAAGAAGTTTATTTTGTTTATTAGGTATGTTTACGTATGTTGATTATTGATTATATTATTTCGTTATGTTTACTTAAATACGATGATCATTGATTATTATTTGTAGGCCGTATGTGTGCGAGCGCTTGTACCTTGTACCTATGCAGTTTTGATTTGTGCGGCAGTGACACGGCAATTTTCGTAAGCGCAAGAAGTAAATAATAACCACATGTACATCCGCGTACAAGATGAGTTGAAAGGTAGTTGAATCTATAGTTGAATTTGAATAGAGGATCTCAAATCTCAAACAAGACAAACGAGTTGTTTCACTAAACTTTCAAAAGAAGTACCTAGTTTTTTTACATATTGAATGATTGTTTTATTAATTATATTAATTTTTAAAGCAAACCAATTAACTATTTACACCAGCCCTCTTTCACCTCTTTGCCATCAAACTTGACAAAATGTTTAATTTTTAATATACATCGAACAAAACCCGGCCGGATCCGGCCGGGCCGGATTGAAAATCATACCGGATTGCAATCCCTACCTATAGAATAGAGGCTTCAAAATATTTTCTCCCGAGTTTAATTTCCTTGAAAACAGTATAACTACTTATTTTTTATACAATCCCAATAGTTTGATGTTATACTACCGATTCATTTTACTATAAGTACAATATAATTTTCCAGCAAAATCGGTGGCATTTTCACACTTTTCAATTTTCAGATTTGACAACCCATTCGTGTCTAATACTTTCAAAACGGCTGTTTTTTTCTTTAATAAATAAAGTACGGTTTTCCCTTTTTCCCCCTCCGTCCCTACCTCTACTCGCTAGCAGGTGTTCAACATGTGACATATATAGCCTTAGCTCGCGCCTTTGCTCGCGGGTCAAAACCTGCTCAGGGAATAACATAAAATATTAAATACAGTCTGTTTTTCACCACCATGGGTTCATTCGTTACCTTATAATAGGAGATACGAATATAGGTACGACCATCTATCTGTTTAATGGATGAAAAATTATTTAGTAAAATATTTGTCGAATTAGTTGGTTAAAAATATGTACCTATTCACTAACTTCTAGTAAATACGTCTTCTTTACGTGATTAACTTAATACATAATGAATTGAAATTATTTTTGTCCGAAAACCGTTACTATGAAAAGGTTAGGCTTACTTTTACCCGTCAATGACATTAAGATTTTCGTACCTATATTTAAGTTTTTTTCTTGTTAGAACTTTTTACATGTATGGATACGAGTATATGGTTAAACGACAGAACATGTACTTAACACAAAACCTCAACTATAGTTACAAAACTCAACTCAACGTGAGATAACAAATTAACCGTGTAGGTCCACAAACACTCAACAACTGGGCCGACGCATAGCAGGCATGAAAAATCTGATGTATATATACATACTTATTTTACTTACCCCAATAAAAAGCAACAAAGGGATTCCTCGCCTCCATTGGCACGCCATCGCTCGTCATTTGTCAGTTTGACAATGTGACAAAATAGGGTCTTGGTACTGTGTCACTTTTGATGTACACCCAGTACCCAGTAGTGATGGGAAATAGTTGAGAAAAGATCTCCTATAGTTAAGATTCTCAGGTAAAATAGATAGCATTTTAATAGTATCTTTTATATAAAAATTAACAAGTGAAATTGATTTGGCCCAATCTCGAACATTATATTTGCTTTATGAAACAGTAAATGCAATATTTAGTAAAGAACTCAAAATTAAAATATTACATATATCTGACATTGTTGAACAAATATTGTTATAAGCAAATTTTAATCGCCATGAATATTGAGCTTAGGGTTTTTTTAACATTCAGAGAATAGTGATGGCACTATTCACTCAAATTGTAAATAGGGCGTTGGACCCGTAAGGGCCTGATAAATAGGACAAGTTTGCCCTCCGATACGCGTAAGCCTATTCCCGTTATTTATCGAGGAAATTTGTAGCCCTCATAAATTCAAATACAATGATTGCTAAGCAACAAATTTCAATGCATATTCAATTTCATTATTAACTTGAGATGCAATGAGGCTTGTGTGGGATTGACTTTACGATAAACATCAAATTATTTATTATTTAGTGCGAAATATTACACTAAGTATTATACCTTAACTAACCTAAATTCTCAATTTAGTACGAAAATACTGACATTGATATAGATATTATAATCTTTTCTTTATGAGCACCACTCAGACATTTTTCAAAAACATTAAACGTTAATTACCTAATTTATTACTTAACGCTATATTTTTAATAACCTACCTACTCAATAAAATATGTAATTTATAAAAGATATAGAATCAGTCCGCATTTACTTTACATTCACACTTTGCGTCCATGGATATAAGCTGAAACAAAGAAAAACTTTGATTAGTCACGATGCTTACATAGTTTGATGTAAAAACAGGACCTGAGGCTGGAATGCGTCAAATTATAAAAAGTATGTGGACTGAACATTTTTTTTTCGAGAAATTTCATTGAGGTTTATTCCTCAGCGGGTAAAGAGGTCTAGCAACACTTGTATGAAAAATCTCGCTACGTCTCGCCGGCGAAAAGGAACACAGTTAAACTCAGAAACTTTTTGAGTTGCACGTTTTATACATATATTATATACTCAAGAGCAAATAAAACGGGTACACATCGTATGGGTTCCATAAATTTTTCTCATGGGTGTGTTTAGTTTTACAGTTATTTGTTATTTATCACACGAACAATAATGAGCCGATACTGTGTGGGACTCCACACACTCGCTCACTGCACTACCTACATTTCTTGAGTCGCGTGGTTCCTCTATATTGTACTATGCGTTTACTCGTCGACGATATTGTTACTACTTAGTGCATTTCTTATCATCATAGTACGGGCAGCTAGCACCCGCTCACTACATTCCTTACCATCATAGTACGGACAGCTAGCACCCGCTCACTACATTCCTTACCATCATATCACGATATTGTTACTACTTAGTGCGTTTCTTACCATCATAGTACGGGCAGCTAGCACCCGCTCACTACATTCCTTACCATCATAGTACGGACAGCTAGCAGCCGCTCACTACATTCCTTGCCATCACAGTACGGACAGCTAGCACCCGCTCACTACATTCCTTGCCATCATAGTACGGACAGCTAGCACCCGCTCACTACATTCCTTACCATCATAGTACGGACAGCTAGCACCCGCTCACTACATTCCTTACCATCATATCACGATATTGTTACTACTTAGTGCGTTTCTTACCATCATAGTACGGACAGCTAGCACCCGCTCACTACATTCCTTACCATCATAGTACGGACAGCTAGCACCCGCTCACTACATTCCTTGCCATCATAGTACGGACAGCTAGCACCCGCTCACTACATTCCTTGCCATCATAGTACGGACAGCTAGCACCCGCTCACTACATTCCTTACCATCATAGTACGGACAGCTAGCACCCGCTCACTACATTCCTTGCCATCATAGTACGGACAGCTAGCACCCGCTCACTACATTCCTTGCCATCATAGTACGGACAGCTAGCACCCGCTCACTACATTCCTTACCATCATAGTACGGACAGCTAGCACCCGCTCACTACATTCCTTGCCATCATAGTACGAACAGCTAGCACCCGCTCACTACATTCCTTGCCATCATAGTACGGACAGCTAGCACCCGCTCACTATATTCCTTACCATCATAGTACGGACAGCTAGCACCCGCTCACTACATTCCTTGCCATCATAGTACGGACAGCTAGCACCCGCTCACTACATTCCTTACCATCATAGTACGCCCAGGGCTGGCACTGCGAGCAGCTAGCAAGCGAAGGCGGTCTCTGCGACCGCGGGCCGGGCTGGTCCCGACACGACAATAGCGGCCACTCTCTCACTACATTCCTTACCATCATAGTACGCCCAGGGCTGGCACCGTGGGCAGCTAGCAAGCGAAGGCGGTCTCTGCGACCGCGGGCCGGGCTGGTCCCGACACGACAATAGCGGCCACTCTCTCACTACATTCCTTACCATAATAGTACGCCCAGGGCTGGCACCGTGGGCAGCTAGCAAGCGAAGGCAGGCTCTGCGACCGCGGGCCGGGCTGGTCCCGACACGACAATAGCGGCCACTCGCTCACTACATTCCTTACCATCATAGTACGCCCAGGGCTGGCACCGTGGGCAGCTAGCAAGCGAAGGCGGTCTCTGCGACCGCGGGCCGGGCTGGTCCCGACACGACAATAGCGGCCACTCTCTCACTACATTCCTTACCATAATAGTACGCCCAAGGCTGGCACCGTGGGCAGCTAGCAAGCGAAGGCAGGCTCTGCGACCGCGGGCCGGGCTGGTCCCGACACGACAATAGCGGCCACTCGCTCACTACATTCCTTACCATCATAGTACGCCCAGGGCTGGCACCGTGGGCAGCTAGCAAGCGAAGGCGGTCTCTACGACCGCGGGCCCGGCTGGTCCCGACACGGCAATAGCGGCCACTTGGTCACTACATTCCTTACCATCATAGTACGCCCAGGGCTGGCACCGTGGGCAGCTAGCAAGCGAAGGCGGTCTCTGCGACCGCGGGCCGGGCTGGTCTCGACACGACAATGGCGGCCACTTGCTCACTACATTTCTTCTTGAGTCGCGCGGTTCCTCTATACCTGTGGATGCGCATACTACAGCAGGATTATTTTAGTAGTAGTAAGGCGGATAAGAGTAATGCAATAAAATTGACAATACGGCTATTCTCAAATTTTGTGTCTGCGTCTAATTACCACGATTCCATATAAATGTTCGTAAATGGTCGTGGTAATTAGACGCAACCGCAGACACAAAATTTGAGAATAGCCGAATATTGCGTATAAATATATATGTCGCAGGGAAATGGCCAAAACAGAGATTTGAACAAAACTCTAAGGGATATGATCAAATCACGCAGGATGTTAACATGGCGAATCCATTTTATCATTTGCCTAGAAAAAATCAGTCATTTGATCAAATCTCTGAATCTGTTTAGAGAAATGACGAAATCGGCCAAAAAAGGCAACTCATTTTTTCATTTCACTAGATTTGTTTAGTGATTTGATAAAGCCCCTGACACGCGTTAGTGAGTTGACGAAACTAACTCGCAGAGTCAACTCGTTTTATCATTTCACTAGACACGTTTAGTGAAATGATAATGTCTAGACTGTAACATGGTGTACGTATACAAACTCCTAGATTATGTTTGAATTTTCTTATCAGTTTGTCGTACACATGAGTAAAATGTCAATGACAACTTAATGACATCATGATGCAAGGTGGTTATTGCAAAATGTATCTGCCATTTATGGTTTTAACTAGGGTACCTATTTCATTAAAAACCGGCCAAGTGCGAGTGGAACTCGTGCACGAAGGGTTCCGTACCATTATCTATAAAAACGGCAAAAAACAAGTTTATTGTATGAGAGCCCCCCTTAAATATTTATTTTATTTTGTTTTTAGTATTTTATGTTATAGCGGCAACAGAAATACATCATCTGTGAAAATTGCACCTAGCTATCGCGGTTCTTGAGACAGACAGACGAACAGACAGCGAAGTCTTAGTAATAGGGTCCCGTTTTTACCCTATGGGTCGGAACCCTTTTTTTTAACGTTGGGGAAATGCCTTTACGCATCCCGCCCGTCACGGGGAGGGGGGCAGGGCGGGTATGACGGACTAACCGCGGCAGAAGCCTTGGACTACGGTCTAAAAACCCAACGGGTGCCAGCTCCGTCTTAAGAGAGGGGCGCCGTGAGATCGCTTTACGCATTCGAACGCGTGCGTCCCGACGGGCGCCCTATAGGGTAGCGGGCCGCAGACATTAAGCGCCAAATTAAAGCGCATTCAGTCCAGTGGGACCAATTTTGGCAGGGTATCCCCCGAACCCCGCACCGTCCCACTACGGTGGAGGAGGCAGTAAGTGTGCATAGCGCCTGGCTCTGCCTCCCGTCCGTCGCCGGCGGAGCGGATCCGCGAGGGGATCATTCTCACGTGCCCGCTCTGCGGCCTCCTTCTGCGACATAACCTCGTCACTGAAGGAGGCCATCGCCTTCCATGCATCCTCATTGTCGAGCATGGCCCTAATAACACCCGACAACGAGACGACCGAACGCGTCACTGCTTCTAAATCAGTCCTTTGGGACCTCCACGCTGTACATTCTTCTAAAGTGTGACGCGCCGTGTCCACGGGCGCACCGCACTCATGGCAGCAAGGGGAGGATTCCCTCCCTATGCGATGCATGCGATGCGGTGCAGATAGAAAGCAGCCATAGTTAGTAAGTATCTGCACCATATGGAACGTTAGGGTTCCATGCTGCCTCTCAATCCACGGAACGGAACCGTAATAAAAAGTAAATTTTCGTCAATAAATACCGCCTGGAAAAGAAGTAGTCCAATGTATGATCTATTCTGAGAAAAAAATCTAGAGATTTCACTACCCACTCACTTGCTTGTGGCAACCACAGTTGCCAATTTCGCGGAGCCCTAAACTGATGGTGGCAACTGTGGTTGCCAATCGAAGTGCTTTGATAATGAAAAATTTGAAGCAGTTTAGGCTACCTTTTTTAAAATCCGAAAGCAAGTGAGCGGCTACTTCACAATCACATAAGAATAATGTACCTATATTTTTTTATTTAAGTAGTTTTTTTATAAGACTAATTTTCGTGTTTTGGTTGGCGATGCAAATCTATATACAGAACATCATTTCAAAATTTGAAGCAAATTGCTTGACTACATCCCGAAAAACAACATATTAGGCCCTTACCTATAAAATTGGTGTTTTTTTCACAGATAGTATTTTGTACGTAATTTAATTATTAATTTCTATTGCAACTTCCAATTTTTTTTTTAATTTCAATATGAGACTATGTAACAAAGGCTGTAATTACGAATATTAGGTTTTATTTTTTTATTTAGTGTTTCAAATTAAAGCTTGAAAACCACCCTTTTCATGTGCTGCCGGTTCAAGTGTTCATATTCAAAAATAGTTCGCATCATAAAACTATACGTATAAGTAATTAAGATATGTGTAACGTAGCATAAAAGTTTTCTATACAATTTTGGTAAAATTTGAGTGGTTTGAATTGAACATTGCTGAATAACCCGCAAAATTAAATGTACGAAAATCACAGGTTTCATATAATTCTCCATACAAAACGCCAATTTCATAGGCAAGGACCTAATATTCAAACAAACTTGCAAAAATCATTAAGTCAAAAACTGACAAAAGTAGGATGTTCATATTCAACATAAATATTCTTCACTATAAATAATAGGTAAGGTCGGCCGGGGCAAGTGCGCCAACGGGGTAAGTGCGCCTATCATATAGGACCGGCCATTGTGGCACTCTTTGGGGGAGGCCTATGACTGGCCCTGGACGTATTCTGGCTGATATGATGATAATAATGATCATCTAAGATATCTATAGTACTAAAATATCAGTAGATTTCAATATGTTTGATGAAATCGCACTTACCCCGGTGGCCCACTTGCCCCGACTGACCTTACTCACAAAAAAACTCGAGCCCATTTAACATAGGGCCGAATTACAATGGAAACCCGACTATGACCTTTGAATGTAATCAAAGTATCGATTACTTTAATATAAACATTAAGATGCAACCACAGATACAGGTTGCTTAATATAGGCCATTTGCTTTATAGTTGCTGAACATATTGTAGGGAAGTTATGATCCTACTAATATTATAAATGCGAAAGTTTAGATGTTTGGATGTTTGTTACTCAATCACGCTTAGGGTCTTCGCACATTATAATAACTCAACGGCGACTCGATTCTATGGCAAATATTGAAATTTAAGCCCTATGTCATATTATTTAGGTTGAATTTCAAAAAATGATATTCAAGTAGTGTACGACGTGTGGTCTACGCGTCGTACACGTGTCGTGCCTTAACAACAATGGAAAATTGTGCTGTAGGAAATACGACATAAGGCTTAAATTTCAACATTTTGCTTTGAATCGAGTGGCTGTTGAGTTGTTATAGTGTGCTAAGACCTTTAAACGGCTGAACCGATTTGAATGAAATTTTGCACGAAGATAGTTTATTGCCTGGATTAAAATATAGGATAGTTTTTATCCCGGGTCCACGCGGACGAAGTCGCGGGCGGAAGCTAGTATAACATAATTGGTAGTTCGCTCGATGCTAATTCGAACAATTTGTTGCAGTGGTGAAATTCATTATGAAACACAATTATATAAATTGACTTTCGAGAGTATTGAGGGCCGAAAGTCGTTAGCAAAATTAAAATACGTTTCAGCACCGTTTACCAGCCATGCAATCAACAACAATTTGCTTAAATTATAATTTTAATTTAGTTAACACAATTTTCACGAAATTAATTATTTAGCGAGAAGTTTCGGTTATTCAGTTAAGCGCGTTTAAGAACGACCTTTTATCAGCTTATAGCTGAAAATGATGTACGTACGCTCCCTAAAAGCCCTGCGTAATTTACCCGTATTACAGTAATGCAGTTACTTGCAAAGTTAATTTGAAAAATAGTAACCTAACCTGACTAAATGGACCCGATTCTACGTGCATATGACTCGAACAAAAATTAAGGCTAAGGACGGACAGACGGACATGGCGAAACTATAAGGGTTCCTTGTTGACTACGGAACCCTAAAAACATTATGACAATGTATTTATTTTGGCAGAAAATTATGAAGCTTAGAGGGCACAGAATCGGGTCCATAGTTTAGATTATTTTCTTTTACGCTTTTCGACTTAAATTATGTGCATGATCAGCTGCCTCTGCTCGGCTGTTATTTATCTGGGGGCACGGCAGTGCCCCCGCCAAGTCGAGCAAAACAGCGGCACGGCCGTACCATCCTTTTCTCAATATTACAATAATACAATACTAAATAATTTTAGGTATGCAAAAAACCAATAATGTAGTGATTGCCAAGTTGCAGAATTTAATTTAGCTAGCAAATAAAGATTAATAAGAATGCCTGAGACTTGCCTCTACGAAATATCTCGAAATATCTCGAGACTTGGTGTCTTTTTTACATGGAATGTTTTTTATGCGATAAAAAAATATTCTTTACAGTTTTGGACAGTTATTTGAAACTCTTCTTCAAATAAACAAACGCATTTTTTTTGACGAAACGCGTTCTTCTGCCCCAGTATTTGATTGCCCTTTGAGGCGTTATCAATCAGTCGTTGTGTATCATTCTTCCAAGACTAGCTTTAGTTTCGCAACTTCGTTCACATAGACTTTAAATAATTAAACTACTTTCAAACGTGTCCTTTTTCACTCAATTTAAAATAGTTACTTTTATTTATTTATGAACAGAAAGGACTATGCTATGCTATTAACGAATGTATTAAAACACGAAATTATGATTGAGAAATTAGTTGCGTTAGTTGCTCGGGTAAGATCTTGGTAGCTTAGTGTAATAAGTTTCTGTTAAACATTTCATTTTTGGTACAAGCTTTTTTTGCCGACTGTACTTTTCTGTATACCATCATCAACTGCTCATTGAGACGATTCTAACGAGCCCAAACTCGATGGGGTTATCTGGTTTTATTACGGAGTTCCTATGGCTACCTTCTGTCTCCATCATCAGATCAGCTCGATGGTACCATAATATTGAATTGTCATCCAAACTATACTTATACCCAAAATTTCAGCTCAATCGGTTATCGGGAAGTGGGTCAAATTTAACTTGCAAGATTTGACGGACAACATATACTTTTATACTTACATACGAACAAGTCAAGTTAATATAAAGCTTGTAAAAAGTGGCTACAGTCTGTGACATCTTCAACCAGTACATTCAATTTCGGTTGAAATCGTTTGATTTGACAAAAGAACGTTTGAGAGCAAGCGAGAGAGAAATAAACACTCCAACAAGCTGTCACATAGTGCAACGCACAGCACGGCTATCACAAGGCAGCGCGCGAGCTCTCTCGATTTTTCTCGCACCATACCTCTCTTTCTAAGTTTTCTAATAAAAGAGAGACGGATAGTGCGAGAGCACTCGTGCTGGTTAATCATTTGAATGTACCGTAAAGTATCTTCTTTTAAAAGTTATTATTTAACTTAGCTACCCTTATTTTGCCTACGGACTTCGCCAGGAGGGAAATAGGTGTGATTATAGGTATGTTATGTATGTATGTTATTAAATACAAATGTAGGTTGTGCTTCAACATTTGCATTTATAGCCACTTACTGGTACGTAACCGATTGGACTGAAATTTGGGGTAAGTTCGGTGACAACGCAATTTTATGACATCACTGATCTGATAACGTAAGCAGAAGGTGGCCTCAGCAATCGCAATTAGATAAAACACTTATATTTACAAACGTCTGATACGAACATAATCAACAGGCCCTGTTGCTACGCCGCACGCCTGCAACCGAGGCAACTGAGAATGAATAGATGAAATAAAGAGAGGCATAAAAAGTGATAAGTCGATACCTTAGACATCATTTCAAACAATAATTACGTTAACGAGTAAAAACCTGAGCGGGATCGGCTCCCCGACTGGGAGAGGTAGTCGGGCGGGGAGTCGGGCAGCGGCCGCTTGCGCCGGCGCAGCGCATCGCGCCACCCGCACATCGCCGTGCGGAAGTACGCCCTGAACCTGGGGATTAAAGTTAATTTTTAAATGACAAATAATAAATGGACACCATCATCGTGCCGTGGGTGTCTCCGTCATCCTGATTATGAAAGATAGAGGTGTGGACATGTCATAGATCGGTAAGGACCAAATTCTTGGCCAGTAGTTAGGCGATTCATCCACTGCACCGCGCCCTGTCGCGTAGCGCGGGGCCGCAGAATTTACCATTGTATTCAAGAATCTCAATTTATATAGAAAACGCCTACATACTGCCGACGCGGCAATGCGTGGGACGGAGCCTCGCGCTCCGCGCACCGCGGCGGGACGCATCTCTAGTGGGTAAATCGCCTTAGCCTGGTAAGTCGGTAGTTAGCAGTCACAAAAATTTACCATATAATTGTATGGTTACATTTTCGTGTCACAACGGAACGGCATGAGTATGATAATATTTGTGATAATGTATGTTTCTGATGGTGGACTTGGGCAGCGTGGTGATGAGGAACGAAGTAATACACCAGTATAGGTTTAAGTAAAGAACACTAACGAACCATGTTGCCTATTTTATACATACAAGTTATCGCTGATACAAGCAATATGCGTTTATGTAGCAGTAAACTATTGTGTTACTACTTAACACTAAATGCGGCCAATTGCCATACTACAATTGTGTGTTAGTATGCATGTCACTGTTAAATATAGCTTCGCCCGCGGGCCCTAAGCAAGCGGAATAGATTACATGTTTAAATGTCAATAACAAGGGGTATCCCTTAACGTGTGTATACACATTAAATTATGCTGGCTGCAATGCACCAAATGTAAAGCGACTCATCCTGCGGTCTATCATATTTATTCCCGCGTTTCGTCAATAAATAAAGTGTGGCGTTTTGCCTAGAAGCAAAACTCCTTGGTTATTATTTATTTTCTAGCAGCTATGTACGAGCTGCAATTGTTTTCATATACACCTTTGACAAGTTGTCACGGAACGAATGTCCGGAATTATATTGATTAATAAATGTTATGTTAATTTAACCATGGAAGTAAATACAATCCTGACTAGTGATACCAGCGTTTGATTCCACCCCTGCGGCCAGAACACGAAAAACACGGGAGCGATGAAAGTCGCCTCCCAAAAAAGCATCTAGAGGCGCTTTTTCATTATTCGTTAAGTCGGTCGATATAACACCACATACGTATACTCTCTGCAGACGGGATAGAGCCTTACAAAAATAGCACAGTCGTTTTACCACTTGGGGTATTCTTACACAAATCGACCTAGTCCCAAACTAAGCAAAGCTTTTACCATAAAATGGGGATTGAGTGGGCAGATGGGACGTGAATATTTTCAGTCGCTACTTTGATTTCCTGGCTCAAGGATGCGCTAAAAGTGATTTTATTACACTTTTAGACATATTTTCTTATGATAACAACACGGAGTAGCCAAATTACAACATTAAAAAAAAGTGCAGAGTAATAGAAGTGAAAGGTGAAAGATATGTGGCCTGGAGTAAAACCAGGGTTGTGGGGAGCGATCATTCGGAACAAGTGCGATAAATATGAGCGGAGAATTGGACGGAATGCGGATCGAAGCAAGCTAATCCAAAATTCAGAATCAGAAAGTTTTTCCCTATAGGTACATTGTCCCAGCTCACCCTATTGATATCCTCTTAACTGAGGTGTGAGGTGCGTTTTCCCACAGGTTCCGTGTTAATCGTTAAAATTATGAAATTAAACGACAGGAAACAGACACAGGCACTAGAAAAATATATACATAACTAAATACTCAAATACATAGAAAACATACATGACTCAGGAACAAATAACTTCGAATGTCGAAGTTCGGATATCTCTATCTCTATCGCACTTACATACTGCTTATTTTTACTTAAGATACCTATGTATTCTTTAAAATATGTTTTAGCATAGGTATTTGTTTTGTGTTGCCTTCCAGGAGGTAACTCATGTAAAGGTTCCGACGGAAGACCAGCGCTGGCCTCCTAGGTTAGCACCATGCTGAGTCGGGGCCTTTTCGTGGACCCTGCTACTTTTACTTTACTGTGTTTTGTTTTGTATACCCATTGTTTTGTCCCAATGTTTTCTTTCTTTCTTTCTTTCAAATATTAGTGCTCATCACAAAAATAAATGCTTTTGACCTCCGGATTCGTAGGGTCACTACCTATTAGGCTACAAAGGTCGTCAAACATACATTAGACTTACAGTGTGAAAATTTCGGTTCTACTTGACATAGATAATTTGAATAGCTGTTATTTGAAAATATATTTCTGTCATTTGAAAGTGTAGTTAACAAACTTTGTTAGGCACTAATGCATATTGATAGGTCATATCTCGGTCGGTAATTTGTACCACGAGTAAGTTCAAATCTGATTAAACTAAGAACAGAAAGTACCCTTCGCCTACGATCCAGTAAATTAGTAAGATTAATTTTCATCCCAAAGTAGCTTCAAAAACAACACAGTGTTATGTGCCGATTCAAAATGGTGGCTAGAAAAGTGTTTTTACATATTTTACAGTAGTTTTAAGTTAAATAGGTGAGTATTGAGTAAATGTTTGTGTAGGTACAATTTATAAAATATGCAATATGTGACAGTATGTGACTTGTTGTTTGAGTATGTAACTTTTATATAAAACAAAAACGCATTTACAATGCATGTTCTCTTCCTAATACATTTCAAAAGGTGTGAATGCTACCGTCAACCGGGGGTATTAGGGATGGCGTGGGGAATAGGGACGAAAACCGGGAATGACATTTACCCGATAATTTCTCAAAAACTACCAATTAGACATTTTATCGTGTTATTTAAAATAATAGTAGAATAGTTCGATTCAGTAAGGGCAACACTGGAAGGGCATGAAGTTGCTAGATTGTTAAACTAACCGTTTGAAGTTGGGTCTCGGTGACAGCAGTTTTTTGCTCTGCAAAACTTTCTTAATAACTAATGGTTTTACTGAAAGTAGGTACTTTCAATGGTGCAAAAGGTGTTCAGAATTTAATGCAGAACCTGTTTTAGACACGGTAAGTTAACATTATCTTTATTTTGTAAGTAAAAATGCAAAAATAGTGATGCATGGAAAATTTCGAAAAAATCCGAGGTTTATCGGGACGCAACGAGGGTTATTAGGGACGAGCGTGGGGTAAAAAGGCACGCCGTTGGAAGTTAATAGGGGCGTTATAAGTTGAAATCGGGACGCTAAGGGGTGTACAGGGACGGGGCTGCCAAAACCTAATCTCGTTTTGGTACAATTAGGTACATTCAGAGCTAGTAAGTACCTACATAAGCACCACTACCTACTTATTTGCCGGCCTATTATATTTGTGACAGCGCTAGCCATGTTTCCCTATTGGTACCCTTATTCGCCTCTATTGACCCCATATCCAGTATGAATAGGGACGGCCTGTTTTTTTTAAAAAAAGAGGGTTTTAATTTTTTTTAATGAAAAATATTATTATGGGTGGTGGTGGGTTCTGAAACACAAGATAAAAGTTTTAAAACCTTAACTTTGTAAGCGCTTATAGAAATATTCCGCTATTATTACGTTCAAAGTTCAAAATTGTACCTTATCATCCCGGTTGACGGTACTGAACAATCTATGGAATATTTTCATAATATTTCAAAAATGACGGCGCAAAGGGCACTGGTAACCTTGTATGAGAAACTATGACGTTTTTAGTTTTTGCAGCGGCCAAGGATGTTTTTTAATAATCGTTTAGAGGACTTCTATGCCTGTTAACGCATAGATATATATAATTAAACGCGTTAAACAATATCGGAGCCGAGATATTTAAGTTTGAAGTTTTATTTATAACTTTTCAACATGACCTGTGAAAATATATATTACAAATTTCTCGGCTCCGATGCATATTTTTATTTATTTATTTAAAATAATTACATTAAATTACAGTTAAAAACTAAGTCACTGTGAATTACAAATGATATGTACACTGCATTTTAATATATGACAGAAGAATTACATCTATCCATCATATCACAGTACCTTAATTAAGCATTCACGATATACATTTCCCCAACTACTTCCAAAGACGTCCACATCCGGTGCTGATGCAAGGAGCGCATTAACACTTTCGCTGCCAGAAACCCGCCTAGCGGGCGCCTACGACGCAGTCGCTTGCCGCTACATACGAGGAAAACCACGGGATAGGCTACGAGCGTAGCGCGTAGTGATTCTTGGCAGTGAATGTGTTAAGGCACACAGCCTTTACGTGCACAGACGAAAGGAGAGTTTTTGCGCGCTATGGTGCGCGCCTCTGGAGGAGCTAGCAGTAGCCAGTTACGCGGACGAAAATTGATCCTCGACAGTGAGGGGACTAGCAGACGCACCGCCTGACCCACCAGCTCAGGGCAATCTGAACCACATCGCAAGATTTTGCAAGCTCTCGTAAGTAACACACAGTTACGCCTCACCTCAAGTGAATTAAAACCTAATACCCCCAATAAAAATGGATAGTATCCATATTTTTTCTTATAAACAAACCGTAAAAAGGCTTTTTGGAATTTCTCCAGTAGCAATGGGTAAAAATTCTTACACATCCGCCAAATTCCAAATTATAGATGCTGTCTCAAGTTTGCTTCTAACTAGGGCGGTGAATATGAGTTGTATAGGGTATACCCTTACTTGCCAGAATTTCATTTGCCCGAATTTCATATTATGCCATTGTAGTCAATTGCAATAATGTTGTTTCTCATAATTTCATATGTCATACTCATTGTTTACTATATTAATCATATGCCAGAATGTCTGTTTACCATAATATCAATTTCAATAATATGATTTGTAATCCATAATTATCACATGCCATAACATCATTTGCCTTCCATATAAATGCCACAATAGTAGGTACACTCAAAATAGTATACTGATAACTATATTGTGTTGAGCCAACACTTAAATAGCGACTTGGATAGCGGATAGGTTAGAAGATTCGAGTTTTTTTTAAAAAATTCGAATCTTTTATTTAAAATCTTGCTTGCTTGCAAAGAAACAGTATTTAGTATGGCATTTAAATATTCTACCAAATAATATTCTTTCACTTAATAATATGGATAACAATATGTATGGCATTCGTATCATTCTGGCATCTAATGTTCGGGAAAACATTCGGGCAAATGAATATTCTTGCGTATCGGCCAAACATTTGTATAGCCGTAGGACAGTTGAAATCACGCGCATTCCTGATCACGAACCCCAACCTTCTGAAACAATTCACCGCTAACGCTTTTATGTGGTCATGAAAGGTGAGGCGTGAATCGAATATGACACCCAGGTCCTTGACGGTATCTACGCGACTTAATAGTTCCGTCCCTAGAGTATATTTGGCTTGTATGCGATTATGGATACGACCAAAGGTCATTACTGAGCATTTATATATATTAAATAGAAGCTTGCTTTGAATGCTCCACCGATATAACCGATCAATGTCTTCCTGAAGCGCTTTGCAGACTGAAAGCTGTTGCACGCCATACATCAGCTTCAGGTCAACGGCATAGAGGAGTGATCCGGCTCTCTTTGAGATTTTAGTGTACTAGATAAGATAAGATTTATTTGCATAGAATAAGTAATTTTTTTACAGTGTCCTTAGGTGGTACATAAACAATAGGTTGCTTATTCTGCTATAATGTATATTAAATACTAGCGTGCAAAATTTGGTTGTTCTATGCTAACATTACATTTTGCGATAGAAAGTCCTTTACACTGTAATACTGTTTTTCAGTGAGTACATGCATGAACTTCTTTTTAAATTTATGAAGTGGCAGCTCCTTTAAACTTTTTGGTAACTTATTAAAAAATTTCATGCACATTACAAAGCAATGATTTGAGTATAATGCTGTCCTATGGGCGCATTCATGAACAAGTCTTCCCGGATCACTTGCTACGGATCCTTTTTATATGCACCTGCCAATCCAAATGCTTGTCTAAAATTAAACCCAAAAAGAGAACATTATTCATCTGCTGCATTTGTTTATTGTCGTATTGTAAGTTAAGATTAAGATTTTTGCCTCTTTTTGAAATAAATTGTACATAGTGTGTTTTACTAATATTGATACATAAATTATGTCTTTCTAACCATTTAATTACAGTTTCTAAGGTATTATTTATTTTATTCATGTTCATGGATATTTTTTTGCTTATTCGACGTTACTACAAAAGATATATCGTCAGCAAACATAACAGTTTTATACGGGATTATATCAGGAAGTTCATTTACATACACTATAAATAATAAAGGGCCAAGTACACTGCCTTGAAGCACGCCAAATTCATTACACTTTAATACAGATCTACAACTTTTTTCTACATTTTTTTAACCGACTTCCAAAAAGGAGGAGGTTTCTCAATTCGACTGTAGATATATATATATATATATTTTTTATGTATGTCCGCGGATAACTTTTTACAGAGTAGTCCGATTTTGATAATTCTTTTTTTATTCATCAAGTGTTAATATTTCAACTAGTTGTCTCCTGTTTTTCAGATATGTATCAAACCAGTTCAGCGCAAGTCCTCTTATACCATATTTTTCCAATTTTATTAAAAGCAGGGAATGGTCGACAAAGTCAAAAGCTTTTGAGAAACAGTGCCGTAGTCTGTTTATTTTTGTCTATACTTTTTACAATGTGATGAATGAGGTTAAAACTGGCAAGTGTCGTAGATTTATTCTTTTGGAAACCGTTTTGCTCTAGTTTTATTATATTATATTTATTGAGAAGTTTATAAGCCGTTTATACATACATTTCTCGAAGATTTTAGCCAAAATGGGAATTAAAGTTATTGCGCGGCAGTTCGCCATGTCTATATTGTCATTTTTTTTGTATAACGGCTTAACAATGGAAATTTTTAGTAGGTCAGGAAAAGTACCGCTTTGAAACGAATTTACTAGATATGTAATGATGCCACTAAGTTGCGTTTTACAGTGTTTTATGATATTTGTACTTATTTCATCGAATCCTACTGCATGCGTGTTGTTTAGTGACATAATGATATTCGTTATTTCACTTTCAGAATAGGGCATCAAGTATATACTATTTATTGTTGTTTATAGAACTGGAAAGGGTATTGATGTGAGTATTCCTTGTATTGGTTCGTGAATTCGATATTTCGATAAAGTAATTATTAAAATGTGACGCTATTTGAGAAGGTTCACTTATTACCTTATCATTGTGATATATTTTTAGTCCTTTGTATTAATGTTATCTGCTTGTGTTTTAATGATTTCCCAGGAGGCTTTGCATTTATTTTTACTATTTGATATTAACTTACTATTTTTTATTTTTTGCGCTTAATCAATACATTTTTTTAATAGTTTTGTGTATCTGTAATATTAAATTTTTTTCTGTTCAGTCTTTTTGTCTCTGTAGTATTGAAATCTTAATGTTCTTTTTGTCTTACAACTAATTTTTATTCCATTTGATATCCATTTTTGCTGTTTAAAGAGTCCGTAGTAAACTTTTGTACGCTGAAGAGGAAAACAAAGATTATAAAAAAGGGAGAATAAATCGAGAAACTTATAAAATGTTTTATTGAAGTCCTCTTCCTGATAAACTTCTGTGAATAAAAGGTTTGACAGACACTCCTGAGTTTTTTTTACATTGTCTGGCGAGTAGTCACGGTTAAATTTATAATAATGTTTATTTTCAAATATTTTTGAATCTACGCTAATACTCAGCATCTGTGCGGTTTCATGGTCTGAAAGTCCAAGGGGCAATATAACAGATGTTGCATTTTTGATATTACTTAGAATATTATCAATACAAGTCTTATATCTAGTGGGCTTTTTAATATGCAGTTTGATGTTATAATTACGGGCAGTGTCTATTAGCTCTTTGCTGGCCTTATTTAGTACTAACGTATTTATGTTGAAATCGCATATAACTAATTGTTTGAATTTTTTACTAAGATTGTGTAGCATGATGTTTAACTTATTAATAAAACTGGCAGCTTGTGAATTTGGAGTTCTGTATAAACAAATTATTGCAATATTATATTTAGGTATTGTTATCCCACAACACTCAAATATTTTTTCAATTGATAGTTGTTTTACACATTCCAGTTCATTGAACAATATTCCCTGTCTTATCATAATGCATACCCCTCCTCTTTTTTTGTCTCGACGACAAAAGGATGAAGCCATTTTAAAGTTTTGTAGTTTAAAGTTACATTCATGTCCTCTTTGAATAAATGACTCTGATAGACATAAAATATGAGGACTTTTATCAGTGTCATTCATTTCGTTTATTGCTATCTCTAGATTTTGTTTTGATATAGCACTAGCAATGTTTTGATTCTACACTCGATTTAGGAACGAAAAAGTTCATTTTTCTTTTGCTCAACTCGAAAGTAATCTAATATTTTCTTCTGGGTATTACATTTCATAACAAAATATGTTTGTGTTGAGTAGATATATCATAATCTACCACTTTTACGAATGACTGCTCATCTAAAAAAGGCATATGTTTAACGGATCACCGGATAGTAAAATATAACGCCAAAAAAACACTTTTTACTGCCGAAAATAGTAAATGACAACCAAAATTTTATCCCCATTTTAATTTGAAATAATAACCCAAATTATAACATCTTACTATCCGTTTAAAGAAAATGCTATCCTAATAAATCATTGGTAACCCAAAAATAGTAAATGATCACAAAAAAATAATCTCCATTTTAATGTGAAATGATAACCCAAATTATAACATCTCACTATCCTATTAAAGAAAATGCTATTTTAATAAATCATTGCTAACCCAAAAATAGTAAAATAATTTCCTAAATGCCACGGAGCCCCGCTTTGGTTTCTGAGACTCGTCTCCCGCCCTCCGCCCGGGCTGGAGCCAGAAACTCGCTTCGTCGGCCCTTCGTTTCATGTGCACACTCGACCTACGCTCCGCTCGGGAGGTCGCCGGCTCGCTTCGCTTAGGCCTCGTGAACCTCGTTCAACTCAGGACCTCCTTCACCAGCTTCTGGCTCCGCGGGCTTTTATATACACTCTAGGGGTAGGACAGACAAGACCACGTGGAAGGGGTGCGCTGATTCGGGTTTTGGTAGCACTTGTAAATTTAGTATCATAACTCTTTATTTGGTAATATGCATACATTTTATGGCAATCATAGTGGGTTATTTAGGTAGTAATATTGCATTAATTTGCCCGCTAAGATCTGATGATCATTTACTAAAGAATTTGGTCTTCGAATACAATTTAATGTGCAGTCGTGTGACAATGTGTAAGGATTTAGGGAGTTAAGAGAAGTACTACTCACGCCTCAAGTCTTATCTTAGTCCAAACACCAGTGCACTGTATACTCCTTTCACTCGCGTTTCCAGGGCTTAGTATATCGGTAGCCACTCGCGACACGGAGGGTGACTAGATATACTCTTTTGAGTCCTTTCGGGTATTTTCGAAAGCGGGCACGCGCGACGTGTGTCAAGCCCGGGCGCACAGTGCCCGCGCCGAGCGTCGATAGCCGCGAGTTAGGATTTGGGACATGGGAGGGTAGTTAGTACATTGTCACATCTCCCCCAACTTAATCTTGAACAGTATGGCTTTAGTTGTGATATATTCACTTTTTTAATGACGTTATTTGAATTCGGCTTGGTCAGCAAGGTTTGGCCATTAGTAATCTTTTGAATGGTATACGGACCCGACCACCGTGGGCAGAAGCCGGCGTATAATCCTCGATCGGCATTTGTAGCTGGGAAACATTTTGCGAGAACTTGTTGTCCTATCTTGAATATGTTCCTACATCTATGTTTATTATTGTAGAATACTACAGCTACCTTTTATATGTTCAATATTGAATTTATATCTGGATAGTTTAAGTATCCATCTTCCCAGTTTCCCGATCTGTTTGGGATGTTCAAATAGCCAAGATAATGCGGCGTTATCGGTTTGGAGTTCGAACGGTGCGATCCCAAGATATTGTTTAAATTTAGTAACACCGAAGACGGCGGCGGCGCACTCTAATTCGTAAACAGTGCGGCGGCGCTCTGGGTCCGACAGCGTGCGGCTCGCGAAGCACACCGGGGCCAGCGCGCCGTCCACTTCCTGCTGCAGCACAGCTCCCAGAGCCGACCCGGAGTCGGTTTGTAAAATAAACTTCTTGCTGAAATCGGGAAACCTCAAAACGTTTGGTGAAACCAGTTCTCGTTTCAACCGTGAAAATGCCCTGTTTTGTTCGGGTCCCCAGACGTACCTAGTATCTTTTCTTTTTAACATATTTAAAGGTTCGGCTATTTCCGAGTATCGTGGAATGAATTTGGCGTAGAAACTGGTCATTCCGAAAAACGTTTTTAATTGTTTTATATTTTTCGGTTCCGGGTAGTTTACGACGACGCTTATTTTGTCGGGGTCGACGGACAAGCCGGAAAAACTGATATTGAACCCTAAAAATTTAACTGATTCTTGACATAACTTTAACTTCTTAGGATTTACGGTAAGTCCCGCATTGCCAAGTCTTGTTAATACCTCATTTAGGTGTTGGAAATGCGATTCTTTGTCTTTAGAAAAAACGCATATATCATCTACGAATGGTATTATATATTTATATTTTATGTCACCGAATATCGTGTCGACTACTCTGTTCAGAGACTGTGGACTTACACAGAGTCCAAATGGGACATATTTATATTGGTATAGACCAAAAGGCAAAATAAAAGCGGTTACCACCTTGGAACTCTCGCTTAATGGTATCTGATTAAATGAGCTATTTAGGTCGTTAATTGAAAAATATTTCACCCCACCAAGATACTGAAACACCGCCTCTATAGATGGCATTGGGTAACTGTCGTATATGATTTTTTTATTTACCATTCTGTAGTCACAACAAAGTCGTTTGCCACCGTTTGCTTTTTCGACCAGAAACGCTGGTGACGCATACGGCGATTTTGATTTCTCTATGATTCCCTTGTCCAGGAGTTGCGCAATATGGGATTCCAAATCGGTTGCTTTCGGTGGGGACAGGGGATAAAACCGTGAGCGGACCGGGACATTATCGGTGATTTCATAATTCAATATGTTCGTTTTACCTAATGTTTCGGTTACGACTGTTTTATGATTATATAACAACTCCTTTATTTTCTTCTCAATACCGTTGTTGGTTTGAAGACTGTTAATTAACATGTCTCTTTGATAATCTACGTTTGTTACTAGGGGTATTTTATTTTGCGCCATAAACTGAAACGAAACGTAGCCATCGAAAATGTTTAGGACTAATTTCGTTTTGTTTATAAAGTCGCATCCTAATATGATCGGAATTACTATTCGCGGAGCCACAATAAAATTAAATTTCCAGGTAAACTTATCAATTGATATTAGTAAAGTTATTGTCTCTTTGGCCGTGAAAGTTTCCTGACTCGCAGTAGTACATCGAATATCGCACCACGACGTACGCACTTTACGCTGACTCCTAAGCTGATCAGCTAGCTCTTGAGATATAAACGAGCGAGACGCACCTGAATCAATCAGCGCCGGGAGGAGATAATTACAGGTAACTATTTGTACACACGATTTATTATTTTTCTTATCGCTACTTATTCTACCACCTTCCTTTACAGTCGCGAGAGTAAGCTGACGGTGGATATCCAGGCTTACTCCCTGTTCGCGTTTCCCGCGTTATTATGATGTGATTGTAAACGTCTACGACGTTGTTCACAATCGCGTCCGAAATGCCCGTAGTTATTACATTCATAACAACGCGGGCCGCGTTGCATATTTACTGTTCCCGACGTATTCGCTACCGGTGGCGGTAACGTTCCGCTAAATCGGACCTCTCGCTCGCTCCCACGTGATGCCCGGATCCCGCGCGAGGGTGACCGATAGGACTCTCGCGCCGGACTATTATATTGCCGATACGTATTTCTACCATAAGTTCTATCGTCTGATTGATAAAAGGTACGTGAGTTTTGCGAGTGCAGCCTGTCGCGTAGACGAGCCCCTTCTACTTCGCTACTTATTTGCGCTAACTGTGACATGTTTACAATGTTCATGGGATTACATTTAACGTAATAATATGTTTTTGGGGATATTCTACTCAAGATTGTCTGCATCAAGGTCTCCTCGGTCCAACCCAGATTTAGCGCCTTTGCGACAGCGTCTACGGAATGTGCAAATTCCAATAAGGTTTCTGATTCGTATTGATAACGCAAGCACATTTCGTTCTTTAATGTTTCTATGTGTATCGGGGACAAAAACTCGTTTAAAATGAATGGTTTAATACTTTGCCAGTTGTCTAATGCAGCTGCTCGGCGGAACCACCAGTCCGCCAGGAAGCCGGTTGTCCGGGTCATAATCCAGCTCACGTACTCAGACTGGGGGACCAGCTCGAGTAAAATTAATTTATCGACGGCAATAATGAATTTTATCAGTTGGTTGGCTACCTTGCCATCGCAGATTGGCAGCTCCGCCAGCATACTTTGTAGAACTTTCGACTTGCTCTTATCAACGTGGCTCGGTTCGCTTAGTGATAGAATCGCGGTCGGTTCGATCTTTTGTGTGTCTACCGGCAAGTTCGTCGATTGAATATGCGCCTTTGCTTCCGATTCCACGGCAATGGTGCGATTTTTTAAGTCTGTTATTTCAGTATTTTGCGACTCAATTTTAGCTTGCAATTGCCTAATAGCCGGATTCAAATTCTCTCAATTTAACGATTTAAAATATTTAAGATGGCTTAGTATATCGGTAGCCACTCGCGACACGGAGGGTGACTAGATATACTCTTTTGAGTCCTTTCGGGTATTTTCGAAAGCGGGCACGCGCGACGTGTGTTAAGCCCGGGCGCACAGTGCCCGCGCCGAGCGTCGATAGCCGCGAGTTAGGATTTGGGACATGGGAGGGTAGTTAGTACATTGTCACAGTCGTTACTAAAACAGCTAGTACTATTGTAATGGTAGAATTTTTATTTTTTGGTGTTCAGTGTATTTCTTTGGTAAGAGAGTCTAGGGTATCAAAGCATTTTTTGTTGGTCATTATATTTAACCCCCTAAAAAATGACAACATTTTTACCCAAACCCCTTTACGGAAAACTCAATTTGGATATTTTGTCAAGAGTCAAAGCATAATAACGATTTCAGCCATACGGGTTTAATAAAATGAGATTCCAGCAGCTTCCATGCAAATTTTAATTACGCTAATGTAAAATAATGTTACACTGAATCCCCTGTGCAGTCGCATAAGGTAAGTTCCGTACCTACGTTTTGTGGAAACGGAAAGGCAAGGAATTTAATAACGAACTGTGAATGTCATTTCTACATGCATCGGAGACTTTAGAGTTATTCCTAGAGCTTGCATTTGCGCTACATTTATAAATATATTAGCTTCCGCCCACAACTTCGTCTGTGTGGACCTGGGATAAAAACTATCCTATATTTTAATCCAGACTATAAACTATCTTAGTCAAAAATTCATCCCAATCGGTTGAGCCGTTTAAGCGTTATTGAGTAACCAACATACAAACATCCAAACATCCAAACTTTCACATTTATATTATTAGTGGGAGATTATTTGTACGCTAACTGTGAAATGAATGCAAAACGATGAAGTTTTTAGGTATAAATAGTTATCTAAGTGCATTCATGTATCAATTCAATTAAATTTATTTCTCATATTACATTGTTTCTTATCACTAAAAATTACAACTATTATAATGCTAATTAGTTAGTTACTTATACAATCATTCCAAACGTCTGAGTCTATATATCTTTAACAATTTCTTAAAATTTAAAGTCTGGTATGTCTGTAATGTGACTGGGAATTTTGTTGTAAAAATGTATGGACTGTCCAATAAATGATTTTCTAGCTTTTGATAATCGCAACCGATGCACTGCGAGTTTGTTTTTATTTCTAGTGTTAAATTTGTGCAGGTCACTATTCGACCCTGAACCAGCTCAAATTATAAACTCGATTGTCCGCCATATGCCAACTACGCATTCTTTCATATTTTGGCCACACAATGCGCCAAAGTTTGAAGAAATGGATTGTGGTTGGGAACACCGAAGGAAACCGATCGCGCGGTCGTTCACCAACAAGATGGACCGATCGAGTAAAAAACTCGTCGTCCTCGAAATTCTACACCGTCGTAAGAGACGCGCAGGACAGAAACCGGTGGAGGCAGATCATCCGCTACAGATGCAACCCTGATGCTGACCACGATCCTCAGACTTGAGGGACCGGACACAGAGAGAGAGACTTTGTGTTTTAGCAGTAGTAGGATAAAATTGCCCTGACGCATCAACCGCACTTTATAGACCGGTTACTGTATGACGAAAATGGTTGCCATTTTATTGTTTATTGTATGTTTATTGTTAAGACATGTATGACAAAATGTCAACCCGCTGATATCGCACCGACTCCGCATCGCCAAAAACAAAGGCGCCAAAAGCAAACTTCAGTTTCTAGGTTGGTCCACGTGGAAAGCTGAGAGCTGATATCACTCTAAAGTCATAAGATATCCTATACAAAGAGATTCAATACCGATTTTCATTCAAATTCAAACAGAATGGCTCAAATTTCCCAAGAGCCATTTTTCTGAGATTAATATCTCACGTATTTATGGAGACTCAGTGACGCGGAAACAAGTAAAGCGAATATATTCTGCTCATGTCATCCTCTCAAATACATTCATAAGTTTACGCCTGTATTTCCTAATTGGACATGCAGCACATGAAATGTGCCAGTTCAGTTCAGTTCAGTGCCAATTCTAGGCATATTGCAGGAATATAGAAGGAAAAAGTGTGCAAAATATCGATATAAATTAATTTCCTGAAACACGATTTTGACACAAATTACAACCACTCAATCACACTTACATCTAATACAGACTTCAGAGCTCTAATTGAAACGATTTAGTTATATATTGCGAAAGAAATCCAATCCAATCTCGTCAACCAAATAAACGGATTCACGTAGTTCATTGAATGGTATATTATTATTTTTTAATTTCTTGGAAGTACGTATCGTCCTTAAGTTTGATATAGGTAATTATATACTGCGTAATATATCTATAGGGATACATGGGTTTTAAAAATGTCCAAACTTTATCTCATAGAATTTAATGATACTACCTTATCACTAACAAACAGAACCTAGGTCCTTTATCAAACAAAACTGATGTTGGACACATGGACAGTTGAACATTTCAAATCATGCTGCTCGCGTGCGCTCGCCCTATAGTAAGTACGTGTGATTTACTCCTAGCGCGGTCGGACGTATCGACCCCTTGAGGCTTAGAGTATAGATTTCTAGGAGTAATTATAGATCCATGCCTTGAGGTATACAAGAGCCGAAATTAGCCAAAGTGGCAAGAGGAACAGTTATTGACCATAACGCAGTTGCTATTTGTAATCTCTGGCTTACCATTATAATAGTAACGACGTTCTCATACTACGATTGGCAACCACAGTTGCCACCATCAGTTTAGGGGTCCGCGAAATTGGCAACTGTGGACGCGACAAGCAATTGGTAATCACACGGAAATATGTGACCGTATACCTACGCGTTTACAATTCTGTCGTTGGTCTCATGAAATATTGAATATAATAGTTAGTCGTTTTTCCGAGGCTGTTACCATTTGATTAGATATGTTGACCCCGTTTTGTATTTTTCGATCAATGTTACAATTGTAACGTTTATCACAAAATACTAAGGCAAATATATGCTGGATTAAGTATATATTGTAACTGCTAGTGACATAGATAGGTACAGAAAAAAATGTGAAGTTGATTGAACTTGAACCAAAACTTGAACTAAGTACCTACTTGTAAGTCTAACTGCAATTCAAGTATGTTTCCATTCAAACGAACAATAATTATTTATGGCAATGTTCATAAAAAGAAAATAAATAATCGGCCAATAAGTGCGTGTCGGGCCACGCGCAGTGTAGGGTTCCGTAGTTGCCTGTCTGTCTTAGTTACATTGACACGCGCTTTTTTCACATCGCCTGTACTCGTAGTAGCCATTTAGCCGGCAGGGGGTGGGGACACATGACTCGAACAAAACTTAGGGCTTTAAAGCTCAATATCTCGCAAACGAATCACTGAGGTGAAAAATGTTTTTAAGAGACTCATAATATTTGCATTTGAACAAGCTATCCAACGATACCCCACAGTATGGGTTTAACGTGAAAAAAACGTACATCCCCACTAGGCTACCTGGGTAAAAAAACGATTTTCATGATTTTATTCTACTGTTTTGTCGGCGTGATTGATTTATGTATCAATGCCGAGGTACAGTTTTCTAGTCGTAAGAGCGACTGAGCTAAGCCGCAGCTGGACAGACGGACATGGCAAAACTATCTTCATTAAATAATTAAAAAAAAAGGTTCCTTGTTGACTACGAAACCTAAAAATGTGAACAATGATCTATTGGCCACTGTGTTACTTACCATCAGGCAGGCCGTATGCAATTTTCCACCGAATTAGTATATAAAAATACGAAAAACCGTCGTTTGGACAAGTCATTAAGCTCCAGAACAGCCGCAAGAAACCCGGAAATCAGACGAAAATCCAAAACATCAGTCTAGGTCTAGATTGAGGGATGGATGAATTTAGATAAGAATAAAAAGGAGATTTTACCACAAAAATATAGATCGCTTGCGGGCTAATACAACTGAGAAAAAATTGTTTTCGGGTAAGATCAGTCTTGCCATTTTCTTTTGAGGTTTTTCGTCTTATCCATAAAATAAAATATCAGCTTATTTAAAATGATGGTGCCCAAAGATGGACATCGTTTCCTGAAATGATGTGCGTGCACTTTGCATCCCTGTAATCCTATTAATCCTACTAATATTATAAATGCGAAAGTTTGGATGTTTAGATGTTTGGATGTTTAGATGTTTGCATGTTTGTTACTCAATCACGCTTAAACGGCTCAACTGATTTGAATGAATCTGTGCACGAAGACAGTTTAAAACCTGGATTAAAATATAGGATAGTTTTTATACCGGGTCCACGCAGACGAAGTCGCGGGCGGAAGCTAGATATAAATAAATAAATAATCCGCCTGATCGTCAACCCGCCGTATTAAAAAACAGCGTTGTTTTGCGAAACAGCGCTGTTTTGTAAAACGGCGGATTACTTATACAATTTTACTGCGACATATATAAATAACTAATTTCACCATTTTTTCACTTTGTTCGCTACCGAACGATTATTGGGTAGTTTATAAAATGTGAACCGGAGTTGGAAACCCAAATAAAACGTAGGTTTTCGGATGGATCCTAATCCACAATCAACTTAATTAGAGTCTAATATTTACGGAAGAAGAATTCATGTTGATTAATCTGCCTAGTCGAGCAAAACAGCAAGCAGCACGGCCGTACCATCCTTTTCTCGAAGCAGTTCAGGCCATTTTCGTCCCCCCTATAACTTCGTTGTGGATAAAACTAAAAGCCTGCATTTTCATAAACTAAGCACGCATTGTACAGACGTGATATATTTCAAATTTCATTCAATTTGAACCAGCGGTTTAAGATTTATAACTAGTCAAAGTTTCTTAATTTTGTCACTCACTGACTGACTCACCGATCATCAAAAGTCTGAGGCACTTCTAGCAGACGTAGAAAATTCAAATTTAGAATACAATTAGTGTTTAGTATATAAATCAAGGGAACACTAAAAAAATGTAATTTAAATCCAGTTTTCTATATACACCAACTAAACATATTTGATTACAAAGTTATATTTGCAGTGAATGGGGCAAAAAATAAACTGCATAAATAACTTTGAGACTTGACAATCACACAATAGTTAGTACATAGTTTTAGGTATGCAAAAATCCATAAATGCAGTAAAGTTGTGTGATTGCCAAGTTGCAGAATTTTATTTAGCTAGCAAATAAAGAATAATAAGAATACCTGAGACTTGGTACTACGAAATATCTCACAACTTTTTACGGTGGAAGAGTTTCGAGACTTGGCCTCGTTTTTACATGAAATATTTTTTATGAGATTTAGATTTAGTGTAAAAAAGGTTTATTCTATAATATCGTGATGTCACTATACATATTGAATTAGACATACCTACTATGTATAATGATGAGTTACTTAGCAATTATTGACTAGTTCATAGGGTTTAACCATAGCGAGATGACAATCGCGTCGATTTTCTAAGAAAATGAAATAAGGACAAGCGAAGCATAATGATGGTGATAATTACTTACTTGGCGTTAACCCAATACATGATAAAGTCAACAATGACAATGTGACAGTTATCAGAGAGGTGAGTAACGTGAAATTGTAGTAACGAGTGTAGTTTAAAGAAATGAAACCTAAGAAAATGGGAAGCAAGCAAATGATGGGTAGAGTAAATTGAAATGGTTAGTGTAGTTAAAGGAAATGAAACCTGAGGAAATGGGAGGCAAGCAAATGATGATGATGATTAGTTGCTTATACATTCAATAAATAAAAGATAGATAGGGCTGGTAATGACTAAATGACGGGTGTCAAAGAGGTACAAAACTAAGGGCAAGTAAATGATTATAATGATGACGATGACTTACTTGGCATTCATCCAATAGTAGATGATAGGGTTGACCATCGCGTTGGCCATGGCCAGCCAGTAGAAGCCCAGGTACACGTGCTGGACGTACTTCTTGTACAAGATGGACGGGTTGAAGTGCGTGTAGATGAAGTACGACTGGTAAGGCAGCCAGCAGATGCCAAATATTACTATCACTAGTATGAACATTTTTACAACCTGAAAATAAATCATGTGTTATTTAAGTACCAAGTCATTATCTGCTTAACAATGCTGCTGAACATTTGTTCCTGAGTCATGGATGTTTTCTAAGTATTTAAGTATTTATTTATCTATATAAGTATGTGTATCGTCGTCTAGTAGGTACCCATAGTACAAGCTTTGCTTAATTTGGGACTAGATTGATTTGTATAAGATTGTCCCCAAAATATTTATTTATTTCTTTATTTATTTTAATATCCACCGTACTTAGTAGACCTTTAAATGGTTGTGATTCTGTTTTCTGTTGTGTATTATCGACCGAGCGAGCGAAGAGAGCAAAGCGTCCATGCTTCAGCTTGGACGAAAAATCGTTTTTCCTCATGTCCGGATATTTGGATTTCCCCCTGTTCTCGCCTAGAGCTCACATTTCTCAACCGATACTCATGAAATTTTGTGAGTAGGTTCGGTAAGTATACAGATTTTTTTTGTCTAGTCAGTTTTTTGAAATTGTGAAAAATGGCGGAGATATGGGTTTAAAACGTAAAAAATTACAAGAAAGGAGTCAGCGTTGACTGACTTGGTACAAATTTTATGTTCCGTCCACTGTATCTTGAACTCCGATTTCGGTTACTAAAGTCAACCGTTTTGAAACAAACCCGCGAGGTCTACAGCTCACAGAGCCACCTAGTCTAAAATTGTTATTGTTTCAATTAGCTTTATTTGAATCGATAACATTTTTTAAACATAACTTGCTGTAGGAAAGTTTTCTAGAATCCTTCAGTTTTGATTGGCGTGCTATGAAACCACTCCAACTTATTAATTTGTAGCAAAATCTACATTAATATAATTTCGCGCGCTAAATGAGTTCAGTCTACCTTTCCTGTAGGTCACATACCTTCATTAAAATTTAAAGTTTTATATGTGGTTATTACATTAACTTGCTATTTTGAATACTCGGGTAATTAATAGACTTAAAGTATGATCGTATTACCGGGGAACTCAGTGAACCAAAACTGTAAATTTTCCTCAACTTAATTATAAAGTAATTTTCAAGAAAATGATATTATCATACATATTTTTCCACGTATTTAAGCATCAGCGATATAAAAATATAAAGTTGGCGGGTGTGTGGAAGCGGAAGCCTACCTAATATGCATTTTATGTAATCTCTTACACACATACATTCACGCCTTTATTCCCAAAAGGGGTAGGCAGAGCACATGAAACGTATGTTCCAGCGCCACTTTTAGCATACATGTGGGTATTAAAGATCGACAAAATGTGATATTGCAGTGATAGGTTGCTAGCCCATCGCCCACAACACACTTGAACCCTGGTCCCTTAGTCGACTTTTACGATACTCACGGGAAGAAAGGGGGTATAGATATGTTTGCACGACTGATATTAGGAGGTCTAACTTTAGTCATCCCATTTTCAATTTTGGGTATTAGTATAGTTTGGATGACAATTCAATATTATGGTACCATCGAGCTGATCTGATGATGGAGACAGAAGGTGGCCATGGGAATTCAGTACTTAACAGACGTAACCCCTTTGAGTTTGGACTATAATGATATTATGAGTAGTTGATGATGATAATTATACAGAAAAGTAGTCGGCAATAAAAGCTTGTTCCAAAAATGAAATATTTGACTTAAACTTGTTTTATTTCGCTTGAATATATTTATATATTACTTTCTGCCCGCAACTCTGTCCGCGCGGAACTCATTTATATCGTCGCTCCGTAAAAACATTCACCCCCTATTTCACCCCCTTAAGGGATGATTTCCGAGATAAATACCATCCTATGTCCTTCCTCGGAATTCAAACTATCTTTGTACCAAATTTCATCTAAATCGGTTCAGTGGTTTAAACATGAAGACGTAACTGACACACACTTTCACATTTATAATATTAGTACGGTTAAGGAGCTGAAAATCGGTAATAATTGTTCATTATAACTTCTATTCTTCTTCTTCGGCGCAGCGTGGGTAGGCCCCCCACAAGGCGGACTGATGACCTGGTAAAGGTCGCGGGAGTCCGCTGGATGCGGGTGGCGCAGAACCAGTAATTGCGGCACTCTTTGTGCCTATGTCCATCAGTGGACGTCTTGCGGCTGATATACCGACGATGATGATAACTTCTAAATCTTTTCAATATGAATTTCACCGTTTATCGAGAAAGCTGCCCACAATTCCTTTTGACGCCATTTTGCACTTAAATTAAAGGCCTATTTTTTTTAAGTGCATGTCTTTTGTGGACGGAAATAATACAGACTACTTAGCATATCAATAGCTAGCTTATCCTAAGTATGCACTTCGCGCCTAGGAAGATAAAATTCAAAGCACATTTTTATGAAGAGGTGCAGAATGTATTTACATATTTACCTTACCGTCATTTTGCCCTACGTAATTTTTGCTGAAAGAACATGAAGAACGAAAAAACAAAGGAGAGCAGGAATACGAATTTCAAAGAATCTGGGTTATTCTACTTTGTCCGTTCGTATTTGTAACAGACACCGTGATGTCTAAGGCAAGATAGGCCGCAGACTTTGCTCGGACTACTCTCCGGACAATCGATTTATGTATCTTTTAGGCACGCAAAAATAAAAATTTCCTGTTCTCTTAGTGATAAGGTTTTTTTATACCGACTTTGCAACAGGAATTTGTAAAAACGTAAGATAAGTTAAGGTTCCATTTGACCGAACTTGAATAGAAACTTAAGTATACCGAATTGAATCCTAAATGTATTATTATTATTAGGACAACTAAGATCAAAAAATATTTTTTTACAAACTGAAACGCGCAATTCTATCTTTTATTCGGCCCCCTTGGCCAGGAGAAAATCATCACGGAGATTTTCAGAAAAAAAACACAACTTACCTCTAGACCTCATGCTTAGAAAATGGTCAGTAAAAAGGGGGTGAAAATTACAATACAACCTCACAGTTCATGAATTTAAATCCATAAATTTGCAGTACAAAATAATGGACCAGAAGACGTAACAATGGCTATCGATAACGTAAAAGATGATACACCCAAACACATCAATCATCAAAGTCAGAGCGGTTGAAACGCAGAGTTGTTAAAATACGATACCTTCCGCTTCGACCTGATGGAGTCGATTTGCCGTTGCGTCAGCTCCCCGATTGACCGAGAGCCCCAGAGCACGCGGCCCATCGCCGAATAGAAGAACGTCATGCCCAGCATTGGGACTGCGTACGTAACTACGAAGAAAAGCACCTGGTACCTGTGGACAAAAACGGAAAAACCGTTAAAGTAAACTTAATTTCTTCTCCCCTTTTTTGGCAAATAAAACATGAGGTCAAAACTCATTTGCAACTAGTAAAGCAAAAATAAAAATGCAAAAAAAACTAAAATAGGATCAAGAAAATGTATGACCTGACTCAAAATTATTGGCAAAGGTGCCATTTTTTTACGAAACGCCCGTTTTACAAGAAAATACCAACCAGCCGTTTGAGAATTTAAACGTTAAACTACATACCTATTTCGTGTAGTTAAATAAAAAAACTCCAATGGAAGCCTATTCTCAGCAGTAGACGACTACATGCTCATAACAGCGTTTAAATAAAAGAAAACATAATATTGATGAGCTAAATTGAGTGCGAAAACAATAAGTAATTGAAAGTCATTTGGAGGTTTTTCTACAATATCAACGAGTAAAGTCGTGCCAAACTGTGACAGTCGATCAATATTTTGTTTTATTGTTAGAACAGTCAAACAGAGCGACCATTTCATTTAAAATGCGATAACCGTTGCAACGGCGGTAGGCTGTATTTAAACCAGCCTTGGCTTGTCTGGCTGAATATTGTATAGGTTGCGGATTGGTTAGTACTTAAATTTAACACCGAACAACTGGTAAACGAAACCTGTGTGGTGATCTATTTGGGCACACATTTGTACTGTCGAATTTTAACACGAACTCTTTTCTATTCAAATTTCAATAGGTGTTAACATAGACATTTAATTGATAACAATAAACATAGCGACCAAAAATGGGAAATTAAGAGTCCGCAGTAAGCTCGATTCTCCATACAAACGTAGTTACGCTCTCATTTTAAAACTACGTGTTGAAGTGGCACGAAACTGCATAATACAATGGCATGAGGTATATCTATATCTGTAATTAGTTTATGTAGCTTCAGATACCAAAGTTAAAAAAAATACAGCGAATTTAAGTTTTTCATACAAAACTTGTTTTTGCTGTTTTTTGTTTGTTCTATACACTAGAACCATATAAACTAATTAAAAACATAGATATACCTCATGTCAATGTATATGCAAAGTTTCGCCACAATCCAACACGTAGTTTTAAAATGAGAGCGTAACTACGTTTGTATGGGCAGGTGAAATTCGGCCGAGCTTACTGCGGACTCTTAAGTAGGTACTACATATTTATAATTGGGTAATTCAGATTTGCATTCGTAAACTTGCTACCATTTATTTTTTATATCACATCGGTGGGAAACAGGCGTACGGCCCGCTCACGGTAAGCGGTTATTGTAACTAATGGACGCTTGCAACTCTAGGGGACTCCCAAGCGCGTTGCTAACCCTTTTAAAACCCTGTACAATCCTCGAAGAACCCCTACTGTAGTCCCTCGGCAAAAACGTCAGTTCCTATAGCGCGTAGCGCCTGCACGCTGCTGACGTCGCTCGACGTGCAGCGTTGAACTATGCTAGGATGGTTTTGCGCCGACTGGGTGTATTGCGATACGCTTAATGGCTCCTCAAAGCCATCCTGATGGCCCACTAGGATGGGCCGGCGTGTAGAGAGGGTAGTGGTTTCAGATGGCTTATGGCGCGGCGATGTCTTTCTCCGTCTAACGCATAGTTGCGTCCTGTACGATGGGTCGTGATGGCCCACTGTATAGAGCAGGCTTAAAGCAGCGGCGTATGCCAGCCTACAGTCACCTAAGAAATACTGCGCACAGGTACGACCCGGCACAGAATCCTCGCAGACACGACTCTTGAGTTGTACATACGGAGCCCACCCGATATCTGCTGCTACTTTTACCAAAGACCTGTTACCTATTTACCTTACCAATGAACTGTTACCTATTTACTGGAGTTGAAATTATAAAAACAAACTGTGAAGATTTTCCTTATTTACTTTCATATACTTTCCTACCGCTGGATTCGGGTGGCGCAGGACCGGTCACTTTGGCACTCTTTGGGGGAGGCCTATGTCCAGCAGTGGACGTCTTTCGGCTGATATGATGATGATGATGATGATACTTTCCTATGTACTCATTCTCATTAGTCGCTTCCTTCTCAAGAGGCCTCGGCTGACACAAATTGCCATTTAAGCCTGTTTTTATTCTAAATTTGATTCCCCAGTTAGTGGGGTCTATAAAGAGTGTAATCGAGACTTTTCAGTTTTCTGATTGATAGAAAAGTTTATACGTTTAATTGGCTGTTACTTGTCTATACGCCCCTTTTACTCGTATCTATGTCGTAATGATGATTTATTTATAACTTAATCCGATTACGTTCGTTAAGCTTGCTCCTACTTTACATTTGTTTATTGGAGCCTATCAGACGCCTTTCGTACAACATTTGCATCTGATATTATAAAATAATAAAAAATAATTACTCGTACACTTGATAAACAGGCATATTTGATATGAGCGCCATCTCTCTTGTTAATCAGAAACTATCTGATGCGGTTCGATTAGAATGGAGCGAGCGCATCTCGCCCATTAGAATGGTCCTAAAGGCTGTCAGTCTTTCAAGAGTATACAGGGAGGTCGCTATTCGTAGCAGGAATATGGTTGAAAAATACGCGATCCTCGTAGCTTAGTGGTTAAAGCGGGTCTATATCTGATGGTCTACATTTTTTGTCCGATATTTTTTTCGGCACATATTTTTTGGTCTAGTAAACTTTGGTCGATTGTTTTTCATGTCGAAAATTGTTTGGCCGAAATTGTTTTGTATATTTTTTTTTGGCCAAAAATTGTTTAGTCTAACATTTGTATGGAATAACATTGTTATGTCGAATGTATTTTAGGCATAAAATTGGTATTCCGAATATTGGTGTCACTAATAATCGCATCCAAACTGTCGCATTTATTAAATTAATATTACTTAAATTTCCTTCTTCGCGCTGATAAATTTAACGACTAGTATAAATACGTGAGGAAAGTTTTGTCGATGAATATAGTTGCCGGTATACATTGTATTGTTGATTCCGCATGGTAATTAGTTAAGGCAATGTGGGTAAGTTTGCAATTGTTTCAATTTTATCGTGGTTCAGTGTAGGTTAAAAAAACGCAAAAAGAGGTTTTTTCGTTTTGTGTAAAGGTCGCAATTCTAACCTAACCGCCAGCGTGTCGACATCACCCCGCTTCGTCGCGGGGTGCCTATTTCCACTCTAAGGGACACAAGCTGACCCTAACCTTACCTACCAAATAATGCAATTGTTACGGTTATTTGTTTTTTTACTGAGGGGGGCTTGGCCCCGCGAGCCCCCGCTATGACGGCCTTCGCCCCCCCCCCCCTTTTTTGCTGCCCTAACCTAATTTTACGCCCTTGCCTACCGACATAATTATACTTAACAATATTCTACTTTTAACCTTTTAGTCATAAAAAATATACTAAACAATTTTAGGTCAAACATGTTTTGGGCCAAAAAATATGTATGCAAAAAACTCTTTATGCTAAAGAATAAGTATACCATTAAATATTCTAAACATTTTCGGCCAAACAATTTTAGAACATAAAATTTTAGACCAAGCGAAGGGCACCCGGTTAAAGCACTCTACCGGCAATAGAGGGATCGCAGGTTCGAGTCCTGTCGGGGGCTACAGACGAAGATCGTTTATTTTTCCACTATATTCTTTCTCTCTGTATCATATAGTTTAAAAATATGATCGGGGTAACTTCCTAGTTAAAAATAACACGAAAGGCCGGCAACGCACCTACAACTCTTCTGGTGTTGTAAGTGTCCATGGGCGTCGATTATCGCTTACCATCAGGTGATTCGACTGCTCGTTTGCCTCCTATATCATAAAAAAAAAAAAAAAAAAAACAAAATATTTAATAAATAATCATCATCATCATCATTTCAGCCTATTGCAGTCCACTGCTGGACGTAAGCCTCCCCCAGGGTTCGCCACATGGCCCGATCTCCCGTTTTCGCCATCCAGCAATAAATAATTTGTTTCAATAATTTGTTTCGTTAAAAAAGTATTTAAGTAAATAGGTAACGTAGGTATCAGAGTCAAATACTCTAAAAACTGTCCAACTGACTTAAATCGATTGACTCAAAAGTAAACATTAATATAACTAAAACGATGCAATTCTCTTTCAATCTCAAACTATTGGCTAACCAATGTAAAACAGTAACAACAAGATTTTGCTGCTCGTTCGGTATGTTTTTGTTATCAAAAGCTTTCTCGGTTATGTCAAAGCATACATTCTGCTCGGTTATTTAAACAAACTCTTATGTTCATCGGTTTACAAAGTGAGGTAGGCTTTTTCGTATACATCGGGGCCTTATACTGCATTCTGCCTGGAACGATGCCAGCGCAAATTGATCGACAGATTATGAATTTGTGAAATTGCGTACGTAGGTACTACACGTAGGTATATACCAGTGTTGGGCGTAATGCATTATATTTGTAATCGCATTACAAATTACATTACATGTAATGCAAATACAAGTAATGCATTACACGTGTAATTGCATTACATGTAATTTCAATTACAAATTACGAATTAATTCAAATTGCAATTGTCACCAAATATAAATAGGTACTTGCTCCTTTTTAGTTTCCTAAAAAAAGTTTACTTAAAGTAAGTTATTTAATAATTTAATTAGATACCAATTAATGTAATTTCAATTACAAATTGCTAATTAATTCAAATTACAAGTAATGCAAAGGGCGTAATGCATTACATTCGTAATCACATTACTTTCGTAATCGCATTACAGTACAGTACAGTACAGTAATGTAATTTGTTATGCGATTACAAATGTAATGCATTACGCCCAACACTGTCGATAGGTAAGGGCAAGCTTTCTAAGTCATGGATGTTTTCTGTGCATTTAAGTATTTATAATACATTATGACGACAATAATTGGTAGTATCCATAACTTAAGTCTTATAGAGTTATGGAACTAGTTCCACTTAATTAAAATAATCCTCCAAATTTAAGTAATAATTTCATTTTGTATGTACTCCGAAAAATTGTAGCTACTATTACATCTCATTACTAAGATTACATGAAAAACGTGTACTTGTCCTTGATTGTTCAAAAGCCAGTAACTACATTCGTAGGACACTTGATACCACTTTATTGTTGTCATTCATGATACAAATGTTATTACAAACATTGAAACCCATTGTCAAAAATTGCTTCGTTTTTGAGCAATATTTTGTTGATGAAGCATAATATAATACAAGGATCGAATTTTGACATTCATTGTTTACGTGACGCCACGCTCGTTTAATGGGAGTATTACCTATACCTCATAAAACACTAATGTACGATTTTCACCGACCGGGCCGGGCCGGAGCGCGCCTGCGCGCTTTTTACGAATTGCCAAAAGAATTTGAAGCTTTAATATAGACGTGACATTTCATACTCGAATGTAACTTGCTGCCGGTCGGCTACTCGCAGACGTGGACGGCTCCGTCCGGTTTTTGCCTACACTTCCGCCGGGTGCTCGTGCATCCGTTGCGACGCGGTGCCACGCGACCCGGCCCGGCCCGTTCGGTGGGAATCATGCGTGTTTTAACGGACAAATTCCCCTTTACTACTTCATTTATCTAAGATGTATAAGGAAAATATTGGAAAATATACAATATCTGACCACAAGTCTTAAAGTGCTTATTTCCAAATTAATATATTTTTCTACTTGAACCTACAAATTATAATTTTGCGGGTCATTTGAAAAATGATTGTTTTGTAATTTATGTGTAGTTTATTCCAAATCGATCATTTGTTTTCTTTGGGCTCAAGTTATTTTGGAATCGAGTTCAAATACGAGTGTAAAACGTTTTGCGAACGCTACAACTTGTTATGCATTGACGTTCGAAACGGACAGCTAGCCGGAGTAAATTGTTTTGGACGGTTTGGGGGCGGCCCCATATAATAGGTTTCGGGCTAGTCGAAGAATAAATTAGTACCTAATCTATGTGATGCTTATGATGCAGGAAAGGGTGGTATTTCATTATTTCAGGGGCGTCCATTAAACGACTTGTTATAATGTGTAGGAAATAATATAATCAGCCAAAAAGTATACATGTTATTATTAAAAATAATTAAAGTAACACAGCCAATTACGATACAATAAGAGCGACAGGGTGTGAGTAAACAGCCTTTAGCTACCGGTGTACACGGAAAAGTAAAATAAAAACCTTACCTACTGCAGAAAGTTAGTAGATTGTACAACAAGTGCATAAAACGTGCCATTTTACCTGAGACATTTAAGGCCACCCGTGCCACCGGCAGGGGTGGATAGTTAAGTCGAGGGGTAAAATGGCTCATTTAAGCCCGAGTTATACACACTGCTTTTTACTTCGCTTGCGAGAAAATAACACATTTTATAAATTATAAGATCGTTCCCATCACTTAACTTAAAAAAAATTGTTTAATTATCGAGACGTGATATTAGATTTGGGTACTTCATACTGCCAAGTCATTTAATGTTTCGATACGTATTTGATTAATATTTCACTTATATTTTATCTGGTTTTATTAATTTTGTAATATAAAACTCGAAAATGAAATTAATTAAAGCATATCAAATAAGATAACAATTTTATTCTACAAAGTTTTATTGTGTTTGTGGCCCGATTGTATAAGTCTTTAAAAATTTACCTACTTTGTGCCCTACAATATAAAAGTGGCATTTTTTTGCAGATTATATCCAAATACAAAGGCGTCGGCATATCTTTTCGTCCAATATTCCGCAGTGTCTCAAGACGAGAGTCTGACCAGTGTGTGTTGCCAGTGATGACACATGGCACGGAAACATGGTCTCTTACTATGGGCCTCATAAGAAGGCTCAAAGTCACCCAAAGGGCTATGGAGAGGGCTAATATGTTGGGAGTTTCTCTGCGTGATCGCATCAGAAATGAGGTTATCCGCAGTAGAACCAAGGTAACCGATATAGCCCTCCGAATCGCTAAACGTAAGTGGCAGTGGGCGGGGCACATAGAACGTAGAACCAATGGCCGTTGGGGCGGAAAGGTTCTCGAATGGCGACCACGTACCAGAAGGCGCGGCGTGGGTAAGCCCCCCACAAGGTGGACTGATGACCTGGTAAAGGTTGCTGGATGCGGGTGGCGCAGGACCGGTCATTGTGGCACTCTTTGGGGGAGGCCTATGTCCAGCAGTGGACGTTTTTTGGCCGATATGATGATGATGATGACAAAGGTGAACTTTGCCCAATGGATGACTGGTAGAGAATGCCTCATGGCATTAAGTCCGCCATTTGTACTTTATCTTGTATTGTGCAATAAAGTTTAAATAAATAAATAAATAAAATAAATAAAGGCGAACTTTGCAAGCATGAGAAGTAAAACACTACTTTCTGCACAACATATACGTACTAACAAACTTTAGTTAGCGAGTATATTTTTTTACAATTACAATTCTGCCATAACAACGCGCGCATAAATATCTGACACGACTTTATTTCTAGGGCTATTAGGTCGTGTCAGTTATTTTTGCTGCCTTTGTAAGGACAGATAGTAATGCTGGTGACTAGTTTCAAACTTTTGTTAGTGTTTTTGTTTTCTTTTGTTATCGAAGTTACAATGCATTCGTTGTTTAGGGCACTTTCGAATTTAGCGATGCGGAGTCGGTGCGGTTACAGCTGTAAGTGTCAACTATCAGACAAGTCAGTATAGTTAAAGCAATGACGCGTGGTTTCAGTGTCCAAGAGGCAACCGGATGGCTCGCAGTATTTAAGCGTTGTGCAACCGCCCTGTGCAACCCGAACTAAGCCAACTTGGACTGGGCGGGAATTGGAGGGAGGGAGAAAAAAACTGTCACCAGGTATTCGATTTAGACCGGCATTTCATTATATAAACAGCGTACATAAAAAGTGATCCAGAAATGCAACTAGTGACAGAAAAAATTTAATACCCACAAGTATACTTACACAAAATCCATGTACGACACGTCCGGAAGTCCGTCCGGCCAATTAAGGAGGCACGCCGTCTTGAGCGTGCCCTTCGACCTGTGAACAATGTTACTTATTTACAGACAAGCAAACAACTTTAATTGAGAAGCGGGCTCGCAACAGGAAAGGTGAAGGTCGAAATACTGACTTTTCTGGACTTCAATTTGAGGCATGTTTTAAACCCCACGAATGCGCGTCGTCTGTAGAACAATCTGTAAAGGGCTTATGACTAAACTCCGCTCCCTAATTAGGATGCTAAATTCAGGTAAGTGTCATAAGCCCCTTAGTATTGTCCCTTAGTAACACACGTGTAAAGATAATATTGTTTTGTTTTGGTAAAGTTTGAAAAAAAGACTTCTGTTGTTTAGTACGTCGGAAAAGTTCTTAGTCATTATTCGGGTACGGAGCTGAAAGTATCTTATCTTCGGAAGAAACCGGGATCATCACGGTCATTCTTTTTTCCTGATATAGAAGACATACACACTCTGTATATCAGCGATGTCGTCATGATCCTACCTGATCCACAACCACGAGCGGGCTGTACAGCTAGAATGGCTAGACTTTTTACTTTTGCAGTTAATTTAAATACTTATAATGTGCAATAACTTCTAAAGTAACAACCAAATATGTATGATTATTGACTTTAAGTTTAGATTGTCAAAGACTGTGCAACATACTCATAAAAAATGATTGCAAAGAAATCATTAAGACTGATTGTTAAGCTAAGAATTATCAATAAGTAAACTGTGGATAAACGATTTATTTTTTTGTTATGTTTCTAAAGAAACATTTATCGACTATGAGTCAAGTCAAATATTTTAGTTAGTTCTTTAATAAATAAATATTTTTGTTATAATTAATAAAAATTTAACGACTTTAATAGGCTTTTTAATTACCCTGTATGAATCTACCCCATGGCGTATGAAAGTACCCCACCTACTGTACGAACGTAGCCCGTACGTGGGGTACGTTCGTACAAATATCTTATCGTAGAAAAATTACTATAACTCTTTAACCTTTTGACATAATAGTTTCGGATTTTTTTGTAACAAACTACAATATATTTGTTACGCTTAGGTATAAACTAGATAAATTCAACAATCCATCATAAATTAAAAAATAAAATATAAAAAGCGTACGAATGCAATGGTGACCACTTTCCCCTACCCAATTACAAAACGTTTTATTTGATATTCACCTAATTTCAAAATGCAAATCATCTTCAACAGTGGTTGATTGTTTATTTTCCTAGCGTTTTTAAAGACGATTAAGTACTTATTTAAGTTGGGGTAAAAGAGGCCTTAGGTGGAAAAAACTTTCAAGTAAAATAAAGAACATGAAAATGTTTACCCAAAAGATAACATAACTAAGAATAAGTAAGCTGTTACGGCTAGCCATTCAGAATACTGACTTAACTTGAACGAGAAATATTAAGGGGCTCCTAGCTCCCAATGACCTTCGATCTGTAACTGTCGGTTTTGTTCGTGTTTTTTATGGCTTATCGTATTAACAATAACGAGGTTTACCGAAATAGTATCCCAAAATTACTTCAAAAATCATAGTTTTCAGGATACATATGTCCTCGTAAAACTGGTACATAGCACCAACCAGTTTTATGGACGTTACTTTTGTGAAAATGAGTTATAAATAAAGAATCTCTCGTGGATTGTAATAAGAGACGTTCATAAGGAACAGTTATATGTAGATATCATATATAAAAGTGCATAAGCAACATACTAATATCCTAAACAGAGCTTTTTTGGACCATATTTAAATAAATAATAATTAAAAAAAAAAAACGTGCAAATAAATGTAGATAAAGGATTGAAATACCGATAAATTTGTATCAAAAATATATCTATAGTTTAGAAGGAGGAATATCAACTCAAAACTCGTCAAAACTAGACAAAAAGCGCGTGGAGCCCCTTAAGAGGGAAGAATACCTTTGATATACTACCGTACTCGGCAATAAAAAAAAAAGAAAATATTGTTTTTCACTTCCAAATATTTTCCAATCTCAATGATATTTTTGTACGTTATTGAAACAATGAAAAACAAGGGTTTCCTTATTTCAAAATTTGCCAATAAGTTCAAACTTATAGGCACATAAAAAAAATAAACAGCGAAACCTATAAACCTAGAATATATCATGGTGAAGCGATCGTCATCACAATCAAAGTAATTTGATAAGATTTAGTTAGTGGAAACAGTTTTCTCTCGAAATTGAAGTTTTATCAAAAAAATACCTATTGTCAGTCGCGTGCTGCTAGCTGATGAAAAGCTATTCTTCCCTCTTAAAGGGCCTCCTAAGTTTAATTCAGATTTCCTCGCTTATTGGAAAACTGACAGTATACTGCCCAGCCCAGTAGTATCCAACGACGGTGGCAAACAAGTAAATGGCCTGCCACCGCAGACACCGTAGCTCATTGACGCTTGTGCCTCCAGAAGCGCGATGCCTACCTTTTATTGATTTGAGGATTTATTTCTTTTAACCGTCAGGAATACAACGCCGCACACATACAGAGCAAGTGGTGGTGTTATTATATGACTGAGGTCATCTTATTTCATTCGGTAATTGGTAGTAGCTCAACTAGGGCACTTCCCCAATATGAGCGGGAGGATATCCCGTTGTACAAAACGCACCAATTTAAGGCCTCCACCCACCGAACGCGTGTCGTGCGCGGCGCGTGTGCTGCGCGGGCCCGCTTAGGTTGTAAAGCATTGAAACTACGCTTCAAACACACATCGAACACGGTCCGAACGCGGGCCCGCGGCGCTAAAGTTACGACTTGGCAGCGCGGCCGCGTGTCGTGCGCGTCGCGTGTGAAGCGCGGACCCGCGCGGGCCCGCTGCGCTACTGCCGCGCTGCTGAGTGTGATAGAGATAGTGAGATACATATGATATGTGTTGGTAGTGAGAGATATATGACGCGCGGGCCCGAGTGGGCCCGCCGCGTCAGCAACGCGTGTGCAGCGCGCTCACACTTGCGCGGCAGCAGTGCAGCAGGCTGCTGCCGCGCAAGTGTGATAGGAACAGTAAAATACATATTAAATGTGTTGGTAGTGAAAGAGGCATGACGCGGCGAGCCCACGCACACGCGTGCTAACGCGTCGCTGACGTGGCGGGCACGCCGCCCGTTTACGGTGTGAATATACCGCTTCAACCGCGCCCGACACGCGCCGCGCACGACACGCGTTCGGTGGGTGGAGGCCTAGCGTTATTCCCGGTCATTGGAGCCTTCGGGAATCAAAAAGTAAAAACTGTAGACTGTGTATACTATACATAGGTTTAATTAGAAATTAGATGGATAAGTACGATTTTAAATTGCCTAATGGCGAGGTGCGAGCGCGGTGGAGATCGGCGGAAAAAGAGGCCGATGTTTTTTTTTTAAACCTGACTGTTGCTAAAATAGGACGGACCCAATATAGCGGTCGAATTGCGTGGTTCGTGGGTAGCCTGGGGAAAATCCAGGGGAAACCTTCGGCACGACCACGCGGGAGAGGCCGATGCCGCGGCGCGGGCGTTTACATAATATCGTTTCGTCCCCCACTTCACTGGGAGGTGGGGCGCGCAGACACCGGTTGTGCCCTAAATCAGCTCGGGGAACGCTTTCACACCTAATCCCAAGATTTGACATAGGCACTAGTTTTAGGAAAGCGGCTGCCATCTGACCCAGAGGAAAAACTGGACCTTAATGGGATTAGACCGGTTTCCTCACAATGTCTCCCTTCACCGGAAAGCTAACAGTAAATATTCCGTACATAAGTTCCGAAAAACTCATTGGTACGAGCCGGGATTCGAACCCACGACCGCCGCTTGACGGCCGTGCCGGAACCGCCAGGCTACCGTAGTTTATATGCAAAATACACCAATGAAACCGCATATTATTCAATTTACCTTTATACCTCACAATCCTCTCTAATTAGGCAAATATACATACTGACAGACTCAAGAGCAAATAAATTGTCAAATGCGCAAAGCTGAATACAAATCTATAACTTGTACATAACGACATAAATGCAGCAGCATGATGCTCCAACATTTATGGAGACGTGTTCAGTAGGTCGATCACGTAACGCATTGTACGCGCGTCAGGTAGATCTAAATGTCTTTTTTTGTATGGAAAAATGACAGTTGCATCTACCTAACGCGCGTTCAAAACGTTACGTGGTTACCCCTCTGAGCTGTAACCACGAAAATCGAATCTCAAAGTTCGTATATCGCCGTCTCTATCGCACTTATGGTTTATGGTACTCAAGCGACAGATACAGGGAGATTCGATTTTCGTGGTAGCGCCGCTAGTCTAAAACTAACCGCAATATAAGGTTAAAACTTTGTTTTTAAAGTCAATTGTGCTTAGACATATTGTTATTTTACTGTTAAGGCGGCAAAAAATAATATTGAATGTAAAATTGTTTAAATTAATGGAAATGAATTGCTTAAAATGATCAAAGACTCACAAATTTCACAAAACGTCTTATAAGGTCAAGAGTTCATGTCCATTTTCGCACTTAATAATTCTTCCTGAAAGTAGGTACCACCAATTTTGTTTAAGTACATGAAAATGGAGCAAATTACCTGGATACAAATTACCTTCTACTTTTGGAACGCTGCCTTAATTTCTGATGAATAATATGAAACTCCGACTCTTCTATAACATCCTAACATTACTAATAAGTGTTTGTAAAATCAGTTTTATTACCTCGGGGACGGAGGGGATGTGCGCTGAGGTACGCACGCACTAATGATTTTCATGCTTATTACGCGAAGTAAAAGAATATTGCCGAATCCTGTACCAACGTTTCGTTTGTGCCACAACACAAACAGGCGTCATAAAACTTTATTTTATTTTCTGCCCCATCCGTCTTTTAACTGTCTTTAAAGCTACATCATTATATCAGTCGAAAGACGTTCACTGCTGGACATAGGCCTCCCCAAAGAGTGGCACAATGACACTAAAAATACACTAGGTTTGGATGTAACACAAAGAGTTTTGTAGTGGTACAAACGTGCTATGGATATTAAGAAGATTGTACGTGAGATTAACAATACACATAGCAATACCCATCTCTTGCAAAACGTCCTAATTAAAAAGAGAAGGATATTCACGCACGATCTTGCGCTAGCCGTGTGGGTTCATATTTGATATCTGCAAGTGAGATCACGTTTCCGACTATAGTCTCAATATCGGTACCTATATTATTATATTTTGCTACCTTGAGACAATCTATATGCACTCGCATTCTTAGTCATGAAACTCAAATAATTTTTCCCTTTGCCTGTGGCGTGCCGTTATCTGAATGAGTTGATCTTTGCAATAAGAATATTTTGATTGCGCTGGATTTAATAAAATAAAATAATTTCTGCAATTAGATTTTGGCGCTGTTGCCCAAGTAAGCTGTTTGCGTTCAAAATAAATTTCAATATTTAATATTTAACCGGGGACTAAAATTTTTCAAGGAACTACCATTATTAAATCTTAGGTACAGTCAGCATCATATAGTTAGTAGCAGCAAGAGCAAATAAATATATCGCAGCACTTCCTTATTTTACGACATATTTGGATACTTTGGCTGCTACTAAATATATCATGGTGACTGTACGAACAGTAAAAATTAAAAATATCTTCAGGAACAGTGACCAAAAATATGTTATCACGAGTTTATTTTTATGAGCGTCAGGTTGCCAAGAAATTTTTCAGCGTATCTGATTATATTTATGGACTTGTCTCATTTATGCAAGCCTAATATTCAGTAGGTATATACTACTTGTCCAGTACCTACCTACTTATAAAACAAGTTGACGAAGCACGTGGTTGATTATTATTTGCTTGCATTTTTTCTATTTACAAATAAACAATTTCATCATCAGTGTAATATTAACCTGACTTGTAACTAATTAAGTTTGTATGTAACAATTTAAAAATTTAAACGCTCGCGCTTTGTACACATTTAAATTATTATTTAGGTAACACATGTCTAACGCGATATTTATTTATTTAAGTACCATTATTTCGTCGTTTCGACGCGGGTTACATCAAATTTATTTTAGCAAAAATAGCCGACTGGCGGGTAATCTGGTTAACACCTCCGAATTTCCATTTCACAGGTATTAAGGAAATAAACAGTATAAATTACCCCTCATCAGTTAACAACAAGATTAATTAATTACACAGTATAATCAGGTGTACAGTCGTACCCCCGTCAGAATTAATTTTCCTTACTTTAATCATGTTGCGCACCTTCGTAATAAATAAAAATAACCACATTTACATGTATGATATTGATAACAGACGGATTTAATGTTAAACGAAGATTGAATTATAAAGGTCACCGCACATCTGGTATGAAATAAAAAAGACCGGGTCGCACTCCGGGAGTGCCGGCAGAAGTGAAAACTTAATGACACATTGTAACAGTTTTACGATCAGGTCACGTGTCCGTCTTATGAATTTTCAATCTGTCGAATCTTACGGTCACGTGACCTTTGGATGTGTCCAGCGAAGTTCAAATAACTCAGCTCGGGAATGAACATCCCCGAGGAAGACGGCAAGAAGATTGTTCCCTCGCCACACCAGCAGTGATCTCTGAAGTGTCAGTGCAGGCTCATTGAGAGATAAGTGACTGTTATTCAGTGTCTTCCTACTAGAGAGTTGTAATTGCCACAGTACTTATATGGATTTTATGGATTTTAGTGTAGCCATATATAGGGATAAATAGCTACCAAAACGAGACTAAGTCCAACACCATTTACCTGTGTATGTTATGGTGCCCGGATGCCTCGCAAACTTCTATGGATCGTACTTTATTGTTAGCAACCCAGTATTTTTAAATGAATATAGGTAGTGACACTAATGTCACTACCTATATGCTCCTGCACCCTCATGCGTTCCTAGTTACACAAAACTAGGTGTAATTCTAATATGTACATCAATCTATATGTTCCTGGTCATACTGTGCAATTAATTACCCTGTGTGGCCGCTTTCCAACGCGCTATAAAAAATCAACTAAAGTTCTTACAACAACCAGCTCCATATTATGCACCCCTAGTACCGTGCCTCATAAGTTTTGCACCTCACACAATATATTCGAATATGTCTAGTATTCCTCCTGCAGAACTATGTGCCCCTAGTCAACCACCCCCCTCCCCTCACACTCCGTCCCCCAGCCCGCCCCCGCCCCCAAGGCACGTACGTCTTACATCAAACAATTTTCCCCACCGCCCCCAAGCCTCGTCCCGAATCTCTCACCATCCTACGGTCACGTGACCTCCTGAGATCTCACCTTACGCATCTGACGTCACAAAAATCTGTGCCGAGTTAAACAATTTTTCCCCATCCCAAAAAACGCACAGCGCCGCTAAAGAAGTTTTCACTTCAAAAATAAATATTTTTTTATAAACTTTCAAGTTCAATATCTCTTTATGGGTTTGTTTGTATCTTGTAATTTACACTTTATTGCAATAATTAGATGGATACTACATTAGTTTTAACATGAAGAAAGTACCCTATTATATGAAAACTCGGACTCAGCCTGCAGGTCGATCACGTAACGCATTGTACGCGCATCAGGTAGATCAAAATGTCACTTTTTCTATGGAAAAATTACAGTTGGATCTACCTAACGCGCGTTCAAAATGCTACATGATTGCCTCTCTGGTGTACTGTGAATCATAAGAAGTTATTTCTACGAAGTTATAAAAAAACATCTAACGAATTTTCGTGAATAGCGTCACAGAAGCAATGTCTTTACTGATGTAGCGTCATAAGTGTCAACTCTCAACATTGTTAACTTTTCAGCGAATAAAAGCGACGTGAAAAGATGTCTCTGTAGCAATTTCCTTTACAGCAAGCGATTCACTTTCAAGTCCTTGTATTCACAAAATTGTAAAAGTTACGTGATGCCGATGTTCTTGTCTAATGCCCGTTTCACACGAGAGCAGAACAGTGAGGGCAGAACAGTGGGCAGCACAGTACTGCTACTGTTTGAACGCACAGAACAATACTGTCTTGTACTGTCTTGTACTGTTCTGTGCGTTCAAACAGTAGCAGTACTGTGCTGCCCACTGTTCTGTCTCACTGTTCTGCCCTTGTGTGAAACGGGCAAAACGCTTCGTGTCATCGCCGGCAACCTTGCTGACATGATCGTTTATTGGACATTAAAGCATTTGTATCTGATCGGCAAGTTTAATTTCTCATTCATGACTCGACAAAAAGAAAAAGATTAACGAACCCGACCTAGAGAGTAGACCTGAGAAATGCGACCTGTAGGGAAGAACAGCCAGAAAGACACCGGACACCGGACAGACAAACGATTTTCAGCCCAAGCTGTAGCATAGAACTACGTTCGCTTCGCTAGCTTGTTCGATTAGGGCGAAAATGTATACATAATTTTGACGTCGACTGTACATAAATATTGTTTATCGCGACAACCGATGTTATTCAACATTTTAGTGCGTTCGGCGCTAACACACAAAATAAAAGCAAATATTATTGTGTGTTCGTGCTGTGTGTTAGCGCTGAACGCACTCCAACACTTATCTTCTGCGCGCGGAAAGTAAGTTTACAAAAGATTTATTCAATACACAAAATTATCATTCACACGTCGCCGAAAAATGTGGAGGAAATTCCAAAACAATATATGGCACCAAATCGCTGAATGGAAATTCATTTGATAAGATACGCCCGGGTGTAACAGTATTTGCGAATCGCATTTCAGTAAAATAGATCAGTGAGCTGGATATAATACTCGTCGTGGGTACTCAATTTGCTATGGCACTTGGTTTGCCTGACTTAATTCGAAGTTATGTTTACAACGGATCGGAAATTAAACTTCATAAATTGATATCCGAGTGGAGTAAAATATTTAATCTTTAGACTGGAAAATTAATTTCCTATATTGACTTCCCAACTAACGTAATGTTTAAGGGCCAAAGTATAAGCCTTAATAAAATTACCTAATCTATACTATTATTACAAAGTGGAAAATTCTATGAGATTCTAGGTTTGTATGTAATCGGTAATATCCGGAACTACGATGGATACAACTTAACACACTTAAACGTTTCAACTAGATTACAGTTTCAAATTCGTTTGTCGGTCTCTGTACACGCTACTACAATAAACTACCTGACCAAATTTTGACTATGTCAGAAAATAAATTTAAGGCAATTGTAAAGCAAACGCTGGAAAAAAGAGCCTATTATAAACTCAGCAAATACTTTAAAGACATATGGGCAAAGGCCATCGTTATACCGAAGCAGACTGTAAATATATAATATTGTTTAACCCCTGACCTTCAAAAAGTGTTCTCCAAGAATTTATTTTGAATAAATGATTTTAACTTTTTATATTCATTAGTGGCGGAGCGCCCATACAAGCCGATTCCCACCGGCTTCCCATCAATTTATTTTTAAGTAAGCCTATAGTTACTTATACTCAATCTAAAGTCTTTAAAAAAAAAACCGGGTTTCCCATCGAACATTTTCACGCGCCGCCACTGATATTGATGGAAAACATGCATACAGATATTCATGCTCATCATACAATTTATTGGTTGTTACCCACTAGTTTAAAGTGGTCGTAAAGGGCAGCCACCAACGTGCCCTAAAAATCTGTAGAACACGCTGCACAGTCGACATTGCGCGGCGGCGGCGGCGGCGGCAGCGGCAGTGGTAGCGGTTTTTGTAATTCATTGCGTGTGATCCCAACGAACCACAGTGCGTTGCGCTTGTCGAGAGCGCAATGAACAGATAAATCGCTTGCCACGCCGCAATTCGCGCTATGTCGTGACCATCGACACATGTAAGTTGACACACGCGTGTCCACGGCGCGCTTAATAAACGTAGTGTAGCATTTATGCCATGCTACAATCGTCTTCTATGCTATTTTGACCTATTACATTTCTACTAAATTTTATGACCTTATTTCCAGTTTATATATATCCTGTTATCACTATGGTTTGCTAGTTAGTGGTATCATTAACTTAATTAAATATTTCTCGTTATTATTATCTCTTTATTTAAAAATATTAAATTATTTTTTAAATAATAATTTTCCTTTTATTTTAATTTATAATTATTATCACAGTTAGCACAAAACTAAAAACTGTTGGAAATGTTCTCATTGTTTATTAGCACATTTTCCTTTCTGAGATATTTGATGGTGAATTTATTTTATTCTATTTATTTATTAGGCACAATGTAAGTTACCTACTACTCAATTGCTGAAAATGAATTGCAACGTACGAAAACTTACAAGAATGAGACTGTAAAATCAGTATTATTATTATAAATTGGGTTAAGATTTATTTGTTTCGGGATAAAAATAGCAAAATAAATTGACATAAACCTATCCATTATAAAAACTCATGTCATGCTCAAAATATTAATACAAAAAATGTAACAGTATCCACAAAAACTGATTTATCAAAAAAAATACTTCTTAATACAAAAAAACAATGTCAATTTATGTGTTTCAACTCCGTTATTTATACAATTTAAAAGGTCATACATATGTACAGAAAATAATCACGATAACACGAAATAGAAATGAAATATCAACTCAATGTCTATCCATCCTTACTTATCCTTGTGTAATAGAGCGTCAAAGATGATCATAGACAATGACTAGTGATCCGAAATGTCTATAAAATATTTATAAAGTGAGAACGATTATTTCACTTCTAACTTAAATAGGGTGTATCAGGTTTCCGATTTCGTTAAAAAACCCATATTTACTAACAATTAAAACACAAAATTTAAACAACGAACAAAAATCAAATCGTATGCAAATCAAAGTCCTTGAAGAGTATCGTGCGGTAGAATCACCAACGTCTTTGTAACTAAAGCTGGATCAACGACATGAAAGATGGACCCCTAGATCAATGAAAAGTATTTTCGCATAAAAAACATATTTTTTCTGTAGCTCAATTTTATAACTGCTACTTCTTTTTGAATTAGAATTCTTAATCAAAGGCAAAGTGCAAAATAACATTATATCACCTTATTAAATACATTACCTATTTTGAACGCTATATTCAACACACGATTTAAGCGGCATGCAAATATTGTAACGCACTTATGGAATTGTTAAAATTAGTCTTGTTTTCGCTCTCAATAAAACCAGGGTCCAGAATCGGTCAATACCCCTACTACGTAGGGCCTATGTACCTACTAATATTATAAATGCGAAAGTTTAGATGTTTGGATGTTTGGATGTTTGTTACTCAATCACGCTTAAACGGCTGAACCGATTTGAATGAAATTTTGCACGAAGATAGTTTATAGCCTGGATTAAAATATAGGATAGTTTTTATCCCGGGTCCACGCGGACGAATTCGCGGGCGGAAGCTAGTCTTACATAATTTCATTATCCTTTATGTTGTTACACTAAAATCGCAAGTCTGAATTTTGTTTTCCTATTTATTGGTCCAAAGATCTTTAAATGTACAACATTTTCTTTAATTTGTTAATTTTCACGGATTTATGGCCAAGTTACGAAATAAACAGTTATTAGCGATTTTTCAAATTTAGCTAAAGTTACATTGTTTTATAATAGCAGCAAACTAGGCGTGCGCTCAAAACAGCGTTATACAGGCGACCAGGTTCACAGCAATTTAATGATAATCCTCGATCTTATTGTCTCATTCATCTTTTTACTGTTGTTTTTTTAATAACGGTGAGTTATTTATTTCTTAATGAGTACCTGTATTCCTTGGTCGTGGAGTAAAGCAGGCAAGGAACGGCGAGCAGCATGCCGCTCACCCAGATCACTGCGATCGTGATGAGCGAGCACGTCTTGGACATGCGCGGGCGCATGGGCCGCACTATCGCCTGGTACCTGGCGGAAAAGTAAATACAAATATAAAACTGTTTGAGAAAAAAAAATGCTTGGGGTAAATTAAGTGAGTAAGTACAATATCGTTACACATCTCCTATACGTAATAGAGTATGGTTGTAAGTAAAATAAACATTCTTCACTACAGTGAAACATACTCACCCATTTTTTTTATAAATAGAGATTTTCCGCTCTTACTGAACAGGATACGGGGTATCACTTATGTGTACGAAACACGAAAACTCACCAGCACTCGGAAAGGATCACCATTGTTGTATTTACACTCTAACGGACATTTCTAAATGCACGGGTTTAGCTGTTTTATTACATACCTGATAATGGCGTTCGTCTTGGCGTATTACACCCTTGTTATTAAACATGATTTGATTATTAGCACTCGTTCGCTGACATTTCAAACAATGATATTTGTAGAATGATAGTGAATAACGTTAAGCCTGCAACACACTGGCGCGGCCTGCGGTGGCAGTCAATAGTAAGTTTGACAGTTAATGACAAGTTTACTATTGACCGCCGCGGCCAGGCCACGCCAGTCTGTGAGACCCAAGTGTAGTGAGAGGCTTCACGATTGAAGTCACGATTAATGTAATAGAGGGCGCTTCTTCTCTCCGACATATTATTAACAATGGATGCAATAGGTTTGCAAGCTTTATATTAACTTGCAATGTACCTAACTATTTAACTTTATATGTTCGTTAGGGTGGAATCTTCAACTCAATTTTCAATCTTTAACCGATGAAGCTGACGATGATTGTTACGTTTGATTCAAAGTATCATTTGACATACGCTTTATTGCGGGAAATACTGCAAACCCAACTAACCAAACAAGCACGCACGCCTATAAATAAAACAAACATAAATAGTTCACAGTTACTGAACAATAGTTATTTGTTATAAGGCTGCAAAGTTGTTGTTTGGCGAAAGTGCTTGTATTAAAAGCCGAGCTAGCCAAGGATTGTAAGATTGAACCATTCGCGAAAGTACAATCCTGAGCATAGCGAGGCTTTCAAGGCACGAGACGCCAAAAAACTTTGGTGCCGAGAGAAATTAAAACAATTTTTTACTTCACCACCACGAGGAAAATTGTAAATGTACCTATTGGACCTTATACTCATTTTCAATAAAGGTTTTTTTACATCTCTACAAGATCAAAGCATTTTAAAATTATTAAATGTAACATATACATTTTTGCATCTTTAAATAACTCCACGCTTAGGCAGTTGTCCCACCACCCGCGCCGGTGAGTAGCGAGTACTCTCATAGTAATTCTTACTCGCTTGAGCGAGTAGCACGTAGTAACACTCCCTTACTCGCCGGCGGTGGGACAAGTGCCTAAAGCAAGCCTTTCCGCAGCCGATGAGGTGAAAATTACATTATATCTAACATTACATTATGTCAACCGGTGCGTGTATTACCAATGTTATTTTACGTGTGCCCCGTGTGGTGTCGGGTTACATTAAATTTTTACGACACCCACACGGAAAAAAAGGGAGGCGGGGCTTTCTTCCCGTGTGGGTGCCGTAAAAATCGACTAAGGGTGTCCTTAACCCTGTAGGGTTGGAATGTGTTGTGGGCGATGGGCAAGCAACCTATCACTGCGATATCACATTTTGTCGATATTTTATACCCACATGTATACTAAAAATGGCACTGGAACATAAGTTTAACGTGCCCCGCCTACCCTTTTTCGGAATAAATGCGTGAATCTATGTATGTACGTTATCTAAACACTTTCAAAAACTGTACATGTTTTTATTTAGTGTTTTGGTTTTATTACTTTTTCTTGCTTACACATTCGTTGATACCAACCAGAGTAGCAACAACAGGTCTTAGGCTTGTGTGTTTTGGTGGGAACATTCCCGAGATAACAGAGAGGAGGCGGAATGGCCTAGGCCACGTTTTGGCTTGCATATTAAATGATAACAGACCAAACATGCTAAATTAGTACATATACAATACACAAGATGTCGACTACTATAGTATACTTTACCGAAATATAGCTGAAACGACAGCTACATTTTGTTTTTGCTTATTTTACAAGTTTGAGCTGTTACCTCTTCACGCTTAAACCACTGAACCAATTGAAATGAAATTTGGTATGGAGATAGTTTGAATCCCGGGGAAGGAGATAGAATAGTTTTTATCCAGGAAATTATCCCCTGGGGGATGAAATGGGGAATGAAAGTTTGTATCGAGCTACGATTTAAACGAGTTCCACGCGGACGGAGTCGCGGGCAGAAGCTAGTATTATAAATGCGAAAGTGTGTCTGTCTGTTTGTCTGTTACCTCTTCACGCTTAAACCGCTGAACCGATTGAGATGAAATTTGGTATGGAGATAGTTTGAATCCCGGGGAAGGACATAGGATAGTTTTTATCCCGGAAATCATCACCCGAGGGGGTGAAATACGGATGAAAGTTTGTATCGAGCTACGATATAAACGAGTTCCACGCGGACGGAGTCGCGGGCAGAAGATAGTTCCACATAAAGTTAAATGTAAATGTAAGTAATGTAACATTCTCATCATCCTCCCAGCGTTATTCCCGGTACTGCCCCTAAAGCCCGGGGTTCGCTTTGACACTTAATCCCAAGATTTGCCATAGGCACTAGTTTTACGAAAGCGACTGCCATCTGACTTTCCAACCTATAAGGTAAACTAGACCTTATTGGGATTAAACCGGTTTCCTCACGATGTTTTCCTTCACCGAAAAGATAACGGTAATTATAATAGCTCCGTAGTTCTTAAATGTAACACTAAGAATTAAATTTTATGTACTACTAGCTTCCGCCCGCGACTTCGTCCGCGTGGACCCGGGATAAAAACTATCCTATATTTTAATCCAGGCTATAAACTATCTTCGTGCAAAATTTCATTCAAATCGGTTCAGCCGTTTAAGCGTGATTGAGTAACAAACATCCAAACATCTAAACTTTCGCATTTATAATATTATATAGTAGGATTCTGACGTGTAAAATATCGCATTTTATGAACTATCTGCATGTGTATTAATAGCGGACAAAGTCTACGTTTCTTCATTTATCTAGGACATCAAATGGCAATATTGTAGTAGTTTAATTATATCGATCATTAGGTGCTTTCCAGAACATTACAACCCATTTTTAGGGTTCCGTAGTCGACTAGGAACCCTTATGGTTTCGCTTTGTCTGTCCGTCCGTCCGCGGATAATCTCAGTAACCGTTAGCACTAGAAAGCTGAAGTTTGGTACTAATATGTATATCAATTACGCCGACAAATTGGTAAAATAAAAAGTGTTTTTTTTTATTAGGGTACCTATACGTAACGTGGGGTGTTTTTTTTTCATTTCAACCCTAACGTGTGATATATTTTTGGATAGGTATTTAAAAATGAATAGGAGTTTGCTAAAAACATTATTTGATAATGTTAATATTTTCGGAGATAATCGCTGCAGAAGTTAAAAAAAATGTGCCCCCCCCTCTAACTTTTGAATCATAAGTTTTAAAAATATGAAAAAATCTCAAAAGTAGAACTTTATAGGAAAAATATTTTGAACTTGATAGGTTGAATAGTTTTTGAAAACAATTACTAAATAATTTCTGAACTAAGTTTGTAATTTAACCGTATAAGCAGGTGTTTATTATACCTGTAATTTCTACAAAATCACAATGAAATGACGTGCTTTCTAATAAAGTAAAAAACGGTAAATATCGGTTCACGCAATAAAGAATTATCCCATAAAAATAATCTTCCATACTTTATGCTCGCACGCAATGGTTTACTTAATCTGCCGATAGATGTCGCTGTACGCGGAACGCTCACATTGTACATGGCGCTGTTAAGATTTTTCCTGATTTAATGGGGTCGGAGCAGGTGCGCCCATACATTAGGTCGAAAATTAGTCGTGCTCGAATTGTCATAGTTGTCTTTGGTCGTTCGTTGTCTAATAATAAAATTGTTCGCCAAGTATTGCTTGTATTGTGTCTGTCTATAATACATGGTCGATTTGATTTGGGAATTTGAACTCTCTTGCTCATTCGATTCACGGAACGGGCTACGGAACCCTACACTGAGCGTGGCCCAACACGCTTTTGGCCGGTTTTTTAGGTTTCAAAATGATTATATGATATTTGATCTAACGATTTTTCTGATGAAGGTTAGTTTGTATCTATATCCCGTCTGTTAAAGTATTATTTATTGTTTCCATATTATAGGTACTAGTAGTATAGTCCATTTTAGATAACATTAGATTAGAATTTAGAGGCAGGGGTTACAAATAAACATTGTCTGTGAAGTGTTCAGTAAAAGAAGATTATGACGGCGGCTGATAGTATAGGTAATTCATTGTTAGGGAGAAGACCTAGGCGAATTCTTAGATCTAAAAGAAAAAACCAGCCATGTGCGTATCGTACCATGCGCAGTGTATGGTTCCGTCGTTGCCTGTCTGTCTTTGACTTTTGTTACATCTACACGCGCACGCCAACTAAACGTTGCGGTTGCATCGCCCGAATTTGTACAAAAGTTGACCTTTTCAAGTACATTTATTAAGTTGGTCGATTATTGTTCTTAACTATTTAGTTATGCCTATCTAGGATAAGTATCCGTGATAGTTGTTTTCGGCGTAAATTCATTATAATTACTAATGCCACGATTTGTATATAAATATACCCAGTATACTATTTAGAATGAGAAAGCCGGGACACATGACTCCAATAAAAATAAATTTCCACGTGAAATAGTCACCAAATCCTCATTCCGAGTAAATGTATAATTAGGTAAATCTACAAACAAATACGGTCATAAATAAAAAAAGGAATTGAAATGAAATTAATATTACATTTGGCAAGACATACTTACCTTATTATCTGCATTTATACCATTTTCGTCTTGGATATTTCGATTTGATTAAGTTATTATTATGTCATTCATTAAACTTAAGGGGCTCCTATACGCCAATGACCTTCGATCGGAATCCCTTAGTTTTCTAATGTTTTTTGTAGCTTATTATATTAACAACAACGGCTTTAAGCAACATAGTATCCCATATTTACTTCAAAGTTCATTGTTTTCGAGATATTTGGCATTAAAGTTGAACAATTTCAGGCCAAAAAACTGGTTTTCTGGCCATAACTTTTGTGTTAATTATTTTAAAATAAAACCCTAGACACGTTTTTAGAGATGTCAAAGACGAACCCAAATATGTAGATTTCGTATATTTTAGATCTTTCACGTCGATAGAGATGCGTAATAAGTGTTTTATTTAGACAATGTTTAAAAAAATCATACAAAATTAAGTATTCATTTCCTTCAAAATCCGGTAGATAAAAATGGAGATAAAAGGTTGAAGAACCGATAGCCGTTTGACTTATAATTCTATCTGTAGTGCAAAAGTAGGAGATACGATTAAAAACTTGTCAAAAATCGATGAAAACCTCGGGTAGCCTCTTAAGTAACAAATATGTATAATAATCTCAATTATTTATGATCACTGATTATGTAAATCAGAACAAGCAATCTTTATTTGCTTTTACGTGTAGATACTGATAAGTATCATATATCAAAATTGAGGTTAAATTGCAATCGATGAAATAAATAATATTGATTGCCCCAATCATTGGCACAATCTCTTCCCGGATTTAATTTACCCCGATAAGTACGTATGTTTTGTAAGTATGTACGAACATAATGTATAAACGTTATTTAGTTCTCGTATAACTTCCAAATTACACCCGGTGCTGGAAATTGGAAAGGAATATCGGGAACGAATATCAGCGAATTACGAGCAGGATTTGTTGAAACAACGTCGTTTGATTACACAAGCCTGGTAGATGTGTACTCTGTACACGTAGAACGTGAATCGAATGTGGCAGATAGCTGTTAACTAAGGTTATCTGCAATAGCTTGCGATTCGGATATTAATACATCAAAATTATGCTTATAATACGTCCAAATACAGCAAGCTTTTAATTTCTTCAAAAGTACGAGTAGTAAGCGTTGTTTACATAATAACTACATTATTATTACTTATGAGACCAAACACGACATCAACGAATACTCAAATCCTGCTTTAGTGTCGTAACCGTCTTTAGGCGACGGTTTCTGTTTACCATCAAGCTGGTTTTCCACCGGAGGGGCGAGACGAGACGAGGCGGGGCGAGAAATGAAATTCGTATGGCAAATTTTCAATTCTCTCCTCGCGCGCGCTCGGTGGAAATAGTAAGTGCCATACAAATTTCAATTCTCGAGTCGAGACCTCCGGTGGAAAATCAGGCTTGCTTGTATGCCACTGTCGTAGTATAAATAAATTGGTTTTTAATACAAGATGACTGATAGGGCCATTGCGCCGGATAGCTACCACTTAATTGACTGTACCGGACAGCGACCATTTAGAGGAGTTTGTGAACTGATAGATACATACATACATACATAGATTCATGCCTGCATTCCCAAAGTAGGTAGGCAGAGCACATGAAATGTATGTTCCAGTGCCACTTTTAGTATAAATCTAGGTAATAAAGATATATAGGTTGCTAGCCCATCGCTCACAACACACTTCAACCCTTCCCTTAGTACGACTCTTACGACACCGACAGGAAGAAAGGGGATGCTATTCTAACTCGACACCACACGAGACAGAATATTAGGTATATATTTGCGGAAATTGCGAAATGTCTGGTAATCTGGGTGACGTAACTGGCGACCGAAGAGCTGGCGGCTTTCTCACGCAAAGCATTCCAATTCAACGAGGAAATGCCGCCAGCATCCTCGGTACAATGCCAGGGCCTTTTTTAGATTTAACTTAGTTTTAATTTAATTTAGTTAATGTTAGTTATCATCTTGTATATACTTTAGAAAATAAATAATTATGTTTTGTTTACTTGGAGCATTCCTATTAAATGGTCACGCAATCCCCCTTATTACTCAATCCAATACTACGAGTAAACAAAACCCACCACAGCCAGATTTCAATCGGCGAAGTCAGCCTTTTTGTTAGTACAGATTACTCTCTTAGCAACTCTCAGATAATTAAGCAACACTTTTATGACCTCTTATTTACGAGTCTTATGGCATCGGGAGGCAGTAAACACGTTGTTGAGACAATTTGTATGACGCATACAGTTCGGATAGTAAATAACGTTATGTCTGGAAGGTTAACAATAGATGGTTCTCTATTGTATGGGCAAAAATTATTTCCCAAAGTGACACTTCCCCAATGTAATAAAATTCCTGACTAACACAAAATATTTTGTTATATAATTGCTCTTGCCTAAAACTATTTCAAAACTCCCTAAGTTTAGCTATAACATTGATTAGTAATATTTGAGTTCCAAAAACCTGACGATTATGAATAGTTTGTGTGTTTTGTACCCTTGAGTCTATGTCCTAATATTAGTTTAGTTGCGTTCGTATTTGCGCTACAGCAACCATTACGCTTTGTTTAATCGACATTAATCAAATAATTTATCAGTTTAAATGGTATTTCTGTAATATTTTTGTTCCAGGTTCCAAATTCAGTGTTATTTTATTGTCTGCAGTGTAATTTTCTGGTGATCTTCATGTTTTATCCAATTTTTTTTTTTTATAATATAGGAGGCAAACGAGCAGTCGAATCACCATTTTAACGAGAGGACGGTAATTGGGAATAAAAAGATTTTCATATCGGTCTAATCTTGCTCTACCGCTAAAATTTACGTGTGAACCAACATCACTATAGAAATATCATATTTACACAGGAATTTCTACAAAATAGTACATTACGTACCTAGGGCGGTGAATTCGTAAATTCGTTTCCCAAGTTTAAATGTTACCGAACTTGTCTGGCAACTATTGACTTCTGTTGGGATCGCAGTTTTTAACCAAATCCAACTTTCTTGTCTACATATATAGTAAAAGGTCGTTTCTATTGTTGTTGCAGTTCGAATATTTTAGTTATCACGAAGTTTTAGATACTTGAAAATGTCAGTCTGTGTATTCCGTTTATACCAATTAATTTATTATTTATTTAAACTTTATTGCACAAAATATAAAAATAAAGGTACAATTGGAGGAATTAAATAATACTTAATTTACAAGTATGTACGATTTGAAAGACACAGCCCTCTGGCAGACGGACAGATAAGCAGACAGACAGCAAAATCCTAGAAATACGTCACGTTTACATGTTTTGACTACGGTATTCATAACACGTAATGCTCATATTTAATTCACTATTAGAAGAAACGAACATCGCAAATAATACGTGTCATCTGTGCCAAAAAAATATGCGCTAACGTAGACAATATCCACGAAAACAAATATTACAACACAATTGATGTCACAGTTCTAGATAACCATTTATTATTTGTAATGTCACAAAGTTTTATATTCTTGTCATTATTTATCATAGTGTGTATTCGTTAGTAATATTGGCCCCGTTCATGTATACCCTTTAACTACGTAAACACCTGACATTACGTAATATTAAAGTCATTAGAAGCAAACAAGCATTGCAAAAACGTAGAAAATCTTTACAAAAACACGTTAAGACACGGTCCGAATGCCCGTGAATATCGTGCCTGGAATGCCAAGAGACCCGACTTCATTAACCACGATCAGGGTCCCTATTCCATTTATCTCTTCCACATGCCAAATTTCCAAATCCCTCTCATGTTTGCAGTGCCCTTGCAGGGCGTCACATGTATGAGTATACCTATTTCATTATTTCCACCATCTGTACAGGTGGCGGGTGGTTGCGTGTACACGCAATAACCATTTCTATTCTATTCTATCCTGTCCTAATCACGTTTGAATATCTGCCATGCGCTCGCTCTGATACGTTCGCTCGACGGGGTTGGGGGTGGAAGCGAGTACGCAAAAGGCATTGAAATGCATTTGTGTTGCGATGCGACTACGCCGCGGGACGTCACTGTCGAGGGACTGTCGCGTCGGGGGACCGTCCGGCGACTGAAGCGGTCCCCCGACGCGACGACGCTTGGAAAATAAAAATATGAACTTACATAATATATGTGACTTTAATAATTATAATAGGTTTAAAATATTATGTGTTAGTTTTAAGAGTAATTTTTTTGTGTCGGCGGTTTTTTAAAAGTGATGATCTTCAAACGGCTGATCAGGTCATGGTTACCTTACCATATACTTTCAATATCTATCACACGGTACCTGATTTCGAATCGATAGGACATATGGAAGGTAGTCAGATCCCCTCATCAACAATTGAAGAGCTGATGATCTTCAAACGGGTGATCAGGTCATGGTGAACATACCATATACTTTCAAAATCATTGAAGTAACACGGTACCAAATTTCAAATCGATCGGACATAAGGAAGTTAGTCAGATCCCCTCATCAACTAGAAAAGAGCTGATGATCTTCAAACGGCTGAACAGACTTTCCTGAAACATGGCTAAGAACACTCGGGATAAAATTATCTATAAAAAAATTAATAAAATCGGTTCATCCGTTTGGAAGCTACGATCCCACAGCCAAAACGAATTCCAAAGTAGGCAGTTATTTAATTGGTTGGTTTTGACTTTTCTGTCCTCATTTATTTACTAATCAAAAAATAAAAAATAAACAAAAATCTTTATTCAGGTAAATATGAATAATATTTTTTAACAGGGCCGGAATTTCCTAGTAAGTGAATGAATATACACCTAATATTTTTGAAATTCCCTTTTCGTTTTGTTTTTTACTTACTAGATAGGTTTACCTTAGATACGTACTATAACTTCTTTATGAACTATGTTTTTCAAATTCGTTATATAATTACCTAACCTTTGAACTATGCAGAACAAATACGGCTCTGAACTTATTTTAATATTAAATCTCTCAGCAACTTATACATTACGCCGGCAAGCCTGGATTCAAAACATCCTATCCGACCACTTCATTAAAAATAATTACCAAGACATTTCTAGGAGAGATTTTGTGTTTTTGAATGCCCCAGCACTTTATCTCTACCCACAGAGGACGTGTAAACCCCAGCTTATCCAGTCTTATATAATTTATGGTCACGTTACTACCTATTAATCAGGGTTACTGTTGGTTTACGATCTCCTTTTCGCGCCTGTAATAATGACATAGATAGTAAATAAATATTCTAGGACAATCTTACACAAATCGGCCTAGTCCCATAGTAAGCTCAATAAGGCTTGTGTTATGGGTACTAGATAACGATATATTTAATAGATAGAAATACATAAATACATAGAAAAACATCCAAGATTCAGAAACAAATATTCATGCTCTACACACAAATATTTGTCCTTACCGGGATTCGAACCCAGAACCTTAAGCTTCGTAGGCAGCCTCACTACCCACTAGGCTAACTGGCCGACGAATGTGTAATTAATGTTGTAATTGTAACATAATAAGAATTGCGGTTTCCTGTGTTGTTAGAACCCGCGTAAATTGAAATCACACTCCACTGCAGAATATAACACACTGGCAGAATAAAGGGGGTTTATATGACTAAATATTCTAATCGGTTTCATATTAGACCGTTCCATCCAGGATACCTTTGCAATGGACGGGGAAGTTCACTATTCACCCTTGCAGAGTGCTATATTCATGTGTAACATTCAATCGTGTAATTACCTACTTACTTAACTAATTGGTTTTCCTTGAGTTTATCAAGAATTATAAGTTTCTTAACTGTATTCGAAGGCATTCCAGAGCGTTAGTGTTAATATGTTTCTTCGCAAGAAAATACTACATTTTTAAAACATTCCGTCTTTTATGACCTTCTACTGATTGAAATAAATCGAAAAGAAAACTTAAAATTATATATTATATGAATGGGATTTTTTTCACTATGCATATTTTTTGACTTCTTTCTTTTGGAGTAATAATAAATTTTAAGTTTTCTTTTCGATTTATTTCAATCAGTAGAAGGTCATAAAAGACGGAATGTTTTAAAAATGTAGTATTTTCTTGCGAAGAAACATATTAACACTAACGCTCTGGAATGCCTTCGAATACAGTTAAGAAACTTATATCAAAGAATTACGAAGCTACAACAGTTTTAATAATTCTTGTTAGAGAGAGAAAATAATTATGTCAAATAAAAGTGTCAAAGTACTTATTACAATCGTTTCATATGAAGGTGCGTTTTGCGGAAAAGGGACAGAATAAACCCCGTCTTAAAACTTTTGACGCTTATAACTTTGTGATTATTTGATCCCCTGTTTTAATTTTTACTTCATTTCATAATATTTTAAATCCTTTTTCGGGAGAATTCAACATTATTGATTAATTTATTTGGTGTCTACACCCCTATTGCGTATCGTTTTGTACTTACGTTAGGTAGATCAAAATGTAATTTTATGTACCGGAAAATGACAGCTGGCCGTTCGAAAAGTAACGAAGTTACCCCTCCCATCTGGCATTCACAATTACAGTGCCCCAGCAAAGGCGTGTATAAAATTTTGAAGAGTTGGCAACGGGCATGTTGGAACCCGCGACCTTTACCAGGTCATCAGTCCACCTTGTGTGGGGCCTACCCACGCTGTGCCTCCCGGTACGTGGTCGCCACTCGAGAACCTTTCCGCCCCAACGGCCATCAGTTCTACGTGCGCTGGATGCCGGTGGCGCAGGACCGGTCATTGTGGCACTCTTTGGGGGAGGCCTATGTCCAGCAGTGGACGTCTTTCGGCTGATATGATGATGATGATGATGTTGGAACGGCTTAAGCTACGGTGACCGCTTACCATCAAACGGACTGTACGCCTGTTTGCCACTGACGTCGTAATAAGAACATTGTTATTCATTTACACGTTCTCGAGTAGCGACCACGTACCGGAAGGGGCAGTGTGGGTAGGCTGACAAGTCGGACTGATGACCTGGTTAAGGTCGCGGGAGTCCGCTGGATGCGGGTGGCACAGAACCGATCATCATCATCATATCAGCCGAAAGACATCCACTGCTGGACATAGGTCTCCCCCAATGAGTGGCACAATGACCGGTCCTCCGTACCATACACTGCGCATGGTACGATACGCACATGGCTGGTTTTTTCTTTTAGATCTAAGAATTCGCCTAGGTCTTCTCCCTAACAATGAATTACCTATACTATCAGCCGCCGTCATAATCTTCTTTTACTGAACACTTCACAGACAATGTTTATTTGTAACCCCTGCCTCTAAATTCTAATCTAATGTTATCTAAAATGGACTATACTACTAGTACCTATAATGTTTTTTTTTTTTATAATATAGGAGGCAAACGAGCAGTCGAATCACCATTTTAACGAGAGGACGGTAATTGGGAATAAAAAGATTTTCATATCGGTCTAATCTTGCTCTACCGCTAAAATTTACGTGTGAACCAACATCACTATAGAAATATCATATTTACACAGGAATTTCTACAAAATAGTACATTACGTACCTAGGGCGGTGAATTCGTAAATTCGTTTCCCAAGTTTAAATGTTACCGAACTTGTCTGGCAACTATTGACTTCTGTTGGGATCGCAGTTTTTAACCAAATCCAACTTTCTTGTCTACATATATAGTAAAAGGTCGTTTCTATTGTTGTTGCAGTTCGAATATTTTAGTTATCACGAAGTTTTAGATACTTGAAAATGTCAGTCTGTGTATTCCGTTTATACCAATTAATTTATTATTTATTTAAACTTTATTGCACAAAATATAAAAATAAAGGTACAATTGGAGGAATTAAATAATACTTAATTTACAAGTATGTACGATTTGAAAGACACAGCCCTCTGGCAGACGGACAGATAAGCAGACAGACAGCAAAATCCTAGAAATACGTCACGTTTACATGTTTTGACTACGGTATTCATAACACGTAATGCTCATATTTAATTCACTATTAGAAGAAACGAACATCGCAAATAATACGTGTCATCTGTGCCAAAAAAATATGCGCTAACGTAGACAATATCCACGAAAACAAATATTACAACACAATTGATGTCACAGTTCTAGATAACCATTTATTATTTGTAATGTCACAAAGTTTTATATTCTTGTCATTATTTATCATAGTGTGTATTCGTTAGTAATATTGGCCCCGTTCATGTATACCCTTTAACTACGTAAACACCTGACATTAATATTAAAGTCATTAGAAGCAAACAAGCATTGCAAAAACGTAGAAAATCTTTACAAAAACACGTTAAGACACGGTCCGAATGCCCGTGAATATCGTGCCTGGAATGCCAAGAGACCCGACTTCATTAACCACGATCAGGGTCCCTATTCCATTTATCTCTTCCACATGCCAAATTTCCAAATCCCTCTCATGTTTGCAGTGCCCTTGCAGGGCGTCACATGTATGAGTATACCTATTTCATTATTTCCACCATCTGTACAGGTGGCGGGTGGTTGCGTGTACACGCAATAACCATTTCTATTCTATTCTATCCTGTCCTAATCACGTTTGAATATCTGCCATGCGCTCGCTCTGATACGTTCGCTCGACGGGGTTGGGGGTGGAAGCGAGTACGCAAAAGGCATTGAAATGCATTTGTGTTGCGATGCGACTACGCCGCGGGACGTCACTGTCGAGGGACTGTCGCGTCGGGGGACCGTCCGGCGACTGAAGCGGTCCCCCGACGCGACGACGCTTGGAAAATAAAAATATGAACTTACATAATATATGTGACTTTAATAATTATAATAGGTTTAAAATATTATGTGTTAGTTTTAAGAGTAATTTTTTTGTGTCGGCGGTTTTTTAAAAGTGATGATCTTCAAACGGCTGATCAGGTCATGGTTACCTTACCATATACTTTCAATATCTATCACACGGTACCTGATTTCGAATCGATAGGACATATGGAAGGTAGTCAGATCCCCTCATCAACAATTGAAGAGCTGATGATCTTCAAACGGGTGATCAGGTCATGGTGAACATACCATATACTTTCAAAATCATTGAAGTAACACGGTACCAAATTTCAAATCGATCGGACATAAGGAAGTTAGTCAGATCCCCTCATCAACTAGAAAAGAGCTGATGATCTTCAAACGGCTGAACAGACTTTCCTGAAACATGGCTAAGAACACTCGGGATAAAATTATCTATAAAAAAATTAATAAAATCGGTTCATCCGTTTGGAAGCTACGATCCCACAGCCAAAACGAATTCCAAAGTAGGCAGTTATTTAATTGGTTGGTTTTGACTTTTCTGTCCTCATTTATTTACTAATCAAAAAATAAAAAATAAACAAAAATCTTTATTCAGGTAAATATGAATAATATTTTTTAACAGGGCCGGAATTTCCTAGTAAGTGAATGAATATACACCTAATATTTTTGAAATTCCCTTTTCGTTTTGTTTTTTACTTACTAGATAGGTTTACCTTAGATACGTACTATAACTTCTTTATGAACTATGTTTTTCAAATTCGTTATATAATTACCTAACCTTTGAACTATGCAGAACAAATACGGCTCTGAACTTATTTTAATATTAAATCTCTCAGCAACTTATACATTACGCCGGCAAGCCTGGATTCAAAACATCCTATCCGACCACTTCATTAAAAATAATTACCAAGACATTTCTAGGAGAGATTTTGTGTTTTTGAATGCCCCAGCACTTTATCTCTACCCACAGAGGACGTGTAAACCCCAGCTTATCCAGTCTTATATAATTTATGGTCACGTTACTACCTATTAATCAGGGTTACTGTTGGTTTACGATCTCCTTTTCGCGCCTGTAATAATGACATAGATAGTAAATAAATATTCTAGGACAATCTTACACAAATCGGCCTAGTCCCATAGTAAGCTCAATAAGGCTTGTGTTATGGGTACTAGATAACGATATATTTAATAGATAGAAATACATAAATACATAGAAAAACATCCAAGATTCAGAAACAAATATTCATGCTCTACACACAAATATTTGTCCTTACCGGGATTCGAACCCAGAACCTTAAGCTTCGTAGGCAGCCTCACTACCCACTAGGCTAACTGGCCGACGAATGTGTAATTAATGTTGTAATTGTAACATAATAAGAATTGCGGTTTCCTGTGTTGTTAGAACCCGCGTAAATTGAAATCACACTCCACTGCAGAATATAACACACTGGCAGAATAAAGGGGGTTTATATGACTAAATATTCTAATCGGTTTCATATTAGACCGTTCCATCCAGGATACCTTTGCAATGGACGGGGAAGTTCACTATTCACCCTTGCAGAGTGCTATATTCATGTGTAACATTCAATCGTGTAATTACCTACTTACTTAACTAATTGGTTTTCCTTGAGTTTATCAAGAATTATAAGTTTCTTAACTGTATTCGAAGGCATTCCAGAGCGTTAGTGTTAATATGTTTCTTCGCAAGAAAATACTACATTTTTAAAACATTCCGTCTTTTATGACCTTCTACTGATTGAAATAAATCGAAAAGAAAACTTAAAATTATATATTATATGAATGGGATTTTTTTCACTATGCATATTTTTTGACTTCTTTCTTTTGGAGTAATAATAAATTTTAAGTTTTCTTTTCGATTTATTTCAATCAGTAGAAGGTCATAAAAGACGGAATGTTTTAAAAATGTAGTATTTTCTTGCGAAGAAACATATTAACACTAACGCTCTGGAATGCCTTCGAATACAGTTAAGAAACTTATATCAAAGAATTACGAAGCTACAACAGTTTTAATAATTCTTGTTAGAGAGAGAAAATAATTATGTCAAATAAAAGTGTCAAAGTACTTATTACAATCGTTTCATATGAAGGTGCGTTTTGCGGAAAAGGGACAGAATAAACCCCGTCTTAAAACTTTTGACGCTTATAACTTTGTGATTATTTGATCCCCTGTTTTAATTTTTACTTCATTTCATAATATTTTAAATCCTTTTTCGGGAGAATTCAACATTATTGATTAATTTATTTGGTGTCTACACCCCTATTGCGTATCGTTTTGTACTTACGTTAGGTAGATCAAAATGTAATTTTATGTACCGGAAAATGACAGCTGGCCGTTCGAAAAGTAACGAAGTTACCCCTCCCATCTGGCATTCACAATTACAGTGCCCGAGCAAAGGCGTGTATAAAATTTTGAAGAGTTGGCAACGGGCATGTTGGAACCCGCGACCTTTACCAGGTCATCAGTCCACCTTGTGTGGGGCCTACCCACGCTGTGCCTCCCGGTACGTGGTCGCCACTCGAGAACCTTTCCGCCCCAACGGCCATCAGTTCTACGTGCGCTGGATGCCGGTGGCGCAGGACCGGTCATTGTGGCACTCTTTGGGGGAGGCCTATGTCCAGCAGTGGACGTCTTTCGGCTGATATGATGATGATGATGATGTTGGAACGGCTTAAGCTACGGTGACCGCAAACGGAACGTACGCCTGTTTGCCACTGACGTCGTAATAAGAACATTGTTATTCATTTACACGTTCTCGAGTAGCGACCACGTACCGGAAGGGGCAGTGTGGGTAGGCTGACAAGTCGGACTGATGACCTGGTTAAGGTCGCGGGAGTCCGCTGGATGCGGGTGGCACAGAACCGATCATCATCATCATATCAGCCGAAAGACATCCACTGCTGGACATAGGTCTCCCCCAATGAGTGGCACAATGACCGGTCCTCCGCCACCCGCATCCAGCGGACTCCCGCGACCTTTACCAGGTCATCATGTGGGGGGGCCTACCCACGCTGCGCCTTCCGGTACGTGGTCGCCACTCGAGAACCGATCACGTTGGCACTTTTTGGGGGAGGCCTATGTCCAGCAGCGGACGCCTTTCGGCTGATATGTTGATGATTTACACGTTACCTGTCGAAAGAGATGCCAGTAAGAGTGAACACGCTGGCAGCCACCGTCACGTTCGCTATGAAGTTGCTGAGCTGGCAATATCTAACGCCGAACACCCAGTCGCTGTGGACAAATCGATCTTTTGTTAATGATTCAGCAGGGGCAGGATAATAGGGACGATGACTAAAATGTTTGTATGGGAGCAACTACAATTAAATAACGTGAATACCCAAAAAATTTGAGACAAAGATTGACCTCGCTAGGGCGGCAGCGCAAAACGCTTCATAATGATACACACAGGTATGACGTCACAACTGACATTTGTACTAATCGTTGTATGGAAAATCAGGTAAATTGTTGTATCGGTCGCGAAATATTGCGTTTGAGTACACAGTTGTCATAAAATTTTGTCTCTATAAAAGCGTAAGGATTCTATTGGTAGCTTTAAATTTACTCTTGGACAATGGTTCATATCTTTTTAATTTTAATTATCCTACTAATATTATAAATGCGAAAGTTTTGATGTTTGGATGTTTGGATGTTTGTTACTCAATGACGCTTAAACGGCTGAACCGATTTGAATGAAATTTTCCACGAAGATAGTTTATAGCCTGGATTAAAATATAGGATAGTTTTTATCCCGAGTCCATGCAGACGAAGTCGCGGGCGGAAGCTAGTATTTTATAATTTATACTTTCTTACGATAAATTGATGGTTGACATGAGGCATCATGCCTATTGCGGTCGACCGACACAGATGTCGCTTTAACCGCAGCTTGTGTGCTAGTAATGAAGGATACAGTTCGAACTGTATAGGTTTTAAGTCTAATTTTAAATTATTACTATGTTATTATGTGATTTTGAATTAAGTCTATGTCTGAAAACAAGTGAAAGGTCACGATCTTATATTTTGAAAAGCACGGTCACTGTTTTCACACATTGTCTTTTTTTGTAATGATTCAGATAAAATTAAACACACGGCCGTATTCATAATCATTAATCATAAACGTTCTATAGCCTATTTTAACTTAAATGGCGTTAAAATTCGTTTGTCTTCATCTGTCACTTTGCCCTTTGTGTTCGTATGAAAGGGACAAAGCACATTTTATTTAGCAGATGCCTTTTAAGTTTTATGCATAAGTGGTCTACTACATCAAGTGTATGCTTTACATAAAATTACGTCAACCAGCATGACCAAGATTGTGAGAAAACGGGACCTAACAGTTTATTTTTCGTTTCTGATAGTTTGCTTTGAAAACCATTAAAATTAAAATGATCGATAGATATAAAATATTTTTGAAATGACCAAAGTAAGGTGCCCTGAAAACCAGCGCCTTTAGCATGTATTTCTGGTGGCATAATGTTGAGTGGCGTCCATTTTGGTGAATTCCAATTATAAAAACACATGTCATGTGCAAAGAAATATATTTATTTAGTGTGACAACACTAAATAAATATATTTCTTTATTTTTTTCTTTATTTGCTGAACATTACGTACATTTTTGAAGGTGGTAGACCATTTTTGGTATCAGTAATATTCATACCTTATTAGAGTAGGCATGCAAAACATAGGACACAATGATACATAATAAACACATAATTGACTAATATGAGTAAGATTCGACAGAAAAAAAAAACAATTTCTATACACATATAACATTACCTAAGTCAACTAATTAAGAATCAATATATATAATAAATAATAAACATCTCAAAAATATTTATTATCCTTATGATTAAAAGATTCTTATAGCGAGTAGAAATTATATTTACAATGTCACTTTAAGACAGCAGTCTTGAACTTTACTAAATGGTACTTAAGTCTAATATTGTAGGTCGAAGGCAGACCTTTAAAACGTTATGAAAAAAAGCGATATCATAACGTTATATTTTGTTAGTGTTGAAATTTTTCGTTATAATAAAATCAGTATGCCCCATAACGATATAAATATCATAACAGATTGAATATGATAAAATACGGTCGAATAACGTTATAATATCGTTTTAAACTACGAGCCGCGCTGTTAAATGGGCGAAACCACAAGTGCCAAAAAGACACACGAAAAGCCCTAGATCGTTATTAAGCTATTATATCGCTTAAGCAAGTATCGTTATACTATTGGTTTAGTATTTAACTAAAACACGCAAAACCGCTTAACGGAGTTTCAATGAATTTGGCACATAGTTAGGTTTGAAACCCGGATTATGACTAAGGATTCTTTTAATCCCGGGGATTCAACTCAGAAGGTATAAAATTGAGTAGAATTGGTTGAAGTCCCATAGAAAACATGACATGTACAAAAATGCAAGTCTCGCAACGCAGTTTTCTATCCCCAAAAATAATGAGATCTAATGTGAAACTAAGTCGGTTATATATTTATGAAACCCACATTCAGTAATATTGATAGTTATATTATATGTAACTGTCGTTACTTTAAAAAGACTTTAACAAATCACGGCTACCTATTCCATCTTAGTCTTTTTGTTCATAAATTCAAGCCGTCTCTCGAGGTTTGAAAAACAAATAGTGTGAAAAGACGTTATATATCGCATAGATTATGTAGGTTCACTTTTCATCAGTCGGTGCTCACTCGAGGGAGGATCGGCTAACGTCTGGTGCGGCATTGGGGAAAGATTTAACAGTAAATCAAGCCGTCACTTTCTTGATAGAAAATAAACTAGAAGAATTTTCACTGAAGTATTTGTGTGGAATCCATACTAATATTATAAATGCGAAAGTGTGTCTGTCTGTCTAGTCTTACCTCTTCACACATAAACCGCTGAACCGATTGAATGAAAGGTATGGAGATAGTTTGAATCCCGGGAAAGGACATAGGATATTTTGCATCCCGGAAATCATCCCCCGAGGGGGTGAAGTGGGGGATGGAAGTTTGTCCATACAAACTCTGATTAGTTTTAAATAAGAAACGAACGAACTATGCTGTAAAGAATTGGACTTTGTTGCTATTGCTGACCACTGGGACGAATCCCTAACTGTAATAATGGGCTGGGTAAGGTCAAATTAATAATAACCATAATCCGAGCCACAAGTACGCCATTCGCGGGACTCGGCACAGATTCAGATCTGTAAATCATTATTTCGGTTTCAACGACGGGGCAGATCTACCCAACATCGCCCCCTAAACCCCCCTCTACATACTACTGTGCGTTCTTTTTTTATACTTGTTGTAAATATTTATCTTTTTGTAAATAAAGTATGTCAATTGGATTTGGTCATGTTCATTAGCCAGCATTAGCCAACAGTTTTGTAATTTTAGCGTTTAGTCCCAAAGTCCTTAATAGTGCTAATTTGTAGTGCGAAAAATAATCAGTACATTGAGGTATATATAACCTGAGTTGTATTTAACCGTAAACATAGCCTTCTTACTGTCATCTTTAGTGCTGATTTGTCAGGTGCCAGACGTGCTGGCTTCCTAGTCCTATATTAAATATTATTATATCCTGTATTCTATTTCCTATACAATTAAAAGAGCAATATTTGTATATAAATATATATGTATCTATATATACTTGAAATCACGTCCTCGAAAACGGCTTTAACGTTTTCGCTGGGATTTGGGATGTAGGGATTTACGGGGGGCGAGAAATCGATCTAGCTGGGTCTCATGTCTGGGAAAATTAGTCTTCTCCGTATTTTCTCTATTTGCACCAGAGCAGATCTCGGTCGCCCAGGGACTGTTTCTATAAAACGTTTAATAAACGATATATATATTATTTTTAAACATTACTACGTATTTTCTTTCGCCAAAGCCCATAATCTTATAAATAATCTCCCATTTGTCAGCGGCTCAGTCGACAGAAAACGCTTAATCCGCGTATTATTTCCCCTTTATTTGCTAGCTCTATTGCATTTCATATTCAAACATCCGTCTTTTCTTCACGGTCCGTGGCTTGGAGATGATAACGCAGGGCACAAAGGAGCCTGCATTCGGTTTACCAAGCTACCAAGAGAATCAGTCTGTCGAGTACGCCAGAAACTCAATGTGACAGGTTTAATTTTCCATCCCAATTTAATATCAATGTGGTCGCACTCGCTTGTCTGCAAGCTGAATAAACGGGTCAGAACGTCGCCTTGAAACGATTTGATTTGAAATTAGAACACGAATTCCTCGTTTCAGATTAACCGCCAGGTTCCATAGTGCAGAAAAATCACCTCGTGAATTCAAGAAGCATGTATCAAGTATTATACCGATGAACCATTTGATAACACAGTTATATTCATTCGTAAATCGTACTACTTAGAGTGGTCTGAATGGTTAGGTTCAGGTTCACCTTACACATTTGGATTTTTTATTATAATTCGTTTGATGATAACTTTCTGTGGTACTGCTAGATTTTGTAGAGACTGCCGCAGTCAGTAAAGGAAGACTACGTAGCATAGCGTAGGTAGCATGAGTTGAAGAGCTACTACCACTACATTTTGTAGAGACTGCCGCAGTCAGTAAAGGAAGACTACGTAGCATAGCGTAGGTAGCATGAGTTGAAGAGCTACTACCACTACATTTTGTAGAGACTGCCGCAGTCAGTAAAGGAAGACTACGTAGCATAGCGTAGGTAGCATGAGTTGAAGAGCTACTACCACTACATTTTGTAGAGACTGCCGCAGTCAGTAAAGGAAGACTACGTAGCATAGCGTAGGCAGCATGAGTTGAAGAGCTACTACCACTACATTTTGTAGAGACTGCCGCAGTCAGTAAAGGAAGACTACGTAGCATAGCGTAGGTAGCATGCGTTGAAGAGCTACTACCACTACATTTTGTAGAGACTGCCGCAGTCAGTAAAGGAAGACTACGTAGCATAGCGTAGGTATCATGAGTTGAAGAGCTACTACCACTACATTTTGTAGAGACTGCCGCAGTCAGTAAAGGAAGACTACGTAGCATAGCGTAGGTAGCATGAGTTGAAGAGCTACTACCACTACATTTTGTAGAGACTGCCGCAGTCAGTAAAGGAAGACTACGTAGCATAGCGTAGGTAGCATGCGTTGAAGAGCTATTACCACTACATTTTGTAGAGACTGCCGCAGTCAGTAAAGGAAGACTACGTAGCATAGCGTAGGTAGCATGAGTTGAAGAGCTACTACCACTACATTTTGTAGAGACTGCCGCAGTCAGTAAAGGAAGACTACGTAGCATAGCGTAGGTAGCATGAGTTGAAGAGCTACTACCACTACATTTTGTAGAGACTGCCGCAGTCAGTAAAGGAAGACTACGTAGCATAGCGTAGGTAGCATGAGTTGAAGAGCTACTACCACTTCATTTTGTAGAGACTGCCGCAGTCAGTAAAGGAAGACTACGTAGCATAGCGTAGGTAGCATGAGTTGAAGAGCTACTACCACTACATTTTGTAGAGACTGCCGCAGTCAGTAAAGGAAGACTACGTAGCATAGCGTAGGTAGCATGAGTTGAAGAGCTACTACCACTACATTTTGTAGAGACTGCCGCAGTCAGTAAAGGAAGACTACGTAGCATAGCGTAGGTAGCATGAGTTGAAGAGCTACTACCACTACATTTTGTAGAGACTGCCGCAGTCAGTAAAGGAAGACTACGTAGCATAGCGTAGGTAGCATGAGTTGAAGAGCTACTACCACTACATTTTGTAGTGACACGGCCTAGGCCATACATCTGTTTCGTGTGTTTCTTTTAGAAAGAAAGAAAAACATTTATTTATGATAAACACAGATAACAGAGAGAAATAGTAAATAAACAAAGCCAGCCAAGTGCGAGTCGGACTTGCGCACCGAGGGTTCCGTGAAATTTACGGTTTTCGCAATTTTTCCTTTATGTGTGCTATATAAGGGTTCCGTTTTTTCCTTTTGAGGTACGGAATCCTAAAAAGACCGGGTTGCACTCCGGGAGTGCCGGCAGGTGAAAACTCAATGACATTGTAACAGTCATGTCACGTGTCCGTCTTACGAATTTTCAATCTGTCGAATCTTACGGTCACGTGACCTGTGTCGAATCTTACGGTCACATGACCTGTGGCGAGTTTTACATTTTATCCTTATCCCAAAAAGTTTTCACTTCAAAAATACGACGAACACTGTTTGGCACAAAAGGGCAACAGCTCAGCATTTTAAACTCAAAAAGTTGCAATTGAACACCTCAATGTAAGAACAAGTAAATACTTAACAATAAATAGATAAGTTATATATAAAGAAATATACAGTTGTGGTCGATCATTAGATACGATAATCTAGGGGTTGACAATGTAACGTTCTCTGCCGTGCGTAGGTGGGATTTATATATATACTAGCTTCCGCCCGCGACTTCGTCCGCGTGGACCCGGGATAAAAACTATCCTATATTATAATCCAGGCTATAAACTATCTTCGTGCAAAATTTATTCAAATCGGTTCAGCCGTTTAAGCGTGATTGAGTAACAAACATCCAAACATCTAAACTTTCGCATTTATAATATTAGTATATAGTATATAGTATATATATATATTACTATATTTTATTAAATCAGTATAATTAAATTTACAAGATTTACTTTCCTTAGCCACTATCGGAAACCTAGGTAGGTTTATATAATAGCTGGCGAGATCGCATCGCACGGATCGATCCGCACTAACAATAGATTAACATGACACTGGTATTAATTTATATGCACTTACTTATATTATCTATCTACTCAAGTTTGTACAATGAACAATGTACTTTACAATTTAAATTGAGATTGACATTACCTGGAGGTAATATTTTTTAGTAACAATTTTCCCAGGGTTATCAATTATACCTCATAAGTCATTCTGTATATGCTTAGGTAGGTTGTTAAGTATATCAGGTATTAAACAGGTGTTGGTTCTTCTCCCGTAGTTATTGTTTACACTAGGCTTATATGACTTGCCATGCTAAAAATGAAAGTTAGACCGGATTAGCGCGCGTAATACAGAGCGTTGCGTAATCAACCCGATGGTACCTACACAAATGAAAGTGAGTATACCATTCGCCGATAAACGTAATGTTTGGCGAAACTGAAATAAATGTAAACCGTACCATACTTTTTTTCTTAAAAAAAAAATTGCTGCCCCGAATTTGAATTTTAGTAGCCCAAGAACCTTTACCAAAACTTATTGACCCAATTTGCTTGCCTTATGGCGTGCTACTACTTACGAATTGTAAACGAATTATTCCGGTCATTCAGGCTATACACTTATTTTATATACCTTGGTGAACCATATTCGTTCAAATAATTTACGTTCAGAGCTTTAACATAAAAACGATCGTGAATGTAGATCAAATTTCTGACCATTGAGAGGAGAATAAATAGATCGGCGATGGTCCCAAGGTCAAGCAACATCGACCGACTGAACATTAGAGGGCATGTCAAACCAGTGTTCCTGGTTGTAGTCTACGACAGCAGTCATTCTGCCGTGTGACCCTGAAATTGTCTATTTACATGAGAAAGCGTATCCCTAATAAGGTCTAGCCTAGTATTTGCCAAAGCGCTACTATTTGAGGTGGATCTCAAATAGTAGCGCTTTGGCAAATACTGCTTTAGCAAGTCTTGGGACTTGAATCCGAGCTCTTTCAGGATTAACGGTTCGGCGATAAAATGGATGAACGGACACTGGCTGAAAATATAATTAACATTTTGGAAGTTCTCAAATTGCATTACTTTTGTATTCGAGTTTCCTGCAACTAGGTAATTGCTGACGACGTAATCCTACCAAAGGCCCGGGTATGAACACGAATATTGTCAGAGCTCAAAGGGAAAACCAAATTATTACCCGAATATGAAAGTTCTCTCTTTTCATTAGTAGCTTGAAAAGCAAAATTTGGAGGGAAATATTGATTCTCCGATGTCACAAACAACGACACTCAATACAAATTCAATTGAAAGAAAAGCAGTCACTCTTACACAATGGCTACGTGCGCGCAAAAAAACAAGCGTATAAAGCTTAACACTTAAAGCTTTCCCGTCACTTTTTCAGTACAGTTACTAAATGCCGCGCAAAGTTTGAACGCGCCTACAGGCTAGAAAAGTAAATACGCCAAACAAAACGGCGAAAATATTACCTTATCTTTCTCGAATACTCCAATAGTGTGCAACGTTCCATTTGTGCGCGAACGTCACTTGAAGTCAAGGATTTTAGGCGTCGGATTTTGTTTCAGGCCCCATAGAACAAACGTAAATTAAAAAAAGTCCTTTTCGTTAAATTAACATTCAGGTGAGTTAAATTTTAGTTTTGAACATAAATTTCATGAAATATTCTATTAATTCAAAGTCAAAAAGGATGATTTAAAGCTGGTCCTGTTTTTGTGACATTATCGATTGTATAGGTATAGGTAACTACGTACCATTTAGCATGTCATAATAAACGGACAGTGCCGACTTGTATGGCTACATAGTTTGTTTTACATTGTGGCAGAAAACGTACGTTGCCATTATTACCTTAAATTAGTTTTTTATTAACTGTCATTTTTATGGGATGTTGTTGCTTTGGAGTTGTAAATTACATTATTTTTATCCGTTTTTCACAAAGGCGTCAAAAACTTCATGGCGCGCAGAAAAAATAATGGCGATGCTTCCGCCATCTGACTTGGAAGAGTTCAGTGAAAAATCTTGCACAACATTAAATGACTGAACCAGAGTTCTCACGTAACGTTTCTAACGCGCGTTAGGACAATTGAACTGTCATTTTTCTATATAAAAATGACATTTAGATCTACCTGACGCGCGTACAATGCGTTACGTGAGCCCGTCTACAAGTAACTTTCCTCAACAACAAATACAACTGGGCAAGAGAGATGCTGATGAGTTGAGTGTGTTAATTTGGACTTGTAAGTCGGAACCATCGGGGCCAACTACTAGCTGGCTTCTTGGAGAAAAAGTGAATCTACATGATGAATTATTTCTTCAAGAAACGCGCGCACAGAAAGTGGACCTGGCTGAGAGGCTTAGGAGACGGTGCAACTAAAAACGAGACTGCATGACTTCATCCTGTCGACGAGGAAGGATACATTAATATTATTATACCGACTGAATAAAAGTATAGGTAATTAATTTTGTATTAAGGGGCTCCCATACGCCAATGACCTTCGATCTGAATCCTTTTTTTTTTTTTTTTTTTTTCTTTTTTTTAACGTTGGGGAAATGCATTTACGCATCCCGTCCTATCCGGGGAGGCAGGACGGGTATGACGGACTAACCGAAACTGGACTACCGTCTAAAACCAGGCGTCGCAGGATCGCTCTTGGCATTCAACTGCGTACATCGATCTGAATCCCTTAGTTTTCTCATATTTTTTGTAGCTTATTATAGTAAAAATAGTAAAAAAATATTTCAGAGTAGATACATTCACATATGCCCTTACACAAAAAACAGTGGCTCACAGTAGGCTAAGCCTGTCCTGTGACACCACATTATTAAATCACGAAAGTGCATCATTAAATACATTAAAGATAATTTAACATTTGCATTAACACAGTTATTTATATTTGGAGTTGAATAGTTAAGATAATTCAGAATTTGTGTGTGTGTGTGTGTGAGTATGTGTGTGTGTGTAAGTTTGAGTATGTGTGAGTGTGTGTGTCTGTGTCAGTAGATTACTCGTAGTAAGTTTTCAGTTTCTCTGTATTCCAAGCCGTTCAACTATTCTCTGATTTTAAATTTAGTCTGTCGTATGCTTAGAAGTTTAAAGTCACTGCCACATTATATTAACAACAACGGATTTAGGCAAAATAGTATCCCATATTTACTTCAAAGTTCATTGTTTTCGAGATATTTGGCATCGAAGTTGAACAATTTTAGGCCAAAAAACTTAGATCTTACACGTCAATAGAGATACGAAATAAGTGATTGTTTAGACATGTTTAGAAAAATCATACAAAATTAAGTATTCGTTTGTTTCAAAATCCGGTGAAAATGAAAAAATTGAAGAACCGATAGCCGTTTGATTTGTAATTCTATCTGTAGTGCAAAAGTAGGAGATACGATTCAAAACCTGTCAAAAATCGATGAAAACCTCGGGTAGCAACGCTGCTAACGAAATTACGTTCGAGTCAGGCTCGAAGCATTAAGTTTTTCAATTTTTCCTTTAATTTAAAAATGTATAATTTCGTTACCAGCATTGCTGCTTACTACCAAATTAATTTAGTATGAGGTGGCGCATCGTTACTGACGATTTCTCAATATAATTTGAGACGTTGGTGCCGTTAAGAATCCTACGTCTTTTGATAGATGTCGTTACACGCCTGAGATTCTAGGAAGGAACTGATTAAAAGATTTAGTAACCGATACAGATTGTTCCGATAGCTCAGTTGGTTAGTAGCGACGGGCCATGAATGCCTGTGGTCGCCGGTTCGAGTCCGCTCAAGTTTTTCAATTTTTTAAGTAAAAAAATTTGTATAGGTAATGTATCGGAAACTTCCACCGAGTGGCAGACGTCACATATCAAACACACACCTTGCTAAATCGTGAAGCGAACCCACCAGACCAGAGCCCAACGTGATCATCCTATAACAAACCAATCGTTCATTTAATTTGAACCCGAGGCACAGTCACGCTTCCACGTCCTAAGTACCTACTCGTAAAGGTTGAGTTAACTCAGATTTACTGCACTTGTTGGAAAATAAAAAGTTTCTCCCCGTGAACTGTTTGGCTTTACGTCCTTTTAAAATAAGTTTTACTGTTTAATCCGCCATTCATTAACTTGGCAACTTAACTAACGGACTTACGGAAAGAAATCTCAACGTATCCTGCCACCGTACGCTTATTTACATTATCTTAATTACAATTGTACACTATGTCTTCATTTTAACAAGAGATTAGAATACCTACGCATTGTAAGCAATATTTTAACGTGGGATGATAAGTTTTGAATCTGGCTCAAAAGATATCAAATGCACCATATTCCGTTTTGATAAGGTGAAAAATATAAACATCTCTTTAAAGTCGACTGTACAGATTTAACGTAAGTACAAAAATAAGAGCAGCCAGAAACTAGCTAAACATACTATTAAAATAACGATAATAAGTATATCATTTGATCAGTTGAGGCTTTTATTCCAATATGCACTTATACCCAATATTCAACTCCTTAATTCCTTATAGTTACACGTATTGCTCACCACTGTAGTTTTTAATGAAGACTAGAAGCTTCAAACAGTGTCGTGTCAAGCACTGGGACGTTTACCTTGAGCTTTGTATTGTAAATTGTAATATGTTTACACAAATGCAGCTGTTCACTATATCTGTAAAATAGCCTAGCTACATAACTTGAAAATACTGTCTTTATGTAATGTAAGGTCAGTCGGGGCAAGTGCGCCACCGGGGTAAGTGCGATTTCATCAAACATATTGAAATTTATTGCTATTTTGGTGCTATTAGACATCTTAAATGATCATCGTTATCATCATATCAGCCAGAAGACGTCCAGTGGCAGACATAGGCCTCCCCCAAAGAGTGTCACAATGACCGGTCCTGTATGATAGGCGCATTTACCCCGTTGGCGCACTTGCCCCGACTGACCTTAGTTAGTTTTTAGTAATTTTATTGATTTAAAATAAATATAAAATAAATATTAGGCGACAATCTTACACAAATCGACCTAGTCCCAAACTAAGCAAAGCTTGTACTATGGGTACTAGACGACGATAAACATACTTATATAGATAAATAAATACTTAAATAAACATAGAAAACAACCATGACTCAGGAACAAATATTCGTGCCCATCACACAAATAAATGCCCTTACCGGGATTTGAACCCAGGACCTCTTGCTTCGTAGGCACTACCAACTAGGCTAAAGCGGTCGTCAAATGATTCGTTGATTGGTCGTGATTTAAATGAATAAAGAAGTAATGTTTATTACTTACTTAAAAAAATGAATATCCGTAATACCACTGCTCTTCTTCAGCTCAGTGGCTCTGATGAATTATATCAGTTCATAAATTAAGGAAATTTACGAAAAGTACGTAATGCCAGCAAAGGGCCATTTGTATGTTTTTAATGAAGCCGTTAGTAACAAAGCTATTCTTCGTAGCTTGATTAATATGCTGTGTTGATGTATTCCTTGATTAAATTCCCATGAGCATAGAGTAAGTTTTCACTAAGTTTTTTTTCTAACGTACAATAATATTAACGATTTTATAATATTAACGAATGTACAGTCAAGGGCACCAATATGTATACACCACAAAGTCTCAAAAATATGTAGGCAGACCTTATTTCTGCAACAATAAGGTTGTAGTATACATATCTATGAAACTTTGAATGAATACATATTGGTGGTTTTTGACAGTACGAATACCTCAATGTAGATATTGTGAAATCCTCATCTGACGAAATTGGGTAGGTATAGATATGGTTGCCAAATTATGAGATAATATCATTAGACCATTACTGTAGACTCCGATTACATTATTATTATGATCACCTATCTATTGTAATAATAATAGTACATTGTGATATAAGTGAGGTATGTTGATAATTACATCAGAGGCAAAATTATAAATACGCGAGCCGCAGGTGAGCGTGATAAGAGAGCCAAGGATGTAATTATCAAAGCTCAGACTTTTCATACGACGTTTTTCAACACATTTTGCGAGGAAATAATCCTTTTAATAAGAAGGCAATTTTATAGGCCTGCAAAGCTATTTTCTTTACTTATTGATACATATACATCGCCAAGAATTTCCAGTGGCGTCCATTCTGTTTATCACTTTTCTAGTCCGCATTTTTGTTAATAACCAAACACGCATTAACAATGTTTACAAATATCTGTAATAACCTATAATGACGCTGCTTTTGTCGTGAAGTTTGCGCAGTGCGCGCGCATTAGATGAACAGGCAATACAAAATAAAATATATATTATCGTTTTAAAATTTTATCTTTATTAATTCATGTAAAATGTTATCAAAAGTGAACAGATTTACTAAATCAAACGTTTCTATATCATATCCAAAAATAATTAGTCAATTAATTAACACAAATTAATTTGTTTAGTCGAGTAAGAATCCATTTGCCGAGAATTAAACAAAAGCTGTACATTCTGTACAACCCGGTTAATTTAAGAATGCACCGTGTGCATGCATACATCTTGCTGCAAGGTTCCAACGTGACTTAATCGGGATATAACCATAACACACGAGTGTCGTAATGTTATAAAACACGCGTGTTTAAAATCTAGGATTATGAGCCTAAAAGCGTCACAGTAAGAGGTACGTTTCGACCAATTGTGTTGAAATAGAACATTACTTACCAAGGGCTGTAAAAGAAAGAAAGCGAAACCACAGATATTTGTGACCCGAGCCGCAGGCGAGGGTTGTAAATATGCGATAAAGGGTTTTCTTTTTTACTGCCCGTGGTGAGTACACAATTTTACGTCTTCATCTGGCCACACTGGTGTGACGTAAAGAATATTTCAATTCATTTTAGTATGGGAGAAACATAATTATCATATTTTTTAAAGGTTTTTACAAGCTTTTATTTACTTTCACCTGTCCTGTTGTCTCTGTAATCAAATCTTGCAAGTTAAATTTGACCCACTTCCCAGTTTCCGATTGAGTTTAAATTTTTCACGAATATGCAAATCGCATGACAATGCAATATTATGATGACGTGGAGCTGATCTGATGATGGAGCTGGAAGCTGGCCATAGGAACTTCGTAATAAAACCACATAACCCCATCGTGTTTGGGCTCGTTAGAATCGTCTTGATGAGTTGATGATGGTATACGGAAAAGTACAGTCGGCAATTAAAGCTTGTATCAAAAATGAAATTTTTGACAAAAACTTGTTGTTTACTAGATTGAAAATGTTTGACAGCTTGCCGAGCAGATAGCTAAACCTCCATCAGGACTTTTAGAGAACCCGTAATATAGCGTGCGTTTTATACACATTTATAAAAAAGTATCGCTTGAAAGAAATAATGGTTAAAAATTTAACTAAGTATTAGATATTATATTCGCACCAAAAAGGCAGCCGCCATTTTCGTGACGTCATAAGAGTATAAAAGTAGAAACATAGAAACGTCAAATGTGCATACTGCATGTCCTTTAGCATAGTCCCGAGGGATAATCACGTTACGGTCCGAACGCGCGTTAGGTCAATTTAAGTGTCATTTTTTCATATAAAAGGTGACATTTAGATTTACCTGACGCGCGTACGATGCGTTACGTGATCGACCTGCAGCTACGAGTATACTGACGTCACTCACGAGAAAAAATGGTGGTCAGCGTTTTCGGCCACGTGACATACATATAATAAAACTACGATTTTCATTTTCTAACAAAAATACATTTTATTTTTTCATGACAAAATAGTGTTATATTTGCAATTCTTATGATAAACTCAATATAAAAAAAAAGTTGATCGATGAAAATACCCTACTTACATTGGTCGAATTCGGGGACTAAAATGTTATTAACAGACTATCGCAGCGCGCTAGATCAAAAAATGTCGGAACGGGACAATAGACTTCTGTTGCGCTCTCACCTGAAAAGATTGGTGAAACAAGAAGCGCAACAGAGGTGTGCGCTATCACGAGATGAAAGCTAATACTATAATGGCAAAAATCTGATGGTTTCCCTGTGTTTGTTTCTCACCTGTGCAACATGTAGATGAAGTTGAACAGACAGTTGAGCGAAGCCATCATCAGGTCGGCGAACGACAGATTCACCAGAAAGTAGTTCGTCACTGTGCGCATTCGTCGATGAGCTGTGAACAAACGTATCAATGAGAATAAGAAAGTACTTAAACATATTGAGAATACGAGTATAATGCCTAATGCCAGTGTTCATCCCTACGAAATTAAAGCCCACTTATTTGCCATTTCAATTTCTCTATGGTCTACCCAAGGTGTCAATCCGACACTTACATTCGCTTCTACTTTACGCACTGAGTAAACGTCGAAGAAACAATTGAGCAGCTCATGGCTATCAAATTGGAAAGTGAAATGTAAGTGACGATTGATACGCCCTTGAAACCAATTTGCATGATTTTCAAGCTATCAACTACCGGCAGGGCTTAAGATCGGGACACAAAATTAAGCTAGTTGTTTAAGGATTTTTTACATTTCTAACTGTAAAATAGTGACATGCATAAAAATATGTAACGCCCCGCTCGCTGCATAGGGACCGGGTCTAGAACATGCTTGTTGGTATATTAACGTACCTATATGAGATTGAAGGCATTGAACGAGCTGGGGGCCTAGACAAGGTTACAATCGACAAGCGCTAACGCCAATAGAAAACTAATAAAATGTATGGGAATGACAGATGTTAACGAAAAATGTTTCGTCGGCATCTGTCATTCCTACATTTTATTATTTTCTATTGGCGTTAGCGCTTGTCGATTGTAACCTTGTCTGCGGCCCCTGATCATATGTTCATTTGCTCAACGAGGGTTTCCAGAATGTATTATGTCACCAGCTGGCAGCACCGTGGCGAGAGGTCTAGGTGTCAAAATCCACCTTTCATATTTAATCATCATCAATTTTATTGGTGGATTGAACCTAGACCTCTCGCCACGGTGCTGCCAGCTGGTGACATAATACATTCTGGAAACCCTCATTGCACAAAACATTGATAATTTTATGCTCAAACTTAAACTACGAGATCTGAGAAGAGTTGCAAAAGAACTAACGTAGGTTAAACAAATTCCTAAAGTGCAAGTGGCGGACACATTTAACTTAGAACTGATTGTTGGTTGAAGATGGGAGGAAGAATCCCTTGAGACGTATAACGCTAAAGTCACTTAATCGTGGAATCGTAAAAATTTGGTTTAATTCATATAATTCATGTTAAGGTTTACTTTTTTTTATACCGCGTCGGTGACAAACAAGCTTACGGCTTAAGGCTCGCATTAACCTTGCTTTTGTGTGAGGTTGTGGTGTGGGGTCAGCTGATGCATCGTAACTAGAGTAACGAAATCTAGCGTTGACGATGTTGTTGTGTCAGGTTGTGATGTGGGGTCAGCTGACGCGTCGCAACTAGAGCAGCGAAGGCTAGCGTTGACAATGTGGTTGTGTGGGGTTGTGATGGGGGGTCACCTAACCCGATGGAGGACAAGCATACTGAACTACTTGTCTCCTTAAGATTGTGGCCTCGTCCTGAGGAATAATAATAAGTTTCCTTGTCAGCGGAAAATTTTGCCAATATCACCCAAAGTAGGCGGCGATTAGAACATTAAATCTAATATAAGATTCCATTTGAGCCCGAATAGTGTCGCAATACTTAAAGCTTCCGTGAGTTTACCTCAGTGATACAGATAGATTTGACTCCTATTCGAATTTGTAACAGTTACGTATGAATCATCAATCCAAAATATTACTTGAATACCCAAACAATGCCTGATAAATTGATTTTACGTACCTATCAAATTCACGCCAGCAACCGGCTCAAAATGACTCCATACCAGATGATTGTTTAACGAACCATGCCTAACCTAATGATGATGGCGGCTAGCTTTGTTCACAGAAATGCCGATACATTTTGAATTTAAACAATGACTCAATTCCGGCATCACGATGCCTGAATAGATTCATCTTCGTGGTAATAATAGATGTAGTTGCCAATTTGCGCATATACTTCACTTGGTCGGAACTGTAATCCATTCGGTCCCTTTCATTGGTATATTATCAAAGTCAATCTCACGTATTTTATATTGGCAGTTTGTCATTGATGCATAATTTGGGATCATATTTCTGTCAAAGAGAGATAATGACGAACCTGGGCCTATTCCTTTCACGATATTTAAAAGAACGAGACAAACAACCACACTTTATATATATATGTCCGAAATGAGAGTTGGGACATCTTTCAAATATCGCGGATGGAATACCGACCCCTTTTAACCCACTTCAAAAAAAGGAGGTTTTCAATTCGGTTGTATGTTTTTTTCCTATGTTTGTTACCTCAGACCTCCGTCATTGATGAGCCGATTCGTATTTTCTTTTTGTTTGTAATTATATGCTTCCAGGTTGGTCCCATGGTAGCCTACTACTAAGCCTACCCATCTATATTTTGTAAGGGAGTCCCTCTGCCAACAAACTGTCCTGCAGTTTGGCAGAAGAAAATACTGTAAAACAAGGGTTGTTTAAGTGAATAAATTTTTCTTATTCTTATTCTTATTCTTATTATTCTTTTTTTTTTTAAATCCAGTTGGATAATGAGGAATTGAGGGAACTCCTCAAGTATATTAATGTTTTCTTTCTTACTTTCTATATTAGGCGGGCGAATCTCCGGGCGTTTGAACCGCTCGGTTTTAACGTCATTGTCGGCTCAAGATTATTTCATCAGAGGTAAAACGTACCGCAGAACCTTTAATCAAAAAAGATTCAGTACTGATATTCGCTAACATCTTCATCAAAAGTAGACTCTGATACTCATACTTTTTAATAGTATTTGCTGTCTACGACAATGACGAAAAAAATACGCCTTAAAAACGCTGAATATTCGCCCAGGCATGCGTGTAGTGATTTTCTATTATAACTCGTGTATTTACACCCGGAAATCATAAATTGGGTGGAGTGGAATTGATGACGAAGACCACAGATGACTTATGGAATTCCTCAATGATGTACTTAAAAGTATAAAAGTACGTCACAGATTCTGATAAGATTCCGTTAAAATAGCAACTAATAAAGTGCCAAAGGTGATCCTTGTAGAATCGACGGAGGACGGCGATTGGGTTTTTTTCTCTAATAATCAACGCATTTGCTTATGGAAACCAGTTCATGTGGTAAATTGGAAAAGAAATGTGAAAATGTTCTCGTAGCTTGGCGGAGTACTAAATTGAAGTCGGTTAAAACTTTGTTTTTAAAGTAAATTATCTTTAAGCTGACTACTCACACACCTGCTGCAGCGGAAATTGTAATGAATTAAACCCGTAATTGCCCCCTTTATTGTGACGTAGTTGTGTTGCCCCTGCTTGCCCATACACATCTCAAAGGAAGAGGCAATTACGGGTCTAATTCCAATATTGCCCCTGCAGCAACCGGTGTGTGAGTCAGCTTTAATGTTTTCTGTGTTGATCATAAAAAATTTTTTTTTTAAAGTTCTTCGTAGTAGGTAATATAACAATCTGGATGGCGGACGCCTTGGGCGTATGTCTGACTCTTTCATCTGAAGTCATCTTAAATCTCGTCGTGATATTAATATCAGTAAGTAGTAAAACTTAAAGTTTTCCATTTTAGAAGTTTTCAAATTCGAACTTCACCATTTTTTTCTAATCCTATTGAATATTCGGCAACTTTGATGCTGATACGCTATACAAAACGCTTTACGCTGAATTAATGTTATATGCATTTTTAATTCGTTAACTCTTATAATCGAAGTCAATGCACTAGTAGGTACGAGTAAATGATACTGTTCGTCAAGTATCTTTGATCCTGCTATACTGCAGATGCTTAGTAGAATGGGATCACACTTATATGTAACTAGCTTCCGCCCGCGACTTCGTCCGCGTGGACCCGGGATAAAAACTATCCTGTATTTTAATCCAGGCTATAAACTATCTTCGTGCAAAATTTCATTCAAATCGGTTCAGCCGTTTAAGCGTGATTAAGTAACAAACATCCAAACATCTAAATTTTCGCATTTATAATATTAGTATGATAACAAGCTAGGGCAACTAGAATCCAGTATTCGTTGATTTAATTATATTACTTAACGTATCGGTTATTTTCCAGTTTTCTTTTTTATGACTTAGCTATAGAATAAAATGCGGTAAATTATTAATTATTTTCTAAACAAATAAGTACCTAAATATACGTTAGACCGCACAGGCATGCTTACCAATGTGGTCACACACACACACACACTTTGTCACAAGAAGACCAATAATACTGACACTATCTAGAAGAAACGCCACGAATTTTGGTAAAATGAAACCTACTCGTACATGACACTAAATATTTTTTTACCGTAATACAACATCAGAATCGAGTCTAAATATGAAATGAAAAAAATTAAATAACCATACTCTTTATTGCACTCTGTCAGTCTATTCTACAGTACTGCATTGCGGCTTGGGGCGGAGCAGCTAAGACTACAATGATTGGGCTGGAGCGGGCTCAACGTGCCGTTTTAAAAGTCATGTTGAGAAAACCTTGCCGTTTCCCTACCGACGATTTATATAAAGAAGTAGCGCCGAACCTTAGAGTTCGCCAACTTTTCATTGTAAAAGCTGTTGCTGAATCTCACCAAAAGGCTATTGCTTCAGTTGATCATGTCAGATACGTCTTCAAAAACGCCTTAAACATTTATATCTCCACCACCCCCGAGTCAAGACTGCTTTTGCCAAACGCTTTCCCGATTACCTACATCCCACTATTTACAACAGGGTGTGCTATATATGCTCTTTTGACACGATTCCTATTGCAAGACTGAAAACCACAGTTAAAAAATGGCTTCTTACCCTTTCATACGATCAAACCGAAGACATTATTAAAGCATAACTATATATAACTAACAGTCTGTACTCACAGACACACACATACACACACATAGATTTAATTTAATTTTTAATTTTGATTTATAGTCCGTTTTTCTTAGTTTAACATTAATTAAAATAAATAAATAAAATAAAAATAAAAAAGCGTTTATTATTCCTCAAAACTTAAAATGGGTACAATAAAATTTCATGAAAACACTTTTTAAACAGTGTTACCTATAAAATTACATTTGAATTTGTATTTCCACTCTGGTAAAACTAATAATTTAGTTAAAAAATAATGAATAGTTTCCTTTTAAATAATTTACAAATTAATAAATAATTTATTCCATTTGGATTGATATTAATAACAATAATTGCATTCCATTTAGATTTTAATTAATAATAATGATAATTCCGACGTACTTAAAAATAGAATTGTTGGTGCGATATATATAATATTATTGTGTGTGTTTAGTTTTAAGGACCCCTCTTAGGGTGAAGGCCTCCTCCAGTTTATTGCATTTTTCTCTGTCTTGTGCCTCTTTTTCCCATTCCTTTCCGGCGATTTTTATGACTTCGTCTACCCATCGTTCAGGCGGTCTCCGTCTCTCTCTCTTCCGCTTTTTTTGCGGGCCTTTCCAGGAGGTGACAATTTTTGTCCATTTTGTGTGGCTCATTCGCGCTACGTGGCCCGCCCATTTCCATTTTAATCTTTGTGCGTGTTCTGTGGCATCTATTACTTTAGTAGTTTTTCGTATAGCATAGTTTGGAACTGTGTCCTTTAATTTTTTTCCTAACATACTTCTCTCTATACCTCTTTGGCAGACTTGAATTTTATTTCTTGTTGTGTTGTTGAAACAACAACACAACTAACATTAATTACAATTTCTAAAAATGGCCGTACTATTCTTTATTGTTATATTTTGAATTGTCAAATCTAGTAACTCGGTTCCCAAGATACAGGCTGTGCCTAGTTTGGGCCCGACGGTAATTCTCACCAGTGTACAAGCTTTATTCATAAGTTTAACCAAATAATTGTAAGCTACGTTTCTTGTGCAACTTTTGCTTGGTAAATATAGGTTTTTTTATTTTATTTGTTTTTATTAAGTTTAACATAAAAACGCTTTAAGTCTTTTAAGATCATAACACCTGTAGGTGTTATGCATTAAAAACCGGACAAATGCGAGTCGGACTCGCCTACCGAGGAGTTCGTACTTAAGTACAAATTTATAGTTTTCAGATTGTTCCCTGTACTTGTAGTATAAGAAGATGTTACTTGCCAAATGTCATAGTTCTAGGTCAACGGAAAGTACCCTAAAAGTTTAATTTATCTTGATAGTGTTGAAATAAAGGTTTTATGTGACATATAAGCGGCCGTATCTTTATATTACGTTAACTTCGAAGTTTGATTTTTTTCACAGCTCCAACTGACTTTCGATTTGAGTATGCGGTTTTCACTTCAACTGGATACCTTTACGCGTTCTAGAGATAAAGGGTCTTGACAGACAGACAGACGGACAACAAAGTGATCCTATAAAGGTTCCATTTATTCGTTTTGAGGTACGGAACCCTAAAAACAATATTTTCTGGGAAAAAACTACTGTAGCCGTGGTTAGAAATATTTTACAAGGCCATAATCACATGAATTGCAATTCTTTCTTTCTTTCTTGGCATCCCTTATTAACATTGGCAAAACAAATTAAGCGCTTTTAGTTACATCGACTCTGTCGTCTCAACCAACAACGTTATCAACCAAGCCAAATATAACTTTAGCACACGCTCACGCACACATAAACAAATTAAATTGCTAAACTTGAAATAAATCTTGAAAGCATTGTGCGACCCGTGCTGAAGAGTTATGTGCAGATTTGTTTCTATATGTGTGTATGTGAGCGTGTGCTAAATTTATTTGGCTTGGTTGAAGACCGGCTTCACTAGGTTGTGATGGTAATTCTTTTGTCTGTCTTTATTCTTGGTCTGAGTCTATGTTCCTTTCCAAATAAAACAGAAAAGAAAACTCAAAGACCTTCCTAAGTTTTAACTTTCTTCTAAAAGGCTGCATAAGTTCATTAAAAGTCTCAAGGTAAACTCAATAATGATACGTTGTAAAATTGCTGACACTACAATACCCGCGACATCGTTATTTCCGACGCGCGCCTAATGCGGGAAGTTAGAGTGCCTGTCGGGTGTGGAACCATCAAAAACTAACCGGAGCCTAGTTGTATGTTGCATACCTTAAAAAAATACCTCTTGATATATAAACCAAACCAGACCTGAGTGAAAATTATACAACCATAATCAATGAACATGCAGATAACCCAAATATATGTACCTATATATGGAAATTATGTTAATATAAAAATAAAGACAATGTTTACAACTACACTCGCGGGCAAAGAATACGGGTCGGTAAAATACCGTCATATTTCCTAAAATAGTGCGTAAGAGGTTGTACAGTTAATCCTGTCATGATCTTTATTTAATTTTACATATAAACTGCTAATAACAGTAAAAAATATAACGTTACCAGGTTTAAATCGGACTCGTAAAAACCCATGAAAAAAAACAACGTTAACGGAGCGAGATATCGCAAAAATCGTGATTTTTGGATATCGATATTTTATGATAGGATTAAAGATCGTTATCAACGTGCTGTATTGGTAGCAAAGAATGGTTGACAAAAAAATAAATACACAAGTATTATAATTTATAAACATTAGATGTATCTTTCACAAATTATGATATTAATATACATATTTTTAAACACTTATCCAAATTATACCGAATAAACGACTAAAATTTGTTCAACAGATTTGGCTGTCAGTCGTTCACGTCGATTGGGAAAAATCCATTTTAAATTGCTAAATGACCTTTCTACGTACAGAAGTCACAGGAAGGTACTTTGTCTTTAAAATATTGCACACAATTTTTATTGACGCCCTCCGGCATATCCACCTCTTTGCCTTCAATCAGCTGCTGCACGACTTTTACAGTACTGTAACCGGGGTTTTTCTTCAGGACATTTTTTAGTTTCAAATAAACTTCCTTGCCCGTGGGATGTAATCGCAACTTTGCCATTTTTTTTATCAAGTCAGAGACAATTTTTAATGAACATTTAAGTTCTAGTTTTGGATCCTCCAGCAATTGAATCGACTTTGCGATAATGTTGAAGTTTGTGTCAACGAACAATAACTCTGATTTTAAATTGCGATCACGAAAAATTTTCTTTGCGTCGACAATTGTTCTTGCTTCACGTGAATCTAAAGCATTGATCACCGTCTTGATTTCATTATAATATTTCTTGTAATATGAAGCAGCATTTAACCATGTTTCCCATCTGGTTATCACGGGTCGCGGAGGAAGAGGAATGTTCGGATACATCATTCGGATTTTTTTTGTTCTAGAAGGAGGTTTACGGAATACTTTTTTCACGCAGTCTATTAATTTGTTTATTTTAGGGTAAAGACTTCTCACTTTTTCTGCAACGCGATTCAGTCCATGTGCGAAGTATGTTACGTGTGTTAAATTTGGATATTTCTGTGTGAGACATTTTCCCGCCTTGAGCATGTATGATCCAGCATCAGTTACGAAAAACAGTAATTTTTCTAAGTTATCATTATGGCCCCAAAGATCTGTAAGCGTTTCGTTTACGAGTCTAGTTGTAGTTAAATAATTCGTTTCCTCCAGAACCTTTGATGTAAACAAATGCATTTTGGTGCTTGTTCCATCCAATGACTGGATCAAAACGTTCGCCACTTTTTTGCCACATGAATCGGTTGTTTCATCAACGCTAAGGCATATCGTCTTATTTTGAAGTTCCTGCCTGATTTGGTCTTTTTTTTCCTCGTAAATTTTTGGAAGGTACTTCAGCCGTATATTGGATTCACTGGGTAAATTGACACTATGCCCGTATTTATTGTTTAAAAGGTTTTCCATAAAATTTCAAAATTTTGGGTTGTAAAGTTTTGACCATGGTATATTAGAATGAATCATAAATTCAGTCAAATCTTTGTTAAACTCTTTTTGTCCATTTTTATTATTGTAAAGCTTTTGGTGTGAATCAGTTTTCATATGCCGGTCCAAACTAGATAAAGAAGGGTGAAATGTCGAATCACACAATTTACAAAATAACTTACTGTTTTTGAGTTCCAAATCAGGGTTGTCTTTTAAGCTTTGTTGTAGCTTGGAATATGAGTATGAACCGCTTACTTTATTTACATGAGATTTTGACTTTAGGTGCTTATTTATATTGTGTTTTTTCCTTTTAATATTGATATTGCAAATAGTACATCGCGTACCTTCGTCCGTCGTAATAAAATCCGGGTATTGTGTCAAATCCATATTGTGAATGTAAATACTGACGTCATACGTGCACTTTATTAGGACTCCACTCAAAATACTTGAATATCCACTCTAGATACGATGAGCATTTGATAATTTAGATTAAAATAAACACTTCGTGTAATTTAATTGCGTTTTTTAACTAGAGTTGAATTTTTATGATATTTAATGTCATTTGACGTAGGTACATTGTTTTAAAAATATATTAGGGCAGATATTAGGTTTTGTACCGTAAAGTTATATCTAGAGGTGTAATCCTAAGAAGGTAAGTATTTATTATACAGTTAAGAACAAAAGTGAATATTCAAATGTATTTGCTTTTTCTGCCAACCAGGCAGGCACAGGGTGTGCTACGAAAAGTACACGTTGATAACGATCTTTAGATAGGATCCAGGAAATTGTTAATACAGTTGGGTATAAAGAATAGCATATTATGTAAATAAAACAAGTATTCAATATTTTAAAAAACCTATTGCAGTTATTTAATTTAGGGTGACCCGTATTCTTTGCCCTCGAGTGTATATTACTAACTAAAACAAACAAGGTTCTCATAGTTTGTTAGTTCGTATTTTTTTTTATAAACATAGGTAGTATTTTTATTTTTTAGACAATGTATTATCTTAATGTGTACTCGTATAAACAATAATTGAAGAAAAAAAAACAAACCCAAGTGAAATCAAAAAGATTTAAAAAAGCCTATGACACTTAACGATTTTGAGGAATCTAACCTTATTATGTCAAAATCTATCAAACCGTTTTGACTGTTTAGTCCGTAAAACAGAATTTTCTTGTCCACATAGATACATAAATACATACGCTCGAAAAACAGGCAGGCAGTCGGGTAAAAATAAACATCCTCAAAAAATATTTTATTTATTTATTACATGGAAAACCAACAGCGCGACATAGTTATAGAGACAATAATAAAACCATAATAGCCAATTACAGACTGATTTATACAAAGGAACGGTCATTTCGTTTCTAGGGCTGTTTGAACAAGTTTCTGGAATATTGAACTAGTAATAAGTGCCCAATGAAGCGTGAAATAAGATCCGGACTCCGTTTTAGTATTTTATATTTTACTAGCGACCCGCCTCGGCTTCGCACGGGTACTATATTATACTCGTTTATATAATCTTTCCTCTTCAATCTGTATCTATTAAAAAAAACCGCTCCAAAATCCGTTGCGTAATTTTTTAAGATCTAAGGCATACTCGTTCATAGGGACAGAGCGGGAAACGACTTTGTTTTGTACTATGTAGTGATGCTTGCTGGTTTCGCAGTTATGTTTATAAATTTGCGTGCAAACCATTTTTAAGCTGATCAGTTTGTTTACAAATAATCTTAAAATTTACTAATTTTGAAATTGATTTTGAGTTATGAGTTATGATGCCTACGTTGTTGTATTTGTATGGAAGGCCACTGATTAATACCTTGTTATATGAACTGTTCGTATAAGCTGCGGTGTCCGCTAACCATCAGGTGGGCAGTACGCTTGCTTTCCACCGTCGTTGTATTAAAAAAAACTTCTTTGTGTAAAAAAATTAAAATACAATACCTTTTCTTTTTAAACTTCATATTAGTTCTTCAGCACGTCTATCACGCGACGGCGCGCGAGCTCTCTCGATTTTTTCGCACTATCCGTCTCTCTCTTATTAGAACACTAAGTACAAGAGGTATAGTGCGAGAAAAATCGAGACTATGTCGCGGCCGTCTCATGATATACTCCAGGCAAAATACGGTTTTGAAAAACATTAATTTATAATAGCGTTTTTTTTGTAGATTTAATTTTAAATTTTAATTTTAAGATGATTTATTCAAGAATCCGGCAAACTTTCCACCCGGAAGTAATTATGTAGATTTAAATGAAGCATGCATTGTCTTTTTTTGTACGATTTATATTGAATATTATAGAGCAAATGTAAATGAACCAAAATAAAGACAAACATGTTTATTAATATTTTTTCTGACTTTTAGAAGCTAGTTAATTTATCATTTTTTTGATGTCTGAAATTTTGTCGGATTTTGTCGCTGGGTAACTATTTAATTGATAATATATCCGTTACACATCAAAAATAAGCTATTATAAATTATTTCCAAAATTGTCATTTTTTCCAAACAAGTTGTCAGTTCATTGACTGGACTAATAGACGTGCAGGATAACCACGGCCGAGCGCTCATTCCACAACCAGCGTTGGAAAGGGACGAAATTATAAGCCGTACCATACACGACAATCTAGTGTGATGTATGCAGTTGATACTTAACTGATGCGAATTCGGTATGTCCTGACATATTTTACATCATTATGTCATATAACTCATATAAATGCCATACTGACAATTCCAGAAGAGGGGAAAAGTAAAGGTAGCTGAGAAAGAATGATTAAGATGTATCTATTAGTGATTAACTAAGTATATATGTATTTGACGACCGGTTTAGCCTAGTTGGTCACTACCCTGCCTACGAAACTAGAGGTCCCGGGTTCGAATCCCGGTAAGGGCATTTATTTGTGTGATGTGCGTGAATATTTATCCTGAGTCATGGATGTTTTCTATGTATTTAAGTATTTCGTCGTCTAGTAGCCATAGTATAGGTAATAAGCTTTGCTTAGTTTGGGACTAGGACAAAATTTGTGTAAGACTGTCCGAGAATATTTATATTAAGTAAGAATTCGGGAAGTTACCTCGACAGCTGCCATGCACGTGTCATTAACACGAGACTTCAAAACTGGCTTAAATTCTAAACTGCAGGCAGATTGACTCATCGCTAACTTCATCCCTTGTTGGATAACAGATTTGTTAGACATAAGTTCAACTTAGGCAGGGGCAGACCGAAAAGGAGATGGCGGGACGACCTTGATACATTTTATACGGATTGGCAGAGACTAACAGAGAACCGAGACGAATGGCTGAAAAGAGGGGAGACCTTTCCCAGCAGTAGAACGCAATATAAGCTAATAAAAAAACCCGAATGACATTTTAGTAAACAAAACCAAGTAATCCTAAATTATTGAAATAATTACTGTACACGGTTCTTACCATCCGATGCCAGCCATTTGAGACCACGGCCGGTGAAACCCTTGCCAAAACTCAGAAGAAGTAAAGGGTAGTTAATAAATATCGCGTTAGACCCTTGTAGTACAGTAATAAATAAAATTAAAACTATATACGAAGCATGAGAGTTCACACAGTTAATAATCCTCAATAACTAACGCATCCAATAAAAAAACAATACCATTCTGGTACCATTACCGGACGTTTTACGCTTACTTTTTCCAGTTTAACTGTCAACATCATCGCAAATCGCAAGCGACATCTCCTGCCAGCATCTCCTGATGATGCCTCGTAGAGAGGCGAAACACGTGTCGAGGTTTTGTCATTATTGGTAGAGGTTTGCTTTAATTTTTTGCATGTTTATATTCAAGTAGTTGCATCTCATCTTCGCTGATAGACCAGCACGGCCACAGTAAGGTACGTTAACTTTATTACTAATTAGGAGGAACTTACTTTAGCCTTCCCTTTTAAATGCATTTTATTAATTTCGTCAAGTGCTCCCTTTATGAGAGCGAGGCAAATTACTTTGGCGCTTACGACTACGAAACATTAAATGAGGAAGCCGTGTGGCGTAGCATACACAGAATGAATTCACTGGGTAAATCCCGTGAAATTGCACTACAGTTTTATGCTGCATGTTAGGGTCTTTTAGTTTTTGACCACTAGATGTTTTCATGAGGCAAAAAAGTTATGTTTAGTAGCATTTATCGCTTTGTAATATCAGTCCTGTACATAAGTGATAAATCTCCTTCTACCGTTCTAGTACAAATCTTACGCATGAACTGGCCCTTACCTTTTTAATTCTGTATCATTTTCTTTGGTCACCCAATTGGTTTCTAATGCTCGTGAAAACTTTTCGGTATCCATTATTTAACAGGAATAAACCAATTAAAACTGGGAGCAGTAGATACAGCTTGGCCCTAATTTCATCCGCCACATTTGACAGAAGGGTACTGTACATGTACCCACTTTCGTATCTCTGTCTTTCAAAATCAGAAAGATCGACGAGTCCCCTTATGTGAAATCTCGCTGATAACCATTATCTCTGGTCATTTTCTTCGCCTTGTCACGGTTTGCCAGTTATACCTATATTCTGACTGAAAACTTTTGGCTGTCCAATAATTTCCAAATACACACCAACAAGAACGGAAAAGTGCATAGCAAGTTATAATTGGCCAATAAACAAAATTTTGTTTCGGGAAGTCAATCAAAAGTTGTTCCAAGTCGTGACTGATTCAGTCTAGCAAATGGACTGGACAACTTTTGTGAAATATTTTCCATCGTAATCATTGTTCAGCTACAGGTTTACCGAAAGTCACAAACATACTTTGCATCAATTATACCTTTTATACCAGAACTTTTACTGTACCTATCATTTTTCATTGGTGTGTGAATCCTATACTTTCAAAAGAGCGATATTTTTATAGTTATTATATTATGTAAGTGTAGGTATTCACATCCTCGAAAAGGGATCTCGCCTATACTTAAAATATGGGGGTTTACACAAGCGAAAAATCGATCTAACTAGGTCTCATATCTGGAATATAACTTTTTGTATTTTCTCTATTTTCCCCCAAGCAGAGCTCTGTCGCCCAGGGACATTTAGCCTAACAAGAACAAGGTTTATTCCAAAATCAGTCTACACAATTTTACCATTATCCTCAGGTTAGACCTTATTCCTGTTTGGTCGAATCTGGCCCCTGAACCCTTATATTTACGCAGATCCTTTTTAACTTATAAATATTGCTTAAAGTGTTTAACATGGACAAACAATAATACTTCAGAACTTTTAACGTTGCTAGACTTCTCATCTCAGAAACGGTACTGGAGGAAAAAGAGAACTCCACTTCTAATGACTGTTTACAATGATATTAAAGATGAAAGGGTATCTATGTCGAACCCCCTTAGGATGTTTTGTTTGGATACCTGGGTCTCAAATATAAATGTCAAAGATGCAATTGTCACAGATTTGGGTGTAGTTAAGCATCCTAAAAATTCGTACCACCCTTGTGACCTTAGGAATAACGTCTTATGTGAGTTGAAAGAAAGATACAAGGATTGGCATACAATCTATACAGATGGATCCAAAAGCGAAAGCAATTTAGGAGCTGCGTACCATGACCCGTTATGTAAAGTAAACAACTCTTATAGAATAACGTCAGAAATATGTATTATGTCAGCTGAACTATTTGCCATCTCAGAAGCCATATTATATGCTGTTAGTTCAAAACTTGAAAAAGTTGTAATATTAACGGATAGCAAAAGTGCCTTGCAGCATGTAGCTCGCTGCGCCTCTGGCATCAGAGGCAAGCCGTCACGTCCATGTCCACATTTGCGTCCGCGGACAGGATCGAGCCCAGGTATTTGAACTGGCTTACTTTCGGTACTAGGTGTCCATCGATGCTGATAGTGGGTGATGTCTGCTCCGTGAGGCCATAGTGGCATGGCAGATACTCCGTTTTGCTTCTACTAATCCTTAAGCCGTTGGATTCCAGGGCGTGCCTCCATAGCTCTAGGGTATGTTGCAGTTGTTCTGCGCATTTGTCAATGAGGACAACGTCGTCTGCATACAGCAGGCACCATGGTAGGGGGGACTGGATGTGGTGAGGTAGTCCATGACAATATTATAGTTAGATTATTTAAGTAGACATAAGACCATACCATAAGTATTGGATGGAATATTGGTCAAGGTACGATGGGGCTGACATAATCATTAAGGATTTTAAGTCCCTAATTAATAAAATTGGTTGGTTTGGTCGAATCTGGCCTAAGTACTTCTGTCAGTTCCAATATACCTACGTACACGTCACTCAAATTCAATTATAGCTTACTATTATCACCAAATGGTTACCTTACTACTTATATGGTATTGCAAGTTGAAGCTTACTCATCAACATCATCATCGTCATCATATGAGCCGAAAGACGTCCACTGCTGACTGCTGACTCCAGTTTCTTGAAAGCACTCACCTGTGACTATCCAAATGACGATGGCATTGCCGCCTATAGCCACAGCGAGCATGGCCGCGAACACACACACCCACGAGTTGTGGGCCCAGGCGGGCATGCCTGGCGCGGGTGTCGGCGCCCGCGTCGTCCGAGGCACCAGCAGTGTGGACGCGCTCAGCACGCTCCGGTTGAAATCCATCTCCCATGTGTACACCACCTGGAGAACACATAAGTTACTGTAGATCGTGCAGTGCAATCAACATTGAAACGCCATCTTTCACGGCTCGGTCATAATTTCAAGCGGTAGCGACTGAACGCCATGATGTTTCAACACAAACTGATATTGAATAGTTTTTAATATTTTCGATAACAACAGCCATAGATATAAATATAACTAACATTATATTGATAGTTACATAGCATTTTATACGGCTAATAATAGTCAACCATTAATAGTTAACCTAAGTAATGATTGATAAAGCAAATGATTTTCAAATGCGTATCCTGAAATTGCATTTAATTATGTATCCAGAAAGTTTGCTTTCACAGTCCCCGCCATCTTTCGCTTAACTAAGTAACTTTCTGAACTAAATATGGTGTCACACCAAAACTTATCGTTGCACTGTCGCCATTTGCATATTACGAGTAATGAAGTCCTATCTGCTTTGATGTGCGACAACGCTAGTGCAACTTTAGTGTTTCATCATATCAGCCGAAAGGCGTCCACTGCTGGACATAGGCCTCCCCCAAAGAGTGCCACAATGACCGGTCCTGCGCCACCCGCATCCAGCGGACTCCCGCGACCTTTACCAGATCATCAGTCCACCTTGTGGGGGGCCTACCCACGCTGCGCCTTCCGGTACGTGGTCGCCACTCGAGAACCTTTCCGCACCAACGGCCATCGGTTCTACGTGCTATGTGCCCCGCCCACTGCCACCTAAGTTTAGCGATTCGGAGGGCTATATCGGTTACCTTGGTTCTGCTGCGGATAGCTTCATTCCTGAAGCGATCACGCAGAGAAACTCCCAACATAGCCCTCTCCATTGCCCTTTGGGTGACTTTGAGCCTTCTTATAAGGCCCATAGTAAGCGACCACGTTTCCGTGCCATATGTTATCACTGGCAACACATACTGGTCAAAGACTCTCGTCTTGAGACACTGCGGAATATTGGACGAAAAGATGTGCCGTAGCCTCCCGAATGCTGCCCAGCCGAGTCGGATTCGACGATTGACCTCTTTCTCAAAGTTGGACCTACCTAACTGAACAGTCTGTCCTAGGTATATATAATCGTCTACAACTTCGAGCGTAAAGTGTCCGATTGAAATGGGGGTTGGTACTACATGGAGGTTTGACATGATCTTTGTCTTATCCATGTTCATCCTTAGACCAACTCGCTCGGAGGCTTTACTGAGGTCATCGAGCATCGTGCTTAAGTCCTCCATAGTCTCAGCCAAGACTACTATATCGTCAGCAAACCGAAGGTGAGTGATGTACTCGCCGTTGATGTTGATGCCTAGCCTTCTCCAGTCTAGAGTCTTGAACACGTCCTCCAGTGCAGCGGTGAACAGTTTTGGGGAAATAACATCCCCTTGTCTGACACCCCGCTGCAGCGGAATAGGCTTCGAACTCTGATCCTGGAGTCGGACTGACATAGTGGCGTTCTCGTACAAACACTTCAGCACTTCGATGTAGCGGCAGTCTACTTGGCACCGTTGGAGAGACTGTAGTACAGCCCAGGTTTCGATCGAATCGAAGGCTTTCTCGTAGTCCACGAACGCTAAGCAGAGAGGCAGGTTATACTCCTCAGTCTTCTGTATAACCTGGCGGAGCGTTTGAATGTGGTCTACGGTACTAAAACCTCTTCGGAAACCGGCTTGTTCGGGAGGCTGGAAGTCATCAAGCCTGCGTGCGAGACGATTCGTAATGACCCTTGAAAACAGCTTATAGACATGGCTCAGAAGTGAGATGGGTCGGTAGTTCTTCAGCAGAGTGTTGTCACCCTTTTTGAAGAACAGCACCACCTCACCTCTGTTCCACGCCTTTGGCGTTCTACCTTCCAGTAGGACGGTGTTGAATAACTTCTGAAGAGCCGTAAGGATCGGTTTTCCACCCGCCTTCAGGAGTTCGGCTGTAATTCCGTCTTCACCGGGTGCCTTGCTATTCTTAAGCTGTTTCAGAGCCATTCTAATCTCGTACAGGCTGATGTCCGGGATGTCGTCGGTGTAGTGTCGGGTAAGTCTAGCTCTAGGGTCTTCTGCCGGACCAACTTCGGGTTTGCGAGTTGACGTGTATAGCTGTCCGTAAAAACGCTCTATCTCACTCAAAAGCTCAGGTTTGGAAGAAACGACTCTGCCGTCCTCAGTTTTCAACCTTGCGAGCTGGCTCTGCCCAATAGACAGATCTCGTGCGAATACTTTTGAGCCCTTATTTCGCTCGATGGCCTCTTCGATACGGTTCGTATTGAATTGGCGCAGATCGCGGGTAAGGGACTTGGAGATCCGTTTATTGAGCCGCCGGTATAAAGTCGCATCGGCTGAAGACTGCAGAATCATTTCACTCCTTTCCTTCATGAGCTTCTGAGTGGAGCTAGAGACCCTTTTAGTTCTGTTGGGCCGCTGGGCCTTGAAAAACTTAGACCCAGTGGCACGGACAGCTTCCACAAACCCGTCGTTGAGTTCGTCCACATCGCCACCTAGGCAATCGAAACGGTTTTGGAGTTCCAGCTGAAAGCTCTCGGGGGTTTGGATTTGGGTGGATACTGGACGGAGCGTAGACTTCATCAGGCGAGAGCGCTCTCGCTTGACACATATATTCAATATGCCTCTTACCAGGCGGTGATCACTCCCGGTTTTAAACGTATTGATTACAGAGACATCATTGAATACATGCTTCCTCGTCGACATGATGAAGTCAATCTCGTTTTTAGTCACACCATCGGGACTCATCCAGGTCCACTTTCTGTGCTCGCGTTTCTTGAAGAAGGAATTCATCATGTAGAGTCCCTCCTTCTCCAAGAAACCAGCCAGTAGTTGGCCCCGGTGGTTCCGACTTCCGACTCCGAATTGCCCCACTATCAGCTCCTCACCATCTCTCTTGCCTAGTTTAGCGTTGAAGTCCCCCATGACAACGGTGAAGTAGGTTTTGGAACTATGCATGGCCTTAGATATATCTTCATACATAGCCTCCACCTCGTCGTCGGAATGTGTCGAGGTCGGCGCGTAAACCTGTATGACCTTCAACGAGTACCTGCTGGATACTCTGAGTATAAGATACGCCACCCTAGTCGACACACTCTCGATCTTCACCACGTTGTTCACTAGGGACTTGTGGACGATGAACCCGACACCTCCCTGGGACTGTTGGTCGCCCTCTCGGAAATAGAGCAAGTTGCCCGATTTAAGGGTTATCGTGTCCTCCCCCTCTCTTCGGACTTCCGATAACCCTATGACGTCCCACCGCAACTTGCTCAATCCTTCCTTCAGTTCCGTTATCTTTTCGTCGGTCCGCAGTGTGCGCGTGTTGTATGTTGCCAGGGCCAGGGGTCGTCGGTGGTGGTAGCCGGATCTTCGCCGGAGATTCTTAGCACCCCTGACCCCGCTAGTACCCTGGCCGCTACCATAACCAGGGTACCGGGGGTCGCCGGAACCTCGGGGCCGTGGCTTTGTTGTGTTCTGCATGGGGGGTATATGCCATAATCGCCACGCTTGGCATGTGGGTTGGCGATCGCAGTGTTTCCACCGAACTCCAGGGATGCTGCTGCCCATCCTCCGGGGGTCCTGGTCGTAGTTTTAGGACATACCCGGGTCCTTTAGTGTTTGGTGTTTGTAAATTAATATACGAGTACACCGTTTTTGAAGTTTGAAAAAAATGTTTAGAGTGCTTAAATATTAAAGGTGAGTGCTACCCCTGTCCTACTTGAAAAAGGATCTATCTGTGTGTAAAGCATGTCATCAAAATGTCTGGCAATATAACACATTATACTCTCTAACGCTATGCTACGCTACGCTATAATTATTTGCCTTTATTTCGGACATTCCGACACGGGTTGGTCTGGCCGGTCGTAGTCTGACACGACTCTGACTGCGCACAATATTATACTACCCTACAAAATACAATAAAATATAAAGGGTTACCCGAATAAAATAATCCGATTATATCGCGTTAGACCCGTGTAGGGTAATCATTTTATTATAATTATTAAAAAAATAATAATAGCGCTGTTGTACCTGGTCGTCATTACGACGGCATTTTCAGAGGCCGCTAGTCTGTTTGTGTCTATTGAGCCCCGTTTACAGTACCAAAATATAAATACCAAATACCCGATGTCATTTCAAATAATATTTGGACAATGATACGTGTTATATTATAACACGTATCATTGTCCACGTATCACACCTAAAATTACTCACTGTCACTGTCAACGAGACATGTTAACGGGCAGCTGGATTTGGGAAATTACTGTTTGATTTATTATTTACTTACGAAATAAAGCACGTCTTACGATATTACCGTTTAGTTACACGTGAATTCGTGAATAAATAATCCCACTGCTTTCTTATTTATTCAGCAGATTATTGTGTTGGTAATTGCCACGTTTAGACGAATATGTACGTAGGTGAAGCGTCCAACCGTGAATCACATGCTAATATCGTATAGAAGAAAAGTCTCAGATTGTAGCTTTGTAAGTTTGTACGCCTCTGGAACAAGTAATCAGCGGGTGTAGCACGGTTGCCATTTTATCACTTATCGTTGTGGATAAGGCACCCGTCACTCTCGCAGTCGTATCTTGTCAGAGCGTGATGGGCGTCTTTACCACAACGATAAGTGATAAAATGGCAACCATGCTACGCTCACAGTTTTGAATAAAATTCATCTGTGTATAAAACTAGTGGCTCTGAAAGCAGTAGAAATCGCGAGTGTTTTGTAATAAATGTTTTTTTGTAAAATATCCAATCACAAACTTTCACGAACACCGGTTGTGTAATGCAACTTGTAGAGAAGAACATCCGGTCATCTGGAAATACGAATTCATTTTTGCCCATTCAAGCTGAAAGGACACCACACACCTACTCGTAGTATGGAAAAAAGCTCGATGAATTTTGTTGAAAAAAACCGGCCAAAAGCGTGTCGGGCCACGCTCAGTGTGGGGTTCCGTAGCCCGTTCCGTGAACCGTATGTATGAGCAAGAGAGTTCAAATTCCCAAATCAAATCGACCATGCATTATAGACAGACACAATACAAGCAATATTTAGCGAACAATTTTATTATTAGACAACGAACGACCAAAGACAACTAAGACAATTCGGGCACGACAAATTTTCGACCTAATGTATGGGCGCACCTGCTCCGACCCCATTAAATCAGGAAAAATCTTAACAGCGCCATGTACAATGTGAGCGTTCCGCGTACAGCGACATCTATCGGTAAATTAAGTAAACTATTGCGCGCGAGCTTAAAGTGTGGAAGATGATTTTTATGGGATAATTCTTTATTGCATGAACCGATGTTTACCGTTTTTTTACTTTATTTGAAAGCACGTTATTTCATTGTGATTTTGTAGAAATAACAGGTAAATAACTTATACGGTTAAATAACAAACTTAGTTCAGAAATTATTTGTATTTTTTTTCAAAAACTATTCAACGTATCAAGTTAAAAATAATTTTCCTAGAAAGTTTTTATAAAGGGGGGGGGGGGGCACATTTTTTTTACTTCTGGAGCGATTATCTCCGAAAATATTAGCATTATTAAAAAAAGATTTTTGCAAACCCCTATTCATTTTTATATACCTATGCAACAATATATCACACGTTAGGATTGAAAAAAAAACACCCCACTTTACGTATAGGGGGTACCCTACCTAAAAAAAAAAACACTTTATTTTACCACTTTCTCGGCGTGATTGATATACATATTAGTACCAAATTTCAGCTTTCTAGTGCTAACGATTATTGAGATTATCCGCGGACGGACGGACAGACAAAGCGAAACTATAAGGGTTCCTAGTCGACTACGGAACCCTAAAAATCTATATTGCGTATTTAAGTGTACATATTCAAAAATTGTAAAGGGTCAAAGACTTTCTATATATAGTCTATGAGAACAAAAAAAAAAAAAAATAATTGATCCAGAATTGAGCTCCATAATAAAATGTATGGGGAAAAAATTAAAGTGGTCAGATTCGAATGAAAAAAGAAGAATATTATTAACATCGTTAATACAGGTGTAGATTCGAAAATTTTTATTACTCCAAAAGAAAGAAGGCAAAGAATATGCCTAGTGACGAAAATCCCATTCTGATATCTCAAAGAATTACGAAGCTACAACCGTTTTAATATTGCTTGTTAGAGAGAGAAAACGCAAACAGTGTGTGACGTCACAATATGCGAGGCTGCCGCAGAGCGCGTCACGCGCGCGTCAGGCCGCGTCGATGGCGGCGTCGAACACGATAGGGCACAGCACGTTGCCGTCTATTAGTGACGTCACAATCTACAAGCGTCATCGTTTCATATGAAGTTGCGTTTTGCGAAAAAGGGGCAGAACATACCCCTTCTTAAAACTTTGGACACTTATAACTTCGTGATTTATTAACCTCTTGCGTGGAGTTTTTCTCCATTTGACTACATTTTTAAACCTTTTTCGAGAAAATATGACATTATTGATTATTTTATTTAGTGTCTACACTCCTATTCCAACATCTTTTTCAAAAAAACAAACGAAAAAATGTTTTTGCTTGCCATAAAAAGCATAACCTTTTTTACGGCACGGCACTAGTGCAATATTTTTGATCCATCCGGTAATTGACTTGAAATGAAAGCAGTGGTTTTTTTTTCATAAATATAACACAAATGCATTTTTTAGAAAGCTTTTGCCCCTTCATTATTTTTGAATCTACATTTAAATACGCCAAATAGTTATAATTTTTTCCCATACTAAGTCCTTTGCGAATTGATAGATACATAGGCTAATTTTATACCTCAGCTTTGCCTGCGTTTTTTACAACGCGCGGCTCTACCGCGTGGGCTGCTAGTTCATTAAATAACAAAACACCTTACGAATGAATAGCGTATTCGTTAGAAGGCAATTAATTTGTAACTGCAGGTTCTAATTGTCAACGCAATTCGGGAACTAATAGCTGTAATGACGTATTTGTGTACCGTAATTGGGCAATAAAAAAACTGTCAACCCACTTAGCGTGAGTTGTTAAACAAAAATTAACTGAGAGTCGGTTTTGTAACGACGTTTAAGAATTCTGTTTGTATAAAAGATAGCTTTTTATTTTTTATTTATAAATGGACAGTCCCAATTAAAATAGTCGGATCTGCAAAATTGAGATTTTTGCTTTTCAGAGGTCGTAATGAACTCTAAATTTTAAAACCACATTCACAGATTTTGTTTTTCTCAACACTTTTCGTAAAAACCAAGATAAAAAATGGCGGTTCTAAGAACTGATGACATTTGAAAACGTCGGTTGTGACAGTTCCGACATTTTTACGGGACACACAGTGAGTACAAAGTGTCGGATATGACACATTCTACTATTTTACACGGAAAAGTATAGCGTGTTTTTTTTGTGTATTTCATGTTATTTACAGCCTGTTAAGTTAGGCTTCTGAAAAGTGGCTGTTTTGCAGATCCGACTCTTTTAATTGGGATCGTCGAAATGATACGCACGAAACACGTTATGTTAAACGTGAAACAATTTCATTTTCACATAATTTGAACCTATGCTTAATGTTCGTCACAAAACTGAAGCTGAGTTAATTTTACAAGCTTTTATTTAGTTTCACCTGTCCCGTTGTCTGTCTGTCTGTAATCAAATCTTGCAAGTTATGACCCACTTCCCGGTGATGGGAATTCAGTACTTAACCGACGTAACCCCGTTGACTTTGGGCTAGTTAGAATCGTGTCAATGAGTAGTTGATGATGGTATACAGAAAAGTACAGTCGGCAATAAAAGCTTGTACCAAAAATTATTTTTTTGTCAGAAACTTTTTTGTTTAAAAACTCGCTATTTTTTATTTAATTACATTTTTAATAACATTTTTTTATCGCATGTTAGGTCTAGTTTTTGTATTATCTGGATTTGTATATGAATTGCTTCCCGTTGAAAGAAATCACAATTCAATTCACATTCAATTTGTAATAGATTTTGCGGTGCGAAAGCCACTGTTGGTTCAGAAATTGAATAGTGATTGTACTCAGTTTGTTATTTGATTGCACTGAGGCCGAGCGTTAACAGAGAAGGAAATCCAGTCGCAGCCCAGGTATCTATTATAAACCTAAAATGGTTTTCTTAAGCGAAAAACTTTACAAAAAATTAGTATAGTATTCAGTTTTTTCCCTGAAGTACTTGTAGTACTAAGACGGTATTACTTTCATAATTCAAGGTCAACGGAACGTACCCTATAAATTTTCGGTTCCCTTGAGAGTGTTGAAATATTATAGCCGTATTTTGTTTTACGTTATATTAGAAGTTTGATTTTTTCACAGCTTCAATGAACTGTAGACCTGAGTATATGATTTTAATTTACCTCGATACCTCCACGCCTTCACGAGATGAAGGGTTTTGATAGACAGACCGACAGACGGACAACAAAGTGAAACTATTATAAGGTTTTCGTTTTTTCCTTTTGAGGTAAGGAACCCTAAAAATTATTAATAACCATATTTACTTATCAAAAATATAAACGTCGTCAGGAATGAAAGGTTCGACTTAAGGCCCTGCCAAGCATCAACATTAGGTATTTTAAGCCACGCCCTAACACCCGCCCGCGGCCTGCACCCCGCATTAAAAGTCTCGTTTTTATACATGTTACACACACAAACACACGCGTTCCGCTGACGTCACGTCACCTAGCGTGAGTAGAGAAATTTGACTTGAAATTTGACGCTCATCGAGAAGAGATCAGTTATGTCATGCGATACATTCGTCCCTTTCATTTCGGTCTCGACGTCATGGAGTCTTCATCTGTTCCTTTGAAAATCAGTTATTACTCATTTCTATATTTTTAAACTTTACTAGACCAAGTGTAGAGTAAGTTGTGGCAGATAATTCATTGTATGTACCAAAATAATGAAATATTTGCTGAATGTGATGTGACATTATGAGCATGAAATGAGCGTCGTAGCGACACCGTAGTTCAGTTCCTTTGCTCATATGAAAAAAAACTAGAGGGTAAAAGTAAGTATGTGTTTACAGCGGTAGCCCAAAAGTTGCCATAGAAGCACGGAAATTTTGTTTAAATTATTTTTGTATATTGAAATTTCCAAAGAAAAATACTAAGTCACTCGCACAATCTACAATTTATCACAACTTGTAGGTAAATGAAAATATTTCTTATTTATCTGACTAATACGGCCAGTATTTTTCAATCACAACACCCGATAGAAACATTTTCAGCAAAAAGTTTTAATGTGAAGTAACTGCTTAGCACACATTATCAATTTATTGCGCACGTGTGAGTGCGATTCTAGGAGCTCCCAAGCCCATTACAAAAAGACCTCCGGCACGTTTCGGGTTGAATGGCGCTACGGCCTACATAATAATACTGGTGTATAATTATAATTCGTAAGTAATTTTGCGGCGCTGAATAACATAGGTCCTGCCTCGAAGACGGCCGGTCGCCGAATGAGCTCAATGGGCGGTCCGCGCGTCAGAGACAAACTTACGCCAATAACGTTTGACAGACAACATCCTCACAAAGGGGCGTTTGCTTTCAAAAACGCGAAATCAGTAATGATGGGATTATTGTAAATATTATTATGAAGGGGGTATATTTTATAAAATCAGATTCAAGACGAGTAATAGATTATCATTTCAACGAAGTTTCGCCGCTTGATCTCATGTTGCTTACGTACACTGGTTAAAAATCTAAAAATTAGGACGCAACTTTGGATTTTTTTTTCTATCGAGGAAATTTTGAGCAATCGTGTATCGATCTGGTTGGATCAACAAACATATAATCAAGAATCATATATCTGAAAATCAGGCCTCATTGTCTGCTAGTATGGTCAGAATGGCGTTTCAAACAACTCGATATTTTTCAATACAGCCCCAGCAATTTCACGCTGCATGAAATCGATATTAACTATTAACCACGATATTACATAGCCATTGTTTAGTGTCGATGGTTAAATCCCCAATCTGTACCTAACTATAGGAACCAACATAACTAAAGTACGTCGTAAACTATAATCGCATGATTAATGCCGAACATAAAGCGGTTAGTCTGAAAGTAAAATATTGTCAGAATAGGCAGCGGCCCAAAGGGAAAGAAAATAAATTGTACAAACGGTTATTTATACTAATATTTACTTCTATACTAATATATTACAAAGAGGATAAGTTTGTGAGCTTGTACTATTTTATGTGTAAGTTTGTATGTAGAAAGGGTAATCTCCGCAACTACTGATGCAATTATAAAAATATTTAACAGTTTATTACATTATATAGAATGGGACTTCAGTATTAACATAACATATATTTTATCCCGCTGCTCCGGCTCGGGTCTCTTTAATACGTGGGCGGAACCGCGCTTTTACCTAGTTGATAATAATAATGAATTATACATATACTTACCTGAAACTTATTTCAAGCATTAATACTAACTTTTAATAGCTTTACTTTATATAACTTAAATTAAACATGCGGTGGCCTACCCCATGTGGTGTCGGGTAAGAATAGCACCACCCCCTTTCTTCCTGTGGGTGTCGTAAGAGTCGACTAAGGGTACAGGGTTGAAGTGTGTTGTGGGCGACGGGCTAGCAACCTGTCACTACGATAGCACATTTTGTCGATCTTTTATACCCACAATGATGCTAAAAGTGGCACTGGAACACAAGTTTCTTGTGCTCTGCCTACCCCTTTTAGGGATAAAGGCGTGAATGTATGTATGTATGTATGTATGTAAACATGTAGTAATTACTAGTTTGCTAAATTAAACTTTTTTTTTTTTTTCCTTTAGTTACTGTTTTTATATACAGCTTGATCTTATAATTCAGTAACTGCGCTAAGAGCTGAGTGGCGACCACGAACCGGAAGGCGCGGCGTGGGTAGGTCCCCCGCAAGGTGGACTGATGACCTGGTAAAGGTTGCTGGAGTCCGCTGGATGCGGTTGGCGCAGGACCGGTCACTTTGGCACTCTTTGGGGGAGGCCTATGTCCAGCAGTGGACGTCTTTCGGCTGATATGATGTGATGATGATGACTAAGAGCTCATCAAACAACGACAAATTGGATTACCCTACGGACAGTTAGCTATGAGCGGGAACTGGAGCATCAATATCAATCTACAAGTAATTCAGGGTGTTTTTTAGAGTTCCGTAGTCAACAAGGAACGCTTATCCCATCCCCCATGTTCGTCTGTCCGTCCGTCTGCGGCTTAGCTCAGTGACCCTACTTCGAGAATTCTTCATTTCATTAATAATAAGCATGGCTATATAAAGTTTATATTTTGTCGGCGTGATTGGTTTATATTATAAACAAATCACGCCGACAAAATAGAAGAGTAATATAATGAAAAAAAAAGCACCTCCCCTACACATAAAGTGGGGATGTTTTTTTTTCTCGATGTACTTGTACTTGTTAAATAGCTTATTCAACAATAAGATGGGTCTTTCGTAACCATTTTTACAAGCTTTATATTAACTTGACTTGCTCGTATGTAAGTATAAAAGTATGTAAGTTGTCCGTCAAATCTTGCAAGTTAAATTTGACCCACTTCCCGGTAACCGATTGAGCTGAAATTTTGGGTATAACTATAGTTTGGATGACAATTCAATATTATGGTACCATCGAGCTGATCTGATGATGGAGACAAAAGGTGGTCGTAGGAACTCCGTAATAAAACCACATAACCCCATCGAGTTTGGGCTCGTTAGAATCGTCTCAATGAGCAGTTGATGAAGGTATACAGAAAAGTACAGTCGGCAATAAAATCTTGTACCAAAAATTAAATTTTTGACAGAAACTTATTCAATATAGGGAAGCGTTTGCGTGAGATTTGGCGTTAAAGCCAAAATTTTCATAAGAGTCGTGCGTCCGACCCTTTGCCGGCTAAATGGTTAATATTGGGTATATGAAAAATAACATGACAGTAGTACATATAATTAATTTAATAGAAAAGCTATCACGGGAGGCATAACTAGTTAACGAGTTATAGTTAACCAACTTAATTAATGTACTTGGAAAAGCCAACTTTGGTACAAATTTCGGGCGACGTTTAATTGGCGCGCGCGTGCTGCTGTTGATGTAACAAGGGTCAAAGACAGACAAGTAACTACGGAACCCTACACGGCGCTTGGTGTTAGAGTTCCGTACCCAAAGAGTAAAAACGGGACCCTATTACTAAGACTTCGCTGTCCGTCCGTCTGTCTATCACCAGGCCGTATCTCAAGAACCGCGATAGCTAGACAGTTGAAATTTTCACAGATGAGCGTTTCTCAAAAAAAATGCCACTATTATTTTATGTTAACTATTTCGACTCAGAATCAGGAGCTCTTTCGACCCTGGTAGGACAAAAAACTGTCCCAAAGAAAATTTTCCTATTGTGTTACCATTTACCATACACTTTGTATGGTGGTAACACAATAGGAAAGTTCAAAAATGTATGGACATTTTGGGACACTTTTTTTCTCCTATTGGGATGGAAAGACATCGTGATTTTGAGTAGAAATAACATAAAAGTTGTAGAAAATCTCCGGAAAAATTTAGTGTCATTTTTTTTGAGAAACGCTCAGATGATGTATTTATGTTGCCGCTGTAACAAAAAATACTAACAACCGAATAAAATAAATATTTAAGGGGGGGCTCCCATACAATAAATTTATTACGAATTTGACCACTATCTCACCTGATAGTTTGTGGTGATGATGTTGAAGGCGTTACATGCATACCTAGCTAGTACCTATTCACTATATGTATTTTTTGTATTTATGGCTAAGCCTTTAGCGGTTACACATCTTATTTTTATTGAATACTAGCTGTTGCCCGCGACTTCGTCCGCGTAGAACTTCTTATCGCCTTAGAAATATGATTATCTTAAGGGATTATTTCCCAGATAAAAAACTATCCTATGTCCTTCCAAGGGTCTCAAATTATCTGTACCTACGGAAAATTTCATCTAAATCCGTTCAGGTGTGAAAGGTGCGATGAGATCGTTAGTTTAAATTGCTAAATCTAAATTGAAAACTCCGTTTTTAAACATATAAATATCTTACAATCATCAACAGACGTTTCTGCTTAAAATGTATATTTTTTTATAATGAATAAGCTTCTGCCCGCGACTTCGTTCGCGTTGACTGTTTTTTTTCGTTTTTTAAGCGTTTGTGTCTATTTCTTTACACGTGATTCGATATAAACGCGCGTCTAGGGTGCATAGGCCCTAAGTACTACACAGACTTAAATGACACCTACGTGGAGCATGAAAAAAAATATACAATTCATATTAATATATATTAAATATTAATTACATTAATGTAAACTATTGACACGTTATTTACACCTCTATGTTATGTACCCAACCCCCGAATTTTTTGTCCGCGTACAGCCCACCTTTCCCAGATGGCGTGATCCGTCTCCTTTTCGGGAATATTGCCTTATCGTGACCGAATAGCGCAAGTGTTATCCCTATGCGGCTGATCTTCGCCCAGTCGCCGTGCTTCATATCGGCCTTGTATCTCTCGAAGGACACGAAGCTCATCATAATACCGATAAAGAAATATTACAATTATTTTGGCATCAATGTACATAGTTAATGTAACTACATTGATATCAATATAATAACAATACTTCATTATATACAACATTTTTAGTTTCCCCAGTAGGCATCAGCACAAACAGTTGTTCGCAGCTGGTGACTCGCGAGCACGCGACGTACAGCTGCCCGTGAGAGAAGCAATCCGTGTGCAGGTCGACACCAGCTGCGCGGAGAGTCTGTCCCTGCGACTTGTCATAGCGAAGCACACGCTCACTGGAAACTGCAATCGCTTGAACTGGAACGGGAAGTTGTTCGGTATCAGTGGAATGCGCGGTATAAATACAGCTTCCCCAGCACCGCAGCCCGTAAGGATCTGAGCCTCGATGAGATTCCGCTGCAGTATCACTACTTTCAGGCGGGTGCCATTACACAGCTTCGGCGGAAATAGGTTCCAAAGCAGCATAATAGGGACTCCGATCTTCAGGGTAAAAGTGTGCGCTGGTAACCCTGATGCGCTCAAAGAGTTTAAAAATTCCACCGGGTATGTCGTGGCAGTTCCCTCATCTAAGACAGTGTTAATCGAGCTGTAGACAGCGTTCTCGTCTTCAATTTGCGTTAAAATTTGAGCGTTAACAGCAGCAGCCTGGCCATTTTTGAGGGTAAGTATGGTTCTTGACTTGCGACTTATCTGAGAGGTCAAGCGGTCTTCTTGTTGTGTAAATGTTTCAGAAGCCCGAGAATCCGCTGTTAATCTTATTTCACGTTCCGTAATAGTATCGGAAGCTCGCGACAACGAATGGCGTTCACGATGGTGGCCGAGACCTGCTTCCCTATCTTCACTGTTTTCAAGGAATCTAGAAGCCCGGGAAGCTTCTTCGGACTCCTGAGATCTTGCCACTCGTTTTCTGGCGGCGTCTCTAGAAATTCGTGTCAGGTTCGATCTCTTTCTTGAAGGTATTTTGAGTAATAACGTTTTTGGGGACTTTTGACACATAATTTTGTGAGACAGAAGATTTGACAGAATAAAATAAACGTGTGAGTATCTACTCTACATTAAAAAAAACATTTATATACAAAAACATACTTACTGAATTCAACCCCATTTTGTAAACCCCTTTGCACCCTTATCTTTTTAATTTTTATGGCCTATTGCGTGGCCGAAGATCCATTGAACGTTTTAGTGAAAGTTGCATGGATTAATCCATTCGATAGTTTTCCCATGATACCCGGACACAAACAGACAAACAGAAAACATAACACTCCTTTTCGTTGGGCTGTCGTATTAATAAACAGATAGATGGCGCTGTTGCGTAAAGTAAAGACGACTTTATCCAAATATTCTTAAATTTGGCATGTGGGTCACCGTAACTCCATCAAACTTTTTTATACGTTTAATAAGGTTTGTTGGAGTTCAGACGCCGACAAAATCTGGAGAATGACCTTCTAAATGCGTGGAAATTAGTGAAGTTCTGCATCGCGCTATTGAAGTTTTTAATGTATTTTGTATAAATACAATTTCCTTCAAGCTCTACTTATTATGTCTCACTGACAACCTCAACGAACTTTCACATTAAATATTTATTATATGTAGATTATTAGCGATCACAAGGAATTCTTGTGGCTTGTAATTGTGTAGTCAATAAATGATATGGTGTTATATTTTGCATATGAATAACTTTTTCAATTATTAGTTATTTTGCCTGAAACACAGGGTATCCTAGCTCAGGCACGTGTTATTTGCCTCTAATAGTAATTAAGGTATAGTAAAACTGATGTACATTATGTCTTATCAATAAACTATTTGTTTGTTGTTTGTTAGCGTAGTACAACAAATTCAATTCAATTCAAATTATTTAATGCATAGAAGGGCACATGTCAAATACACAGAAAAGTAGCATTAGAATAAAATAACATTAAAGATATCAAATGTCTTTGCTGTACAAAATAATAATAATAATAATAATAGTAATTGTGTAATGTCGATAAGTATGATTTGAAAAATAATTATAAAATTCCTTGAAATTCCTTAATACTAATTTATATTATGAATCTAAATCTGAAGTTGAAACTCACGGCGACTTTTACAGCGATACAAACGCACGTATCACGAGCGCGCGACTGTATAGATACTGCATTGATACTGCAAATTGCGCAAGTAGCGCTGCTGTCGTCATAACGAAAAAGGACACATCTAACATCTTAAATACATTTTCTATGTATTTAAGTATTTATTTATCTATATAAGTATGTATATCGTCGTCTAGTACCCACAGTACAAGCTTTGCTTAGTTTGGGACTTGGTCGATTTGTGTAAGATTGTCCCCTAATATTTATAAAAAAAAAAAAAAACATTTAGTGAAATTGAGTTAGATACATATTCGGAAAGCGGAAAAAAGACGCATCTAAGTATCCATTTTTGTTAGAATTTTTCCTATGGAGTTCTTAGGAGTTACCATAAGCATATTAGGCACAACTACTCTAAATATACATTTTTACTAAAAATAAAAGGCATGTTGTTCTACGATTACAATGAAAGGGCACATAATTACAATTGTGACTTATGACTTAATTATTTCTTCAAGTAGCACTTAGTTAAAAAGGCACTTTTGGGGTGATTTAAAAGAAAAAGGCATATGAGGCAAAATGTGCCCTTTTAGTTTAGTATTTAACGATTTTGAGCCGCTTGTCGCTTTTAAAATAAAAGGCACAGCTACCCAGACGTGTCTTTATTATTTAATACACTGAAAGGTGAGCTGATTATGGATAAAACAAATCGCGTCAGTTGTGCTCTTTCTACGCTCATCCGGATTCCGGTAAGTACCCTACGGTATCAGTTACCAATTTAAAACAATATTGTTCGTCATTACGAACAATATTGTAATAGTGTTGTTCTTACATTCAATTATATTTGACATCATTATGTCAAATATAGTTGAATGTCAGAACTAGAAATTTAAAAAGTATACATATAGGGTCTCCTAACATACCTAATCAAATAAACGAATTAAAATAAATGTCAAACATTCAAGAAAATAAAACGGATATTACAGCAATAATAATAACAACAATAGTACATGTATGTATTACTACAGAGGCTGGGAAGTAAGGGGTTGCCGGCTGAGTACATATAGACGGCCGAGCGTAGCGAGGCCGGATAGTTATGAAGCTGGCCACCCCTTTTCACGCCTAGATATTTTTCAACACAATTGCTCGTAACGTACCTCTTATTGTGTCGCTTTTAGGCTCATAATCCTGGATATTAAACACGCGTGTTTTATAACATTACGACACGTGTGTTATGGTTATATCCCGATTAAGTCACGTTGGCAGGCGCCATGCATACATCTTGCTGCAAGGTTGCAGCAAGATGTATGCATGCACACGGTGCATTCTTAAATTAACCGTGTTGTACAGAATGTACAGCTTTTTTTTTAATTGTTGGCAAATGGATTCTTACTGTTGACTATTTCTTTTTGGATATGATATAGAAACGTTTAATTTAGTAAAACTACCTATTCATTTGTTTTAGATTTTAATAGATGCCTATCAAATCTTTAGTTTGATGAAATAATTTACTTAAATTGTAGAATAAAAAGGCATAAGTAATGAAATATGCCTTATTTTCCTAATGTGATATCCAATGGGTTGAATATGTTAGAATGAAAATGCTCATTTGGTTAGTTATGCCTTTTATATGTTGCAATAGTATTTGCGCTCAATTTAATTTACTAAGTAAAATATATATTTGATTTATCTAGAATTATTTTAATCAAAACAAAAATATATATACACAGTAACACAGGTTTATTTTTAACGAAAACTTCCTCATCCTTAAAAATATAGAATTAGGACGTTTATACATATATCTATATTTAGCAAAACACAAAAAAACATTTAATCTCAATTTATGCGAGTTTATCCAAATGTTAAATGTGCCCTTTTTCGTTATGACGGCAGTGCTGTCGCTCGAGGCTTCCCACCGGCGGCGAACCATACACCATACAACAGTCTGCCGCAAAATTGTACACTAGATACTCATCACCCTTCTAGCGTTATTCCCGGTTGTGCCCTAAAGGAGCCCGAGGTCCGCTTTGACATCTAATCCCAAAATTTGGCATAGGCGCTAGTTTTGCGAAAGCGACTGCCATCTGAACTTCCAACCCAGAAGGAAAACTAGACCTTATTGAGATAAAACCGGTTTTCTCACGATGTTTTCCTTCACCCGAAAATCTAACGGTTAATATTCCGTACATAAGTTCCGAAAAACTCACTGGTACGAGCCGGGATTCGAACCCACGACCGCCGCTTGATAGCCGCATGCCTGAACCACTAGGCTACCGTAGCTTCTAGGCTACATTTATCGTTAACTAGATACTAAAACACGGAAAAACTCCATTACAAGGTGCGAATTTGACGGACCGCTGAACTGTGCTACTAATTTCGGACCTGATTGAAGTGAAATTCGAATCTAAGGCTCAACTGGACAACAGGAGTTGAGCCTTAGATTCGAATTTCACTTGTCTTGCCCTGAAAATTAATTGTAGCAGTTGAGTGTGGTTATATTTTTTTTTTAAACACAAATAAACTACCACAACCGCATATTATTCACGAGGACGGCGGAAGGCGCTATAGCATAATAAATATACTCGTTTTTAGGTCGCTATAGGCAACTTCCTGATTTGGCGGGGCGAGATCTGTATGCGATATTATACGGTTGGAAGTGGACTTGGAAACACTGAAATATAAAAAAGAGGAATGAATACAACTATCACCGCACAGTGTTTAGATATTAAGGTTAAGTTTCAGCGATATCAAATAGTTTCATGCGTTTCAAAGTATAGACTTTGAAACGTAAAGGTACCTGTGCCTTTTTTAACCGACGAAAAAAACGGAGGAGGTTCTCAAGTCAACACGTATATATATATATATTTTTTAAATGTATAACCACGCATAACTTTTTACAGAGTAGCCCGATTTTGATAATTCTCCTTTGCGAAATTGATTTTTCCTGCTCAGAATCTCTTGTACTATTTATTCATTGTAATTTATAAAAAATAGTCTCCAATTTTTTTTTATGTTTCGCACTATGCGACGGTCTATACATATGTGTATAATATAACCTAAGGGCATTTCAAAAAATACGTGTACCCAATTAGCGTGAGATGTTATTAAATTTAAAAATTAACTTAGTGTTAGTTTAGAGACGGCATTTAAATATTTAGTTTGTATAATAGAAAACTTTTTCGTTTTAATTTATAAAAAAATATACTTCCTAAACATGTTATTATAATGTGAACTAGTTCATTGTCTTCGTTAGGTATCAGAATCAAGGATAGAACAATGAAACACCCGTTCAATAAAAATGACAATAGAAAAATATCTATACTATTCTATGGAGTCGTAATCGACAATAGTTCGAGATTTTAGTGTCAGTTTATTTAAAAAGCATCCATGCACATTAAATCAGTATAGTGCTCACATTTTCACCCGACCACGCGAAGCAAAGGAAGGAAATGAGTTTACCATTATATGTATGTATGCATAAATGTTAGTTCTTTTATGGCATTCTAGATATCAAACGCATATACGTCAATCGATTCGGTTTTATCTCGCGAGTATCACTGAAGATAAGACGGTGATCAAAATTCAAAATGGCGGCCACCAGCCGCCGTACTCAGAATCTCATGGAAGTGTCAAAACTGTCAAGAACCGGGGAAAAACCCAACAAAAACTACAATTAAGGACACTAGTGAAGGACAAAGTAGCTTTTCCTCTAAGGATAACATAACGCATAGAAGGCGTATTTTACGTAAAACTCCATCGTGTGAAAGTTTATCTAGCACTTTGAATAATGTTGAAATTATGAGCTCTACATTAATTGACGACAGTAGCTCACGTAGGAGCTTGCCAAATGTATCACATATGGACAACTCACAAATAATAGAACAGAAGTTGGAAATTGAGGGACTTAATATCGAATTGTCTAGCGCTCATGCAGAGATAGTTAAATTGAATACGGAAAATACCAATTTGAAGAGACAGACTGATGACCTAAAGAAGAAAATAAATATATATACTAAATTTGTAAATGAAGATATTACTAAATTTACTACCCCATCTAAGGAATACGGTTTGAACTCACCAATGCAAAATTCAGATCTAGAAATTAAACTATCAGAGGCATACAAGAAAATACAAATCCTGGAAAAAGAAATCAAAAAAATGGAAAGGACAAATAAACAACTTCAACTTAAACTCAGCAAAACACTCACAAGTAATATAGAAATAAAACGTAAATCAGCTACTCTGGATACTAAAAATGTGACTCTTACACGTATACAACAATCAACAAAACTACTGCAGAGAACTGCTCATCAGATACAAAAACAAATCAGTAAGAATGTGCCCCTAGAAAATCGCGATGCAGCCCCATCTATAGACATGTCTCTGTACCATGACAAAGAGAGTACCCGGGAAAATTCTCCTGAAGACCATATGGATGGAACTGAACATGAACATACTAGAACCCATAAACCAAAGCTACTCCTTCTGAGTGATTTTCATGGTGCTGAGTTGTTACTACCTTTATCAAAAATAAGAAGAAATGACTACGATTTCACAGCAGACATTATAAAATACGGAACAACTGAACGAGTTCTACAAGGAGTAAAAGAAAAAATTGCTGACTTCACAAAAAGTGATTGTTTAGTTGTAATGTGTGGTGGAAGTGACTACAATATTAATCCCATAAATAAGGTTCTCAATATCTTAGGAAATACTGCTAAAAACGCCACTCACACCAATATAATATTTTGCGACATACCTTATAGCATAAATAAATATGCCGATCAATACAACAGTTATGTAGAGAAAATTAACTTTGCCTTACATGAGAAGTTTACTAAAAATTGTTCTCATGTCTGGCTTCAAGCCAACAGTATTTATTTAGGACATTTTGACTATGAAATGAATGGGAATGAACTTAATTATAGAGGCAAATATAAACTCGCCAAATGTATAAATAGTGTGTTAAAGAGTGTTAACGAATCTTTCTATAATAAAGGTACTTTTTTATAATTAACAAACCTAGTCAACCTAGTAGGCGAATGAAATCAACCACCGAGGAAGTTAGCATTTCCTACAAATATATATCAGTTTTACACCAAAATATAAATGGCTTAATAAATAAGGCTGATGCATTGAGTGTCCATCTACAAGGTTTTATGAACATTGGAAAGCCTATTGACGTTATCTGTATAACAGAACACAACATGAAATTTGATGACGAAATGCAATTAATGATAGTCAATTATAGCCTAGCTGCTCATTTTTGTAGAAAAAGTAGAGATGGTGGATCATGCATATTAGTGAGAAACATTCATAAATATAAGAGTCTACCAGAGATTGCAGAACTTTCTGTACCACATATAATTGAATGCTGTGCAATTGAACTGACAGATCACAAAATCGTAATCATTACTATATACAGAGTTCCTAAAAATGACAATGCACGCATGAGAATATTTTTCGATAAGTTAAGTCAAATTCTGAATAAATTATGTTATACTAATAAAAAAGTAATTATTAGTGGTGACTTCAATATTGACATACTCAAAAGAACCGCAGTCTCAGTAGAATTTAAGAACATATTTCATAGTTATAACTTAAGACTAAGCATAATAGAGCCGACCCGATTATGTAGCAAAACATGCATAGACAATATCATACATAACATTAGAGGAAGCAAAGCTGAAGTTATCGAATTAGCACTCTCCGATCACACAGCACAAGTTTTAACATGTCCAGTTAAGATAACAAATGTTCTGACTCACTGGTACGTAAGAAAAAGAGATCTCAGCCAAGGAAATATTGACAAGTTCATTGAGTGCCTGCAAAATCTAAATTTTAATGAAGTTTACTTATCTGTTGAGTCTAATGAAGCCTACGATCAATTCTCGGACCTTTTCGAATTATTTTATAATCTATGCTTCCCATACCAAAGATGCAAAATATCCTCCATTAAAAAACCTGTATGGATCTCAAAAGGTATTAAACAGTGCTGCAGGCGTAAGAGATATTTACTATGGAAGTGTCGTTTATCTCCTGAACAAGGAGATAAAGAATACTTCAGAAAATACTCGAAACGACTCAAAAAAATTATTAATCTAACTCAAAAATCTCAAAACAATTATCTCATTAAGAATGCGCAAAATAAGTTTAAAGCGACGTGGCAAATAATTAACAGTTCTAAGTCAAATCAACCAAGACATTATATTTCAGAAATATTTTCACATAATAATATACAAACTACTAATCCAAAAAATATTGCGCAAGAATTCAACAACCATTTTATTGACCAAATTCAACCAATTAATATAGTAAATAATAATTCCAATTCTGATAATTCTAATATCTATTTAACTAATAATTTGACTTTTAATTCTCTTAATTCTATTTTCATGCAACCTTCTAGTTCTGATGACATTCTAAAAATAATAAATGGCTTGAGGAATACAAACAGCACTGGGTTCGATGGTGTAAGTACATATATAATAAAAAAAGTATCTCATATAATTTCACCTCTACTTAGTCATATCGTAAATTTGTGCATTAAATGTGGAAGCTTTCCAGAAAAATTGAAATTAACAATTATAAAACCTCTACACAAAAAACATAGCAAAGAAGACATGAATAATTACAGACCCATAGCGCTTATTCCTATTTTCTCCAAAATTATAGAAAAGTATATTTATAATACTGTATCTGGCTACTTTGAACACAATAATTTGTTTGTAAATGAGCAAAAAGGTTTCCGTAAAAACATGACGATTAACATGGCTATCTTTGACTTAGTAGAAACGGTTCTAAAGAATATGGATAAAAGGATCCCAGTATCTGCGTTATATATGGACATGTCAAAGGCGTTTGACTATGTTGACCATAGAATACTTTTAGACAAGCTATATCGCTACGGAATACGTGGTAATATCCATGCTTTAATTCAATCTTATTTAAGCAACAGAAAACAAACTACTCAAATAAGTAAAATATGCTTCAAGACAAAAACGGAACAGATCTACTCATCGGATGTACGAGAAATCCGTTATGGCGTACCACAGGGGAGTGTTTTAGGACCTCTGCTATTTCTCATTTATATAAATGACATGCCTAACACAATTGACCACCCTATGGTTCTCTTTGCCGACGATAGTACAGTAATCTTCTCTGGGAAAAATTTGCAATCTTATGAAGCTGATATTAACAAGACATTAAATACAATTATAGAATGGTTAACAAAAAATAATTTGAACATTAATTTAAGCAAAACAAAACTCATGCCATTTCAGCAAAGAACGAATTATGTGCCTAATCTTACAATAGCTTATAAAGGACAAAAAATTGAAGACACTGACATAACAAAGTTTTTAGGATTAAATGTAGATGATAAGTTGACATGGAAATATCAAATTGACTCTATATGTAAGAAATTAAATCAATTCTCCTATGCATTATATAATCTAAGAAAAAAAGTTAATCTGGCTGCAGTGCTTACCGCATACCATGCATTTGTGACTTCAACTTTGAGATACGGTATAATATTCTGGGGGAACTCGACAGATCGAGAAATTGCGTTTCGAGCGCAGAAAAAGTGTCTAAGATCTTTATGTGGTATCAGTTCTTTGGAATCTTGTAAGCCCCATTTTCAAAGACATAAGATCCTAACTCTTCCTAGTTTGTATATCTATGAAATGTGTGTTTTCGTGAAATGTAACTCCCATTTGTACCTAAACTTTAAGAGCACTCGTTTACAACATAAAATAAAATACCCAATGATACCCAAAACAATGTTATTCCAAAAAAATGTAGTTGGAATGGCACCGAAGATATTTAATAAACTACCAAAGTGTTTAATGTCAATAGATCAACTACATATGTTTAAAAAAGCCTTAAAAAATGTTCTAGCTCATAGAAGCTATTATACCATAAATGAATATATAAATGATAGTGACTTTGACATGCATGCTCAACAATTTGTAAGCCGCAAGGCGCCACATAGTGAAACTAACCATAATTCTGCAACATCCTGTAACCTATGTTGGACAAATAAATGATTTTATCTTTTATCTTTTATCTTTCTTACTATAATAAAGAAAAAATCAAATAGGCGACGAATATACGGTTCTGCAATAGGGCCAGTAAAAAAAAACAAAATAAATGCTTTCCTGGATTGTACTGTATACTGTGCCTTTAAATATCTTGAATATTATGAGCGTAAAAACAGCGCAACTCAAGTAGCTAGTACCCAATGTAGCCAATGTACCTAGCAGTAGCTAGTATGTGTGTTTTTGAACGCGCCAGTTATAATTTTATTTATTCTTTTCTTAAAAACATTTACATTTAGGCTAACAGTAAATATACCAAGGACTTTATAGGACATATACAAATTCATCGGTATATAATTATTTTTGATATTATGGCCTGTATTCACTTTGATTGGTGATTAGTGCATAGTTCATACATTTGCTGCGAGTGCAAGTAGCTTTTGTATGGACTCGCACTAATCAGTAATCACTAATCAAAGTGAATACAGGCCCTTCCACAATGCATTATTTCAATGAGTAGGTATTCAATTTGGTTATGTTTTATTAACACGTTGAATGCGGGAACATAATTTTATAATTTACTTTCAGTGCTAAACATACCATTTTTGAATTGTACAAGGCTATTTGGCTTGTGACTAAAGGTCTATATTTTAGCAAATATATCCTTGTTGGTTTTACAAATCGATAATTTACTGATTACAATGGCTAGTTCAACAATTGAATGATCTAAGGCTATTGTCGTTACATACTGTTGAACTTGGATTAGGCATTATAGGAAAATTAATTAACGATACGAAATTGACTTGTATCGCACCAAGGGAACAGGGCTGATGAAGTCTAGTCGATAATTTGGTAGGGATGGGAAATATAATGAAATAAAACATCGATATCGGCAGTTGTTATTATTTAAAAAAAGCTTAAAGTACTTACAATTTACGAGCACTCCAGGGCTTCACTTGTACCCATACCGGGTGTAGTGTTGGTAGATTTTATAGGTAACTTAACATCGTTTAAAATACATATTTTAGTTCCAGTCCCACCTGTGTTGTCTCCTTTAATTGTGAACAGTCTATCGTCGCATTTCTTCTCCGATTCTTTCGGTTCACCAGTTACACTTTCACTGCACTCCATCTCTTCGAAAACCTTTTGTAACATCTTTCGTGATCGTTTTCTCGGTGCATTCATGATGAAAACGGAACTGCAATCGGAAGGTAAACAAAAAACACGTAATCGTCACCCCCGCACTGGCTGTACTGACCTGCACTCGCGGTGCCGTACGAGACAGTAGGAATACAAGACACTTTACACCGATACCGCACTGGTTGATTATTTTTTTCACCTAGTGCAGTACGAGTCAAATTTGTCTTGTAAAGTTTGATGCACCTATTGGATAGAATTCACAGAAAGACACATAAATGTATACTTGACTCTTTCTAGTTCATAGGATTTCATAGTCAAATCGACCCCGCACCAGAGAGAGACAAGCTACTTCCTCACGCCGCACCAGAAGAAAGTACATTACAAGTCGAAACTGGCATGTACCGCATTCAACATGTTAACCTACCACAATTGCACTGGAATCGCCCATGTGTAAATATGCTTCATCAGTGTTTAATGAACCTTGTTGTTGTTGAAGTTCATGGATTACCAGCGTTTGTATTGAAGCATGCCAACACGATTTTATGACGGCATAATAAATCAACAGTATGAGCTGGTAGGACGCCATGATAAATAACAATCGATAAAGATCAAAAAACTGTTTTATATCAATGTGTCGCACTCTTTTTGGCACTATTCTCGGGGCAAACAAGCATTCGGCGTGGAAACAAGCGCAAAACACATTCAAATTAAACTGGAACGTGTATTGTGTCCGACTTTGCAGGTCGATCACGTAACACATTCTACGTGCATCAGGTAGATCTAACTAAATGTTACTTTTAATATGGAGAATGTACACTTAAATTGTCCTAATGCTTGTTTGAAACTTTATGTAAGTACCCCTCAGCACGTCTATCATGGGACGGCCGCAACATACTATCGATTTTTCTCGCAATATACCTCTTGTTCTAAGTGTTCTAATAAGAGAGAGATAGTGCGAGGAAAAATCGAGAGAACTCGCGCGCCGTCATGCTGGAGGTAGGAGCACGTACAAAGACAAACTTTTCGTAGTGCGATGCCTGCCGCTGACACGTAATTTTTACTTACACCAGTGGAAACTCGCTACAAACTGAGAACTCAAAAGGTTCCGTGTAGTTAAATATATATATGCTAGTCTACCTACACTGAAAGGAAGTTCCAAGTATTTCAATTTATTCTCACCCCTGATAGTAGATTTAGTTTCTCGGTCTCGTGGGGGTAAAATCTCGAAACTCGTTACAGTGAGACAATCTTGAGTGTTCCTAACAATCGCCGTAGCTATATCGGTTAAGTAAGTACTCGTTTAGGAAGTATAGATTAATGTCACTATCCACTACGCGTTGCTCCCATATTCCGGCCCAAAAGTTTTGTAGGTCTTTCAGCTCTGGTGAGTTACTTACTTTATTGGGGTTTTCTGATGTGTTTGTCGTAGCCTGCCTCACATTTCTGTAAAACAGCTTCTCGTTATTGTAAAATTGACTACTTGGTTGTTTCCTTAGTGTACATACCTTATATCTGTGTAAACGTCCGGATACAAATGGCAGTTTTTGTTTTAGTGTATCTAGTGTGTGTGTAAGCTGAGAGTTTTAGTGTATCTAGTGTGTGTGTAAGCTGAGAGTTTTAGTGTATCTAGTGTGTGTGTAAGCTGAGAGTTTTAGTGTATCTAGTGTGTGTGTGTAAGCTGAGAGTTTTAGTGTATCTAGTGTGTGTGTAAGCTGAGAGTTTTGATCTTCGTGTACAGAGTGAATCTTGTATTGGCCCATTATGTTCTTTACCTGCTTTTCAAGGTTTTTGCTTCTTATCCCGTTAATAAATTGTGTTATCCTACCTATTTTTGCTCGTATGTCTTGTTGTCGTCTTTCTAGTCGTCTTTGCCACTGCGGTTTTTTCTCTTTCCTTACCGATCGAGATCGGGAGCTGTCTGTGGGTTCTAGTGATATTTTTGCCCCGTTTACTTTTGCTGCTGTCCATGCTGCACAGTATATTGCTGTTTGAAGAGTGTTAAAGTCTGTATCTGTGTTAACATACTCAGGGAGTGTTACGTTATTAAGATAATGGACAATCTGCGAAATTTTTGAATATTTTTTGCTTAGGAATGTATAATCTACATGTTGGGTCGGTATCTTGAAATTATTGTTAAAAGTATGTAGACGTAACTTAATATAAGCAGGATGCAAAATACCAATCCATTACAACAAAATTAAGTATATATTTAGAGGACCGGTTAGCCTAGTGGGTAGTACTGCTGCCTACGAAGCTGCAGGCCCTGGGTCGAATCCCGGTACGGGCAAATATTTGTCTGATAAGCATGAATATTTGTTTCTGAGTCATGCACGTTTTGTATGTATTTAAGAGTCCGCAGTAAGCTCGGCCGAATTTCACCTTCCCATACAAACGTAGTTACGCTATCATTTTAAGACGACGTGTTGGATTATAACGAAACTTTGCATATACTCGTACAATGAAATGAGGTATATATATGTCTGTAATTAGTTTACATGGTTCCAGTTTATAAAACAAACGAAATACAGCAAAAACGAGTTTTGTATGAAGAACTTAAATTCGCTATATTTCCTTTACTATGGTATCTGAAGCTACATAAACTAATTACAGACATAGATATACCTCTTGTCATTGTATATGCAAAGTTTCGTTACAATCCAACACGTAGTTTTAAAACGAGAGCGTAACTAAGTTTGTATGGAGAATCGAGCTTACTGCGGACTCTTAAGTATTTATCTATATCAATTAAATGAGTCGTCTAGCACCCATGGCACAAGCTTTCTATGGGGCTACTTCGATATCTATTTATTTATATTTTTGCGCAAGTATGTGTGCTGGTATTTCGGAAAAAGCGTACCTTCTAGGGGTTCTCGGTGAACCAAGGTTAATATTAGCGTTTAGAAAGTTATGATTGCTGACAGATCTGAGAGTTTATGATGTTGCTCTGGTAATTTAGGCTTTATTTACTGTCACTCCAATCATCTGTTAAACTGCTAATCTTTTTGTGCTCGCTATTTCGGATGGAGCGTAAAATGCGGAAGTTGGGTAATCTCTTGTCCGTATTGTCTCCTGATTTAGGTGTTTCTAAGCCAAGGACACTTGCTTGGTGTTGTGCCAACTCCACATTGTTTACCAGATATTCAGGCCAGCGGGTGCTGGTTTTATTAAACAAGACAAAACCAGAGACATTTTCGCTAAGTATTAACTTGTCTGCCAACATCCAACCATTGCTTATAAGGGCTGTGAAATGTCGTTTTTAGGGTTCCGTACCAAAAAAGGTAAACAAGGAACCCTTATGGTGCGACTCCGTCCGTCTGTCTGTCTGTCACAAAGTGAAATATCTCACGAACTACTTAAGCTATCAATTTGAAATTTGGAATAGTTTTAAAGAAGAGTTATCCACGTGCATGGAAAATGAGAAATTTAAGTATACATTTTAATTTTCTATGATAAATTACGAATATGAGTAGGGGGCAAAAAAAATTCAACTATTAGGTTCAAGTGGGGTATCATTTGAAAGGGCTTGTTGCACTTTTTGAAACAGTTTTTCTTTTTTTCTATATTGGTAAAATTTCGATCTATGAAGGAAAATGTTTAAAAAAATACTATCCCCCCCCACCCCCTTATCTCCGGAGTTATCCAAGCGAAAAATTCTAAATAATTACATAAGATAAACATAAATATTACTGGAAAAGTATATTTTTTATGTATCTAGCGTATTTTGTGTTTTATTTTCAAAAATCATTTCCTAGTTTAGTTTGCAATGTAATCAACTTTATAAGTATTTTTTGTTTTGAAATTCCTATAACACTATAATAGAAGTACTCTCTTTCAAATAAAATAATAATAATCGAGATCAGTTAACGTGATAAACAATAATCGCTAAAACACCAACATGCGAAAAGCCGATAGATGGCGCTGACCCCATTCCTACTTCGCGCTGTTAAGATTTTTCTAGAATGAATGGAGTTGGGACGGGTATTTTTCAATAGCAAGTCAAAAAAAGATCGCGATTCAATTGTCTTGGTAGTTTGATGGTCTTGGTGTAAAAGTTATTCGTTGTTTGAAATTGAATTCTGTTGTGTTGGGTTGAAATAAGTAATTTAACAAATATTGGGACATTTACTTTACCTTGAGTTAATTGTTAGTTTGTACGGAACCCTCGGTGCGCGAGTCAGAATCGCACTTGACCTGTTTTTTATTTAAATCAGATGCATCGTCAGGTAAACAAGTCGTTTCGTAAATACAAAACTTATATTTCGAGGTCCAGCCCGCGACTACGTATTTCCTCATTTAAAACCCATTTTAACTTTAAAGATTTTTCTATGTGTCTCTGGTTTGTTTATATAAACAAATTGCATTGATAAAAAACAAAAACAAATACAGCCGTCTGAAGGCGCGACGTCTTCATATGTACAAAATAAAAAAAAACAGTTGTACAATTATTTCATTGTATATCTATGGATGTAGCCGATTTTGTATGGAACAATCTATTTTTATTTATTTATTCTATACAATATGTCACAGAATTACAGTAGGTAGTACTAGAGCACTGTGAAACAAAAAATTATACACAAAAGCAAAAAAAACGAAAAATACACAGAAGGTCACCATCTTCTCGCAGAACATCATTCATCACACACATCTATAGCAAATATATCACAGTTTGATGCTGCTTCAAGCAACGAGTTTATAAAGTGCAAAGCTCGAATAAGCGGAGACTTTCTGCGAGACAACGTTCCAGCTGGTTTTCCACCGGAGGGGCGAGACGAAACGATGCGTGGCGAGAATTGAAATCGCACTGGCCCTTGTCCACCAAAAATTGTCGTTAATGCCAATCGCGAACCCGCGATTGGCATTAATAGTCACCGCGAGCTCGCGCGTGATCGCCGTTGACTATAGGCTTCGTACGGTGTAGATGCAGTGCCATGTTTGTTTATTTATTTTGTTTTAAAATCGGTTTGTTTCGCGTCAAAATGTTGCATGTGGCAAAAGGTGGGTACTCCATTAACACAAAAGCCGTGCAACCGTCTACGTCACGCACAAATAAGATACCTAAGTATAACAGGGACAGTAGTTGCAGGGGTCACGCTTCGTGTTAGCAGTGACCGCAACGAACAATAAAACACCCACAGCAAGAAGTGTGCTGCAAACTATTTCCACCGAAGATGCGCGAGGAGAGAATTGAAAATTCGCCATACAAATTTCAATTCCCGCTTCGCCTCGTCTCGTCTCGCCCCTCCGGTGGAAAACCAGCTTAACGATGCCGGCGCCGCTAGTATGTGTCGACAACATGGTCGAAAAATATAATAGTTATTTATTTACAAGGCTGCAACACACGGCTTAAAACACGAGCTATCGAATGGGTTCCAGGGTTGAACTACGAGCTAGCGAATGGACTCTACGGTTCGAAAATAGAATCTGGAGCGAAGTAAGTGGTTCAAAAATAGAATCCTTATCGTAGCCAGTGTAGTAACACACAAGACGTAAAATAACTGCACCCGTGTGTAACACAAATCTTTTCACCTCACTAAAGCGAGGAAAATACTACATAAGAAAAAGATAAGTATATGTTAAAAATTTAGTTTTTGGTACAAGCTTTTATTTTTTTGTCAACTACTCATTAAAACGATTTTAGCGAGCCTAAATTCAACGGGGTTACGTGGATCAAGCACTGAATTCCCATGGCCACCTTCTGTCTTCATCATCAGATCAGCTGGATGGTACAATAATATTGAAATGTCACCCAAACTATACTTATAAGTACCCAAAATTTCAACTCAATCGATTACCGGGGAGTGGGTCAAATTTAACGTGCAAGATTTCTTTCACCTGTCCCGGTGTCTGTAAACAGGCGAAACTAAATAAAAGATTGTAAAAAAAAGAAAAAACCGATGGGCGAAAATTGTCCGGTCTAGACTGGCATTTACATGTTATTTCGTTTAAAAAAATAACATTTTTCACGTTCGGATTTCAAATATTTTGCACTCTTGTGGATAAAATGAAATTTTGCTATCTGTTTTTAAGAATAAAAAAGGACTTTCCGAGCTAGTGAGGTGAAAACTAATAAATTGCATTATAAGTATATACCTTATATTACCTTACCTAGTAACTGAATTCTTCATTCACGTCTTGCGAGAAATACCTAATCCTCGTCATAATAACTTGCAAACAAGCCACTTGTAAGTTAAATAACTTGCAATATAAGTGCGTCGATCTCTTTACGGTACTATAAAATTACTAGAAAAGTATATTTATTTTTAGAACTAATATTAATGTTTACCTTAGCGAACATCCTCCGGTATTTGTTGTTGTTTCTTCAAAATTGATGATTTGAATGGTTCCAAAATGTGTTGTTGCTTTTATATACAAATGTAAGTATATGAATTCTTCAACAAGGCCTCATGTTTAACGGACTGTGATGTTATTTTGCTAGATTCGAAATGATTAGTGTCGAATATTATCACTTCTTACTTATGAATTACTTTAATGTTATAATTGTGTCTAACATAACCTTGATTGTGCTATTTTTGCGAAAGATTTATTTAGATGTAGTAATGTCCTAGTTTTGAGCATTTTAATTAATATAAAAGTAAAAGTGTACCGTTTTAACCGACTTTAAATACCTTAATTTTGTTCGTCGGTTACGCGTGGATAGGATACCTACATCGAATTGTGATGAAGACATTTCTTTGAAAAAATACTTATACATTAGTATTTTATTATGTAACGTAAACAGGGTGTACTTAGTTTTTTGTATTCTTTGCTAACCCAATGTTAAATCAATCTGAATATAAAAGTGCCTAAGCTCTACCAAAATTACGCACATTGAATCATACCGGATTTATACTAATCTGACGTCTGACACAAAAGAGGCACGTCAGGTAAGAACGCATCAGATTGGTTGTGAATATAATTCTAACCACACTAAATTATAGAACCGATATGGTTCTGTCGGGTGACGACACGTAACATCAAATATGTATAAATCCGGCTTTAACATATCGTCTACTAGATTCTGCTCGCGACTTCGTCTTCGTGGACCTGGAATAAAAACTATCCTATGTTTTAACCCAGGCTATAAACTGTCTTCGCGCAAAATTTCATCCTAATCAGCTGAGCCGTTAAGCGTGATTGAGTAACAAACATTTAAACATCTAAACATTCATACTCGTGATTTAATCGGAAACTGTATTTTTATTTTGTAGATATATTTATTTATTTATATAATTCTATATAGATGTATATTTATTTATAGTATTTATTTTATTTTATTTGTGTAGCTTTTAGTATGTGTATTAACATTAATTTACTGTAGCATAGAGGTAAATACGTCTCTGTACACGTGTTATAGTTTGTTAATTGCTTAAAGGTTAACTGGAAGAGATCTCAAGGATAAGTTCACCTTTGTACCTACTTGACTTAGTCTTGTGTACATACAGACATCCAAACTTGAAGCCCGATATCCGCATGACCCGCGCGCCGGTATCCGCATGACCCGCGCGCCCGTTATACCCCCCACAGCGCGCAGGAGAGGACAGGGGAGGGCGAGGAAGGCAGGGGAGGTGACTGAGAGAAGCGGTTGGACTAAATTTTGAAAAAAGAATCCACTGATGTTTGCTAAGCCTGTATGCGAGGAGTAGAATGTAGTCTACATTCTACTCCTCGCATACAGGCTGTGATGCTTATGATTATGATTATGGTAATTTTAACAAAGTATAATATTTACTTTGCTTTTAAACATATTAAATTCTTTCGAAAAAAATTGGTAAAAGCTGTCCTTGTCAACTGTACATTTTTGAGAAAATTCCTAATGAACCCAAGTAATTTTTTTTAATAATTTGTATCGTTTAGAAGTCGCTCCGACCACCTTCCGTGCATTTTTACGTTTTACACAGTTCAATCGGATTAAGGTGACTGGCTGAAAAATAGTTTGCGATACTTGAAGGACACACACATAAATGCTTCTTACAGCATTATGTTTTTGCCTTTTGTTTGATAAGTTCATCTTCTGTGCAATAACGGTTAAATAAATAAATGAGTGCAGTGAGAGTCGACGTAAAATAAAAGCTGGTAAATATCCTTTAGCTACCACAAGAAAAGGATTTTCTGTCATTCATGGAAAAATTACAACTCGAAATTATTGGTAGAATCTCAACAATGTCAAAATGGTAATTCGACATGGAAAATGGTATGACATGGTATGACAGTCTGAAGTGATTATAAATAAGAAAGAAATCTGAGCATAATGCTAAAATTTAATAACATCGTAAAAGTAAAATTGATATACTTAAGAAAGGTCGAAAGGTGTAATTAAGTACATTTCAGAGGTATGACCAATGAAATTTTCTTCATAAATGAATTTAATAATACATTTTGATCTTAATTTAAATGAGACAACATGCATCGTTGCACGTATTTAAATATGAACCTATTTCATACAGGACAAAAACCATTTGGGCTATATTTGATTTGAACAAAATAAAAGTTGGTCATAAAAAATTAAAGACACGAATACATTTTCACCAAATTCACCATTGATAGTATTACTCATACTTTCGGTGCAATTTCATAATGGTTGTTTTCGTGTTGTCAATTTTGCATTTGTGCTGATTGACAATAAATCAAGATAACTTGGTATAGAAATTGGAATCTACTTTCATTGGAAATAGAGTAGAGTTTGTTGTTTTGAAATCAAACAAAACAATAAATGGCACTCAACTAAATTAGGAATGATATAGAGGTAAATAAGATTTAATCAGGAAGGTACAGAATAAAGTAATAAAACAACAAATAAATAATGAAATAAGGCAGTCATAAATTAAATGGTTAATGTAGCAAATTGAACAGGAACGTTAATAAAATACTTACAACTTAGAGGCGCCTGGACCGAGTTAAGCGGTCTACCTATAACAACGGCTTCGAAGCAAAAGAATCCTAAAATAACAAAATGAAATGAAAAACGTTTTCGCTTTTGCAATTTTCATTTGCGCCCTTTATGTTACCAAGTTTTCTTTGGTCTGACAAAAGTGAAGTCTTTCAGAAATAATAGCTCAGAACAATATTTAAACTTAGTGTTTCGGGTGACAACGTTGCTAATTTAATTAATCTAAAGTAATGGGATTAGAATTCATACTTGATATATTAAGGGTTAAAATTTACTTGTAACTATGCTAAGAGGCCAATTCACATTTTCGATGTACTGTCGACAACACAGCTAACTGACCATCGGTGCACCTTAAGTGCATTGTAATAAGGTTCTATATAAACACAGGATGATCAGTTAACAGTGTTGTCGTTTGTACAGTCAGTTATAGTGTACTCCAGACGATTGACTTAGGTACGAAAAGAGAGGTTAGAAAACTGTGATATTTCGACCATCACATAACGAGGTTCAAACGTTCACTTTAAAACTAATTAATTAAAAAAAAAACAAAAAACCCGACTGCGTAAAAAATGAACTCAAAAGATAGAAACAAGATGTAAGATGTAAAGAATCAATTTAATCAATCAAATACATCTCTACTAATAATATAAAGCGGTATTGTTTATATGTTAGCATGTTGAACTAGTGTGGTGTGGATTTGAAAATGCAGTCGGAGGCACAAAATTAACGGTATTTTTAACTTGTCGCGACATGCCTCCGTTTGCTAACATATAAACAATATTTCATTTTTTTAAATATATTTTTCATTATTACGTTTATTTGACATGATTTTTTATTATGGTGTGTTGCAAATTATTATTCATTAAACTTTTAGGATAAAATGTGATTTTAAAACTTGAATGTAAGTACTTAATTGTGATTGTTTTGTTTTTCATTTTAGTGTATAAGTACTTTTCATATACAATGTACGGTTGTTACTGAAATAAATAAATAAAATTAAATAAGTAGGTATGTAACAAGTTACCAAATTATTAGCAAAGGAATCAAATTAAAAAGTTTGCTCTTGGCACCTCGGGGGTCTAAATGCTTACAAAAGTGAGCACAGACGTCAGAATTTTCAACTACCCTACATAACCATTAACATTATGCGCAGGACAATGTTCCCGACTGGAATCGTTGGAGACATTGTTATCGTTGGAGTACGAATGGCAGACGCAAGAATATATTTCTGGTATTACGCCCACAAAAACTGTATGCATAATCGCTATAGTAGGAAAACTTTATTGGAGACAATTCATCTCAGATTCGCCGGGTAAATACAATTGGAGGTGACTGTTTTGCCATATAAATACGTCAAAGTTTATATGATCTGACAGGTAATCCAATCCCAATCTCATACACATCTCAACTGTCACTTTTTGAAGCTCAAATTAACAGATTTGGCCCAGTGTCCGTTTGAAAAGTCGTTATGTAACTTTTCAAAGGTAACTCCTATGGTCTCAAAACTTGCTAGGATCTACTGAATATGCTTATTAGATAACTAATATTAAATCCGGGGATAGTATAGTTAAAAAATGTTTTGATAAAGATCTTTCGACCAAATATCAGAATTATATTTGAATAACGGTTTTTGAAATAAGGTCCATCTTCTGAATTAAGAGTCCGCAGTAAGCTCGATTCTCCATACAGACGTAGTTACGCTCTCATTTTAAAACTACGTGTTGGAGTGTAACGAAACTTTGCATGTACAATGACATGAGGTATATCTATGTCTGTAATTAGTTAATGTAGCTTCAGATACCATATAAAAAAAAACAGTGAATTTAAGTTTTTCATACAAAACTTGTTTTTGCTGTATTTCGTTTGTTTTATAAACTGGAACCATATAAACTAATTACTGTCATTGCATATGCAAAGTTACGTCAGACTCCAATACGTAGTTTAGAGCGTAACTACGTTTGTATGCGAAGGTGACATTCGGCCGAGCTTACTGCGGACTCTTAAGTGCCTTGTCAGCATATGCCGTCGAAATAATAAATTGCAACTCCACCCAATATATTTATGAAAAATCTAGCTCATAAAACCACTCAAGCTCCACTCAACCACACCATTGCCCTCGAATCGTAATCGTAACATCATCTTATTTTTTTTTCAGATATAACACGTAGAGAGCTGAAAACCTAATATATTTAGTGTCACCATAAAATGTTTTATGGTACCAACTTTGACGACAATTTTCAGTAAAGGTAAAATTCAATTTTTATTTTAACGGTCGTAAAGAAGTTGATGTCGCTTCAGATGATAATATTAAATGTCAATAAAGCTAGCTTCATTGTTATATTTACGTTTTCACAGTAAATATTCGTAATTTCAAATAATTTTAAAATCAGGAGCTTTTCCTACCTACATATCCACTTTTATCCAATCCTGACGACTAATATAACGGTTCAATATGCTCATTGATAAAACAAATATTTGACATTTGAAGTCAGCTGGTAGATTGCATAAAATAGAGTTTTGTACGTACCTCAGATACAGATCTCAATGTTTTGTTTTTGCATGGGAAAATAACGGTTCAGTTTTCCTAACGCCTGTCAGGTGGCCCGCATTTTCAATAGTCGGACAACTTTTTTTATTGACGTTTCGGCGGTTTGTCCTTTCCTATGTCTAATTGGCAAAAGCGAGACCCACCCCGGTAAGCCGACAGTCTTTGATGCCAAATCAAATCAATGATTTAAAATCACTGTCGATTATGTATTTTACATAGAAGGCAAAAAAAAAACAATATGAAAAAGAAACTAAATTAAAAACAATAATTTTGAAAATCGCATCCCGATGTCTCATGAAATGTTATACCTATTTCGATTTAATTCGAGTTTGAACTGAAATTCGTGTCCTGCAACTATCAATTTGATCGTAATCATTACCATGTCAGCCGAAAGACGCCCGCTGCTGGACAGCGGCCTCCCTCAATATTCCTCGTCTGTAATGTCTCTCGGCGCGCAGGGAAACGTCACGATGCGCGAATGTGCTAAATTTATTAAAATAAAATCTGAATACAAAGTTATTTGTTTAGTAGATTCACCCTCGGTGCTAAAATTCCACAAATCATCAAAATTAAGATGTCGTCAAAAAGCGTATCTTAAGTACCAATTTCTTCTTATAATAGCTTTCAGTACCCCCGCCCCCGCCGCTTCTAACCGTTTATTAAATAAAAAAGACCGAAGATTGTTTTCAATGGTATCGTGTTTTATTTCATTCTTTTATAAAGATTTTCTGGCGTACTATTTATAGTTCCCACTGAAAATAATAATAAGTATAATAAAAAGAAAGAGAGACATTAGTGACCGAGTAATTCGTAGCATTGAGTACGTATGTCATAATTTTACGATGTTTTTTTGTTTCTGCGTCAATATTTATCAACTATGCTTAAAAAAAGAAAAATGATACATTTACAAGAATTGTTTATGAACCTTTTTTTTAGAAAAACTGTCAAATCAAGGTTCAAGTCTCAGAGACGCTAAATAGTACAAATGATTCTGGTCAGGAAAAATACAACATTAACGCGATTAACGAATATGTCCAGCCGGTTGGACGTTGCAAATGAAAGGGTTACCTAATATAAACAAAACTTTACAAGTTGACTATGGTGGTACCTCGACAGTAGCCTTCTTTGTCAGAAACGCTGGTAGAAATTGACTTGTAAAAGTGCCACTGCGGCCTACTCGTTTGACATGTTACACAATTTCATCTCTGGTTCCTTTAATGCAATGATACCTGCCCCTCTATTCTGTAACTTGTTTTAAGCTCACCTTAACGCTCACCCACAAATGTATCCTAACACCGCGATGCGTTGTAACTAAGCGTAGGTAGGGTGTAGTTTCATGACGGGTGACCGGCGGGGTGAGCAGCATTAGCGCGTAGCGAATAACAGCTCCTTCATTCGTGCCTTTGACAGTTTTTCTTAGAACATAAGTAATGAGGTATATTCACCATTGATTATCACGACAAAAGATAGCTCAAAGTTTGAAACGAAATTTCTAGAAGCCTCAATACTGTCAATGTAGGTAATTTGTATCTTATGTGAGTGTCCATAAGTCTACAAGCTAATAATGCCTATCGCTGAAACTTCTACGTTATTTAAACTCAGTAATTGAGTCCCTGTCTGCCGGGTGTGCAGTGTCACAGCACATGGGTCATACGCAGATTTAGGTTTTTAAATATAGTTAATAAAGTAAGTTAATAAATAATTTTTGTTTCGACTCTTAATCCGCATAAACGGCGTCTCCTCTTCTTTATTACTATTCGATAAAAACATTATTTATATACACGTGAGCTCTTAATTATTGACCACAGGAGAGACGAATTTTTTTATACACTGTGTACGGGTACACACACATTTGGTATCGTCAGGTAGGTATTGTCTATAAGTTTTTGTCTTTGTTTTCAATCACTTTGTACTCGTAAGTTTTGTCATGGCATATACGCATAAAGTTTTCACATATCTTTCTTATCACGAATTCCATTTCCCATTTACTGACGAGAGAGACGCACCAATACGATATACGTTGGAGTTATATACCTAACCGTACTCGCCTTGCAAGAGTATTTTAGTTCTAGTAAAATCTGAACTTACCTCGAACTCGTCTCGCGTGAGATTTTTCATTGAGCCTCCTATGCTTTCAGCGTCCATAGTCAAGTTAAAATTCATTTTCCACAAGGCAATTTTCACTTTTTATCACTAAGGTTCGCATGACGTTATATCCATAGGTACCAACTTCGACGCAATATCCTTAATCGACAGCATGAGAACCGACACCTGCAACAAAAGGGGTACGTTTATAACTTACATGACATTCATAGTATAGTAGCATCGACGACCGCTTTAGCCTAGTTGGTAGTGACCCTGCCTACGAAGCAAGAGGCCCTGGGTTCGTATCCCGGTAAGCGCATTTATTAGCGTGATTCGCAAGAATGTTCCTGAGTCATGGATGTTTTCTATGTATTTAAGTATTTAGTTATCTATATTAGTATGTTTATCGTCGTCTAGTACCAGCTTTGCTTAGTTTGGGACTAGGTCGATTTGTGTAAGATTGTCCACTAATATTTATTTATTTATAGGTCGAGACACAACTGTTATCTTATAATAGGAACTTTTTATTGTCCTACAAGCTGCTTTCATGGCCTTGCTCTGTATAACAAGAATTCAAGCGAAGTCGCGGTATGAAATATGGTCAATACCTATATCCCAAAAATCCATTCTTTAAAGAAAATGTATGCAGTAACATATTTTTTTTTCAGCGATGACTTAAACACCAGCATGAAAGAGGTAGGATTCTGAAGGATGCGGGACATCATTAATTAGCCACTTATCAATTAGTTTATGTCCAATAATTGACAATAAAATAAAAAAATTGAAGTGCCCTTTATTTTGTTTTGAGCAGTAAAATTCCCCCTGAAAAATGTTTATAATTGGATTAATAGAAGTAAAGTTAGTGCAACCAAAGAAGCTTAATGTTTCGGTACACGTCTTTATTACTGTATGAATAAGGGTGTGTCACGATATATTTGGCTACTCTGGCTGCTACTAACTATATGATGCTGACTGTACATACAAACTTAGAAAGCTACAACCTTGAATTTTCGTATTATAATTAGTAGACTATAGATAGAGATAATTTTAGGTCCTGGGAAAGCTATCTACTATTCTATTTCACTAGACTAATAGGTACTTTACTTCGCTTTATTTCACATTTTATAAAAAAGTAGTGCTGTGGAAAATATGTCTTGTGTAATGTTTTACAAGCAACTGAAATAAGCACATTTATTTCAATATTTCTCTCCGGTGTGCAAGACAAATGAACAACGTAAGTGAATTTGACCGTCATAATCTCATAACATAACTATAATCTGAAAAAAGAAACAACTAGTCATTGCTATTATGTTAAGAAACTATTGCCAGAAAACTACCGAAATCAATAACAATTCATTATATTATATTTACTAATGGCACCTTGTGATTATGTCTTATAGACTTGAGTCTTAGAGACTTGTAATTACTAGGTTGACCCTTTGAGTAATTAGGACATCTCAACTAGATAATTGGAAACACTAGTTAAAGCCAATTGGCCCTAGCGCGTCCGGTATTGGAGTGCAAAGTGTTACGTGACGTAACACTATTTTCTTTTTTTGCAACGAGCTGCCGCGGGCATAAATAAAGGCCTCCACCCACCGAACGCGTGTCGTGCGCTGCGCGTGTGCTGCGCGGGCCCGCGCAAGTTGTAAAGCATTGAAACTACACTTCAAACACACATCGAACGCGGTCCGAACACGGGCCCGCACGGGCCCGCTGCGCTAAAGTTACAACTCGGCAGCGCGGCCGCGTGCCGAGTGTGATAGAGATAGTGAGATACATATTAAATGTGTTGGTAGTGAAAGAGATAAATGACGCGCAGGCCCACGCGTGCCCGCGCTGCTGCCGCGCTGCTGAGTGTTATAGAGATACATATTAAATGTGTTGGTAGTGAGAGAGATACGCGGGCCCGCGCTGCACACGCGCTGCACACGCGTTGCTAACACGTCGCTGACGCGACGGTGTGAATATACCGCTTTAACCATGCCCGACACGCGCCGCGCACGACACGCGTTAGGTGGGTGGAGGCCGAGTGTAATATACTGGCCGCGGCCGTCCGACACAGACTGAACGCGTAAGGGCCAATTGGCTCTAACTAGTGTTACGACAAATCTAGTTGAGATATCCTCTCTAGTAGTATTCATAATTGCTCAAAGGGTTGACCGAGACGATTATGTCAAAATGCTTATCCAAGCACATAGCGCGCTCAACAACAATTTGCAGCGAATTTTAAGCTTTACTAAACTTGAACACAAGTTCATCCCCAGACCCACTTAAGAAATACAAAGACTCTGCAGCATTTCCGTCGATTCGTCCAGCGATTCAGTCATAATGACTATGTCGTCTGCAAACCGAAGGTGTCAAATGTATTCTCTGTTTATATTGATTTCCCATCCGTTCTAGTCCAGCGTTTTAAAGATGTCCTCCAGGGCGTCGGTGAATAGGTTCAGGGAAATAACGTCTCCCTGTCTCTCTCTGCGCCGTAACGGGATTGATCTTGTCTGATCATCCTGGATTCCGGACCGGCTGTATACAAACACTTCAGCACCTCGATGTAACACCAATCGACTTGACATCGCTGAAGGGACTCTTGAATAGCCCAGGTTTTGATGGAGTCGAAGGCTTTTTAGTAGACCACAAACGCAAGGCTAAGAGGGCGATTGTACTCCTCAGTCTTCTGTACAATCTGCCGAAAAGTGTGAATGTGTTCTACGGTACCGTAGCCTTTCTAAAACCCGGCCTGTTCCGGGGGTTGGAAGTAAAAGTTTCATTATAAAAGTATTATTTCCCCACGGGACAGGCAATGCCAATGTGGGGGTCAGCATAATTGTAAAAGGCTATGTTTATTTGTATTTGTATTATTTAATAGGTATTTCTGTTTTTTTTAAACGCTACCTGCGTGGTCTGGTTATCATTATATCGTTAAACTCTGATACGATTGTGAATCAAAGTTCCAGTAAGAATAGGTTAAAGTGATTGTTCATTAATTCGTTTGTCGGAAACAATACCATTTTCGTACAATAAACTGATGGATAGGAACTATACGCGTAGGTAGTGTTTTCACTACGGGTAAACTGATATATATTGCTCCTATAACCCAAGCTAGCCGATGCTACATCTTTAATAACTACTAATTAACAAAGTTCCTGCTTGTTAGACACACAAGGGAAATATAATATGTTGTATTTAACGCGTTAAATAATAAATACCGTTATTACATTGTTTGAACCCAATTTCAACTATTCCCAGGCCAAGCGGGGTGTGCTTTTATTTTGTTTTAATAATATTTAATGTAATATCCTTGAAATACCGTCCTGCAGAAATATGATGTGGCCGAATATTATTGAGCTAGAAAATTAAGTTGGTTTTACATTAGAATAATTCAGTAGTTCAAAATTTAAATCTCAAAGGGCTTGGTTGTGTGTGAACCGAGGAATTCGTAGCTTACGGCTGGTGTTCCATCGATCGAAAATGTATTCAACTAACTTCTTCTTGTGCATTTAAAACGGGCTATTTCAAAGGGCGTGCTTGACTAGAAGTCGTACTAGTCAAGCATAAAAAGTAAAAAAAATGTTTCCCGACTTAAGAAATCTAACTGAAAATATCTGTTTTTTTAATACAAAATCAGGTTTCTTCTAAAAATAGTAAGGGTTGCCATGAATGTTTCCGTTCATTAACATATTCGTTTAAAGCATGATTTTCTGGCAAAGATCGCCCTGGTGGCAAAGTATCTTAAACGCTACCGTGGTACACACCTAAATACAAACATAGACTGCTAAGAACATATCCCTTCCTTACGTCCCTGTCGCAGTCGAACAAAAAATAAGAAGAAATTATAATATAGCCTTTTAAAAGAAACTATTCACGCTTGGTATTGCAAGCTGAGATGAGATATTTAATACAAATAAAGTTTATTATTATGTATGTCTTTCCCGCTCACGGGATCATGATGTCCCGGACCTGTGGGAGGCGTGCGTGGAGCTAGGTACCTACAAAGTACCAACTGCGCCAACACGTAGGTAGAGGCCCTTTTGACGATTTAATGAAATGCAAGGAGTACACCGAGCGGATGCTGTCCCTGCCCGTGTCATGGCACATGCCCATGGCCGTGGCCCATGGCGGGTGCTGTCTCTGTGTGCGTCCCATGACTCATGGGACGCACATAGAGACAGCACCCGCTGGGGTGTACGAGTGACCACGACGTGAGTGAATGGGTCAATGGGTGAAGATGATGGACTAGCGGCTGGGCTATTGGATGAAACATCGGACGCCTGTCTAATAAAACTGTCTCACTTTTTATCTCTGGCAGACGGTGACTCGCCAACTGCTAGAAGAGCCCCTATTCAATTCAATTCAATCCAATTCATTTTTATTCAAGCCCAACATTGATCATTATTGTTAGTAAGACTTAGCTTAATATTAGTAATAACAAAATTCATAGGTAGCACACATAAAGTTAATAGTAATAATTATAATACGATTTAGGCCAGTTTGAGATTTACATTGCAGTCAGCCAAAAATAAAATTTTATAAATATTTAATAATCTAATAAAAAAATTCACAAGATGTCAACTTAATAAATCATTCATTTAAATCCAAAAATGTCAAATTGTCAAATGTCATGCGACCTCATAATTAACATGTGTGTTTGCGTGCATCATACAGCAGTGGTGTAGATACACATTACACACAGTCCGTATACGTTCAGTGATCATTTTAAGGATGCTGGTGGCACTAGCCCGTACCCTACGCACCAGGGGTGTACATCGCTTGCGCATAGTAGTGTGGAAACAGTCCACTCTCGCCTCTGCGAACATCCCTGACGCGCTGCAATTTAATAACGCATTCAGGATGCTGATGGGGCTCCATCAGCATCCTAAATGCGTCATTAAATTGAACACGAAGAGCACTACACTGTATTGTATCTGAGTATAGTTCGCCCACAGGCTGCTGAATCAGACTCGGCTGGGCAGCGTTCGGGAAGCTACGGCATATCTTTTCGTCCAATATTCCGCAGTGTCTCAAGACGAGAGTCTTTAACCAGTGTGTGTTGCCAGTGATGAAATATGGCACTGAAGCGAGGTCGCTTACTATGGGCCTCATAAGAAGGCTCAAAGTCGCCCAAAGGGCTATGGGGAGGGCTATGTTGGGAGTTTCTCTGCGTGATCGCATCAGAGATGAGCCTATCCGCAGTAGAACCAAGGTAACCGATATAGCCTTCCGAATCGCTTAACTTAAGTGGCAGTGGGTGGGGCACATAGCACGTAGAACCGTTGGCCGTTGGGGCGGAAAGGTTCTCGAGTGGCAACCACGTACCGGAAGGCGCGGCGTGGGTAGGCCCCCCACAAGGTGGACTGATGACCTGGTAAAGGTTGGTGGAGTCCGCTGGATGCGGGTGGCGCAGGACCGGTCACTTTGGCACTCTTTGGGGGAGGCCTATGTCCGGCAGTGGACGTCTTTCGGCTGATATGATGATGATGATGATGATGATGATGATGATGACAGGCCGCTGGTATATAAGGACGTGCAGTAGGCCCTCAATAGGGTTAACTTGACCTCGAGCATCCAGCAAACCTGCGAGCGATCATGTTAGCTCTCACAGGCAATGCTCTTCGTTCCCGCTCAATGTCTGTACCGTCCTTAAGGTCAGACGTCACAATACGCCCCAGATACTTAAACTGTGATACCACAGTCATTACCATCCCATTAAGTTTTATAGGTGAAACATCCTGTGGAATTTAATCCTAACCTCAAAGACCATACATTCGCTTTTCTACACATTGTATTGCGGACCGTGACTAGTGAGTCACGGTCCGCAATACAATGTGTTGTTTGTGAACGGTACGCAGTGGCGTACCGTTCACAAATGCCTATCAGTCGTAAGTCCGCATGGAGAGGCACTCAGCAGCACCATATCATCTGCGTAACTGATATTATTTACGCACACTCCGTCAATATGGCAACCGATGCGGGCGCTGCTGAGTTCCTCTATAAGCCCGTTTACATACAGGTTTAAGAGCTTAGACGAAGTTAGTCCTCCTTGTCTTACTTCACACTTCAGCCTGTATGCAATCGAAATCCGAATACGCCCCCGCCCATCTTACGACATTGGATTGGTACCAGAATTTGAGAGAGCTATTCAGATTAGCTGGCTATTGTATGTTGTTTTCATATCTCAGTACCATGGGATTTGGAGGGCCCTTTAAAACAAAAATAATGTAAAGCTAGGGATATTATTATTATTATTATTAAAAAATGGACGACTAAGTATGTGAAAGTATTTAGGCTTTTTGTCAAGCCATTTTCAATATGGAAACTTCTAAACGTGTTTGTCGTGTCACTGATTAATGTCCCTATCGTACGAAACTGCCTGTCACGCAGGGTTTTAGGTACCGGTAATGTATGTACTTACAAATACATTACCACTAATGTATTATGATCAGGGTGGGCAAGTTAAAGTAATATTTTTGTTTATCGTAAATGTTTTTTGGCGGGAAACAAACGATTATTTGGTCAAAACGATCAAGCGAAGGGGAGCACAGAAAAAATCTGAAGAGGAATTTCAATCACCAGTATTCCGAAATTTCAAAATTATCAACCCTATTTTCCGATAAACGATGAACGGGTTGGGTTAGTATTATACACTGAAAAAACAATAATTCCTTCAGCGAAACATGGTTTACGGAATAAAGCATTTCGGAAAAATATATATGCGTATAAATTATTCTTCGGAATTATGTAGTGTACCCCAAGCGAAGTGCCGGCGAATGTACCTATTATGGAAGTGTGTTAGCTTGAGAAACATGTTAACACGCCACGGGATTTTGGCAATATTGAAAGAAACGGTTGCAGGTCTACAAATCTTTAAAAACGTGTGCATGTGCGACTCGCCCACCGAGAGTTCCGTACAAAATTAAATTGTTTTTTTTTTTTTTTTTTCCTTATTTGGGAAACAAACGGTCATATAAAAGAAATATCTTGTAGCATACATGAACAAACCTGGAGTTCCATTAATTATAACATACAAAAAACTTTAGTAATAAATCGAAACAGTGTGGGTAAGTACCAGCATGCTTATCACGCACGCGCCCATATAATAAATATAAATGTATAGTTTTTTTTAGTTTTTCCTGTACTTGTAATATAAGATATGATATTACTTGCCAAATTGCATGGTTCTAGCTCAACGGAAAGTAACCTATAATTTTTTATTCCCTTGGGAGTGTCGAAATTCTTCGATGTTTTTTTTTGGCATATACAGCCGGTGTTTTTTTTACGTTAACTTAGAAGTTAGATTTTCTCACAGCGTTAAGGAACTGTAGACTTGAGTATATGGTTTTAGTTTAAACTGGATACCGCCAAACGATCTGGAGATAAAGCGTCTTGACAGACAGACACATGGCATGCACGGCCGCTGTACAGTCTCATCACTGTACATGTGATTTTAGGCATTTGGTTACTTGCACGTACCTACATATCGTACGTGAGTATGATCCACATCAGAGTTGCACGTATTCATGTCTTGCCGAACAGTAACTCTATCGGGGAAAACAGAATAATCAGCAATTGATGTGTATAAGACGACCATACAGGCAGGGCATAAGACTAGACGCATCTTAGATTCTTGAGAACGAGAGTCAACATATTAACTGTACGTTACGTCACTTACAATATACTATATTCTAACTGCAACTGCTGTTTACCGTGCTGCTCATCACCAGACCACCTGCAACTTCATGGTGTGTCGGCTAACTCACCGCTACAGCCGCCATCTTTTTTAAATATGTTAACTTAGAAGTTAGATTTTTAACAGTTTCAAGAAACTGTAGACCCAGTAGATTCAGATTCAGATTCAGATTCATTTATTGCTGATTGAAAATCGACATTATATTTTACAAATTTTCTTTGTATATAAATAAAATGCATTCACAGAAAGCTCGTCAGGTAGTATATGGTTATAATAACAATCCGATACCTCCAGGCGTTCCCGAGATAAAGGGTTTCGACAGACAGACAGACGTACAACAAAGTGTTCCTACAAGGATTCCGTTTTTTCCTTTCGAGGTACGTCGGAACCCTAAAAATGGTAATTTTGATTAAGCCCTAAAGGTTGACTTCCTCTGACTTTTTGTACGGGACTATCTTAAGGATCACGTATGCACATATGCTATTATTATATGCATTCATTTGTATGAAACTGAGCGAAAATTCATATTTCTGTAAAGAATCAAGTTTATCTTGGATTAAGTTTTCATTTAAATTTAAATGCCTGCACTAAATGTTCCTGTTTTGACCAATGGTTGACTGGTAGAGAATGCCTTATGGCATTAAGTCCGCCATTTGCAATTTGACTCTGTATTGTGCATTAAAGTTTAAATAAATAAATCATCATCATATTAACCGAAAGACGTCCACTGCTGGACATGGGCACACATTAATATTATATTAAGCAGTAGATAATGCTGCTAACGAAAACTATACATATATTTTAACTAGCTGTTGCCCGCGACTTCGTCCGCGTAGAACTTGATTGCTATTAAATTATTGTGGCCGGACTTAATTATCGCCAACCCAAACAAAGTTCCACCATCTCAAGGGATGATTTCCGATATAAAAACTATCCTATATCCTTCCAAGGGTCTCAACTCATCTGTACGAAAAACTTCATCTAAATCCGTTCACGGATTAAGCGTAAAACAGTGCGATGAGTTCATTAGTTTAAATTGCTAATTGAAAACTCCGTTTTTAAAAATATAATATCTTAAAAATCATCAACAGACGTTACTGCTTAAATTGTATATTTTTAGGGTTCCGTACCTCAAAAGGAAAAAACGGAACCCTTATAGGATCACTCGTGCGTCTGTCCGTCCTTCACAGCCTATTTTCTCCGAAACTACTGAATCAATTACGTTGAAATTTGGTACACATATGTAAGTTTGTGACCCAAAGAGGAACATGTAACGCAAACAAATGAATTTTAAACATGGGTGCCACTTTTAGGGGAAAATGAGAAAATTAAAAAATAAAGTTCTGCATATACTATCGTGTTACATATCAAATGAAAGAGCTCATTGTGTGCAATTTTTTTGGTAATTTTAAAATAATTAGTTTAGAAATTATTTAAGAAAATAGCCAAAAAATGACCATCAAATCAGCTTATTTTTTTTATTAATAAGTCATACATCGTAAACCGCAATTTACCTTTCATTCAACGGATAATGGGACGGAACCCTTTGTGCGCGAGTCCGATTCGCACTTGGCCGGTTTTTTTCGTAATGTAGGTACCTATTAAAGAAAGCTACATGACTGGATTTTTTGCTTAAATCCGTCCAATAGTTTTACTCACGTTAGTTCGGGCTACCTGTATAGTTTTGAAAGCAAACTTATCTAATGCTAAAAGACGGAGAACTTTCCATCTCCATCCACCGTCCCCATATATCGGTGTTAGAGAATAAATTATTTTGATTAAGCCCCTTTACCCCCTTATTTCACCCCTTTAGGGGGCAAATAGATCTACATATTATAAGAGAAACCTGCTGTCCTGCTTTCATGTTTCTAGCAACAGTTACATTACTTAGGTATGTGAACTTTCAACCCCTATCTTAACCCCTTCAAGGGATGAATTAGGACAATATCCCTTATAAATGTTTTTGACTGTACATTAGGAGCTTGTGGCCAAAGTTTTAAACGTCTAACTCTAAAAACGACATGATTCCCATACAAACTTTCAACTCTTTTTTAACCCCCTTAGTGGATGAATGTTTGTAACATCGCTTAATCATTTGCTTTGCTTTTTAGTAAGATACCTTCATACAAAGATTCAAGTCTATAACTTTCCAAATGAACGATTTCCATACAACGGTTCGAACCCTATTTCACCCCCTTAAGGGTTGAATTTCGAAAAATCCTTTCTTAGTACACGTCCACGTACTGTAAAGTATATGTATTCCAAATTTCATGCTTATATCGTTAGAGGTTTAGGCTGTGCGCGGTCTGTGAATAGATTAGTAACGAAGAGTTTTATATATATAGATAAAGCTGAAGAGGGTCGGATGTCTGTATATGGAAGATATTCCAAAAAAAAGTAGGCTGGGGATACTTAGAATAGATAACAGAACACGATCCAAAAGTTTTTGGAATGTTTGTCTGTTTATGTGACGGTAAAACGGCTGAATGCATTATGATGCAAACTTTACTCATCTGTCGAGAAAATCCCCGGCCAGATTTTAGGCTATAAAAATCATAAAGATAGGGTGCAAAGGGGTTACAAACTGGGGTTGACTTTGTATGGGAACTACTTGACTTTAAAATTAGCAAGCATGTATTTGACTAGAAAGTTAAAAGAACCCCATTCAAACTTTCAGCAAAATATAGATAAAACGTGAAAAAACCCGGGATGTAAAATACTGGTAGACAGCTAAACACTACATATAATCCAAAACTGGTTGATACCTCCACCGATAGTAACTGTTAGACATTAGATACCTAATTATATTGAAACTTTAGTCACTGACGACGCTGCTGTTGATATTGAAAAACCAGCCACCTTGATCTCTATCTTCCTATATTTTTGCTATGAAATCAGAGGTCATCGAAAGTTGATTTTTTTAAGTTGAGTTAAATACTTATCTCGAATTATCGCAGTTTACTAACGTCAAAGGGTGTGGGTATAAAATTTGGACAAAACGGTATTCCGCGGAGAATTGAGCTTTTTTATGTAGAAAACTCCCGAGACTTTCTGAAACATTATTGGGTCTTTAATTCCTACGAAATTCGCTTCGCTTCTTCTTCGCTTGCCTCCCTGTTTGCCTTCAGGATTTCAGATCTCAAGTTTCGCTTGCAAGACACCGGAAGATAATGAGCGTCCTTAGGGGTCATTGCTCGCATTGAGACCGCTCTTAGAAGGGTTGCGAAGGGTCTAATCCTTACATTCCAACAAAAAGGCCTTGCTTGCCTCGCCGCTCACCTTCAGAACTTTGGCCTGGGGCTTCGCTTGCAAAACCCAGGGGTATAGCAAATGTATGTGGGGGCTCGCCCTCAGGTTTCGCTTGCAAGACACAGGGAGATATCATAATGAGTGTCCGTCCATGGGGGCTCATTTAGAGCGCTTTCTGAAGGAATGCTTCGAGTCTTTCATTCGAACGAAAAGCACGGCCTTTATACACGGACGATTATTTTTAGGGTTGCGTATAGTCAACAAGGTCTATCTGTCCCTCTATAGCTTAGCTCAGTGACCCTTTACTGCTAGAAAGCTGTAATTGTCATAAGCATATAAATCAATCACGCCGACAAAACTTGCTTTACCCAAGAATGACACGCCGAGAATGCGCTATGATGACATTAAGTTACCTATACGATATTGCTTCCTTGTGAATGCTTCTATATTATAAAGAGGTAAAACGTGTAGCTTTCTGAGGGTGCCTGAGCTTCGTTAGGTTATTTCTCGACCGCGCCAGGCTTCTCTGAAGTACGTGACAGTAGCTTTGCTAAACGCAAACATTAGTTTTTAGTTTAAAAAGCTTTTTACCGCGACTTCCACACTATTCCACTTGCAATTTTATTCTGTTAGAGGATTACTTCCGGGATATAAAGTGTCTTTATCCCCTATTCAAAATTTGTTTGACTTTTTTTAGGCAACAAACAGTCAAATACAAAAATAAAGTTTTACATAATGTTAAATAAAAGGCCTTGAGTGCCATATCCTAAAGTTACTTAAACATTTTAACTGAATCTGGTTTAAGAGCGATTTTAGCGTGATTGACTAACAAACGTACAAACTTTCACAACAGGGTACTTGACAACAGTGACAGTAAATTGTTTTTTTCATTAGCAATAGATAAACATTTTGTATTGTTTATCTATTGCTAATATTGTGTTTATTCTTGGAAAGTATCAATCTTACATTCATGATTGCTATTATAAGATTTATAGATTCATAAAAACTGACAATAAGGACGCTGTTTGAATGTGACGTCACAATCCAGTAATCCCTACAAATTTCATACTAACGGAGCGTTTTTAACGTTTCATAAAAAGATTTTTTCAAATACCGTATTGTAACATTACTTTGTACCATGGACCTATGATACTCCGGACAGGCTATACGTGATGCCACAACGAGGGACGGAAAAGCTCCTATGCAGCTAAATAAAGAACTGTTTTAGCTGCATAGGATGATGTGGACTTTGATGTGCCTTTCCGAATAACAATTTTAGCTGGCATTTTGAATGTCTATCTAATCGATAGCGCTACGATACAATATATTTGAGACATACGATGCCTTAAAGTTGTTTGGCAGTTATGTAAAAACTAGTTAACTAAACTAAAGCTTGGTCAATTTATCATAGGCCCTGAAACCTGCGAGTATTAACAATAATAACATCTTCGTGACGTTGGTTTTATGACTGATCACAATAATTGGATCAATAACGACGTTAGACTGACGTCATAAAAATACATCAGTGATGGAATCTCTTGAAGAATCCCCAGAGACAGAACCCTGCGTTACTAGGGTAAATATAGCGAAAGAATAATAATTTATGCAATTTTAACGAGGGGCAAACTTAATTAGTATCCGTGATCTGCTTGCCAACACCTTCATGTTACCTGGGCTTATTCACAAAGTGTAACCTCGCCAGGCAAACAGTGTAACTCAGAGCTGTGATAAAGTTGTAGATAAAGTAGTCTAATCCTAGGCATCATGTTGTATGATGGGTGAGTTGAAGAGGTAAAAAAAAGTTGTGAATAGCATCTTTACAACCTACTACTTTCAGGCGCTTGATAAGGCATTTCTACAATTACCTCCAATAGCGATAGAGGGCGACAAATCTCTTTGAATTCATGGTTGACTGGTAGGTGGTACCAACTGTAAGAGCAAGCAGTCAGAAAACATGTTTGATGATATATTTTTTGTATCAGTTATCTAAAAGATGATGCCGGCTGGCAAATTGTGGCACCCATGTAAACCGCGTAAGGAACGAATGATGTGACTGTGACAAATAATTTATTAAGTTGGTACTACAGTTCTCAGAAATGTATTTTTGAATTTTTATAATTTATAAAACTGTAAGTTTACACTTAATAAAAATGTATGATTTTTTGGAAGAACAGCGAAAATGTGAGTAGCAAATATTAAGTTAAAAACAGCCTCTTTTCGAGATGCCGTGCATTTTGTAATATTAATATTCATCAAATTAACATTTATACCGAAAAGGACCGGTGGTTCCAATAATTGTATCATTTATTACGCATTAATTATGCTTGGAAACGTGCTGAATTATTTATCATAAATTAATGAAAGCTATAGGTATTTTGAATTTACCTCGCCAGGTGTGGTATTGTTGAAACAATTCCTACAAATGTGTACTTTATTAAAACCATCCTCATCTCAGCTTTTGTGATTTTGACAATCAGATTATACTAATCTATGTACATAGTCAAAAGCATTGAAAAATGCAGTATCCGATTTCCGTACAAATTGACCCGCTTCTTTCTATCTTGAGTCTTTTTTACACAAAAATGCCACTGTTTTTTTTAATAGTACACGGAAATATTACAAAAACTATCAATTCCAGGAGAATACTACAAACGGCGATGGAGTTGCCGGGCTCTCTCGAAGATTATTAAGGCTGTGCTGTTGGAAATTATTGCGTGCTTTGAAACGCCGTTCCGACTAGATTAAGAAACAATAAGGTCTGATTTTCAGATATATGATTCTTGACTATATGATTGTTTATCTGATTTTATAAAATTTCCTCGATAGAAAAAAAATCCAAAGTTGGGTCTGTATTTTCCTTTTTTTAATCAGCCTACTCAAACGATACATTATTTTACGACACAATCAAGTTAATACTATAGTATTTTATCTCATCTAAAATCTCACTTTATGAAATTTAAATAAAATGTCTCTAAGTTAGCTATTTATCGAAATTTGTCAAAAAAGCCATTCCCGAAGAGTGTTACATCTCTTTTGCTCGTGCGCGGAAGGCATCAGCGTGTTTCTGTCTAGGGGGCGTGTTCGACTCAAATCAAGGCATCGCCTTAATATTTTCCTGAATTGACAAAAAGTCACAAAAGAAGATGAGCTTTACATTACCCTGGGCATCTAATATTAAACATCGAAACGATGTTCACAACGAAATGCCTACTTGATATGGAGTCCGGAATGTTAAGGTTTTTTTTGTCTAAGTAGTTGCCATGGTTACATTTCCTGGATCACTTTTTAGGGTTCCGTAGCCAACAAGGAACCCTTATAGTGTCGCCATGTCCATCTGTCCGTCTGTGGCTTAGCTTTGCGACCGTTACTACTAGAATGCTGTATTTCGGCGTTTTTATATAAATCAATCACGCCGACAAAACGGTAGGATAAAAATCATGTTCTTTTTTTATGGTACTTCCGCTACTCGCATAGTGGTGATGTAATTTATGTTTCTCTGTAAACCCACGGTGTGTGGTATCGTTGGATAACTTGTTCAAAAATGTCATGAGTTTTTGAAAACTATTTTTAGATTCAGTGATACGTTTGCGTGCGTGAATCGTTGATCGAGTCAAGTGTCGCCTGCTCGCGTGCTAAACTGCGATTTATATCGGTTATCCAACAAATGTAGAGTTGTCTTGTCATTTTCGTGGAGCGTCTTACTTTTGTACGACTACGGCAAAGCCATAGGGAAGCATCTAAGATGATTATAGCAGTATTTTCCGTGTTTTTATTTAGTTACGTTTTCCACTGTAGCGTTTAAGATACAGAACCGATTTATAATGATAAATGTGGTACCAATTGATTCGTAAGTATGCTCCGGGTGGCAAAAGCTACCTCTTTTATGAAAATAAAAACGGTTTTATTTTTTCAGTTAGTCTTCCGTAGTTGGGTTACAGCTTTTTATGCTTGTTAATAGGCCACCTGATAAGCTTGTCCGTGTCCAATGATCCGTGTTAAAACGTTTTTTCTAAGAAACCCTGTCCTATTTGATCCTCGTTAATGAGACAAGATAACAACAGGGTAAATATTTATTTTCCTACCAAGGCTAGCTGGACCCCATTCAATCACCTGACATTGTTGAAACAAATATTAGAAAAACAATGAAAATTTTATCTAATAACAATTGAATCTGCATTATCCTTATTGCATTTCCGGGGCTGGTGGCTTTACCAATCACCATCATCATCATATCAGCCGAAAGACGTCCACTGCTGGACATAGGCCTCCCCCAAAGAGTGCCACAATGACCGGTCCTGCGCCACCCGCATCCAGTGGACTGCCGCGACTATTATCAAGTCATCAATGCTGACATTCGCACATTTTAGTTAATCTTGCCCACACCACGTAGACCAATACAATCGGACCATCTCGTATCGGTCTTCACAGACCCCAATTTAAGACGCCCAGACGATTTAAGCATTGGCTTAAATCGTCTGAAATAGACGTAAAGGCCTATGACGATGATGAATGCTGACATGTATTTGTGTCCCTTTATTTAAAGAATTGGTGGCACTCTTTGGGAGAGGCCCTGTGTCCAGCAGTGGAGGTCTTTCGGCTGATATAAAGATGATAATTGGTGGCACTTTTTGAGAGAGGCCATGTATCCAGCAGTGGAGGTCTTTCGGCTGATATAAAGGTGATAATTGGTGGCACTTTTTGAGAGAGGCTCTGTATCCAGCAGTGGAGGTCTTTCGGCTGATATAAAGGTGATAATTGGTGGCACTTTTTGGGAGAGGCCCTGTATCCAGCAGTGGAGGTCTTTCGGCTGATATAAAGATGATAATTGGTGGCACTCTTTGGGAGAGGCCCTGTGTCCAGCAGTGGAGGTCTTTAGGCTGATATAAAGATGATAATTGGTGGCACTTTTTGGGAGAGGCCCTGTATCCAGCAGTGGAGGTCTTTCGGCTGATATTAAAGATGATAATTGGTGGCACTTTTTGGGAGAGACCCTATGTCCAGCAGTGGAGGTCCTTAGGCTAATATAAAGATGATAATTGGTGGCACTTTTTGGGAGGGGCCCTGTATCCAGCAGTGGAGGATTTTCGGCTCATATAAAGATGATAATTGGTGGCACTTTTTGGGAGAGGCCCTGTATCCAGCAATGGAGGTCTTTCGGCTGATATAAAGATGATAATTGGTGGCACTTTTTGGGAGAGACCCTATGTCCAGCAGTGGAGGTCTTTCGGCTGATATAAAGATGATAATTGGTGGCACTTTTTGGGAGAGGCCCTGTATCCAGCAGTGGAGGTCTTTCGGCTGATATAAAGATGATAATTGGTGGCACTCTTTGGGAGAGGCCCTGTGTCCAGCAGTGGAGGTCTTTAGGCTGATATAAAGATGATAATTGGTGGCACTTTTTGGGAGAGGCCCTGTATCCAGCAGTGGAGGTCTTTCGGCTGATATAAAGATGATAATTGGTGGCACTTTTTGGGAGAGACCCTATGTCCAGCAGTGGAGGTCCTTAGGCTAATATCAAGATGATAATTGGTGGCACTTTTTGGGAGGGGCCCTGTATCCAGCAGTGGAGGATTTTCGGCTGATATAAAGATGATAATTGGTGGCACTTTTTGGGAGAGGCCCTGTATCCAGCAATGGAGGTCTTTCGGCTGATATAAAGATGATAACTGGTGGCACTTTTTGGGAGAGACCCTATGTCCAGCAGTGGAGGTCTTTCGGCTGATATAAAGATGATAATTGTTGGCACTTTTTGGACGAGACCCTATGTCCAGCAGTGGAGGTCTTTTGGCTGATATAAAGATGATAATTGGTGGCACTTTTTGGGAGAGGCCCTGTATCCAGCAGTGGAGGTCTTTCGGCTGATATAAAGATGATAATTGGTGGCACTTTTTGAGAGAGGCTCTGTATCCAGCAGTGGAGGTCTTTCGGCTGATATAAAGGTGATAATTGGTGGCACTTTTTGGAAGAGGCCCTGTATCCAGCAGTGGAGGTCTTTCGGCTGATATAAAGATGATAATTGGTGGCACTCTTTGGGAGAGGCCCTGTGTCCAGCAGTGGAGGTCTTTAGGCTGATATAAAGATGATAATTGGTGGCACTTTTAGGGAGAGGCCCTGTATCCAGCAGTGGAGGTCTTTCGGCTGATATAAAGATGATAATTGGTGGCACTTTTTGGGAGAGACCCTATGTCCAGCAGTGGAGGTCCTTAGGCTAATATAAAGATGATAATTGGTGGCACTTTTTGGGAGGGGCCCTGTATCCAGCAGTGGAGGATTTTCGGCTCATATAAAGATGATAATTGGTGGCACTTTTTGGGAGAGGCCCTGTATCCAGCAATGGAGGTCTTTCGGCTGATATAAAGATGATAATTGGTGGCACTTTTTGGGAGAGACCCTATGTCCAGCAGTGGAGGTCTTTCGGCTGATATAAAGATGATAATTGGTGGCACTTTTTGGGAGAGGCCCTGTATCCAGCAGTGGAGGTCTTTCGGCTGATATAAAGATGATAATTGGTGGCACTCTTTGGGAGAGGCCCTGTGTCCAGCAGTGGAGGTCTTTAGGCTGATATAAAGATGATAATTGGTGGCACTTTTTGGGTGAGGCCCTGTATCCAGCAGTGGAGGTCTTTCGGCTGATATAAAGATGATAATTGGTGGCACTTTTTGGGAGAGACCCTATGTCCAGCAGTGGAGGTCCTTAGGCTAATATCAAGATGATAATTGGTGGCACTTTTTGGGAGGGGCCCTGTTTCCAGCAGTGGAGGATTTTCGGCTGATATAAAGATGATAATTGGTGGCACTTTTTGGGCGAGGCCCTGTATCCAGCAATGGAGGTCTTTCGGCTGATATAAAGATGATAATTGGTGGCACTTTTTGGGAGAGACCCTGTATCCAGCAATGGAGGTCTTTCGGCTGATATAAAGATGATAATTGGTGGCACTTTTTGGGAGAGACCCTATGTCCAGCAGTGGAGGTCTTTCGGCTGATATAAAGATGATAATTGGTGGCACTTTTTGGACGAGACCCTATGTCCAGCAGTGGAGGTCTTTTGGCTGATATAAAGATGATAATTGGTGGCACTTTTTGGGAGAGGCCCTGTATCCAGCAGTGGAGGTCTTTCGGCTGATATAAAGATGATAATTGGTGGCACTTTTTGGGAGAGACCCTATGTTCAGCAGTGGAGGTCTTTCGGCTGATATAAATATCATAATTGGTGGCACTTTTTGGGAGAGGCCCTGTATCCAGCAGTGGAAGTCTTTCGGCTGATATAAAGATGATAATTGGTGGCACTTTTTGGGAGAGGCCCTGTATCCAGCAGTAGAGGTCTTCGGCTGATATAAAGATGATAATTGGTGGCACTTTTTGGGAGAGGCCCTGTATCCAGCAATGGAGGTCTTTCGGCTGATATAAAGATGATAATTGGTGGCACTTTCTGGAGAGGCCCTGTATCCAGCAGTGGAGGTCTTTCGGCTGATATAAAGATGATAATTGGTGGCACTCTTTGGGAGAGACCCTATGTCCAGCAGTGGAGGTCTTTCGGCTGATACAAAGATAATGATTATTATGTAAAGATGTTTTCTTGTTATCTATTTTTCAGCGATAGCAAACTAAACATGACGCAGTATATAGATTCCAAAAAAATAACCTTAAAAATGCCATTAAAATGAAAAATAAACAGACACTGCCAAACTTACACTCTTCCAAGTAGTTGACGTAGCTACAAACTAGCTATATCCATCATTGTCGTTTTTTATTCATTATAATGGCAATTTAATTTTATATTTTTGAATATTATTATTAGTAGACTTTTTTTACATATGCTTATTCAGTAGGTACTAGATTAAAACATTCATTTATTCTACAAATATGATAGAACTAAAAAAAGAAAATAAAAATAAACTATATAATAACGAAGTAAGAATGCATATATGTTTCATAATTTGTCTAGTCCGCAGTCCGGAGGATAAATGGTAGAGTATCATTGATTAAATGAAGACGGTTTGTGGAACAAAGATTAAAATACAGAAATTAATCAGTCTAATAATAATGTAATAATTTACGTCTATGTATATAAAAAAAAAATAGTTTTTCAAGATTTTATTGTACTCTTTGGTCGGCGTGATTGATTTATATACCCATGCCGAATCACAGTTTTCTAGTAGTAATGGTTACTGAGATAAGCCGAAGACGGACGGACAGACGGACTTGCCGAAACTTCCTTGTTGCCTACGGAACACTAAAAAGGGATTTATAATTTTCTGAGCAATAGAAGTCACAAATAGACTGAGAAGAGACAAATAAATCCATTTAATTGAGAAAATACCACTAATAAGAGCTATAACTAGCAAACATATTAATAAAAATCTTTTTTACTGCCTCGCGACCCCCACGCATTTTTCTTCCCAAGGCCCGGAAATGGGATTTCCTGACCACGTTTGTGGGCGTTTATTGTCGCCTTATGACCTGTAGCGACGTGAACGAATTAACCTATTATTAAGGCTATTCTTAAACCTCAAAATAACTGTTCATCAAGGTTTTTGGTGGACTTGTTGATCGTATATCAATTAGTCTATATCTGTAGAATATGTATAGTAATATATTCCTCCCGGCGAATTGTTTTTTTCGGTTGTCCTCTTATATTAGACTAGCTGCCCGTGCGGCTCCGCCCACGTATAACAAATAACGCTAGCTACACTGAGAAAAATGTGGCACTATAAACTTATGTGATTGCACATCTTTTTGACCAATCGTGCAAGCACGTAAAGTTACGCTGCCGGCTGTGCACAAAAACATATGATTCCACCGTGACGTCATCAATTTAGTGACGTCACAAGCTCATTTGCAGCTCGCAATATAAAAGATAGTACAAGGAATCATAACGTATTGCCTTAAGCAAGAAAACTTATAGTGCACTGCTTTAAAATACTTATTTTGGAGGCACTTTATAGTATAATGCATTGCGATAACTTATAGTTCCGCATTATGCTATTATGTGCGTTTGCCTTTTTCTAGTTGGTGCCTATCAAGTCGTGCCCCGTAATATTTCGTGCCTGCCCATGTTGGAACCATGTTTTTACATACGAGTGCACTAAATGTTTTAGTGCTGTTCTACCTCGGCATCATCCCATTACCTGCCCGAGCACAATACAGAAAAAATGTGCTGGAATTCACAATACCTGTAGCCATTATGCACACAAACGATACAGCCTATATCGTTTGTGTGTGCATACTGCTACAGGTATTGTGAATTCCAGCACATTTTTCTGTACTTTGCTCGGGCAGATAGAGGTTACGTGAATTAATAAACATTTTTTTAAAATTATTTTAACATTTATTTTTCGTAAACATAATACACTAAATAAAAAAACAGCACTTCGGGTCGGCTTCCAGAACCCCCTTCCTGCTTGCATCCGGCGAAATCTTGGTAAAGGCAACCCAGCAATATTATCGCACCAGTTATTAGCATCCTCATCATCTGAAAAAACAAAAGCATTTAATGAAAACTCAGTTTTGTGAATAAATTTTCAGAATTGAGGACGGCTATACGTTTGAAACGTTCCGATTTCCTTCAAATAGTAAGATAACACATACGTGCGGCTCACGTTCCGTGGGCTTGTCTCCGAAGTACATCATCAGGTCCGCCAAGTTGGCTGCGCTATATCCTGGCTCATCTGTAGGAGATCATGGTTTAATATGTTTGGCTTAATATTTTCGTCAGCCGGCGTTTGCTGCGTAATTAAATACGCACGCAGCTGGTTACGAAGTTTGGTATCCAGAGGCCCGGTCTGGCTTGCCCTCTGTCAGGCTTTTAGTATAGCCCTCCTCTAAGGCATCGCCTCACAGAGTGTTACAACCAGAAATATATTAAATTTATAAATTTAGTTGCTAATGCAACCACACATTCTATGGAACAGAGAAGTAAACCATACCATGATTCTCCCGGCGTCCTTAGGTTTAGGAGTCTGGTGGTAGTGGGAAGGTATCGGCTGGTGTGTTGAACGATTCCTCCAGCATTGGCAGCTAGTGGGCTGTCCCGCCCTTGTGGTTAGTTGTGACTCTGGGGCTCAGTCAGCTTCTCCAAGTGAATTAAGGGAGTCAAGCTGGTTTTCCACCGGAGGGGCGAGACGAGACGAGACGATGCGAGAATTGAAATCGTACGGGACTTACCACCTATTTGCACCGCGCGCGCGCGCGCTCGGAAACCAGCTTCACTCCTCGATTATCTAAGTCAAGGAATTCCTGCTCCTCCCTGCCTAGAGCAAACCGCAATAGCGACGAAGAGTCGGAATAGCTGGTACTCGCCTGAAATACCAAATAAAATGGATGTAAATTGAACAATTAAAACAAAACTTATGTTCTCCAATCTACACCGAATGTAGTTTCTCTGTCTAACGCATCTGGGATATAAATCTAGGATATAAAGGTTAGATACTTTAGTATTACTTTTATGACACTCTATGGGAGATATGTATATGATATGTATCATAGTGTTGAATAAACTATTTTAACATTGACTTTACTTTTGTTTGACTAACCATTTAAAAAAATGGTAAATAGGTAATACTTACTAGCAAAGCGTTCGACGACTTGTTCATCAAATCCCATTCTCTAAGGAGGTCTCCCATTGGATCCATATGTTAGATCGACACTGAATAAACACGCACATCACGCAAGGACAAAATGTGAACTGGTGTACCCTTGTTTTGTCGACAACCTTTTCATCGAATATTATTTCATCGACAACGATTCATCGAAACTTTAGTACTAGTAATATTGTTTGGCGTTATTTTATTTCAACTACTATTCATTTAAATTTATCTTACTACGTAGAAATACTATTCAACGAATATTACTTAATAGCTGGTTTGTTTCAAATTATCTTAATTGGCACAACTACATAACATTGCAATTCATTTCTTCGACATATTACTTTAATACAATTTTATATGTCCTACTGCACATTTATACATTATTCAAATTATGTAGTTAATTATGTATTATTGTATGTATAATAAAACTAAGAATCATTGGTGTAAATCGTTTATTACAAAAAATATCAGGGTGGACAAAAATGGCTTGTCATAAGCGAAATCTGTTTTAGGTCGGTTAGGTTAGGGTTCACTTGTGTCCCTCAGACAAGAAATAGACACCCCGCGCAGCGGGGTGGCGTTGACCCGCTGCACGGCTATGACAAGATGGCACGCGAGCTCTGATCATCATGACAATTGATAAATAATATGTATGTATAATAAAACTAAGAATTATTGGTGTAAATCGTTTATTACAAAAAGATATCAGGGCGGACAAAAATGACTTGTCATAAGCGAAGTCTGTTTTAGGTCGGTTAGGTTAGGGTTCACTTGTGTCCATCAAACCAGAAATAGACACCCCGCGCAGCGGGGTGGCGTCGATTCGCTGCACGGCTATCACAAGACGGCATGCGAGCTCTGATCTTCATGACAAATTCATACGACCAACCATTCGTCCAGATAAATTATTTCATATCTGAAACTACCCACATATCAATAATCTCGCAGAGTGAGCCGACTGACGTGAGTGCGTTTAGTTTCGACAACGAAATATTACCAATTGAAATAATTTTATGCGGAATAAATATTATTACAAGTAAAAAAAAATGAATAAAAAAAACTCGAAATGAAAAGCCATGACATGAATTTTATTGTAATAAGTCAACTACCAATTAAAAGACCTCGGTGCAAATTACCTAGTATCGAGTATTCGACGGAATAACTTGTCGATGAAATGAAAATACTTGAAACGTTGTCTTTGAAATAATATTCGATGAAATGTTTGTCGGCAATTCAATGGTAAACCTGTGAACTGCACACTGCCCAATTGCCCATCCAATCCACCCTTGCCCCCTGTCCCCCTCGCCCGCACCCCGCCCGAAACTTTTATGTGCATATGCACGATTTAATTATGGCTTTGCACTATCAAACTTGCTGCATAGTTTGAAATATATACATGCATTGCACAAAACACCATGGTGCCACTCTTTGAACCATAACTGTCTACGCAAATAACGATATTTTATGGTGCATTTGTGACGTCACTAATTTATCGTGCATTGATCACTGTATATTATGATGCGTTATGTCTTTTTGGTGCCGTGTGCGTAATATTGTATGCTACTTGCACGATAAAAGATAAGACACTTGTACCTTATGTTTTGGTGAGGTTTCTTGCACAATGAAGTTCAATTCTAGCAGAATAGATTTAGATTCGTGTCACTATTTAAAGTGTTGCGCACTGTTTTATTAGTGGCAAGCAGCGTATTTTAGAATGTGCATAATATTTTATTACGTCGTCTTCAATCCATTTTTCTCAGTGTAGCAACAGAATAATGCTTTTGTGTATTCCGAAGCTACATTCTATACAATAGTGCAATAATTATTAGAATCGGGTGAGTAGTTCTGGAGATAAACCTCGGCAAACAAAGTTACAAAACATGTTCACAAAGCAACAAACTCATAAACTTTAAATTGTTATAGTATTTTATGTTGATGGAGATCGATAAAAAATTCAAAATCAAGGTTTTTTTTATTTGTGTCTTTTAGTTTCTAATAGAATAAGTTTATTTAATCCTAATAGTTTGAATTATCATCATAATAATATAAAAAGTAGTATACTATCACTTTTGTAAATTATGATGGGTATGATCTGGGATACTTATACCCTCTTATATCGATTGGACAAATTAACTAGTTAATTTACCAGTTGATGTGACTTGTGAATTTACCAGAAGATTAACTTTATCCCTGTTACAACTTTCAGTGTTACAAACTCAACGATCGATCTACCATAAATCTTGCAAGTTATAACTTAAAAACATTTAATTATTCAATTAAATCAAATTTAATTAAAGGATACTTCTTGAGGTAGCGATAAAACAAACTATAAATCTTTACATTACAAACACACGTTATTTTATTATCACAAGTTAACCACCATAAAATATACAACACATTCCGGCAAACAACTTGACAAGTCCAAGCTGTCATCTCTATCGGTAGCCAGTGCAAGAGCGATCAGCAGCTAACATCTATAGAGGTGTAAACGGCTCTCGCCACAGACACTTGAAATAAAATTGTTAATTATGGAGGTAACTAATTACTATTCTTATTTTTATTCAACATCATTACTTAAAATGTCCTGTAACATCGTTGTACCTAAATGCTAAATATTAGTTAAAGACAGAACAACAAAACTCACCTTTTACAACTAAACAATCACCTAATAGTTATCCGCAAAAAACTCTCATAAGTCTCATAACTAATAAGTGAAAACCTCCACAAACATAAAAAATCACAAACTTTTTAGTTGTACACTTATTTATGCCATAACAACTTCATATTCCACAAATAACTTTTTATTATGAACAACTCGGGAAACAAATGAAAGATGCCGTTGGTAAACTTTCGGTACGAGTTTTCGGGAGGACGCGACCGGCGGGTGGCGGAGGTATCAGTGTACTGGACTGCTGGAGACTTCTCACTTGAGATACGACCTTTTGCATCTGCACTTTTCGACGCTGTTTGGGAAATGAATGCAATTGGATTTTGGAAACTGGTGTTACCGAACAATCCAGCGAATAGGGTTTCATTACGGAAGCGTGTATCTGAATTTCCTTTCCGACGCTGAGGTCGGCTCCGGACGAAATTAGTGCAATTGAAATTCTGACATTTATATTTTTTCGGCGCAACCAGGCAATTATAATACCAGTGTTTTTGTGTGGTGTTGCCAGTTAAAATCTTCTTTTTTGTCTGTCGTCATTCGTAGTGTAAAGGCAGGTCCCGACGGAAGACCAGCGCCGAAGCTTGCCACTCATTTTAGAATCTTCCGCTTCCTCTGGACTCGAAGTCAGCACTCGCAGCAAAAACAAACTTTGCTCTCTTGTTGCAGAAATAACTATTGCCTCGGGTGCATATCAAAAAACCATACTACAAAAAGCCACTAGTAATCCCTAGACTAAATTTATTGTCACCCGTACCGTACCTACGCAACAAATGATCTTTTCTTCCCGTGGACACATATTAGGTACAAAATCCTAAATGCTGATAAAATGCTAAACATCGTGTCTAGACGAATAAATTCTTCCTGGATTCCATTTCATTTGTCTGTGAAGCGAAATACGTAGGTTAAGATAACTGCTGTCTTCTTATAGATTGACTCACTTAGAAGTTTTGCATGCATAAACTTGAACATTAAGTTTGCGGTTGTAGTCTATTATTTTAGCGCATTTCACATCTTTGTCAATATTGAGTTACCTATAATTATCTATTATTAAGAAAGGCGCGTCTGTTAATATTTTTTATTTTATCCTAGGAAGCCTAGAAACAGAGTTACTATAAGAAAAAGGGCGCTTTTACACGCATTTACTAAGCGTAGGTAGAGGTCTAGTTTCGTGACGGGTGACCGGCGGGGTGAGCCGCATTAGCGCGTAGCGCATAACAGCGCAGGAGTGCGGCGGAAGGTATGGGCAGAGAGAAAAAGCGGCGGAACAACAAAATTGCTCAGCTCGGCAAAAAGCTCGAAGCAAATGTACTATCGTAACGCTAGAATGCTCGCTAGAACGCTCGCTAGAATGCCCTCTAAGACGCTCCTGTTTATTTTGTGAGTCAAAAGCCTTATTTTGTGAGGTAAAAACCTGTAATGTAACATTCGATGGAATGCTCATTACAAGTGAATGCTCGAGCGTTTCCACCTAAGGATTGCAGCACACTGGCGCGGCCTGCGGCGGCGGTTAATAGTACTGTTTTACTGTAATGACAAATCAACACCACGAAAAAGGTGAAAACTAAATGTTTAACGCTCGATTAAAAATATATAAAGTGTCAAAAATGACTTAAACGTCAACACATGTCCAACAGTCTATTTTCTTATAAAAATACAAAAAATTATCAGTAAAATGCCGAATTCAAGACGAAGAAAATTTTCAGTTCAGAATGATGTATCGAGGCGGCCTCCATTCAAGGGAGGCGCGTCTGCATCATCGAGGTACAGTTACGTTATATTTAACTTATTCTCTGACGCCTATGGTCACAACGGCCTTCACTGCCAGTCGAGCATTCAGACAGGCTGCCTGGAATAAACTCATTCACCGAGCTCGGCTCCGCAGCCATTCCCTCCACCTACCTCTAAGGAATGCCTGTAGGTCAGTCTGCGGTAGACGGTAAAAAGCCCGATTGCACTCTTAACCCATTCAGGGCCAATGACGACATAATATGCGTCAGACCGCCGTAGTCGCTATCCGCTACATACGAGGAAAACCACGGTATCGGCTACGAGCGTAGCGCGTAGCGATTCTGGGCAATTAATTGTGTACACATTCATTGACAAGAATCGCTACGGGCTACGCTCGAAGCCGATCTTGTGGTTTTCCTCGTATTTTTTAGCGGAAAGCGACAACGGCGTAGGCGCCCGCTAGCCGGGTAGTGGCAGTGAAAGTGTTAATGCCGTGGCATCTGGGTCGTCCCTTTCAAAGGATAGTTACATTTTTGCGGCGCTTGGAGTAGACCCTTCGACCTTTAAAAATTATTCGCCATCAAAATCAAGAATTGCGTTAGCTGAAGATTCTGCTCAGTAAACATCTTACTAAGGAGTTTGTTAAAAAGGTGTCCCAATATTGATTGGGGTCTCAGGCGATCTCAGGGCGGGCTCATTATTCGCCCAAAGGCTGAGCCTGGCCATCCAACAGGGAAACGCGGCGAGCGTCTTCGAAACGATGGCCCGCTCTACATTGGGGTGAGTCGAGGGCGGGCAATTTTGTTTTGTTCGTTTCATGTAAAATATATATATAAACGTAAAAGTCCTGACTGACTAACTCACTCACTCACTAAAATTAACGCCCAGCCCAAACCGTTGAACCTAGAAAGCAGTTTCTTTCTTAATAGGTAGTTGATATGACGTTAGTACCCACCAAGGTGGTAAAAAGGGGGTTGAACGTTTGCATGGGGAAGGATTAAAATTTTAAGTGAGAGACTTGAAACTTTGTGTATGGACTCCTTTTTACAATACAAGAAAATACTTTTTTGGGTTTTGGAAAACCCCACCCCTAGCGGGTTAAATAGGGGTGCAAAGTTTGTACGTGTGAAATTTTGTATATAGATAGTTTGAGTCCCGAGGAAGGCCATAAAATAGTTTGTATCCTGGAAATCAGTCTAGGTACGTAAAATACTACTTCACTCCAAAAAAAGCAATCAATCATATAAAATATTTAACTCCTCCAGAATTTTGAAATATATCTTGTGACTTAATTTAATATGTAGGTACTTATACATAATAATAAAAGTTCATATGCACAAAATTATTGATCTATCAAGATTATCAATTATAGGAACATTTTTTTTTAAACTGTGGCATCATACTTCTATGTCAATCATTATAAGCCCTTTGACTGTCGCCAGCGACGTCAGACTTTGACTCTAATTTTTGTCTACTATTATGTCCTTTGCAATCAAAGGACTACGCAACTATAATTAGTTGCTCCCATACAAACCTTTGCTCCTCACTAGAAACTGGTATCAATGACATCGAAAAATAACCTAGGAACCTAGCCTGTACAAATGTACTTAATTATAAATTATCACTAATTCAGAAACATCTGACATCAAAAAATATATTTGTACAGACCTACCTGTCACAGAATTATCCTCTCTAAATATTGTAACTTTCAATCCATGTTATTGTTTCAGCAACTCCACTTCAAATTCAACAGTGAAAACCAACAAGAACATTACTAAAACTTATCCAGTTTCCTCAAGAGCAATAGAGCCTATGTCAATAGTGTTGGAATGTGATGAGTATTCATCGAATTCGCTTGTAAAAAAAACGGAACAAGACACTGACCTCAGCCCGCAACCCTACCCCAACGACCTCCACACGGCTAGTGCAACAACAAATATCTCCACATCATCAGTAGAAGCTAGACACCCAACGCCGCAACCAACTCCACACTCCTCGAAACGAGACGCTGTGTCTATGGAGAGGGACAGAAGAGAGAAAGCGCGCCCGCATCGAGTAAGAGTTCGTAGTCCAAAACGTCCCTTACATGTCCTCGAACCTCCAAAGTTAGAAATTAGCAAAGAGGAAGATATTGCGACGAGCGTAGATGTAGGGTTAGAAAACCCTTCGACGGAGACAATCGGGACAAACGCGATCAACTGGGCGCAAGAGAGCCTAGTGTGTACTGTGGCGCAGGAATTGGATTTAGAGACAGAATATGAGCCTAGTGAACACTCGATGGACGACATGTGCAGGATCTGCCATAGTGGAGACTGCTCGTCTTCTGAGCTTGGAAGGTTGGTGTCGGCTTGTGGGTGTCGGGGCACGGTGGGGCGCGTGCACGTGCGGTGTCTGGAGCGCTGGCTGACAGAGTCGGGCAAGTCGCGCTGCGAACTGTGCGGGACGAGATACAGTACGCGCCGGGTGCATCGGTACGGCGTACCTAAAGCGCTTGTCATGTGGTTCCTGAGTCAGAATGCTCAACAGGTAAGAGGCACATCATCATAAAACCGGTGTGTATAATTGCATTCACTGTGTCAGTACCAAAAAGGAACAAAACAAAATTAGTTTATCGCAAAAAGAAAATTAACATAGATATACTTTTTAGAAATAATACTTTATTTTGGATTTGTCGACGAATCCACGATAGACAAGACCCCCAAGACTTGATGCAAATGTATCTACTGAAGATCCCATTACATTATGACTAGGTTAGGTGTGAGTGATATTGTGAGTATCTGCAAAAATCTGAATATTAAAAACTCGATGCGCTATCGGTCGACAGACTAAATTGCTGAATTAATAAATTCTGTTAAAAGAAGTAAAAAAAACTGGCCAAGAGCATGTTGGGCCACGCTCAGTGTAAGGTTCCGTAGTTTTTCGTCCGTCACAGTAAGTGTCCCCACTTAAGCGTTAAAAAATCGGCTATATTGTTACATCGAGTTGACATATTAAGTACAAATTATGCCAAATCAACCATGTATTATAGACAGACACAATACAAGCAATACTTAGCGAACAATTTTATTATTAGACAACGAACGGCCAAAGACAACTAAGACAATTCGAGCACGACAAATTTTCGACCTAATGTATGGGCCTACCTGCTCCGACCCCATTAAATCAGGAAAAATCTTAACAGCGCCATGTACAATGTGAGCGTTCCGCGTACAGCGACATCTATCAGCAAATTAAGTAAACTATTGCGCGCGAGCTTAAAGTATGGAAGATGATTTTTATGGGATAATTCTTTATTGCGTGAACCGATTTTCACCGTTGTTTTACTTTATTTGAAAGCACGTCATTTCATTGTGATTTTGTAGAAACTACAGGTACAATAAACACCTGCTTATACGGTTAAATTACAATTTTAGTTCAGAAATATATTGTAATTTTTTTCAAAAACTATTCAACCCAAGTCATCATGTTTAAAATAATTTTCCTAGAAAGTTTTTATAAAGGTCTACTTTTGTGATTTTTTCATGTTTTTAAAACTTATGATTCAAAAGTTAGAGCGGGACATATTTTTTTTACTCCTGGAGCGATTATCTCCGAAAATATTAACATTATCAAAAAATTATTTTAGCGAACCCCTATTCATTTTTAAATAACTATCCAACAATATATCACACGTTAGGGTTGAAATGAAAAAAAAACACCCTACGTTACGTATTGGGGAGGTACCCTAATAAAAAAAAACACATTTTATTTTACCACTTTGTCGGCGTGATTGATATTACATATTAGTACCAAATTTCAGCTTTCTAGTGCTAACGGTTACTTAGATTATCCGCGGACGGACGGACAGACAAAGCGAAACTATAAGGGTTCCTAGTCGACAAAGGAACCGTAAAAAACCAATACTAACCTATTAATTTATTAATTTTATTAAGGGAGCGACCACACCGGTGCTTAACGCTGCGTATACGCGCTGACGTGTCGAATGCGTCATGTATTCTTCATACATTTTGCTGCGTTTTACGGCGTATTTTGAGCAGCGGTGTGGTCGCACCTTAAAACGTGGTACAGAAGATACATATTTCGAAAAAAAATACTCGTGTCGGACCATCGACTTGCAAGAAAATTAAAATAAGATAATTACTAAATATAAAGTACCCCGTGTGGTGTCGGGTTAGAATTTCACCACCCCCTTTCTTCCCGTGGGTGTCGTAAAAGTCGACTAAGGGACCAGGGTTGAAGTATTTTGTGGGCGATGGGCTAGCAACCTATCACTGCAATATCAAATTTTGTCGATCTTTTATGTATGTTACATGTATGCGCATAAAGTGGCGCTGGAGCATATGTTTCATGTGCTCTGCCTACCCCTTTTGGGAATAAAGGCGTAAATGTATGTAATGAATGTTATGTAATGTCAAGTACCTACAACACATAAAAAAGAACAATGTCAATTACAACCCTTTCATATTGTGCATTGACATCACGAGCGGATTAAAACTGTTTCTAATTTTAATTTCACTTCGTGCGTGCGTTGGCTTATGCAATATAAATATATATGGACAATGACCCCAAGATATGTCTTCACATAAATAAGACATGACTAGCTGCAATGACAACGAGAAATTTCATTATTAGCAAACGGCTAACACTCGCAATCAAGGGTTTACTCTATGTGCATGCAGACAATTAAAACTTTTCTCATTAAACATTAAACATAACATAAACATAATTTATTGATAATGAATGATAAAACATCCGTTTTACTATAGACTAGGAGCTTACTATTAGAGGCAAATAACACGTGCCTGAGCTAGGATACCCTGTGTTTCAGGCATTACTTTAGAGTGAATATATCCAGCCATGTGCGAAGATGTGTATTCATATACTTCACACCTCACATGCTTGTGGGTAGACCCACAATGCACGCTGAACCGATAGCCGTTGGGGCGGAAAGGTTCTCGAGTGTCTACCACGTACCGGAGAGTACGTATTTGAAGATCGAAAATTGAGTGAAAACATCGAAGTAAAAATATCTAAAATCTAAATATCGAACGATCGAACTTTGATGTTTTCCCTGTCGATATATCAGGTTTATCAACGAGTAATCTTGTCTACAATAAAAATGCCGAGCGATTAAAATATCGAAAGTTCAAAATATCAACAATTATGCAGCCTTGTATTCAAATTTAGAATGACACTATATCGACCATTGAAATAGCAACGCCCAAATAATCGAAAAGTAAGATGTCGAACAATCAAAATAACTAATATTTCATGCATACAACTGGTAAAATTAGTAATTTTTGGCGGATTTTTTTACGGGAGCGTGTTCCACTTGCCTAAGTAGATACTTTTAGCGAGAACGATATTGGTAACATTATTTTTGATTGGTTTAAAGTAGTTTCAGAGAGACTCTAACGCGGGACGGTGTAGGTACGACGACGAGCGAAGCGAAGAGGATTGTTAGGAAGAACCGTAACCCTACAGCACGCGAGCCGAGCGAGCGAAGCGCGCTTACGCGGCAGCGGCTGGCGAAGCGCGAGAACCGAAATTTAATTTAATCATATTAGATAATCCCCTGGGCTTGTGTACTTACCTATGTAAAAATATTTCTGGCGCTTCGCCGGCCGCTGCCGAGGCACGCTCGCTTCGCTCGCTCGGCTCGCCCATTTAAGGTCGCAATTCTTTTGCAAATTTAAGTCGCTTTACCTAACTCTTTAAAAAAGGGTACCATAAGAGGAAAACATTATTAGTAATTGTAACAATCATAATTCATATTGCGTCAGAATTAAATACAGTACAACAACAATACGTAAGGTTTATGTGGATTAAGAGTCGAGCTTTCCCTGCTACGTCATTGTTTAGTCAATCAATTCAATAAAACAGTAGGTCCGCTCTAACAAACCCAGACAAGTGCGACTCGGATTCGCCAACCGAGCGTTTCGTACAAAATAACAAATGTACAGTTTTCAGATTTTTCCTTGTACTTGTAGTCACAACATTACTTGCCTTTCATACTTCTAGGTCAACGGAAAGTACCCTATAAATTTTGATTGTCTTGAGAGTGTCGAAATGTACGTTTTTTGCGGCATAAACGGCCGTATCTTTTTTTACGTCAACTTAGAAGTTTTATTTTTCACAGTTTCAAGGGACTGTAGACATACCTAAGTTATTATAAGTTTTTTTTAATTTCAACGCAAAACCACCACGCGTTCCCGAGGTAAAAGATCTTGATAGACAGACAGACGGACAAGAAAGTGATCCTATACGGGTTCCGTTTTTCCCCTTTGAGGTCCGTACCTCACCTTTAAAATTACGGATAAAATAAACACCTTCTTAGTGCTATATTTTAACACGTAACGAATACTTTTGGATTTCTAATATATGTATTTTGATTTCAAATATACTCGTATGTATGTCTGTCCTCATAAAATAGTGAACTGCGATATTTTATAATCTGACGCGTAATAAATTACTACAAAGGAACCTAACCGATCAGTTTACAATCTTACGCGTGACATTATAAATTAGTAGTTAAGGTGGATGTCACACTGCGACGCATCTCCGGACGGAGGTGCGTTTCTCGTTATATGCAAGCACCTCAGTATGTATATAAATTCCGCGTGGTACGACACACTGCATCGCACCTCCGTCCGGCGAAATTTGTATGCAGCTCCGCACCTCCGTCCGTTGATGCGTCGCAGTGTGACGACCGCCTAAAGCAATGGCGCGTACTTGCAGTATCGAAGAGGCAACGGGACGGCTCGCGGCATTTGAGCTCCCGAAGCGTTGTGGAACCGCCCTGTGCAACCCGAACTGAGCTAACTTAGACTGGGGCAGAAATTGGAGGGGGGTGAAAAAAAATGTCACGTGGTAGCCGATTGGGACAGCATTTCATTACAAAAACAGCAGCGTACGCACTTTCAGGTAATCGCTGTTTCAATCGGCTGCCTCGCGACCATTTTTTTTCTATATCTGACCAATCCTCTTCTCATGGATTTTATTTTTGCATGATTTCTGCAATGTTTTAGTTTAGTTTAGTTTAATTTTGCTCGCATTGCAGAACTTGTAGTTTACCCTTGTTTTGTATTTATCTCATTTTTTCGCTACGTATAATAGATTTAAGTAAAATGTTACTAACACGTTATGGACTTGGTCCGAAATAAAATTAATTGAAGTGAATAATTCGGTTACCTATAATTAGATCAAAATCAACTAAGAATGTTACCTAAGCTACATATTGAATTGTACGATGTATTGTCTGTTGGTTATCCATCCATCCTAAATAAATAAATCCAAATTGGCTCAGTTCGGGTTGCACAGGGTGGTTCGACAACACTGCGGGAGGTCAAATTTCGAGAGCCATCCGGTTGCCTTTAGGACACTAAAACTACGCGTTATTGCTCTGAATATAGCGGTTCTCTACATATATTCGGTTACAATAAAACTATATAAAATTGACGCCTATAGTGGTAAATCAAAAAATAAAAAGATAAGCAAATGCATTTGACTCAGGGCTTGCCTATAATTATCTGATTTTGCATATTCTTATCTGTATCATGCATGAACCATCATCTTTATTTTCGACCTGCAGTCGCCCACGGTTCTGGATAGGTCGAACTACGTCACTCATCATACAACGGGACAGAAAAAGAAGAACGATACGATTACCTACCTATTTTAATAAGTACCACTTCTGACTCAATTGCAGGCTTATTTTAGAATCACAATGAAACCGAGTACCTAGGTATCTGTGTTCCGACATTAATTAATGCTTATGATTTAACTGTCGATCCAGTATCGTTTGAAAATTAAAGCCATTATCTACTTAAACGGTCATAATACACCTACTGTTCGTGTATTACGTTATTACGCGTTTTCGTTATTATGTACTGGAAATGAATTAGCGCCTGAGCCTTATTGACGGCAACGAAGCTTCTGTTTGTGCCACATTGCGGCTGTTGCGTCTAGGTAATTATATAGACATTATTAAATAATGAGTTATTTTGGATGTGCGGTCGCAACCGAAGCCGCATCACGTCCTCGGGGATATTTTATTGTGTTGTCTGTATGGTTGTCCCCCGGCCGGCCAACCAGGGTGCACCGGATGCGCCCGTGTGGCCGCGCGGTCGCACTGATTGGCTGGACCCTAAATATTGCTAATATGGCTAGATCAGGTCAAGCTTCCGGGACGCCACGCTAGACCGATTCTTTTCGCAAGGCACTGTTACGCCGTTAACTTTGGTATCTCGTGCATTATTCCGCGTTTTACTGCTTAAGTCTTTAATGTTGTGAACCATACCTTACAACGAATATAACACTGGTTATTCAATCCACGGAGTTTCAATAACACGCATCGCATCCTCGGAATACCCGATATGGACAATGCAACAACAATGCCATATTATAATGTACGGTCGCGTTCTTTAATTTGGGACTCCTTTGGCAAAAAATATTATTTGTATTCACACACTTTGATACAATTTGACAGGATTGTCAACCTATAGTGGGTCCCAAATTAGGTAAACATGACTGTCCTTAAGCCGGACCCCTTTTTAATGATATGTAGGAGAATAACTCCAGGTAGTAAAAAAAAAAATGTAGGTGAACGACCTTATGCCATTAAAACTAAAGTCTCGTTCTCATTATTTTGATCACTTCGTGTGTGCACATATTTTAGAACTCGACTGTTCTTTAGTAGTATTTGTTGTTATAGCGGCAATAGAAATACATCATCTGTGAAAATTTCAACTTTCTAACTATCACGGTTCATGAGATACAGCCTCGTGATAGACAGACAGACAGACAGACAGACAGGCAGGCAGACAGACAGTGGAGCCTTAGTAATAGGGTCCCGTTTTTACCCTTTGGGTACGGAACCCTAAAAAGGTATGTTTCCCGATTATTCTAAGACGCATTTGCGTTTTTTTTTTGTTTGAGATGGTGATGACCGTGAGACCACCTGTGAAGGTGGTCTCACGGTCATCATCATCAGGTCCAGATCTGATGATTGGATCGAGGGAACTCTTCAACTTTTATAGGCATACTTCAAGCGATGTGGGTGTTTTTTGAGGAAATGTGGAAATATATGTACTGCCGGCTTGGCGAAATGGCGGAGTACTGAAATGAAGTCTGTTGATACCTTGGCTTTTAAATAAATTATTTAGAACCCGTTACATCCATGTATACAGTCGAATTGATTTACTTCCGCATAAAACGTGTTACATAATTCCCCATGAAAAATTAAATATTTATTAAACCGAAAAGTGCCGAACCAATAACCTGTCACGTCAATCAAACTGATTGTTCATAGATTATTTTAACAGAAGACTAACTGTTTATCATGTGTACCTAGTTTATAAATAATTAAACCATTTTATTCTTAAGGTTAAGGTTGGCAATCTCAATAAAAGAAAATCAAACCGCTATGTACTTACTTAAAAACACTGACAAAAAATATGGTGTCAATTACATGTCATATCAATAAATCGTCATCAACACATTACATTTCACAACAGAAGACTATTTCGCGTTCTTGACGTCAGATTCGTCATCCTACTAATATTATAAATACGAAAGTTTGAATGTTTGGATGTTTAGATGTTTGGATGTTTGTTACTCAATCACGCCTAAACGGCTTAACCGATTTGGATGAAATTTTGCACGAAGATATTTTATAGCCTGGAAAATCTTTTCTATATTTTTATATAGAATAGTTTTTTATCCCGGGCCCACGCAGACGAAGTCGCGGGCGGAAGCTAGTAACTCATAAATTAAGAAACATGAGCGTATACTCTAACTCGGTTATGGTTGTTGTCATTTACCTCTCAGAGGAAATAAATTAAAAATGTTAATAACTTTCTGGGTAGAGTCTACTTATCATTTTAACGTTTTCAGGGTTGCGTTTTAATGATTTTACGACTTATCCAATTTTTTTTTGTGAGTTACCTTTTTTATGAACTTTGGTTTTCAAATATTGCCAATAGACTACTACAAGGAACCTGTTAACTCCTTTTGGCTTTTGGGGTATTTTTGTAACAGCCTGTATAAGCGTTGTAGCGCCGTAGAAAATCATTTTTTCGCCATAGATTACTCGTGCAGGACGCTATCGTATCGCTACATAGCAGTAAAGTTAGCAGGCTACAGTTAATTCGGCTTGTTTGAGCGGTGGTGAAAGGCCAGCTTTAAAGTTTACCACTGTCCTCGACCATTGACCGGACATTTGCCTCTAAGCCAAGTTCCGATTACTGTTCCCAGACAGCTCCATTAAAGAATTGAAACCATCTATTGTCCCTGTGACGTCACTATCTATATGGGTAAAACGTTTAAGGTTGTTCCGATCAAACATGAATAAATAATTTTGCTTTCGCTTTTATAACCGACTTCAAAAAAGGAGGAGGTTCTCAATTCGTTAATACAATATATTTTACTATTATTATTTTAATTTTTGTTAGCTTAGAAATCCGTTATTATGAGTTGATTCATAAAAAAACTGTTGAGCACGTGAAACACGTTGAATTTAATCAGCTAGGAAATTGAAACGTATGTGCTTAACCTACAAAGCCTCAATTTGGTTAAGTGCTTTTGCATTGCATTCGCATTTCAAAGTGGTCTTACTGATGCTATAGTGTGGAGCTGGGACACAGCTGTTACATTTCCCATATGTATTTGATTAATAATCACGACAATGTAAAGAACGCAGTGCAATAACGTATGTGAGTCACAACCTTGCGCCGCGCCGTCCGCCCACGCATGATCTCCATTCTGCTTTTCCAACCCATCTGTTTAGCTTCGAGACAAAGGAACCTGTTAGTATAAAAAGCGATGTATTTTATATAAATAAATCAGTTACAACCCAAGTCTTGTGTAGTCATTATCTACCCTGAACGTCCCACACTTTAATGCGATAGCTCGGCACGTGAGGAAGCAACAGCGCAAAGTACACTGAAATGCGAATGATCAACCAAAACAAATGATAAATTGATAATACGGAAAGAAATATACTACTGCTGCTTGTTTCAGCTCATGGTAGACGGTCTGGGCATAATGCTGATGTCTCCGCTGGCGGTGCTAGCAGCGTGGCTGTCTGGTCGCACCCTGGCCGGGCTGATGACGCAGGAGACGCAGGTCACGCCCTGGCCGTTGGCGTCCACGTTCGTCCTCGCTTGCATGACTCTTGTAAGTATGGAGCAATAGACTTGCTTGTAGACGGTCTGGGTATAATGCTGATGTCTCCGCTGGTGGTGCTAGCAGCGTGGCTGTCTGGTCGCACCCTGGCCGGGCTGATGACGCAGGAGACGCAGGTCACGCCCTGGCCATTGGCTTCCACGTTCGTCCTCGCTTGCATGACTCTTGTAAGTATGGAGCAATAGACTTGCTTGTAGACGGTCTGGGTATAATGCTGATGTCTCCGCTGGCGGTGCTAGCAGCGTGGCTGTCTGGTCGCACCCTGGCCGGGCTGATGACGCAGGAGACGCAGGTCACGCCCTGGCCGTTGGCTTCCACGTTCGTCCTCGCTTGAATGACTCATGTAAGTATAGAGCAATAGACCTGCTTGTAGACGGTGTGGGTATAATGCTGATGTCTCCGCTAGTAACGTTACTAGCCGGGCAGATGGCGCAGGAGACACAAGTCACGCCCTAGCCGCTGGCTTCCACGTTCATCCTCGCTTGCATAAACAAGCTTGTGGACAGTGACGCTGACGGCGCTTGTAGCGTGGCTGTCCGCACCCTGGCCGGGCTGATGACGCAAGAGACGCAGGTCACGCCCTTCCACGTTCGTCCTTGACTGCTTGATGCTTGAAAGTATAAAAGTAAATAAAAAAAACACCTAATGACGCAGGAGAGCAGTCATGTCCAGGTCACTGGCCTTCAGATCCATCCTAGCCTGCTTCATACTAGTTAGTATAGTTTGTCGAATTACTGTTTTTTAAGGACTACGAGGGCGTGCCTACTTGTAACTATTGCACGGGATTTCCTTTATTATTTTTGAGAAACGAGCGAAAAATATATACACCGCCGAAGGCAATCAAAACCGTACGCTTAGAAAGAAAAAAAATTTGGAGCTTGAGAACCAAATTTAATTTGGTGGTTGAGGTGCAGATTTACACGGTGTAAGCTCCGACGTATAACAATATCTGATGAGTATATTCTGGTCTCCAATCGCGTTAGTAGGGACAAAGCTGAAATATATACTTATTTGTTTTCTTTCCGGTAAGTGCTCAGCGTGAGAAATATATGCTCTCCATTAAAATGGATTATAAACTTATCTGGACGTCCAAGATAAGTTGTAATGGTTACAGATTCTTGGAAACTATAGTCACCGTCCTGTATTTTATTTTTAATAACGGTCAAGGTAAATTAAACCCAGTCGGCGGCTATCTGAATTTCATCCTTCGTACTTCATAATCAAAATCAAAGTGTAATTTTCTTCTCATCGCTAAGTCATTACAAGAATATATTTTGTAAAAATTGATTCAGAGTTGGGCTACATTAGAAAAATGTATCGGAATAAATGTGATCAGATTCCAATGAAAAATTTTTTTAAAAATATTTTAGAATTATCGGTTTTTATAACATTCATTTCTTTTTCGTATTTGTATCGTATATATTCGTATCTGATATAATATGTATCCCTTTTATTATTTGTTCCATACATTTTACTATGGAGCTCATTTTGGATCTGGATCGCAATGTTCACAAAATATATTTTTTCTCTACAACTTTAGTTTTTGCCCCTTTACTTTTAAATACAGCTACACTGAAATCCGCAAAATATTTTTTTTTTCGAGAAAATTCTTCGAGCTTTTTTTCCATACTAGGTGTGCGGTGTCCTTTGACCTTACACAACGTAAAAATTCTGTTTGTAAAAGCCAGAGACCAAGGTTGTGTAAGCTTATCGTGATCAACAGTGGGTGCGAAATGGTAAAAGAAACAGTTGGTATAATTTTGCAGACACTTCTTCATAACAATACATTATGTGTAGATAAAGTAGTGTATGCAACTGTACATAATTAGTACTTGGTCCCCAAAATATATATAATGATATACCGTATGATATAAGGAAATGTAACACATTTAGAATGTTTAAAGTTAAAGTGAAGGAGTTTTTCTTAGAAAAGATAAAATCTAAACTGGAAATGTAGTCTAAGTAAAGTTATCACGTGAGCTGTACCTTTAGAAAACAAAATTATGTAACTAAAGTAACCAGCTAATAGCTAAGCCTACCCATCTATTTTCTGTAAGGGAGTCCCTCTGCCAACAAACTGTCCTGCAGTTTGGCAGAAGAAAATGCTGTAAAACAAGGGTTATCTAAGTGAATATTTTTTTCTTATTCTTATTCCAATTATGAAACTCGCTGACGCTCGTTTCATAAAACCACGCTCCTGTTTGATGGCCTCTCATTACGTATCAGTTGCAAAAATTACTATTAAGTAAGTGGAACCCTATTTTAGTAAAATTAACAGACACGGAATGATAAATGCCGATGCTTGTCAAATACTTACTATACGTTTCTGTTAATAATAGTCTTGGCCAATTTAGGTTGACTGACATGACAGCCTACTGGCGTCGAAACTTTTTTTGCCTTTGATATATCTTTGTGACACGTTGTATAATGACGCACCACTTTATACCTAGAAATTCCTTTGGGAACCTGCGTGGGTTTATAATAGAAGTGACAGTAATAATGTTAAGTGTCGCTACACAAGAAATCTGAAAGTGTAGTCTGAAAGTAGATTTGGCCCGTCACTCGGTGTGTTTGACGCCCACACTTCTAGGGCCACAGCTTTGAGTGGCAGCGGCAGTGGTAGCGGTGCTCCATATGTGGGAGCGAGAAGTCGCAATCTCGTCTCCTGCTCCAACACATAGTCCGCCGCTGCCCTGCACCCGCATCGAGCGGATTCCCGCGACCTTTACCAGGTCATCAGTCCACCTTGTCGACGCACGCTGCGCCTTCCAGTACGTGGTCGCCACTCGAGAATCTTAATGGCTAGTGGTTAGATTAATGATAATAACTTAAAATATATTTCACATTCTTCTTTATATGCACCATACCGCCAGTGCTTCAAATATGCACAATCAAGGCTTTCAGCGCCCATTCTCAGGATGGTGTTAGGACTGGCCCGGATCCTGCGTACCAGGGTTGAACACGGTTTTCGCATCGTACAGAAAACAGTCTACCCAAGCACTGCAGTACCGGGGCAGTCCCAACAAATGCCCTGAAGGCATTATTGAACTGAACTTTCAGAGCATTGTACGCTTTTTGAGTATAGTTCGCCTACAGACCGCTATTGTAGATGAGTAAAAGATTAATTGTAAATGTCAATTCTCCCAATTAGTAGTCGGTGACTGTCAAAAAAGTTTAATCTGTAACCTTGTATCAAAAATCTATCTTTTGATGGAAATTTGTTATTTATTCCAAGAGCTGGGTATACTGTTTATGATTAAGGGTGGGTTGCACCAAACCGTCTGTAATCTTAAGGGGTGTTCGTTAAAGTCCGAGTGTATGGAAAGTTTCACAAGTTTCTATGGAATGACAGCTGCCGGCGCCATGTTTAACGTTGATCGTACTGTATTAGGTAATCGTAAGGTGGTGCAACCCGTCCTATCTCTTTATAACATTTCCTTTAATGTGAATGAGTGAATAGAAGTACCTACTACCTACGCCACTACAACACTACAAGTAACGTAGTTGTAAAAAGACAGGATTTTTTTTTTATTACATTCCTAAACGAGTAGTTAGTAATTAGTTAAAAATGACACGTACACATTATTACACAAAGATATGTCATTCCATAAAAACGGGGTCCTTTTTTTGATCGTCAGTGTAGGATGGGCAAACTTTCTCCCACCACGTCATTTAATGCTCAAGAAGTTTGCCGGCTACTGTACTTCTCCAGTTAGAATGCTCCAAATTTGTGCGAGTTATAATTCGGCTGGCGATTCCTCTTAAATGTTCCTTGACTATTTTGATCTTGAGTAAATACGCTATCACTGATTTTGTGAGCTTCATCCTAGGTCCTTTCGTCTCTTACCATCAGACGCGACTGGGGTCAACCACTAGTCAGTCTTTAAACAAAACTGATTTAGGTACCCTATACGGATCCCTAAACTAAATTCTGTTCCCAGGTGTGTTACTACTGCTGGATAGTATCGGCCGCGACACGGCACGCGCTTGGCTGGTGGATCTGGTATCGTTCGCAGTATGAAGTACGTCTACAGCTGCAGGAAGAAGAATAAGGCTCTCCATTACTGGTATCTTAACAGCAAAAGTAGCTAAGCGAAAGTGATCGTCCACCAGCGGATCAATCTGACACGTAAGTTTCGCATTATTTTATTTTTGTTTCGTGCCCTCTTGATGGCACTAGCTTGGCGCGTGTGGGTGCGAGCTGAATAACATTGGCATCAATTTGAAATCGGAAACCCCTGTCAGATTGATCTTCTAGATGAGCTCTTATACTCTTTGTATGTGTAAATAATTGTGAGCATTCAATTAACTGTGTATATAATTTTGATAATAACTTTACCAAACCAAAGCTTTCTTCTCTCTACTCTTTATTACATCCTGTGACGTAAGTACCTCAGTTGAAAATAGTTGGATGGTGGTCTGAGATAGGATGGCCTAAACTGCTGCAACTAGAGGCAATTTGTTTAAACCCTGGGCATTAAAAAATATAAATAAAGAATTGACACCTAATTCAAGCATTTTATTGGTTTATTCAAATTAAATAACAATAATACTGTTTTATTTGCAACCTTATAATATGTAAGTACCTATTTATTCTTCTGCTGATGTGCCCTTTGGTCACGCCGTTGCGTTCGGTCAGGCAATTTTGGCACAAGGGAACGGCCCGATAAAGGTAGGCATGAAAAATGTCTTCGTGGAAAGAAAGGTATAGATATATTTTCAAGTCGAAAGGAGTAAATTCAAAGGACATTTTGACTGTTTTATTTGCTTTGAACTGGTAACTTGATGCAAGTTGATCCCTTTAAGATTGTCAGTCCAATCAGACCACGTGCGGACCCCTTGGTTGCGGGTCGGGCTCTGCGTGCCGATGAGCTGCCGGTGCGTAACCACCTCGTAGTCACCGCTAAGGTGCCCTTTGGTCACACCGCACATTTTCAGGCGCCTTTGCCCAGTTCACTGTTCGCGTCGTACGGTAATCATTTTACCGAAGCGGCTAACGGGAGAGGTCCGAGTATAAGCAGCAGTGAAACGCGTTTTCGGGGATCAAAAGGTTACAATTATTTATTTTCAAGTCAAAAGAGTAAATATAAAGGAAATTTTGACTAATTCGTTTGTGTGTAACTGGCCAGTTCGACGTAAAGTATTGATGTTCAGTTGTTCTTGATTCCGTCGAGATTGTCAGTCCAATCAGGCCACGTGCGGAGCTCGTGGTACAGTTTGCGGCCCGGGCTCTGCGTGGCGATGAGCTGCCGGTGTGCAACCACCTTGTAGTCACTGCTGAGATGCCCTTTGTTCACGCCGCAATTTATCAACGCCTTTGCGGCCGCTAGCGCTTGCGGCGTTGGTTGGTCATCTAAAATAATAAAATGTGTAAAATGAAGTTTGTAGCTAGTAAAGTTTGTATGTGGAGAGTAATATCCGAAACTACTGATTTGATTAGACCCAATCTTTGAGCAGTATACAGGGCATCCCAAGCCTATGGGACATCAAGGGAAAGTACCTTAAATATCGTAGATAGGATGTCTTGCTGAAAGGATACAAGGATACAAGGACTCTTAGAAATAACATAATGCCTTCTTTCAGCAAAATATCCTATGTACGATATTTAAGGTACTTTCCCTTGATGTCCCATAGGCTTGGGACGCCCTGTATAGTATGGACTTTCGGGACATAACCTATACTTTATCTTGTGAACCCAGTTCTTTGTAATGGAGCCCCGTGGGCGGAAAGTCTGAAAATAAAAGCAATTAATTTTCATTCTTAATATTTACGTAGTCTTTGCGACCAGTGGTGCCATAATGGGCACTAACTAATAACTTAATTACTTAACTACTAGCTGCCTAGTCAGACCGCGTATTGCAAAGTAAGCAGGCTAACCCACGGGAAAATACAGCCTAATATGTATATCCAGAAAGGCTAACAGACGCTACGGGTCACCTAAGAGCAAAGTAGGTACCCAATTGACGCGAAGGCAACGCTTGCAACCATGATCCAGGTACCAAAAGGAGTTTCGTGGGTTCTGTTCCAGCAATACCACGAATTAGTCGAGGGTACTTTACAACCTTTTGTTTTTACGTTGGGGTAATGATTTGACGCACCATCAGCCCGGTCAGGGGGGCCGGACGGGTGTATGGGACTCCTGGACAGAAGGCCCAACGATTGTCCAACCATGTCGCTGCCAAGGAGGGGCAAGGGTTCGCTTGACGCATTCTACTTTGACCCTCGCGACTGGCGTGTTTGTGCGGGCACGAGGATTCACAACCTACGTAATCCCTCGCGCGCGGGACATACATTAAAACCCCATTGTAAAAGTCATATTATTATTCTTCGGGGTATTTTTTTGGAAACTCCTTGTCTGGATAAAAATAACATCATAAAATAGAACATAAATTATATGCTTCAACGTTATTAACAGTTCGGATATCACATAGTAGATAGGTAAAGCCAGCGTCATATATAGTTAGCAGTAGCTAGAGTAGCCAAATATTTCGTAACACACCCTTATTCTTACAGTAATAAAGACGTGTACCGAAATATTTGGCTAGTTTGGCTGCTACTAACTATATGACTCTGACTGTACCGAGATTTCGTTATCTTTTATTCCAACTAGAAAATTGTAAAAAAAACGTTAATCTATGTTTGCAACTATTAATAAGTCAATTTTGGATACAGGCGTATTCTTTTCATTAACACGTAACATGGTTTTTTAAATCCTACTAAAATCCTACTAATATTGTTACTCAATTACGCTTAAACGGCTCATCCAATTTGAATTAAACTGCAAGAAGATAGTTCATAGCCTGGATTAAAATATAAGTTTTTATCCCGGGTCCACGCAGACGAAGTCGTGGGCGGAAACTAGGAATATTATAAATGCGAAAGCTTGAATCTGTGTTACTCAATCGCGCCAACACGGCTGAACGAATTAAGACGAATTATTAGTACACCTACATGGATTAACGTATAAAATACTTTTTATCCCAGTAATAGACTAACAAAACCAAGACAAGGCGGCTCTATAACTTAAATTAAAATTTCGTTTATAAAAAGTAATAAGTTATTGTTCTGTTAAGGGATCATACAGGTTGAATGCAACTTTTTGGACAACGAAATGCATTATGCAAACGTAAACCATTTTCAAGACAAACGTTGCAACTTGCAATCAACGCCTTGCACCGCCTTGCACCTACGGCACTCACGATTTTTAAACAACGGACCCTAATTAATAAAATAAAAAAACGGAATGGGGGAAATCTTAAATAACTAAAGTTTAGGCACCTTCTCTTGTTTTATTAATCTTGTTTTGTTTTTCTGTTTTATTTTATTGTATACTTAAGTGTTTCATTTCACATTTATAATTATACTAAATGTTAGTTAAATATGTTTAATAAGGCCAGCAATGGTATTACAAAGCTAATTTCCTGCGAATCCCTTTGTTGCCTTGTGGCTGCGCACATTAATGTATTCATCAGTAAGAAATTACGATATTACCAGTACCACAGATATTAGGTTCAGAAGGTCTTCCTGTCGAACAAAAGTGTTCTTTGAAAGGTAGACAACACAATTTAATAATTATAGTATATATATTATATATATTTTTTAATATATTATATATATTAAAAATTATATATAATATATATAATTAATTTATGTAAGTACCTAAACATAAAAAAAGAAAGAAACCAAATTTGAACTGTTTATTTCTTTGAAAAAATATGTTACATTTCCAGCGATAATAGGTACAGCCAGCGTCATATAGTTCGTAGCAGCCAGAGTAGCCAAATATTTCGTAACACACCCTTATTCTTACAGTAATAAAGACGTGCACCGAAATATTTGGCTAGCTTGGTTGCTACTAACTATATGACGCTGACTGTACCGAGATTTTGTTATCTTTTCTTCCTACTAGAAAATTGGGATAACACGTGTAAGTATCTATGTTTGCCACAAATAGGCAGCAAGGCTTAATCTTATTATTTTTAGATTTTAAATTGCCTAATCGGAATTTAAAATTAGACTTAGTATTTTATTAAATTATTACATAATAAGAACAAAGATTAACCTAAGAATGTAAGTTATCTATTAACATATTCTTATATATACTATAAGTTTATCAGACTTTTTGGGTATCAAGTCATATGGAAGTTTATTTCAATATTTTAATAATATATTTTGGGGGTCGAAGTACCGTTTAATTAAGAAAATAATATTTTATGTACATTATTTATACCCTGCTCGTGCGAGGTCGTTGCATAGCACGTGCTCTGCCACTCCCAGCGCGATCGCGTGTTGGCACCTCTGAGATGTGCGGGAGCAGAGTTCCGCCAAAGCGGTAAAAGGAACAGGCCTGATGATATAATATTAATGCTTAAACCACTTCGATCCATACTGGCTTCATGCTTTTAATAACCTCGTCCTGGTATCCGTAATCCTCTTCCACGATGATCAAATAACAATACAAGAAAAAAACGGGATCCTGTTGTTTTACCAAATTTATTTTGGTCAAATTTCATTTCCCAAACAAAGTTTAGCAACTATTTTGTTTGCCAATGCAAACTTTGGCACAATTTTATAATGAATGTTTTCATTACGTCAAATTTTCATTCAGCAAAATATTACTACGAAAAATTACATTATGACATTTGTTCTTTTAGCAAATGCTTTAATAAGGCAAAAAAAATTAGACAATAAACATTTAAGTAGTCAACTTAATGATATGGCAAACTATAAATAGACAAAAATCACATTTAATTGGGTTATGAAATTCTACCAAAATACTATTAATATAACGGCACGGTCCCTTAAATAAAAAATGCACGGTTAGGTAGGTCGGTAGGCAAGGGCGTTAAATTAGGTTAGGGCAGCCAAAGAAGGGGGAACGGGGGGCGGAGACCCCCTCTGCGGGGGCTCGGGGGGCGAAACCCCCGCACAAAAAAGCAAACGATCGTAACAATTGTATCATTTGGTAGGTTAGGTTAGGGTTAGCTTGTGTCCCTTAGAGCGGAAATAGGCACCCCGCGAAGCGGGGTTACGTCGACATGCTGGCGGTTAGGTTATAATGGCGACCTTTATACAAATTAATTTATACTCCCTACCCACATACCAAAAAAGTTGTTATTTTATTGTGTAATATAATATTGAAATAAAGATGCAAATGATTTGTTATTGAAGAGTTCCTCTGCTGATTAACCGACGGAATAGAAATGGTAAATTAAATATTGACGATACAAATCATTTGTCTTATTTTGTTTTGGTTAAAACATATTATGCCAACTAACATATTTGACTGAATGAAATTTGATCAAAGTACTAGTTGATAAACGAGATATTGCTTAAAAATGAACATGCCAAACATTAGGTTTGCTAAATCATTATTTGTCAAGTGTTAATTTGGTAAACGAGTATTTGGCAAATGAAATTCTACGATATTTTTTTTGGGAAATGATAATTTTTCAATTTTTTTTTTTGGTAAAACAAAGGTAACCCGAAAAAACCCGTGATGGTTAATAATTAATAGGTAATAATTCTATGGTGCCATGTTTTAACAAGTCTTATATTACTAGTGGCTCTGAGCTGTAGAAATAGTGAGCCTGTTAATAAAACTTCTTTGAATAAAAATCTAAAAACTTTCGACAATAAAATACCATAGAATTATTACTGCTCACAAAAATTCTCGAGAATCCGTTGAGAAATGAGCCTGAAGAATGAATGAACCTGTAGAGAAGAATAATTGGACAGCCAGACATATAAAAGAATTTTGACCCAAGCAGAAGCAGACAACTTCATTCGCTTTGCTAGCTCGTTCAATTATGTATGTGTTATTTCTTGCCTTACTGTTTTAAAAGTCACTACCCTAGTCAATACTAATTTGATTATTGAATAAATGTATTTGTTTTCTGGCTATTGTGGAGGAGCGAACAATCAATTCGCACCCTTGTACAGTAAGGTTATAGGCTTTGTGCTATAACCTATTCAAATATCTCTATCGGCTTAGCACTTCAATGGTCTGTCTTTGTTAGTTAATGTTTAACTTTCTAATTGAAACCATTTAAATGCAATTATCAATATTCACCGGCGTCAGTTTTTGAATTATCATTTCAAGTTTAAAATTTGGTGGCATAAGAAAGTAAGGGAGAAAATATTTTCAGACAAAAACAATATTTTTGTTGGCTTTTTACTGGCCATGCCATTTTCCCACAGATAACCTCCAATAGATAGAGCCTATAAGCGATTTAGTTCGATGCAAATGTCACCACAGTTGGCGGTAGGTGCGGGTTGCGGGGAGGTCGGTAACGGCGCTTTGATTGGCTGTTTCGAAAATGGCGCGCTATGTCACATAATGGCGCCAGAAGCGTAGTGATGGGGCACGTTGGTCGTTAACGGTTTTTAACGGAGCCGCAATAAATTGTTAGTAGAATATTTTACATGGCCGTAGGTACCTTTAACATGGTTTACATTTTTGAACGGCTGCCACTGTTATACTCGTATTATTATCTTATCATGTTTCGTTCTTAGAATATTTTCATCACCACGTAACATAAAAAAGGTATGTTATAATCCCGTCGAGTAGTCATATAAAATAGTTATTTCTAGGCATTTTACAACATTTACTGCATTATCGTGTTTATGTCGGACAAGAAGCCTTCGTCTCGTTCGTATTTACATACTTACTAGAAAAGAAAAAAAGGATGTTTATTCGACATGAACGCGAATGTGCTAGCTAGGCTAATGTATGATATTTTAAGATTGGTATAGGTATGGAAGACATATAAAAATGATGTCATTAAAAATAGATATATTTTTTCTATGTGATCAAAATAATGTGGTTGATGATAATCCTTACCATCATTTAAGAGGGCGTTAACGTGCTCACTAGCGCCTCTGGTAAATAATTGTGATTACTTCAATTTAACGATAGATATTTAAAAAAGCAGGCTACTACACATAGTATTTTGTATTTAAGCTACATCACTAACCACTTCCGACATCCGTCACACGTCGTCGAAGTCCAGCATCAGGGCCATCTCGTGACACTAGTCCTAATTGCTCACAAAGATGATTCGAAAAACTTCAATCGCCGTCTTCGAAGTCCAGCATTAATAGGGCCTGCTCGTGGCACTAGTAGTAGGTATATTGCGGCGTCCAGACGTCCGAGCGCGGCGGACGAGGGGTGACATGAGCGGTAAGAATTCATAAGAAAGTGCGAGATAGGGATAGTATTTTGCAGGTTGGCAGTCGCCAAATGCGTGCCTACATGGCTTCTATTTACGCGGGCCGATATCAGGCGGCAGACTGCAGTCCGCCGATATCTGGCGCCGTCTTATACTTACACGTTAAAGGAAAAAACAGGTCAAAGTCTTATTTCATACGATTCTGTAATATTGTAACTTCAATTTCATTCTATATTATATGTATACTACATAGAAATAGGTAACTTCGGCACTACATAATATTTTACAATACTCTAAGTTACCCAACAAATAAAATAAAACTACATTATAATGCTAATATTTACACAGTTCAACTCAAGTATTAAATTACGGGCACATGTTTCGAACTCTTCGGGAGTTCTTCTTCAGGATGAGTGTTTTCGCGGCGGTGTCGCTTGAATCAACAACAACAACATGCCCGTAGTGACAGTTAAAACTTGAGTTGATCCGTGTAATTATTAGCATTATTTCAACATGTCTCACGAAATTTAAATCCGATTAAAACTACATAATATCCAAACACACACCAACAAAGAACTTCCAGTAGGTACAAGAATAATATATTCTGTTAATTAGCTCTGGAAGCTATACAACAGAGTGAGATAGTAATTTACTACGTCTCCCTCTACTTCATAGCTAAGACGGTTGCAGTCCGCCACGCCGCCTTCTTGATGCAGTCGAATGTATTATCTATGTTATGACTCCTGAGAGGCTTTTTAACAAAATAATTATGACAATGCAATGGCAACGATATAAATATAATCTTTAGTGAATTTTCGTATTAAAACAGTACACGAAGTCAAGAGTGAATTAACGAAAGCATCACTAGCCCATCACTAGAGAGTCATGTGCTTTCGTGAGAGAGGAACAGGTGACCGCACGTCGCCCTATAGGCTCTATCTATTGGAGGTTATCTGTGGCCACATTCCACAGTTATCAATTTATTGAGAGGGCCGACTGCCACTGTTACTTAGTTTTGTCCCCATTATCAGGTGCTTAAAGGACACCGCACACTTATATATAAGTAGTAGTATGGGAAAAAAAGCTCAGTGAATTTATTATATGGTTGTATTTAAGTGTATATTCAAAAATAGTGAAGGGGCAAAATCTTACTATGTAGGTATTTATAGGTTTGAGCAAAAAAATATTTTGTGAACGTTTATCTAAAATTGAGGTAGTAAAGTGTATGGGGAAAATAAAAGTGGTCATATTCGAATTACAAAATTTAATGTTATAAAAATCTTTAATTCCAACAACTAGTTTCAAAAAACCATACCAAAAAAGGTTTTGCTTCCCAAGAAATGCTACAAAAAAGCGAAACCTTTCTTGTAAGCAATAGTTTTGTTCGTTCCGGTAATTGGCATGGAACCAGAGATAGTTTAGCCACTTTTTTTCCATCGACTGCCTACTAAAAATTTATTCAGTGATTTTTTCATAATTATAACACTAATGCATTTTTTCAAAAATCGGTTCGTGAATTTTTCTGCATTTTTGATATGTTATTATTTATTCTAATGTGTATAAAATATGTGAAATTCATAAACATTCTACAGTGTACCAAAAAGGGGGTGTGAATCGATCAAGAGCATAACACATATCGTGTTCTGATAAGAAAAAACTAAGAGAAAAACAAATAACGCGATTTTTTAAAACATTTGTGTGGAGCGTTGGCCGACTGAGGCGACCTGCTCCATACAAATAGTAAATAAATCGCGTCAAAAAAATCATAACTTTTTCTTATCAGAACACGATACTTGTTATGCCCTTGTTCGATTCACACCCCATTTTTGGTACACTGTATGTACACCTAGCTTTTTTTTCCATACTCAGGTATGCGTCCTTTGATGATGATTAACGTAACGCAACTCATTTGACTCCTGGATCGTTGGACGAACATTGAAACTTGAAACATACGTTCGATGATAAAATAAAGCATGTTAAAAGAAATAAACTGTTCCTCAGGGTTCCGTACTGAATTAAAAATGTATAGTTTTCTGATTTTTCCCAGTACTTGTTGTTTAAGACGATGTCAGCTAAATGTTATAATTCTATATTAACGGATAGTACGCTATAAATTTTGACTCCCGACAGAGTGTCGAAATATACGTTTTTTGCGGCATAAAAGCCCGTATAACTTGGGAGCTACCTAACAGCTTCAAGGGACTGTAGACCTGAGTATATGGTTTTAATTTCAACTCGATACCTTTACTGGTTTATGTAATAAAGGGTCTTGACGGACAACAAAGTGGCCCTTTGTTTCGTTTTTTCCTTTTGAGGTACGGAAAGTTAAAAAAAACTAACGTAGAATTGAATTACTTGACCCCTTAATGAAAAATCTTTTGTCTACCCATTTCTGTAATTGATGGTAAAGATCCCTGATTCTACCGCACGATTATTATCTTCAATTCAACAGCCCATAATCAACCTTAGAAACATAACAATAAGATTTCTTTTCAAAATCAGTTCAATGACATACGAGGTTGATAAAATCAGTCTGATTGATGAATGAGAACCCCATTACCCTATCCACTCAATTTGCTTATATCATTTCCCATGCATGGTCTGTAAAGAGCCGTAACCTAACTGATTTATCATTGTCGCTGATTTATGGAAGCAAAATGCTTATAGGTAGACAGTGACAGTCCTTGTCTGCGCGGCGCGCGGGTGCAGGGGTATGACGATAACGGGGGACGCACGGCACGCAGTCGCCGGGTTTGGGCCTCCCGCACGTCGCCCACGCCCATTTATCGTCATACCCCTGCGCGCAGGCGAGTACTGTTAAGCGGTCTAACTTTTAGTACCTAACTTGTGTTAGAAATAGCCCGCACATTAATTTTCTATTAAATAGACATAGGCACGGGATCAGCATGAGAGCAATTAAAAACTGAACAATCTTCAAAACACATTCATAAAAAGTATGAATATATACAAAGCTGATGAGTTTTTTAGTGGTTTTGCCCTTTTTCTTTCTTCTTCTTTGTGTGAAGGGTTTACTTAAGCTTTGTTTTGTTTTATGCTGGATGCGGGTGGCGCAGGACCGGCCATTATGACACTCTTTGGGGGAGGCCTATGTCCAGCAGTGGACGTCTTTCGGCTGATATGATGACGATGATGTTTTATTTTGCCAATATTTTGCCACAGGCTAGACCCTGTAGCTTTTAATGCTGGGGCCACACTAAAGAGAAATGCCGTTAATTATCGCGATAATCGTAGTGTGGCCGTACTGATAACGTCCATTAACGCGATAAGTAACGGCATTTCTCGTTAGTGTGTCCCAGCATAAGAGGTCTTCCGCAGTACACGTAGCCGGATACAATGAGCATAAAGTGTTGTGTAGTTTGTATGGTGCCACGCAGTCTTACATGTACTTGTATTTATTCGGTGACGTCACTTACTGTTAAAATTGCCAATGAATGAAATCCCGACGGACTTCTTGTTGTAGCCATAGGTGTGAGCTCCAACGTGAAGCCAACCAGGTCCCTCGTACACTTTTCCGTTGCCCCCAATCAGGAATCTGGAATCAATCAAAGTCCATGTGTCATCATTATTATCATATCAGCCGAAAGACGTACACTGCTAGACATGGGCCTCCCCCAAAGTTGGCCACAATGAGCGGTTCTGCGCCACCCGCATCCAGCGGACTTCTGCGATCTTAACCAGGTCATCAGTCCACCTTGTGGGGAGCCTGCCCACGCTGCGCCTTCCGGAACGCGGTTGCCACTTGAGAACCAGTCCGCCCCAACGGCCATCGCTTCTTAGTGCAATGTGCCTGCAAGTGCCATAAAAAGACTTACACAATTGATTTAAAATTTTGCAGACCGATAAACGGTTAACAAACTAAATGTCACTAAATGAAAACAAAACAACAAAGCTTTGTATCAGAATTAACAAGAGTTAATGATATTAATTTAGTACCCCAGAGATTAGGTCTCTGAGCATCCAAATACAATGAATAAATATTCTAATGATCGTAGAGATGTATACGGTTTCTAAGCGTGAAAACAAATAGAAAAAAATTATTAAAAATATATTCACATGGAGAAAAGTAACACGAGAAAATACATAATCACATGGATACTCATATTCATACTCATTTATTGATAATAGAAAAAAATATTACATATCAAAATACTACAATTATTTAATTATTAAGTATATGTTTTACTATGACGCTCGAAACCCAAGACGGTCTCAAACGTTTTCTTTCTCTATCGAGCAATATTAAAACGGTTGTGTGTTCGTAATTTATTGAGATTTGAATAGGAATATTAGGCACATTTTATTTGCCTTCTTCCTTTTAGAGTTATAATAAAATTAGAGTCAATGATGTAATATAAAAAAGACGTAGATAGGTAATAACCGCTCCAAAAGTGGCACACTAGAACTGAGTCAATAATTGCACCAACTTGCCTCAGTTTCGCGTCGTCAATGGCCCCTCAAACTATATGTATTAACAAATTCCATCTAAAGTGGTTCAGAGGTTTAAGCTTGTTGTAATGAGGCTTATTTTTACATCGACGCAATTGCACCTATTTTATTAAGAAGTTGTCAATATCTAAGAATAAGAAGTAACAGTAAAAGATTTGGTCTAGATTACATGGTAGGTAACTAGTTGTATAGAATTCACAAGCCCTAGATTACTAAGAAGTAATAATAGCTCGTAGAATTGTTTTTTTTTTCTTAGACGACCGCGTTTAATTGCTATAGAATTATGATGATTAGTGACCCTCCCTACCTATTCATACAGGGTGTACCAAAAATGGGATGTGAACCGATCAAGGGCATATTCGGTAGCGCATATTGCTATTCCAAACATAGATTTGTCAGTTATGGCCTTGGTCGATTCACATCACACCCCATTTTCGTAACAAGCTGTATATTTGTCGCCTGCGTTCGCCCTTTTTAAAGAAACTAAAACGTATATATTGATTTCCAGAAAAACCTAGCTTGAACTTCGTTAGGTGAGCTGTGCCATAATAAAATATTACACGAGTTTGATATTTTGATTGTGGCGTCAAAATAAAAAAAAAAATATTTTTTTTGTTTACAGAGTAGTACACCTCCCCTAACATTTAAGAAAATATCCTACCATTTTAGTGACGTCAGAATTTGTTCTTTACCATCATCGTTATTCAGCTGATAGAGAAAAACAAATGAATACCATCCTTTTTTACTTCTTCACTGTACGGTGAACAATATCCCAAGAAAGACCCACTCCGATTGTTGCCAATACACTGACGCCAGATAACTGGAGCGAGCGAACAATCACTTTCTCTATCTATCCATCACTGTCTTTCTTTGAACACCGTTTCACCCTCTTCCTCTCTTTTTCCAAAGATGTGAGGATGCCGATGGTAATAGTATGTTACTGCACTTTACCACGGACCCTAGCTTCACTATCTGATCAGTGTTCTGCACTCTAGCGAACGTATACTCTCAATACATGGAATCAACTTACGAAGGCCCCAGGTCCCAGTAGTTGAGCTGATCCAGGAAGTAAGTCTGCAGGTTCCTGACGTGCTCCGCGCAGGCCTGGTCAGTGCTGCAAGTCGGGCTGACGGTGTGCATGACGATTACCAGGCGCACGGGCCGAGGGAGGTACTCGACGCGGTGGGGGCTCAGACCGTCCCATTGCTGCCTCGTTACCACACCACAGTCTGAAAATGTGACGTTTAAACAGGATCAAGGATCTGTTACCAAAATCAAAAAACAAAATCAAAATCAATTATTTATTCTGCAAATACACTCTTTTACATGTCAAACGGTGACTTACAATAAAAAAAAAATTACATAGTAATAATTACTGTCTGCAGATTAATGACCGATATAAACGGTTAACGAACTAAATGTCACTAAATGAAAACAAAACAAAGTTTCAAAATATTTTCCATTACATTCGGTATAAGAGGCCCTGTACATATATTTTTTTTAATAATAGACTTTCCAGTGATTTACTTTAGTCTCATGGTAAGCGACGACAGAGCCTAAGATGAAGCTCACTGGTTCAGTAATAGCCTATCTCTGACAATATTACATTAATGTTCTTTTTTTTGACGTTTAGAGACCGTATACATCACTAAGAACATTATAATAATTATTAATTGTATTTGGACGCTCAGAGAACTGATAGATCTCTAGGATACTAAATGAATATCATTAATTGCAAGCATGAACAGATTGGACTCCACAAACAACACCCAACCACGAGTACGACGCATATCTCATTATCATTACATAGGACAGATATACGCATACTTTTAAGGGACGGCAAGGTCTATGCAACTAAATTGAGAATTAGTCTGACCGAGGATTACACTGCAGGTGTACCTTGTTTTTTCTACTATCTTTTCATCGAATTTCATTTCATCGAAAATGTTTCAAGTAACATTTAGTGCACTAATTATTGTTTGGTGTAATTTTATTTCATGACCTGATCATTCCAATTTTTATTATTTCATAGAATTGTTGAGGGAATATTATTTGGCAAATGATTTATTTGGTATGAATTTTAAATGGCAGAATATAAAACAACGAATTTCATTTGTTCGAAATTTTATAACAACATTACAAAATAATCAAAAAAAATAGTAGGTTAGGTTAGGGTTAACTTGTATCCCTCAGAGCGGAAAAAGGCACCCCGCGAAGCGGGGTGATGTCGACAGGCTGGCGGTTAGGTTAGGTGCCATAGATAACTGTGTATGCCCACTAATTTAAATTTAAATAATAATCTTTGTAATAATTTGTATGTTAATAAAAAAATACTTGAAACAATAAATCACAAAACGTTTTCCATGACATAATTTAACTATTTAATGAATCATCCGACAAGTAAAAATACACGATTTAAAATTACTTGTGATGAAATGAATGACCATTCCACGAACTGAATTGTCGACGAAATGAAAATACATGAAACGTTGACTTTGAAATGAAATTCGACGAAGTGAGTGTCGACAATTTGATGATAAACTTTACACTGGATATACCACAAAATAAATAATATTACTTGCATGATGCACGCAAGATCCTTTGTCTTAGAACCGATGTTTGACAGCTAGAAAATTAATGATAGCTTACCGCTCGCACGCGCACGCAAAATAGTACGTATATCGGAGGTAATCAGCTAACTAATCACGTTATGTTTCTAACACGCGTTAGAATAGTCCCTTTTTCCATATTTTTTTACATTTAGATCTACCTAGAGCGTAAGTACAATGCGTTACGTGATCGACCTGCTGTTCTCTTTTTGTTCCTAGCGCGATGGGGTGTATTGTGTATTTAAATGAAAAGTTTCGAGTAGACAAGATTTAAAATATGTGTAATAAAAAAAAACAAGATATAAGTGATTCCAGTATTATAAAATCGGCCCGTAGATCCAATAATACGTGCTTAAAGCAAGAAGTACTTTCGTGTTTAGGTACTATATCTTATGTTTATAATATTTTTTAGGTTTTCCTTTACTTACTGAAGGATGATCCTAACATAATACTTCAGTTTTCCTTTTCAAAATTGTATTAATAATGAGTTTAATTTTTTTACAATTGGACATGTTTATTTACGAAATTTAACTTCAATTTTAGTATTAAAATATAGTCTTTCATCATCATCATCATATTGGCCGAAACTGGACATAGGCCTCTCCCAAAGAGTGCCACAATGACCGGTCCTGCGCCACCCGCATCCAGCGGACTCCCGCGACCTTTACCAGGTCATCAGTCCACCTTGTGGGGGGCCTACCCACGCTGCGCCTTCCGGTACGTGGTCGCCACTCGAGAACTTTTCCGTCCAAACGGCTATCCGTTCTACGTGCAATGCCACTGCCACTTAAGTTTAGCGATTCGGAGGGCTATATCGGTTACCTTGGTTCTGCTGCGGATAGCCTCATTTCTGATGCGATATATTTTTTAACTGAAGTTAATTAAATCTAGGACAAATTAACTACCTACTTATTTTTAGTCTTACGTACCTGAAAAGGTAAAAACGGAACCCAAACCGTATACTCAGGTCTACAGTCATTTGAAGCTGTGAAAAAATCGAACTTCTAAATTATCGTAGAAACTTCTAAGTCAAAGTAAAAAAAGATACGGCCATTTATGCCGCATAAAATATATGTTTCGACACTCTCAAGGGAATCAAAATTTATAGGATTCTGTTGACCTAGAACTATGAAAGGCAAGGGATATCGTCTTATAACAGTCATAACTATACTACAAGAACAGGGACAAACTTCAAGATTATGCATTAATAATTTTATACGGAACTCTCGGTGGGCGAGTCCGACTTGCACTTCTCCGGTTTTTATTTACTAGGGATATTACTGATTGAACCTACGAATGAGTAAATGTATCGTTATCACTTTAAAGACGGGAAATAGAAATAACAATCATATTAAGGTAATAACTTACTTAAGTTAAATGTTATTAAAAAATAACTTACTTACCTCCCAGTACAACATCCTGTTGAAATATCACAAACATAAACAAACTCAGGATTTGAATCATGTTTATTGTTATAACTAAGTTGCGATGTAGGTATTCACTACCGATTCGTCCGAACGACGTATGCGTTATAAAATGCTAAATAACCTCTTGCCCCAAAGCGATAAACTTGAAGTGCATCATGTATATTCAATTCATTACATTCTTATCTTCTGCAAGTGTAGAGCAAAATTAGACTGTAGAATCTGTGGCAAGGATGATGACACAATGGAACAGTTACTGAGTAAATGTCATTCACTTGGCAGACAAATGAATTACTATGGTAACGGTTATCTACAACGAAAGGAATTCAAGGTACTCTCGCTGAGCTGCGTCATCCGGTTTGTGGAACTGATGGTGCGAGCTTAGGAGTAGGTATGAAGGAGGGGGCAAATGCACAAAATATCCCACTGGGTCGAAGTGTATCCGTATGTGTCACCTAGATAAGATAAGATTAGATAGGTGAAGAGCAAGAGATGACTTAACTTAAGGGGCTCCACGCGCTTTTTGGCTGGTTTTGACGAGTTTTGAATTGATATTCCTCCGTCAAAACTATAGATATATTTATGGAACAAACTCCTATCGATTTTTTAGTTCTTTATCTACATTTGCACGAGAGTTTTTTTGAAAATAATTAATATTTATTTTTTTATGATTTATTCAAACATGGTCCAAAAAAGCTCTGTTTTCGATATTATTATGTTGTTCATGCACTTTTATATATGAAATCTACATATAACTGTTCCTTATTGACGTCTCTAACAACCCACGAGAGATTTTTATTTTAAACTCATTTTCACAAAAGTTACGTCCATAAAACTGGTTTTTTGGCCTGAAATTGCCAAAGTTTGGTGCCATATATCCCGAAAACTGTGAGGTTTGAAGTAAATATGGGATACTATTTCGGTAAACCTCGTTGTTGTTAATACGATAAACCATAAAAAACACAAATAAACCGACAGTTATAGATCGAAGGTCATTGGCAGCTAGGAGCCCCTTAAGTCACTCGCCATTTTGTAAATACTGCGTGGAACGGAACGATGGACTTTCCCGCAAGAGGGGGATTACTGAGCGCTAGTACGTCACATTTTCCAGATAAACAATTTTTTTTGACGCGATTTTTTTTTTACCTTTGTATGGTGCGTTGGCCGACTGGAGCGACGAGCTCCATACAAATGTAAAAAAAAAACGCGTCAAAAAAAATACTTTATCCGGAAAATGTGACGTACTAGCGCTCAATAATCCCCTTCTTGTGGGAAAGTCCATCGTTCCGTTCCACGCTGTATATGCTTTTTACAGGGTTCTACACCTTCGCCTACCCAGTGTTTTTGCTCTGTTCGTAATGTATGTTAGTAAGTTGACTTTCCAAATTTGTAACCATGCAACGCAGGTCATGCTACGACCAGAAGTGTGCGTGTGGGGCACGCCATGGTTTGCGGTGCTGTATCGCAACACATTGGGTTGAGACAAGAGGACGCTATAGTAACTTCTAGACTATACAAGACCAACCTGTCGTATTTGGGCTTATTTTGTTTGTAAGTATGTATACCTATATAAAATAACTACAAACGTGCTACAAACTAAACTAAATAGTTTTTCTGGTACTGGTTTTGTATAACGGCATGGGGCCTTGGATCATTTCAATTTCATATTTTAGCGTTAATTTCATATTTTGTCAACAATGTATCCATATTACGTATTATATCGTAAAATTATATTCTCCTCAAATAAAGAAGATGCGAAAGTAAAAGTAATATGGTGCAAGCATTACTTTATATAGGTTAATAAAATGAATATGTATACATATATATATATATACTGCTACAAAAAAAAATAAGGGCCACTCACATTTTTCTATTTTATTGTTAATTATTGGACATAAACTAATTGATAGCTGGCTAATTAATGAACTCCCGTATCCTTCAGAATCTAACCTTTTTCATGCTGGAGTTTAAGTCAAAAAGCTAGAATTCTTTTTATTACTGTTTAATATAATTTTCACGTAATGATCACCATACTTGTGGCCCCTATTTTCTTTTGAGTAGTATATGTATATATATATACACACATATTACCACTAACCTATTTACAACATAAGCTCAATATCCTTATTATATTTACTGGCTCAATACGTACCTTCAACTCAATGTACTTATGTATGTGTTATCCTTGCAATCATTAGGTACTCAGAGTTCATCTGAATATCTGTCTAATTAGACCAGCTAAGACAGTACTGGGCTGTTATTCTCTACGCGCTAATACGGCTCACTCCGCCGGTCACCCGTAACGAAACTAGACCTGTACCTATGCTTAGTTACTACGCATCGCGGTGTCAAGATATATTTGTGGGTGAGCGTTGAGGTGAGCATATCAATTCTGACCTCATGCCATAATACAGAACACATCAACGAGAAAATAAATAGTATCCTTAGTAATGTCACAAACTGGATGCGAGACCACCACCTTGAAGTAAATTACCAAAAAACAAAGCTAATGACCTTCCATCCATATCAGAAAGACCCACTCACTATCAACTTCAGCCACGATTCCATAACATTATAAACTGTCGATACATTTACCCTGCTCGGAATAGTTATAGACAAACACATATCCTGGAAATCACACATAAAACACATTAGAACTAAACTCTCCAAATTCACTTATGCACTTCGAGAAATAAAAAAAACAACCGACTTCCAAACTGCACTGGCAACATACTATGCTTACGGCTTCTCCTGCCTCAGCTACGGAGTAATCCTCTGGGGTAACAGTACCGACGCTCCCTTTGTCTTTACGTTGCAAAAAAAACTTATCCGCATACTTGTAAATATAAAACAAACTGATAGTTGCAAGCCTCACTTCATTAAACATAAAATACTTACCTTACCCTGCTTATACATTCTAGAAATATGTAAGTTCGTTCGCAAACACTCCGAATTTTACACTAAAAGAGAAGATACGCCGTTACCGTACGGCCTAAGATTTAAATCAAGGCTAGTGCAACCGACTTCCCGATTAAAACTGCATTCATCTGGTCCGCTATCCATGTCAGTAAAAGTATACAATAAACTACCGGAACATATAAAGAAAGAAAAAAAAGATAGCCTCTTTATAAATAAACTAAAGCATATATTGCTAAAAAATGCTTATTATTCTATAAATGAATACCTAGACGACAAACTCTAAACAACACATAAACATTACTACTACTAAACCATATCTGTACACACATAAATCGATATATATGTTTAATAATTTAAATAATAAGGAAATACATAAATACAAATATAAACAACACATACACAACGATACACTAATACACATACAACAACAGAACCAACATTATGCCTAGCTCTGTTAACTATATCGATCTATACTGTTTTATGTTATAAATATATTTAGTTGTAAGTCAATTTAGAACCATTGCGATGCCCTCACAGGGTTCATGTTTGAGACTTAATGTAACATATGTCAACTATGTACCATACTGTAACAACATGATTGCAATAAATACTTGAATACTTGAGCTTAAAACCAGTTACAGAATAGGGGAGCTGGCTTACCACGAGGTAGCTTGACCCAGCAGCAGCTTTATATAATAAAGATGACAACTGACAATTATTGGAATTAAAGAGTTAAACATGGGGACGCTTCTTTAAAACAATTCTCACATTGCAAACAAACAAAAGAGTCATTCAACTCGATTAATTTGAATATTTTTAATAGCATCCGCGTATGACGCCATTCAAAACAACAAAATATTGCACTGACCTAAAATACACTTTACACTGTTGGAATAAGATTCACACAAGATCAATTAACTGTGTCATCGGAAGATGCAGTCATGTCTATAAAGTAACGTTTTAGAACTTATGTCTGGGAAATAAGACTTACATTATTTTTTTTGAGAGCAGATCGTTAATTAACTGGGGACTGGGATTGTACCGGTTTATCGTAAATAATATCAGACGTTTTATCTTAATCATTATCTTTATAGTCGTGTTAACACACAAAAATATAACCCGCAGTTATCGGGGAGTTCCCTATGAATACATAATGTACACTAATATCTTTGGTATAAATTATACATGAATGATGAAAATTTTAAATAGACCTGATTTCCTTTAATTTTAGAACAATGTCCAGAAAAGTTTACAGTTTATAAAATATTTAGGGCAAATGATGATTAAATATGGCAAACGTTACATTTATGACAATTATGACAAATAAAATTATACATTTCGTTAGTAACCCCTTTCTCATGTGGTTTGGATTTGATGTCATTATTATTGCATAAAATTGACATCGGCTTTGTGTTTATCGTGTACTTCCACAATTAACATGATGGGTGTAAAAGCGAGCGCGTGAAAGACGACCAATACAAAGCCAATTCCAATTCAACATGTCCATTATATAGGTCCTAGGTTTTTCGATATTAAGGCTTCGGGCATCTCGTATATTTCTTCAAGGTCTTCATACGTCCAGTCCTCACTGTCTTCAGAATCCATACGATCATCTGCAAATAAAATAAAACTTTTTGGAAATAATGTTAAAAAGAAATCGTTGCCATTTAGGCGATTCACCCTGCACCGCGCCCCATCGAGTAGCGCGGGGCCGCAGATTTTACCATTGAGTGCAAGAATCTCAATTTATATAGAAAACGCCTAGTACAACACATCACTGCAGTGTCGGCAATGCGCGTTTAAAAAATCTGTCGCTCCGCGCACCGCGGCGGGACGCAGTGCAGTGGGTGAATCGCCTTAGGTGGATGTAATGTAACCCTCCACTCGCAAACTTATGTTGGCTCAATATACTGTGCTGTTTTGTGTGTGTGTGTGTGTGTGTGTGTATTTCACACGCGCTCGGAAACACGTCATGTGAAAATCAGACCCCGTAGCATGGACGGACTTATCCGTCACTGGCTGACACCGTTCAATAGAACGAGACGGACGCTCTATCTTGTCACTTATCGCGTGATAAGGCCGACCATGATACGGGGTCAGAAATAGAAATAGGTATTCGTCAAAACCGATCATATTAAAATTTTAAAATGGGAACAATGTTTAAAAATTAATTCGAAAGAACCATTAAGATATACGAATAGTTAAAATGCAACAGCAATTTATAAAAAAAAATTAAAAGATAAATCAAACGTTTATATATATAGCTCTAAGCCAGATGCAAACCTTTGACCACAGGCCATGTATGCCTGGCATACATGGCCTGTCGCCACTTGCTACTAACCAACTGAGTTATTGTAACAATCCGCCTTTGGTCACTGAATCTTTTCCTCTTAACTTTTTCCTTATTTGAAATTTATACATTTCGTTAGCAGTCGTTACTGTGCTTAATACAAAAATAATCTAATTGACAGTTCAAGATATCCCAGTTTTATTTTGACATACGTATTCTAATTATGTTTGTTCAGATACTCCATAAAACTGTATCCAGTTTAGAACAGCTTTATACTTGGCATTATTTAAGTTGGCTGAATTGCATCAAAAACTGCATTTAAAAAGCATCTCTACTGTACAAGGTAGAAGATTCAAATTCCAATGACAGTTTTATTAAAATTCGGCCACATTTAATTATCTCAAGCATACCATATATTTTTAAATTTACAAATATTGAGACTTCACTTTTACTTCAAGGTTACAGCGGCAAACCCCTTTAAAAGGCGACCGGTTGAACAACACTGGTTTAGAAGACAACAATCAGTGATGGACGATATTGAAAATTCACAAATACCTTCAAAGTGATGTTGCGTTAGAATTACTGGTGTCCGTGGCTGGGGCGACCATGCATGATGTTGGACTGGCACACATTGTTCCGAGGTCACAAAATTTTTCTTAGGTTTCAACACTGAAGTAATTGGTACTTTACTAGCCAATGCTGGTTGTAAATGTCCTTCAAATTTAGACACCATCTCAGATATCCGCTTCGATGATTTAACTGGGTAAGGACAATTGCCCTCTAATTTCTGTTGACGTATACGTTTTTTGGCGACCGGGCGCTTTAATAGATTCTTTGGTTTTGGTGGTCTCGGCAGTGGTTTAATATCTATCGATGTAGGCGCAGGCACGTACTCTGAAAGATAATAAAATCGAGATTTGATTATGAAATATTTCAGTTTGAACCCACTTCAAAAAAGGAAGAGGTTATCAATGCGGTATTTTTGTTTGTAATCTCAAAACTAGAGTAGGTAACCAATTTGTATATTTATTTTATTTGAAGATACCTAGGTATAATGCTTGTTTATCAGAAACCATACATTACGTAAATTGGCCTGATTTTGAAGAACACTGATGATTTATGGAACTCCGTAATTATGAGAGGATGTTGCGTTTCTGTTACCATCTCAACAAGTGAAGTACCTAAGTAAATAATGACAAAAATAAATCAATCTAACCGTTACTGTATATTTCCTCTTTAAATACGTGTGGTCGAGCCGACGAGGCATTCACTTCTGAAATAAATCATTATCATAGATTATATAAATGAACACCAAGGGCCATGTTTTATTGCTTTTTTGTATTGTATCGTGACAGCTACTCAAAACATTTATAATGCTATTGTTATTAATAAAACTGGCCAAGTGCGTGTCGGGCGACGCGCAGTGTAGGGTTTCGTAGTTGCCTCTCTGTCTTAGTTACATTGACGTGCGGTGCGGTTGCGTCGGCCGAATTTGTACAAAAATTGGCCTTTTCAACTACACATTAAGTTGGTCGACTATTACTCGGTAACTAATTACGAGTATGCCTACTTGTTCGTGATCGTTTTCCTTTTAAATCCATACTAATATTATAAATGCGAAAGTGTGTCTGTCTGTCTGTCTGTTACCTCTTTGCGCTTAAACCGCTGAACCGATTTGGATGAAATTTTGTATAGAGATAGTTTGAGTCCTGGGGAAGGACATAGGATTTTTATCCCGGAAATCATCCCCTAAGGGGGTAAAATGGAGGGTTAAAATTTGTATGGAGATACTTAACCGCTGAACCGATTGAGATGAAATTTGGTGCAGAGGTAGTTTGAATTCTGGAAAAGGACATAGGATAGTTTTTTTCCCGAAATTCATCCCTCAAGGGGTAAAATGGGGGGTTAAAAATTGTATGGAGCTGCTTAAACTGCGGAACCGATTTAAATGAAATTTGGTGCAAAGGTGGTTTGAATCCCGGGAAAGGATAAAGATCTATTTTTTTTCCGAAATTCATCCACTAAGGGGATGAAATGGGGGCTTAAATTTGTATGGAGATACTTAAACCGCTGAACCGATTGAGATGAAATTTGGTGCAGAGATAGTTTGAATTCTGGGAAAGGACATAGGATAGTTTTTCCCGTAATTCATCCCCTAAGGGGTTTGCGCTATAACACTAAAAATAAAATAAAATAAATATTTAAGGGGGGCTCCGATATAACACTTCTTTTTTTTTTGCTGTTTTTTTATAGATAATGGTACGGAACCCTTCGTGCGCGAGTCCGACTCGCACTTGGCCGGTTTTTCGATTTACTTTCATGAAATTTGGTATAGAGATAGTGTGTGGCCCATGGATGATGATAGGGGGCAGTCTTTATCCGGGAAATCGTTATTCCCTATAAAATTCAAATAAACTTTGGTCAAGAGATATTTTGAATCCGTAATGCCGTTTTCATCCCTTATAGGAAGTTTTTAAGATGAAATCAACATTTTAAATATGTACCCCCTTATTCATAAATGTCCATCAAACCTACGAGAGTAATATTTATTCATGCTGGTTACTACTACACAGAAGAGGATAAGGCACATGGACAAACACTGAAAGTTGCAGGTGTACTTATATTTAGTTAAAAACTGTTTTTCCCCACACAACCACAGAATCCACAGAATCTTCACGTGTTAGCAAAGGACGGGAAAACAAAAAACTTAGTTTACAGAAACGTGTTAAACTAAATAATATGTCGCAGTTACTAATCATTTATTTATCTGTTCATTAAATTCTGGTTGTACGCATTATTGATGATTACAAATCAAAACCATCATTTCGTTTTATTATTTAAAAGTAAGCAATGAAAAAAAAACAGCTTGGATATAAAATAAGCTACCAAATTACTAATTCTACGCAGACGAAGTCGCGGGCAAAAGCTACTTCATTATGTGACAATTTTTATATGGCAATATATGACAATATTTATATGGAAAAATGACAGTTAAACTGTCCTAACGCGCGTTCAAAACTTAACGTAATTAGTTGATTACCCCTCTGACCCACATACTGACTATTTCATGAATGGGCATTAATTTCGGTAAAACACCAGTTTTGTTAGACCCTTCAAGTTTTTGATCTCTTTAAATACTTACGCGTAGGTACATTTAGGATTTTATGATATCAGAGAAATCCAGCATTTGGAAAAGATACAGTTCGCAAATGAAATTGAGTAATTCATTGCGATAAGTAACTGTTAATGCTAAATTTTAACAAAGACATAAAATAATTCTATTATTATTTCTATTATTGCTATTTAATCGCTGCTGGGCAAATAATCTGACGTTAATCTTAATCTTAAGTTTTATTCGCTTTAAATGTGAATCTTAATCTGCAAGACCTCAAAATAATCTTACCGTGTAAATTAAGTGTTGTTTGTTTTTTAAAAACTAGTCTGCCCTTTGGCCCAAACGGATAAATTTTATTTCCTTTAAATCTGAATCTGGACTCGATGTAAGATTTGTTAATACTAAATTAAAACAAAGCCGTAAAATAATCTTACCGAGTACTGTCGATTCTGCGACTGGCGGTGGGTGAGATTTAGGACTTCTTGCGAATATAGCCTTTATTCCTTTTTTACCATTCTTTTCCGGGCGGGGTGGATCTGAAAATAACAAATTGTGTCCACGCGTTCATTCTAAATGCCTGCCTATATGCAACGGAATAGTAGAGTGCATACTTATTGAGCGGCACACAGGGAATCCATACATTGTTATCATTTTTACATACCTATTGTTAAGCATTTGCCAGGCTGCTTGTCGCTTTCATCCACAGTGACTGTTTCTGAAGAATTCAAAGATGTCTGAAACCTTGTGACACTATTTTGTCATTGTCAATTCGTCATCATCATCTGAGCTTTTCTCAAAAAAAAATCCACTACATTTTTTCCGACATTTTCTGCAACTTTTATGTAATTTATACTCAAAATCATGATGTCTTTCCATCCCAATAGGAGAAAAAAGTGTCCCAAAATATCCATATATTTTCCTATTGTGTTACCATTTACCTTATACTTTGTATAGTGATATTATAGTGATGATGATAGTGATCGGGAAATCATCTATAACCCTAAACTTGGAAAAAATTAAAAACAATCCTGCGTTCAAGCCTCAGTTGTGCTGTATAGAGCGCGAAAAATTGTTTCACCAAAAACTGCAAAATTGTGACTAAAAAATGTGTTCATTTAAAGATACACTGTCAAGTTGAAGGGGTGAAAAGAAGAAAAGAATTGTCTATGGGAGTGCGATCATTGATGATGTGCCTATGTGAAGTTTAATAGCGTATTTTCTCTCGGGCAAAAGCTAGTCTATACCAATAGTAAATAATAATATAAAGATGAAAAGTCTGTGAGATTGTAGCTTTGTAAGTTTGTATGTAATGCGTAATCTTAAGAACCGCTTATCAGATTAAAAAAAATCTTTCATCTGCATGTAGAATGGACTTTCTGGATGGTGTTAAAGCTATATTTGTCCCGCGGGAGCGCCTGCGTTCTTTACAATCGCGAGCGAAGCCAACAAGCTTTACAAGTTTTCATATTTTTGGTAACCACCATTAATTTCTCCTGTGTGTACAGTCGTTAGTAGCAGCCAAAGTAGCCAAATATATCGGAACACGTCTTTATTACTATATGATTAAGGAAGTGTTACGATATATTTGGGTACTTTGGCTGCTACTAACTGTGTGATGCTGAATGTACAATGATCATTTTTTAAGTAGGCTGTATCTTATCCCGCGGGTTTGCCTGCGTTCTTAGTAATACGCAACTGGTCGCATATAAACCTGTATCTCAATAGATTTCACCTACCTATGTATTTTGGTATGGGTCTCAGTTCTTCGTAAATACTGCCGCTGTCCGAAATAATAGAATTGGTGTTCGTTCTTTCTCCCTTTTTCTTCCGAAAACGACCTGTGAAATATAACAATGAATGTGAAGTGAAGATGTTTAGGTATGTTTCAGAGGTATTCTAGATTCAATCCTACCCACTACCTAGTAAAGGAAGTAGGCAATGTCATTAAATAAATACGGCAATAACATAACATTGTTTTGAAAGAGGAGAACAAGCATTTATTGACAAAGAGCAAGATCTACAGTAGGTAGATTCTGGGACTTATAAAACGAGGAGATGGTAGTCGGAGAGTGAAGACGAATGACGACGTGGAAGCACTCATTACCGAGCCCAACATCATCGGGGAGAGCAAAGCTGAGCTTGACTACGCTGGCTCGGCCACGTCGAGAGAATGGGAGAGGATCGTGCCTCCAAAAGAGCGTACCTGGGGCGCCCATAGTCGACGTCCAGTCGGCCGACCAAGGTATCGCCGGATAGACGAAGTCCAGAAAAACCTGTACCAGCTTCAAACAGCCACTCATGATTGGCGACAAGCTACCCAAGACACAGCACAGTGGCGTGTCTTACCGCCTTATTCGTAAAACTTATAATGCCTCTAAATAAAATGTGCTTTGTCCCATTCTTACGAACACAAATGTCAGAAAGACAGATAAGGACAAACGAATTTTAAAGTAATTTTAGTTAAAACAGGCTTGTAGGACATTTATGAATACGGCCGTTAGTGTTCCGACACTAACGCCCAAAATCCACTTCGGGTCGTGAGGCAGCGAAGTAAGTAAGTAGGTATGAGATTGTTTTGTACATACCAAGTGAACCCAAAAATCGTTTTTATTTTCATTTATTCTTCAGAAACGAACGATCATTGTAGTAGTGTACATAATATGAATGATTATTTATACTGGTGTCATGTTATTTAACGTAAATGCTCTAAGAAAATCGTGAAAATTTACTCAAAATACTTAATTATAATTTATATTAATAAATAGGCGGCATCGGTCATTTAGCTAGGATACTCATTTACGATTAATTGATCTATGTATTTATCTAACATATAATCTTTGTCATAATCAATCAACTGACCAATATATTTCTCATACCAGATCTAAATCAATAACCAAGTTACCTTGTAGTGATTATCTGATTATTCATAGATTGAACGATTTATATGTTCCTGGGTCAATTTTTAACAGGAGTATAGAGATAAAGTTGCCAACACTTAAATGTAATGTCCAAAGTAAACCCCTGTCTCTATCTTTTATTGTGTGCCAATGAGCAAGAGGTAAATTATTCACTTACATATTATTACATATTTCCTTCCTGAATTGATAAACATACAGTAGGTATTTATATTATTAAGTTACAACAAATATTCATTTGCTATTCCTCAAAAAAAGTGCAGGTCTAGAAGCGATGATGAGGCTAGAATGAGTAAAAAACTGATTTGCCTTTCTTTTTCTCTTTTCTTCTCTTTTTTTACACGACAGGGACACGGACAGACAAACGATTTTCGGCCCAAGCTGAAGCGTAGAAATTCGTTCGCTTGGCTCGCGCGTTCGATAAAGGGGGGCCTTTAGCACTTGAAATAGTTACACGTAACAATATTTTGTGACTAAGGACTTGTAATCACAAAGGAAATTGAAAAAATCACTAACCTTTTGGAACACAAATACACAACGCCACACTCTGAGCTAGGCAGATAATCAGGAACACGATAGCCAAACTAAATCCAATTATCATTAGCGTTTTGTAGTCTGAAATGTAATAAAAATCATCATTATCATCATCAGTCTCAATGGGCAGTACTTAGTCCCAAAACTTTGCAATTAGAAAAAAATACCGTCTTTTCCGTTTATTCATAATGCGTCTGTCAGTTTAAAATAGGTTTAAGTAGTTCTTTGTTACTGCTTTCATACAATATATACAAATTCCTAGGTTCGCCGAGGCTGAATTCGGTGACTGAATTCATAGACAACGAAAAAAACTCAGCGCATGTCTGTGGTAGAGTCAATGATTTTTGTATGGAAAAGTTGCGATCGGAATCTCGCAGCGGAATTCGGCGACGGAATTCAGTTCCTGAATTCAGACTATATGCGATGAGCCTTTGGCCGGGGCCGTACAGGTAGGGCGATTGACGACGCAACTGCGATTTCAGTGCAACTTGGGCGACTCGATGTATGAAAATTGCCGTCGCGTCGCTAATCGCTCTACCAGTGCTGTATAATAGCTCACGTCGGGTGCAAAATCAGGTCCCTGACAAGGTTGGAGTTCGTCGCGCTTATACTTATAATTAAGCGCTTATTTTTTGGTCAAAACCGAACTGAAACCTGCATGTCAATCACGTAACGAATTGCACGTACGTTAGGTAGATCTAAATGTCAATTTTTATATGGAAAAATGACAGTTAAACTGTTCTAACGCGCGATCAAAACGTTACTAAACCTGAGGGGTTAGGACAATTCAACTGTAATTAAAATTGACGTTTAGATAATAATAAATTAATATTAGAGGCCAATCGTACACAAATCGAACTAGCCCCACAGTAAGCTCAATTAAGGTTCGTGTTATGGGTACTAGACGACGATATATTTAAAAGATGTAGGTAGGTACTTACTTAAATACATAGAAAACGCCCAAAACTCGGAAACAAATATTTATGCTCATCACACAATTATTGGACCTTACCGGGATTCGAACCAAGGCCCTCCAACTTCGTTGGCAGCGTCACTACCCACTGGGCTAACCGGTCGTCAGATATACTTAACGTGCAATGCGTTAGGTGATTGACCTGCTGATTTGTGGGCCTAAATGCCAAAGTGAAAGATAAATCCAATGATGGAGAAAATCATTTTTTCACAAGTTTTACAAAAGATTTTGTAATTAATATACATATATTAACTCATTTACTCAAATACAATCTTAGGTTTCAGAATGGGTAAACTTTACAATCAAGCTCAACCAAAAGAGTAACGGCCTTATTCATAAACGTTCTACAAACCTATTTTAACTAAAATGCCGTTAAAATTCGTTTGTCTTCATCTGTCACTTTGACGCTTGTGTGCGTAAGAAAGGGATAAAGAACATTTTTGTTGGCAGAGCAAACTTTAAAATGTAAAGTTTTATGAATAGGGGGGTAGGAGTTTGGCTATTATTCAATATTGTAATGAAGTCTTACCAATTTCATTATTTTCGATACTTCCAGCAGTCCCTGAAAGTGATTTTAAATGTACATATATCGTGCGTACTTAGCAAGCTAACAAAACTGAACACGTAACAGTCATAAACCTTTGATAAATCAAATCAGGTGGTACTCCCGAGGAATCGCGTAGTTGATAATATCCGGAGTCCCTTACTGCGATTTGTTCACGCGCCATCGACGCGCGTTCCCCTACTGCCTAGCGGATGGCAGAAGGGGAACGCGCGTCGACGGCGCGTATAAAAAACGCAGTCTGCATAGGCCCTTACGAGTAATACTCGTAAGGGCCTATGACCGACAAAATTTTCATTAAATTTTCATTTCATGGAACAGAGGAACAGCTAAAAAGTCGTTCTGTAGAACACATTAGGTACGGTTAGGTTCGTTTTATAACAATCCTGAAAAGTGGACTGTTTCCGAAACAAATTGTTTTCCATGAAATACAAATTCTACAAAACATACTATCGATGAAACGTTTTTATAAAAAAAGACTGGTTTTTGGCTCCACGGTTATGTAAAGCTATGTATTATTTTTGTTTAATTTCACTGATCAAATAACAAATATAATGTTTGGTACCTATAGTTACCTATGTTATAATTAATTCGTTAAAACCAACAGGAAACTAATCAAGTAATTAATATAATACTCGTGCTACGTAGTCATTTATTTACCTAATAAGTGTATAGTCATGACGACACACGTTGCTGTAGAATTTCTTCGGTCATGACTAACAAGAGCCTCACTGTTGTTAATAACAGCGTTCCGTTCTATTTGTAGTCCCAATACGCAAATTAACTGATGGCCGTCCATTTTTGGTTTAAAATACAGCTGTAAAAACAATATTGACATATTAAATTATACTTATTAAAATTGTAAAAATCGTGTAAAGCAATTTATTTATTTACTTATTGCATACCTCATCAGACCTCACAAATTGATTGTTTTCATTCTGAAGTTTCAAATGTATTGGATTTTGTGGTGAGTTGTTAAAAAAACACCTGAAATTGGGTGTGTAATGATTTGTACAAAAATTAAAAACCATTTCTGTAATTTTATTTTCTATAACAACGAATATCATAATCACGAACGAATAAAAACAGTATATCATATAATAATTAAAATAATTTTATAATAGACAATAATCAGTTTTCATAATATTGAGATGCATAAAAACAAATGTAATTTTGTATATAAATGGTATATAAATGTGCTAGCAAAAGTTGTTATGATATACGAGATTTATATTATTTATGCATTATGCTTAATAAAATAAAATTATGATAATTGTTTTCATGGTAATCGTTTATTATGTATTTTCGAACTTATGTTACCTGAAATTATGCAGATTTTTTTATGACGATTGAACCGCTTCATTCATAATAACGCAATCTTACATCAAACACATAAGGCCTCTCACAGACTGGAGCGGCCTGCGGTGGCTGTCAATAGGACATTTGACAGCTAATGACAAGTTTACTATGGTCCGCCGCGGCCAGGCCGCGCCAATATGAGGCCTGCGGCCTGCGGTAGCGGACAATAGTAAATTTGACATCTGATGACAAGTTTACTATTTTCCGCCGCGGCCAGGCCGCGCCAGTCTGTGAGAGGCCTGATGTGGGCTTAAAAAGTAGAGACAGAGAAAAAAATACTTCATTCGTTTAGTAGCTTGCATAACATATTGATCATGTCATCCGTACGTCTCTGCCACATTCGCCTCGCTTTCAGACGCCTAAAATATAATTTCAAGCATATAATCGAAATTTCAGCCAGTGTTCTGCTACTTTCGGGCGCCTGAAACTTGATTTCAGTTCGTTTGACCCTAGTATAATAACAATGAATAACGAATAAAAGAACTGACAATAAAGCTTTTTTATTCAGCTATTTAAAATCTAAGTCAGATTTTGACATCCTAAATGACCTGTTTATTATCTGACGTCCTCGGCATATCATAGGGAAATCCCAGATTCCTTGTGTCTGTTTTAAAATTAGAATCGGTCACGTGAAACGAAAGTTATATCCTACAGGGATATTGAAAAAAAAAATACATTCCAAATAAAATTTTGTCTTACGTCATATTTATTTCTTTCTTCTCTTTAACTTTTTCTGTGCAAAAGTATGACCTTCCTCAAATATTTCAGTAGTATTTCTGCCTTTAAGTTAATGTTACAAGGCAGTTACTTGGCATTGTTACCCACTCTATTGACGTAATTTAACAAACCTCTCTTAAACCTTTTAGCGGACCAATTTAAAATTAATTCGTAATTCAAAAAGATGACCTCAACAGGTGGTAATTTTTGCCATGAAACTTTATAAGGTAACTAAAATGTGCTTGTCCGTTTATCATTAACTCAATAGTCAAGGCGACAGAAAGAACCAGACAGAAGGGTAATTTAGTTAAAATAGGTTAGATGAATGTTTATAAAATAAGGGCGTTAAAGGTTTCACGCTATCTATACATACGTTGTTGTATTATAGGCGAATTGTTTGTCTTTTGTGGTTGCTGACACTTGAAACTTCTGTTCAGCTATTACAGGACCACTTACAGGGTTTTTTGTGCATGTTGGGATGTTGCCTTCCATTGAAATGTTGAAAGACACGTTCGTTATTTCTGTAAAAAACAACAAAAATCTAGGAAATCGATGTGTATGCGGATCTGCGTTATGGCCGCTCCACACGATGGACCATCCAGACCCATCATACAGGACGCGGCTATGCGGTAGAACGAGACATAAATATGTCTTACTCCCTTTAACGCATAGTTGCGTCCTGTATGTTGGGTCAGGATGGCCCATCGTGTGGAGCGGCCATTATCTGCACGCTGAAAGCTGGCAGGAAGTTCCGCAGGATCGAGATAAGTGGCGTTCCCTCGTTTCGGAGGCCAATACCATTTTTGGATCACAGAGCCAAAATAGTTAGTTGTCAGTGTTCTGGATATAACAAAAATATTACTAAAGCTTACGATATATATTTGTGGTTTCTGGATGTAAGATTTTCATTAGATTCATGTTAGGATAAACTGCTATGAGTAAATTTCATCGCACACTTGTTCAAAAAGGGTTTACAAGTTAGAATAGCCAATGTTACGCCTATTATTTGCGTTATACTTTTTATCTGGTATCTGTCACTCATATGTTATTAGTTTTAAATTAAATAATAACTTTACTATGCCAAAGTTAATACTTTAATGTCAAACGGAATATTATCAACAAATTAACTTCACAATAATAGTGTACGTGTACGTGAGCAATCATTTATTTACCTAAGTGTATATCTATGACACATGTTGCTGAAGAACTTCTTCGATTATGCGTATCAGGAGTCAGATTGTTGTTGTTATGAGAGTTCTGTGACATATTTAATCCCAACTCGCAAATTAACTGATGCCCGTCCATTTCTGGTTTAAAATACAGCTGTAAGAAACAATATCGACATACATTCAAAGGGCATTGGATAACCTTGCATGAGAAAAAATTTCATTTTTTGCAGCGGCCAAGGATGTTTTTTTAATAATCGTTTAGAGGACCTTTTAATATGCATAGATATATAAAATTAAACGCGTTAAACAATATCGGAGCCGAGATATATTATATAAGTTTGAAGTTTAGTTTATAACTACAATATGACCTGTGAAAATATAGATTGCTAATATCTCGGCTCCATTGCATTTTAGTGTATTACATTTCATAACAAAATATGTTTGTTTTGAGTAGATCTATCATAATCTACCACTTTTACGAGTGGCCGCTCAGCTAAAAAAATGACAACATTTTTATCCAAACCCCTTTGTAAAACTTTAAAGATACGGTAAGTTATCTTTCGACTAGAAGATCGTCACTACATAAAGCCTTTGTTTAACACGTTAATTGAGCGGAATTATTTCCTTGACTTGCGGTTGATGCGTTACGGGGCAATATTGACTGGTGTGCAATGATAGTGTCAAGTCTAGGTCTTGACACTGTCATTGCACACCAGGTGAAAGAGACCGGCAGGTAGGTTAGGTAAAGTAGTAGTTAAAATATGAATGGACCAGCATACTTTAACGGCCGTGTCAGCCAACTATATACTGATACACTTCGAAGTACAAGGGTTTGAAAACACTTGTCGTTTTCAAAAACTGACACAGCATTTGCCAAATCTACACGCTACTAAAAAATAAACAATAGTTAATTATTCAATAGACTTATATATACTCCTGTGGTGCTACCAGTCAAGTGCCAGCCCAATCTGACTGGTATAGCACAAAAAGATACTTTTTTTCTTTCTGTCCGCACTAGACTGCAAAATGATTATGAATAGCGCAAACCTGATCTCTTTATCAGTTAGATTTTAAAGTGACAATTTCCAAAGTATACTTGTTTATTTATCCACCTTAGATTTTTTAGGTCCGGTACAACAAAAAGTCGCGTACCCGTTTAATTAAGCTAGTTACGCACACAACGTGTTAAACCCAAGCAAATACTCATTGCATACCTCATCAGACGTTACAAATAGATGTTCGTTGTCCTCAAGTTTCAAACGTATTGGATTCTGTGTTGTGTTGTTAAAAGAGCACCTGTAATAATATTCCATAATTATGGAATCTTACGTAAATGACACAAAATAGGCTAAAACAGAAAATAGAGACCAAACTGCAGCTGTTAGAAGAAGAAATATCAACAAGTAAACGATGTAAACCAGTATACATTTCAGGTGTTCGACGGCTCTGTTAATCACTCTCTGGAACACCGATGGACCATTATATATTCCAAAAGGCATTTTGAGAAACTCGTATTGACCATCTGGTGTTTTTAATGCGGTGTGTTAAGGCTTGTATACCCGCTAAAGTCCTTGAGCGTATGGGCGGAGCCTCGACTCTCTCCCCGCGCAAGTCGCACAACCCGCCGTCGTTTATTAAGCGTTACATAGATTAAGTTACAGACGCGTCATCGCGCATCGTTACCAATGCAAGGGTGGACGTGGGTGGGTGACATTCGTCATACATAAATTACATAATTGATTAAGTTCAAAAATTATGTCTCTACTATTATAATACTATTTACTTACGATTAGTGTAGTTCCGTCAGCACGGCTAGCACGAGACGGCCGTGACATACACTCGATTTTTCTCGCACTATCGGTCTCTCTCTTATTAGAACATTAGGAAAGAGAGGTATAGTGTGAGAAAAATCGAGAGTATGTCGCGGCCGTCTCGTGCTAGCCGTGCTAGTGAAAACGAAATTCGTTCGAATAACTCTCATTGTCGCTCGAACTAGCAAGCGCGACGTAGAGGGAGATACACGAACGAAGTTCGGTTTCGTTTCGCGGTAGGCCCTCAGCACGCCTAGCACTAGACGGCCGCGACATACTTTCGATTTTTCTCGCACTATACCTCTGTTACTAAATATTCTAATAAGAGAGAGACGGATAGTGCGAAAAAAATATAAAGGTAATAATAATCATCCATACCTACTGTTGCCCTTAGGCCATTTTTTAATGTCGCTATTAATAGGGGCCCATCTAGCAGTTAGCGAGTCACCGTCTGCCAGAGATAAAATGTGAAACAGTTTTATTGGGCAGGCGTCCAATGTTTCATCCAATAGCCCAGCTACTAGTCCATAATTTTCACCCAATAACCCGTTTTATTTAGATTCCATCAACTAGCAATAGACTCTTACACCCCAGCGGGTGCTGTTTCTGTGTACTCCTTGCATTTCATTAAATTGTCAAAAGGGCCTCTCCGTGTTGGCTTAGAGCTCCACGCACGCCTCCTAAAGGTCCGGGACATCATTGTCCCGTGAGCGGGAAAGACATATAATCCATACTATCTATACTTCCATATCCATACTCCATACTAATATTATAAATGCGAAAGTGTGTCTGTCTGTCCGTTACCTTTTGTGTAAGTGTAAGGTTGTTAAGTTTTAAACTAATTTTCGGTATATTTATTATTATTACGTTCTACTTCCTTGATTTGATGATGATGGCATGTACAGTCAGCATCAGATAGTTAGTAGCATCCAAAGTAGCCAAATATATCGTAACACATTCCTTACTCCTACTTATAGTAACAAAGACTATTTCGATGAATGTACAATCCGATATATTTGGCTAACTTGGCTGCTACTAACTATATTATGCTGACTGTATAGAAATCGGCCTCGGGTAAATATATACTTATAGATTAGTTGTACGTTAACCATACTATGTTTCATATCAAATAATAACTCTGTATCGAACTTGGAGTTGGCATGCAACCCATAGGTAGGTACTTACAATATTTGCCAAGCCCACTATTTTTATTAGAACTTATTCTATTAACACTTGACAGTCATTAATACGAGCAGATAAAACAATATTGTTACTAGGCAATAGATATTGTAAATATATTTACTAATATAATGTCTGGTTTTAGCGATTTCCCAATTTTGATACTGTTTAGATATTTGATACTTTGATAGAATAGGTATTTACTTGTGTATTCTTTTTCCTCTTCTCTTGTAAAATTTCTTGATATTACGTATTTTCCTCCTGCGCTTATTTAACCCCAAAGACCCAAAATAATTATTGAAAAATTGGTGAGACCTAAGCTAAGACCTTAGTATCGTAAGTTTGTATGTTACTAACAATCTATGAGCAAACTGGCCTGAAATAAAGAATTTATTATTATTATTATATTAATAATATTATTATATTATTATTCTCTTTATTCAACTTCAATCTTAGGCTAGGTTTTTACAATAATTATATAATAAGTAAAATATAAAAACTATATACAAAACATAAAATAATTATAAAAACCTAACCTAGGGTACCGCCGGCAGCGAGGCGGGGCCTAAGCTGCCGGTGGTCAGGGCGTCAGAGACAGGAACCTCCTGACTATCCGCGCAGTATCCAGGAGTACCGCCTTCTGTATATTATTATTATTATTACCCGTGTGGTGTCGGGTTAGAATAGCACCAACCCCTTTCTTCCTGTGGGGTTTGTAAGAGTCGACTAAGGGAACGGGGTTGAAGTGTGTTTTGGGCGATGGGCTAGCAACCTGTCACTGCTATATCACATTTTGTCGATTTTTATACCCACATTTATGCTAACAGTGGCACTGGACACAGGTTTCATGTGCTCTGCCCCTTTTAGAGATAAAGGCGTGTATGTATGTATGTATTATTATTATTATTATGTCTTTCCCGCTCACGGGACAATGACGTCCCGGACCTTTGGGAGGCGTGCGTGGAGCTAGGTACCTACAAAGTACCAACTGAGCCAACACGTAGAGGCCCTTTTGACAATTTAATAAAATGCAAGGAGTACACCGAGCGGATGCTGTCCCTGCCCGTGTCATGGGACGCACACAGGGACAGCACCCGCTGAGGAGTATAGGGCCTATTGATGGTTGATGGAATCTAAATGAGACGGGTTATTGGGTGAAAATGATGGACTAGTGGCTGGGCTATTGGGTGAAACATCGGACGCCTGCCTAATAAAACTGTCTCACTTTTTATCTCTGGCAGACGGTGACTCGCCAACTGCTAGATGGGCCCCTATTAATAGCGACATTAAAAAATGGCCTAAAGGCAACACCGGTCAGAAAGCTGGGGGGAAGAGAGGTGGCACTGGACTTTAAACATATAGCCAACTCGCCACTTAGGTGTCCACATCCACCCTCGAGCAACAGCTCTTGCGACTCCACTCTGTTATTATTATTATTATTATTATTATTATTTCCCATCTTGAACTAAAAACAAAATCTAAACTATACCTACGTAAATGTTAATTAGGTACAAATGCCAACACAGTTAACTGACCATCCTGTATTTATACAAGAACCTTATTACAATGCACATAAAGTGCACGGATGGTCAGTCAGCTGTATTGTCTATAGTACCTACTACTTTACAAACCACAAAATAGATCGTCCACTCTATGCAACAAAATTATCTGTCACTAAAAACTAAACTATACGCAAATATTTATTAGTTACCTACTATACGAATCACAAAACGGATTGTCCACTCTATGCAACAAATATAGTCCACAATTTCCACAAATATTTAAAAATTTCGGCGCAGCGCAAATTGACATAGGTCCGTCATGCAACGTGTCATGCAACGTCCCGCACTGACTGTATGGACGAAAACGGGGAGGCGTACGAACTTTGGCGGAATATTTCAGAAAACGAGATAAATTTTTAAGAAAATTAAGAAAGTAAGAAAATGATGTCCTTGTTCATTATTGTATGAAGAAAGTTATAAAATTTCATAATATTCTGATAAAAAATGGAGCAGTAAAATGGTTACAAGTGAAAAAATAGGGGTGACTTTAGATTTCTTTTTCTCTAATTTTTATTATTAAAATGGATTTCTACGAAAACTATGACCCGTCGCATATCTTGCAGATTATGATATATTTTTTCCTAGAGCAAAAATGTTACGTTATAATGTATAAAACGGTTACAAAACAACTCATTTTCACGAAAATTTCGAATGTGGAGCCTTAAACAGAGTCGTCCGCTACCGGGATTTGGTAAAGCCATTTTTTATATATCTAGATACGATTATATGTTAAATATTTGGCTTACATGACGTTATGATCATCTCCATACGACAATACCACATTAAGGTTTAACAACTTGTCACTAAAGTGGCAAGTGGAAAGACCAAAGGTCTGGTTAAATTCAGTCTTATGTCAATGTAATAAAGACTGACTAAGTAAACTATACAGATGTTATTGTTGCCCTTACATAGTTACTAGCTGAACACCCCGGCTTCGCACGGGTGATTTATTTTTATTATTATAGGGTTAAAGTGTGTTGTGGGCGATAGGCTAGCAACCTATCCCTACGATATCACGTTTTACCAACGTTTATGCTAAAAGTGGCACTAGAACATAAGTTTTATGAACTCTACCTACCCCCTTTGGGAATAAAGGCGTGAATCTATATATGTATAAATGTATGTATTCTGCTTTTCAGGATAGATACAAATCCAACAAATCAAAAATCATGAAAATCGGCAGTCGTTCTCGAGTTAAGCATGGTGTAGCTAACACGACTTCGTAAATAATAAATAATAAAGCGCTGTTAGCTAAAACTTAATTCGCTCTTTGCTCAGAAACACAAAATTAAAACTGACAGTTAAAAACGGACATGTTTCCACGGTATTTTAGTTAAAATAGGCTTGTTGAACGTTTACGGATAAGGAAGTTAGGGGTTTTCCCGCTATCACACTGATATTATAAATGGGAAAGTTCATGGTTAGAGAGACATAACTAGAATCTATACATACGTTGCAACTTTGCCGGTGAATTCTTTGTCGTTTGACGCTGCTGAGACTCGAAACCTTTGTTGGGCTACAAGACCTCTTATTGGGTTGTTTTTGCATGTTGGGATGTTGTTGTTTAATGAAATGTTGAAAGACACCTCCGTTATAACTGAAAAATACAGTGAAATTACTTAGTTAACCACTCACATAGTCTTAATAACCAATAAAACCTTTAGTTTGTGTAATAAATATCTTTATTTTAATCTTTATATTTCCGTAACTTCGCAAACAAAACATTGTATTAGTCCCTATTATAATTTAATTTTGCTTAGTTTGTTGGCGTGAGGACTAAATACAACATTCATTCAAAACTAAAAAGATATTTAGACAATAGAGAAAAAAAAGACTAACCCAGATTTTCCCAGCTCAAAAACGACGAAAAAAATTATGTATGTACCTAAATAACTATATACAAAAAAAAAACAAAAAAAAAACTGATAGACCGAAAACAAAAAAGAATCTCCTTGGCTGGGATACGAACCCGCGTCTATCGGCATAGGGGTTAATTACATATAAAGCATTGGTCTACAAGCGGTGGCAACACAAGTGAAAGAAATTACGAAGTCTATTGTTCGACGTTCGTACTAATCTTTTTGCGAGAAAATATCGAGAAAAAAATTTTTCTAGATGGATTTCTCGCCCCCCAAAGCCCACAATATTGCAAATTTCATCGAAATTGTTAGAGTCGTTTTCGAGAACGTGGTTACAAATATATAAAGATATATATATATACATTCAAATATTGCTCGATTAATAGTTGTCAAAAAAATAGGATAGGATGAACTAAACAAAAACGAATTCGTATTCAATCAAAGCATGTTCTAAATAAAACAGCAAGCATTTTACCTTTTAAATCAGCACTTATATAGTCAAAAACAATGAAAAACAATACACATGTCATTAAATACATAATCACAAAACATTAATGTTTCTCGCAGCTGAACAATGGCTTCCCATGACCAATACTCGTGATACAATTATAAAATTAAGAGGAAATATTAGCGGAAATACAGAAATGGTTAAACCACACTCCACGTCACTGACATATT